>JAPXFQ010000284.1:0-1200000 GCA_028564705.1 Apricaphanius iberus
TTTTGGCAACCAGGCATTAGTTCGTTTCTTCTCAGTACCTTTTAATTCGATCAAACAGCATGCTATAGGTTCATCAAAGCAGAGATTGATTTAATCATAAATGTGACTCTTTTAGCAATATGAACAAATAACTCACTTAATATATAAATTACTTGACTATACCCTGTTGGGTCGTGGGTGAGCTGATGCCTATTTCCAGTGGTCATTGGGCGAGGGGAGGGGTACATCCTGGACAGGTCTCCAATCCATCACAGGGCAACAGAAAAACAGACACACAGGACAAATAGCCATGCTAAAACTCCCGCCTAGGGCAATTTAGAGAAAAAAATTAACAAAACAGTCATATTTTTGGACTGTGGGTGCAACCAAGAGAGACAACTCCATACAGAACTGCTCCTGGTCAAGGATCCAAACTCAGAACCCTTGCAAAGCAATAGTGGTACTAGATAATTCACCCTGCTGCCTTATAATAATATTAATAATACATTTAATTTGAGGGTACCTTTCTAAATCCCCAAGCACATCTCATAGAGAAGAAAAAAACTGAAAAATAGTATATATACAAACAATAAAAATTTTATCAAACCACTAGACATTACAACAACCAAAATCAGGCTCTAAATCGAATAAGCCAGTTTTCAGCTGTGATTTAATTAAAGGAAGAGAATCAATATTCATGATAACAGGATGCAGCGTGCTCCAGAGCCAAGGAGCAGAATGACTGAAAGCTCTGCTCCCCATGGCGACAAGCCGAGCAAAATCAACAATAAGCTGAGTGGCTAACATAGCTCTGAGTGAACTGGAAGGAGTGGCGATGTTAAACATGTCACACAGATGAGGGGGTCTTCACTTAAATGGAGAATTAGCATTTTAAAGTTGATCCGAGATTGTCTGGGAAACCAGTAAAGCTGTTAAAGAACTGGGGTAAGTTGTTCTCATGGGGCATCCTAGTTATAACCAGAACTGCAGAGTTCTGTAGTTTATTAAGGGACTTATTGGGGAGATCAAAAAGAAGAAAGTTCCAATAGTCATTCTGGAATGTCATGGGGCTATGAATATGGATGGCAGCAACATGGGTAGTAAGGAAAGGATAAAGTTGGTTAATATTGCATGTGTAAAAGTATTTTGGGATCAGTGGTCGTGTTAACCAGTGACGGAAAAATCTGAAGGCTGTCCGTCATTTTTACAGATTAGTATTCACACCTCCCTCTGACCATTTTTCCCACTCTATGCACGAGTCCATGTAAATAAATTCCATCCATTATTTATTCCGCTTCTCCTTGAAGGGTCGCGGGGGTGTTGTGCATATGTCCAGCGGTTATCGGGCAAGAGGCGGGGTCAGGTCTGGACAGGTCGCAGTCCATCCATCCCAGTGCGCCCGGTTGCGAATAATGGAATCGTCACTGGGTAAGGACAGGTCCCATCTTCGTCGCCTCTCATTGGATAGAAGTTCTCTTGTATGATTGGGTATTTCTTTTGAGGGCTAGTCCCACCTTTTTATTGCCACTGAGTGGCATAGAGAAGATCTCTTATCGCCTCAGGAAGCCTTAATGATTTCTGTGTTGATTTCTGTTAATTGTCCTGCTGCCAGGAACTGACCTGCACTGCACAAAGCGGTGCAAAATATTACAGTTTTTTTTGTATTTCATACGTCTTGTACCCAGTTAAGGCACAGGTGTGTTTAGCATTTCACTCTCGTTTAATATAACATTTTAGTGTTGAGAGCCAACAGAAACATATAGTGTTTTGAGATTTTTATTAGTTTACATAATTGTCCAAAAAAAATATTTAAATTTTCATTACAAATCTACAAAATTCTATGATTATGTGGAAAAGGAGCATAAGGAGGTAATATGGTAGACTCAAACCCTTCACTCTCAAAAGAAAGACACTGACTTTACCAGTGAGCCAAAGAGACTTACTGACATTGAAAGGCCAAGGTACTTCATCAATTGGAACTGTAAATTTGGAAGACATATATGATAGCACACATTTATCACAGTGTTGTATTTATTTGATTTCATTCTGTTGGTGGAAAGACTAATTTAAAAATGACTTAAATAAACCAGCTGATAGTTTCCCCTGACATTTTCTGATGACGTTTTGCAGTCGCTGAGGAGGCTTTCTAGCCAATCAATGGCAACAAAGGGGGTATTAGCCCCCAAAAGAAATAGCCAATCATGCGAGAGAGAACTTCTATCCAATCAGAGGCGAGAAAGGCGGGGACCTGGCCTTACCCCGTGATGATTTCATTATTCGCTGCCTGGTTAGACCCACTCCAAGCAGCTCGATGGTTGCCAAAGACAGGTGTTGTGCAACGCCAGCTGCTGCTTTAACCGCAGGTTTTCCTCCGGTATTTTACGGGTCAGGAAATGCCTTGTTCTTAGAGTCTTCAATTTCTGGTCGCTTCAAAGTGAGAAATGTTTCCTCATGTTAAAACATTCTCTCTGAAGTGATTAACGTAATTGCAGGCTCCAGTACTGCAGGGAAGTGTGGATTCTACTTGCAGATCAACAGATAAATCCCCATTAGAGGTAATCTATGCTATCCAAGGCAAAAAAAATATAAAAGCTCTTGTCAATAACTTCTGCAACAATCTGACTATTACATGACAAAAATAAAGGTGAGCGTTTGCGTTTATGTGTAGGTTTTTGGTCAGGTTGTTTTGATTGAATAATAATAAAAAAGTAAACAGATTCTATTGAATAGGTATTAACTTATCAGACAATTGCTGTCCCAAACCAACAATTATCCAAACAGAGTAGAATAAGCTGAGATTTATGTCATTTTAGCAATTACTTCTGCAAATTCTATGCATTTGTTGTCCAAGTAACTCCAGTACAACATGCTGACTACATTTTTGCTTTCTGTGAGCTGTAGCTCTATTGTTCTTGATTTACTGCACTGAGATTAATTCCCCTGTGATATTGTTGCAATTATGCAGAGCTTTTTGTCTGTAGCCAATCAATTTGATTACCATTTCATCTGCCCTCCTGTGTTGTTTGAAAAAAACAAATAAAACACTTAAGATTACCAGCCTCTTATTTGGTGGGAACAGTGCAAACTTAGTAGAAACACAAAACAGACAGCATCTTTTCATGCGATATAGACATCTTGATGATTTCAGGTTTAATTTGGATATGATAGCTCGTTGGCTAGAGGTACCGTATGTTGGTGAAACTGAGTGGGAGCAGGTCATACTTTGTGTTGGTGTATCTGTAAAATACTCGACTGGAACAGGATAAAGAAGAGAAGTAGGAGGAGGAAAAGTAAAGGGATGGAGGAGTAAGCAGCCTGAGGCTAGTAAATAACACCGACCCATGTAATGAGCTCCAGGGTGAACACAGACATCTTTAAACTCACTTATTGATTTGGACAAATCAGGCAGATTTGAACCACCGCTGTCAAACCTGGAGGTTTGTGGAAGGGAACAATGATGAAGCATTTTAATGAAGTTTGCTGCAACTGCTTTGTCTCATTCAGTTCCCTGTTTGATGAAGATGGATAAGAGCAGGTGTTCGCATGAAATACATAATACAGAGCAGGGCTGGGCGACATGGCCTCAAATCTATATTGTGATATAATCTTATGCATGTACTGTAACAACATTTATTGCATTATATTCTTTTTCTTATTTTGATACATGTCAAAATGATTAACGCTCTAACATTGAACATTCTCAAAACAGATATATTGCAGCAAGACGCTGACTTCCAAATTAAATATTAGATTCACCTGGAAGCCAAGGAGGAGGTCGTCTGTCCACGGAGGCGGAGATGCGACCGCGCCGAGACTGTTTCTGAAAGCAGGAAGCAGAACGCAGCCCCCCGTACCGACTACAAGCATGGGCGCTGCAGTGGTGAGCAATACTTCGCAGACAAACGCTTCACCTGCATGTCTCACCGCAAACAGAGGCAACATCAAGGAAGAGGCGCTTCCGGGATGGAAGTGGTCAGCTCACCTATGGTCTTCCCTGCTGTGACCTGAACACCGGCTCCGCCCACTCCTGCTCAACTTCACTCTGCTTCAGTCTGTTACCCAGTCAGCCAGTCTGCTCCAGCTGGCTGCATACCATTTAGCCATAACCCAGTTTCTACTCCCATTAGTTTTGGCAGCTTAAATCACTTTTTTTGTTGTATTTTTTTTTAACTTTATCTGTGAAAACGCCTGTTTGGCTGCATGGATTTCAGGCTTTTATTCTACATTCCTAAAGAACAACAGCTGGATCAAAGAACCAAGATCCCTGATGGACAGAGAAGTAAGTGGCTACATGCTAATGCTAATGTGGGTTAGCCATTCATCAAGCTGCTTATCTGATCTTATAACAGCATTGTGTGGTTAATTAATTGATCTGTAGTATCTCAGAATGTTTAGTAAATGGGTGCAAACAACACCTACGGCTGGAAAGATTTGCTTAGTGGATGCAGCTGTGTTGGTTTGGCTTCTGTCTAAAGCCTGGAGATTTAGCAACTGAGATAGGCTTTGTTGACTCAGTGTTTTACACAAAAAAAATAAAATAAAATAAACCAAACGTCTCAGCCCTTAATATAACAATATGCAGGAGGCGGGTTTATAGAGAAACTAGCCATTTCACTTCGTTGTCTAACATTAAATACAGGATACAAGCAGAATTTCAGGACAAATTAATACTGTATACCCACGGTAACATTTTATCATATATATGTCTATCCCAGAAGTTGAAAGCTGTTAAATAGCATGATACAGTCCCTTTAAGTAGCTCCATAAAAAAGGAGTGCTTTTTAAACTTTTTTATAGCGTTTAGAGAGGGATGTGGTTTTGATAAAGCTGAAGCCAAAAAGTGATAAGGAGAATCTACATTGAAACAGGCAACAGCTTTGCTTGTAGCAAGGGAGAAAATGGCTTGATATGAACTGCAGCTTCGGCATCTAGGACATCAGAAATCTGTCAGTGATGGCAGATTTTTATCAGGTTGCCAAGAGGAATGGAGCAGCGATCTGGGTTGTTATTTCCTTCCACACATGGGTTAGAGCAGTGAAGTCGGTGTTTGAAAGTAGGGAGAAACCACTGTGGGCCTGCAGTGTTGGGGAGTAAGAAGGCTGGTAGTTGGTGGTAGCAGCAGAGAAGGAGGAGGTCTCAGAGAGCTGGAGCAAGACTGGTGCTGTTATCTGCTTCCACACGCAGGGTAATGGAGCCAGATAACATCGTGTGGTAACTTCTGTCAACTTTTATCATTCTGCAAAGTAAAAGTCTGTTTTATTTGCTTGCAAGATAGTTAAAGATAATGTTTTGTCGAGCTTTGTTTTATGCCAGGAAGAATAGCTTTAAGGGTAATAAAACTCTGGGGTGAGTTTAACATTGCCCCAAAGCTGCTACTAAGCAGGTTGAGATTAGATAATGAAGATAACTGGAGAAAGTATACAGAAAAGAATGTAGTTTTAGAGAAGCAGATAGCTCTTTTTAACCATAAATTTTTATAATGAACCTTTGACCCAGAACAGAGACACCCCACTTGTCTATAAAACTGTGAAATAAAGATCAGTTAGTTGTTCAGATTTCTTTAAGTCTGGACCACAGAGAAACTAGGGCAACTTTCTCTGTAAACTGCAATTTGTTAATCTGTTCAAAATAAATGTTAAACTGGAAATTGGCTCCATTTTGTCCCTGCTTGAACATGCATTGAATTACTTATGATAATTATTTAATTCAACAACAATTTGGTGACCTCGACGTGTGCAGGGTTTTTTTGGACCAAAAAAATCCAGTTATTTTTTAAGTTAATAAACGGACATGTATTTGCTCTATTGACAATCTGCGCAGAGTTGCGTAGTTTTTTAATTCTATTGATTGGTTAATCTAACATTGGGTAATGTTGTCATGCAAGTTAAATATGTTTTTTGTTTTTGTTTTGAGCAGATTGACTGTTGCAAGCCCGTGGTTGAAGCGGCTCCATTGTATGTGTCTGTCTTCTGAGCAGGACTGCGACTGCTTTGTGCTCCGCAGAGAGACACCGGTGCCTGCTGGGAGATGGAGTTTGTTACTCTGCAGGACAATGGAGCAGATGGACCTGATGGTGCGGTCCCTTCAACGACTCAAAATCGGAACCAAAGTGCGGATCGGGGCTGGAGAAGTGGCGATCTCAATTACGGAAGGACGCTTTCGTAAGGTTGTTCGAGGCTGGCAAACGGAAAATAGATTAAGGAGCGCCTGGGTTGCCCTCTGTTAATCTGAACGGATTACTTTGAACTGCTTGCGTTTCTTTCAAACGTGCGCGTCAGCACCGCAAATTGAAATGGGAAAATGGGACGGCATTTTTGGTGAGGTCCGATGAGGTTAGTGTTTTGAATTCTGCTTGTACAAGTGTGTGTCTGTATGTGTGTGTGTGAGATGTTTTTTACGCAGGCGCTTGGCGAGAAGTGCTGGTGATGTTGCGTTCTGGGTTAAAATGTTATAGTATAAATAATGAACTCGAGTATAATAAATAAATTAACATAGATAAATAAATATATAACTGCATATGATGGATAACTGAAATTAAATATCTATAAGAATTAGTTGTGAACATTTACGACAGGCCATCAGAGCGGCCGCCCTAAGCTAGGAGCTAATTCTGTCGGAGTGGTTTGCTTGATAGCACGGCTATCATACGATAGCTGTGCCTATATGTTTTGATAAATAAATTAGTGGTTATAGGCGGTTTTCTGCCATCTGTTCGAGTCTTTTGAGGGGTTTTCTGGAAGCCGGCGCCAGGAAATTTCTCAAAGCGGACTACGAAACTTGTAACAGACTGGTCTGAAACCTCCGCGATAAAATAATTAATTAGGTCTAAAAGCCACAGCTTATGATGTTGTGTTTTTTTTGTTAATGGTTTTGGGCTGTAACGGACGTAGTTGAATCGGTGTTTGCTGTGCGGGACGGCTAGAATTGGAAAAATATGTTTCAGTCCGCGTGGACGAACAGGAGGATGTTTTGTTCGTGCCGAATTAAAGTTTGGTACAGTGGTATAAATTGTGCGGATTAAGTCCTGGTATTGCGGTAAGTCATCTTCTAAAGTGTGTGTTGTGATTTTTTGGAGTGTTTTCGCCGTACGTTTTTGTACTGTTTTGCCTTTCGTTTCACAAAGAACGCTAACGGTAGCACGTTGCTATAGGCTGTTGTGCTGAGTTAGCGGTGGTGGCTAACTGCATGTTCTAGGTGTTGCAAGCTGAAAGTTGATTTTGGATGGAAAATGATTACAGACTCCTGCAGACGATTGTCTTGTTAAGACTTAAACGAATTTGGATTTTGTTAAATTTTTCTGGTTAATTAGGATGTAAAACGGCCTCGGGAAAACTGCTCAGATAACTTTTGGTTGCTACTCCCTTTCGGCAATGGTTTAGCACATTTCTACGACGGGCAATTTTTTAAGGTGTTTCATGTTTAACTGAACTGTTACGGTACGGAGATTAAAGATTAAGAAGTACATGCTGAATTTGGTTAACTGGTTTTACGAGGAGAGCGAAACTATGCGGATAGCATGTTAATTTATTTGGGATAATTATGCATGTTACAATTAAACGAAAATGATTACGAACAGTTACTCATGAGTCGTTTCTGACTTGGTGTAGTTTTAATTTTTGATTTCATCTTTAAAATTAAAAAGAGGGAGTTTATAGTCAAAATAAAAGATGCATTTTTGAATCTTTAAATAGGTGGATTTTTTGCTTTTTTGATTGATCTAAGCAGGAGTTGTTAAGTTGGCCTAAATAAAGATAAAGCTATAAGTAGTAATTATAAGCATTTAACGAAAAGCAAACGGTATTAATTGGAAAGCAACAAACTGGTTTAAATTATTTTAATAAGCACCGTGTTGAATGGTACAGAAAATGAGTCTGTGATTTAAATAAGTATCATTTATGCTAAAATTATATTTGGCTTATTTCTGATGGCTCTATAGACTTTAGAAATATAGCTTGGTCTCTGAATGAATGACCTAAAGGAGACTGGTGTTAAATTATATACACAATTGAACATTCTTAAGGATTTTATGGACAAAAATGCTTATTGGAGTTATCAAAATTTAACTGGGGCTCAAGAAATAACCCAGCACATTTCAATTCCGTTACAAATTAAATGTTTTTACCATGCAAAACAACACTTATCATAGTGATAGTTTATAAACTAGTGGGATTTGAATGTTTGGTTTTAAAAAAAGAAAACATTAAAACACAGAGTCATCTTTAAGTAATCAGTTTGTTTTTTAACAGACTGGGGATAAATTTGGAATTGGTCTAAGGATTGAAAGTAACAATTAAAGTCTTAGGTAGATTTATTTAAGAACAAATAATGAATGTGACCGAAATGATGGTTTAATTTGAAAGTAAGAAGTAAATTCTAAATTCATTTATTCTGATCGTGTAGAGGCAAAATGTGACTGGACCAGCTACATTGAAGTAATTTTTACCATATATTTGAATGCACATTTTGTTTTGACAAATAAGAATCGGTTTTGGGTTTGAAATTTAAGATTAATCTTTCAGATGTTCTTAAGCTAGTTTATTTGATGCTGAGAGTAAATTTACAGATCCTAAAACATTTTGGAATAGATCTGATCCTAGAATAATGACATAATATATCATTTGATTAGTGGGGACTCTGTAACTGACAATTTATTTAGATTTTTGATTTTATTTTCTTTATTTTTTCTTAATTTTATTTTTATTTTTTGTTTTTTCCTCTTTCTCTCTCAAAATTTATATATTTGGTTCGATTTGGATTATGACCCAGATTTTTGAACTGCGGTCTGTTTATTAATTAGAACTTTGGAAAATGTTAATTTGGGAAGCTGGATTAAAGAAAACGTGATTCAGTGGTAATGTATTTGACGTCTCTAGAAGCTTCAATTTAATTTGGTGTTTATCATTGGAGAAAAGAAAATAAAAAAAGAAGCCTGAGAGGAAAAGAGGGATACTGAAAAGAAAAATGCTGGTTTTTATTTTATTGCGACTAGTTTTTGTTTAGAGAAATCTCATCTCTTGAACCTCTTTTATTGAATTTCTTGTTTTGTTTTGTTTGACTGCTGAGGGGAATTAGACTATTGAGTATCCTACGAAAATTTAAGAGGAGTTTTAGTTGCAAAAATCACTTTGACTATGTTTAGTTCCCTTCACAGAATCAGACAGATGTTTTTGAAGTATGAAAAGTTTTCATTGTTTACAGTCAAGAGTATTTGGGCAGCTGAGCACATTTGGGTTTGTTTGAAGAGGAATCATATAAGCAAAAGTACTTTGAATGGATATTGGATTGTGTTAAAAAATATATACTTTAGGTTTGGCAAATATTTATAGGGAAGTTGTTTTGTCAGTGATTTAAATCTTGGATTTTTCTTTAGAAATATAGATAGACTTTGAAGTATGGCAAACTGAAGACTGTTTTTGTAAACTATGTTGTGTTATCAGTGAGTACTGTTCTCTGGTTTTGTTTTAAACATTTGATGTTTTTAACCTTTTTCAACATCAACAACAGTTATCTCAATGTAAGTAGCATACTTATATTAGCAGAAATAATTCATTGATTAAAGGGACAGAGTCGGGGAAAAGTGGTGTTAAGTCTGATTACAAAGGGGTTTAGTTCAATATGAGCTATTCGTCTCAACCTCAGTGAAGCGAAACCAGGAGAGCCACTTTTCCATAGCGACTTTAAAAAAAAAAAGGATAGAACCTTTGCAGATGGTTATTGCCTTTATTTTTGTTATTGCAATGTTTTAGTGGTGTATTAGCAATATCTAACAGAAAAATCCAGCCTTTTTGTTTGTTTCTTTTTTGATTTAATTTTGTTTTTCTAAGAACTAAGTGTGTTGATGAGATATTGCGATGCTCCATCTTTATAAATGTTTAATTTACACATGAGATGAAAGAGACATTTATCAAATTGAAAAAATTGAGGAAGGCATTGCATTGATGAAATATAGAATATAAATTGGATGAAAAATGAAGGAATCTTTAATTAAAATACGCAGGGGAAGTATTAGAACAACAGTTTAATTAGACGTATAAGGATTGATTATTATTCCTGGTGGAGAGAGCAAACCTGTTGATTGGTATATTTTTACCAGAATTGAAATTGAAGAAATTATTACTAGTATAACTGATTGAAGTAAAATTAAAATAGAGCCCACATAGGCAGTCTGAGTGTGGAAGATATTTAAATTCAGCATTCAAGGAAGGAGACTAATGAATATGAAAGTAAAATGTTTGAATGTAACTTGATTTGAATGAGCTGAAAGGAGGGACTGTCTGTTTTTTTTTTCTTACTCTAATTATATATTTTTTCTCTTTTTCTCATCCTGCAGCAGATAAACCCCTCAGATAAACATTCTTGAGATGGAATTTATGATCCTGGGGAGATGAGATGGGTGGGGGTGCGTGGGCTGATGACGGATAGTGCCAGGCGCCCGCCGTAACGGCCACAGAGAGAAACATCTTTACGACCAGCGCAGAATTACGACTCTCTTGTGCTCTCCTCCCAAACACAGGGAGGCACAGGTGACTGTATATTTTCAGGGGTGAACTGGAGGCCACCCTAGGGGGGAGCATGTTTCCTCATGCTGAGCTGAACTTTCAAGGAATTCACTTGGCTGGCGTGAGATGGACAGTTTCTGCTGAAGAAGTGATGATCAAAGACTGTTGATTCAATGTCACTGTTGCTGAATTAACCACAAGAGTTTCTGTTTGTCTGATCGAAGGTGGCCGCGGTTCTACGTATTTTGATAACCCCATGTCTTCCCCAGGATTATCTCCGGGTAAAATACCACCATTTACCGGGAACAAAATTTGGCAGAAAAAATTGGGCCGATAGCAGAGGGTTGCTGGCTGGTGAGAGAGAAAAAACATTTTTTTCTTTCTTTTACGTTTTCATCCACAGGGATGTACTGAATTTAAGAAAGGATATATTGTAATGGAACAGACATAAGTGTCTTAAACTGGATAAATAAAATAAGTAAATTTAAGAATCAATTTGGGTAAACAAGCAAATGGATAGTAATCAGTTGAACTGTACACAAAAGTAAATTCTTGAGCCTGCTCTTGTTTTTAAATCCATTAATGAGGGAGGTGTTTTTTGGTTTAGTTTTTAGGAAAAACAACGGTGTGTCGAAATAATGTGGATTTGCTCTTTCCCCAGGGATTATTTTTAATTAGATGGGTGAAATAATTTCTTGGCACAATGCAGTTGAATTAGATTGAAAAGGAGTGATCACAAGACCGGATCAAAAAACTGTCTTTTTTAGATGTTTACAAGCTTATGCCCCCAGGATTATCTCCAGGATTCACCAGCACGTGAGGAGCACACAGTCTCCTCTGGTCACAGCTGACTACAGCTGCTGAAGGCGTCCAAGGTACAGCTCCAGGTCGAAGGCGTGAGGAGTCCAGTGGTTCAGCAAAGTTCCAGATGACAGCTGGGAACACACACAAAGTGCAGCTCCACGCCAACGACGAACCTGGTCGGATTCTGCCTAAGGAGGGTCGTGAAGGGTTTGACCAAGCTGAATCGGAAGCTGGGGCCACAGGCGGCGGGGCCTAGCTCACCCAGAAGGTTGTTTGGGTGGTGTTATTACTCATCCAGTGTGATCTATGTGCCAATGAATGAGATGGGCAATTTGAAATTGCCATCTCAAAAGAGGGATCTACAGAAGAAGATCACAACTCAGCAATCAGCTGCACAGCAGGTTTTGACCAGCCCACATTGGTGGGCTAAGCTATAGGAAGCGGGGCCTGTCTGTGCATTTGTGTATATTGGGGGAAATGCTCAATTAATGAAGTAATTGGCATTTCAGAGAGTGGTTATTTGCAAATTTGGGATTGAAAACTGGAACACTAAAAAATAGGAGCCCTCCACACTGATCAGCTCTGTATATCGCTCTCCAGCTGCCAGGAGCCATTGAGGGGGATAAAATGAGTGAAGAAAGAGGATCAGAATACAAATAAAGACTGAACATTTATTAATAATTTTTTGCATTTTACAGGTTGTTTAACTATTTGATTAACTATTTTATTCACAAGTGAAGAGTGATAACACTGCCTAAAAGGGTTCTTAATACATTCTATTTCACAGGTTTCTAAACACTTTAAGTTTGATTTCTTCCAGAATATAATATAGTAATAATGTCTATGTTCATGGATTTTCTGAGCTTCTTCCACACTATTAACATGTATCAAGTCAGATTTAATTATTTCTTCACATGTAAGACATTCTTATACATTGTGGGTTTTGAATTAGTTTGTGGGAATTGTTAAAATAAAATTTTTTGGTTAATGCCAAAAGAGGGTGAATCTATGATTAACAGATTTACATTTTTAATGGGAGTTAAGGTTAAAAAAGGTACTTTAATAGTTTGTCTTTTGAATTTTAGTCTGGAATACTTCATGTTTTTAAACTGATGAAATTTCTTGGATTTGATTTTTTGCATTCTCAAAAAGCTTTACAGGTTTTGATCTTTAATCAATCCATTTTTAAAAATGGATTGAAAAGAGGGAATTGTGGTAATTCTGTAAACTTTTATCATTCAGAAAGTAAAAGTCTGTTTTAATTAGCTTGCATGATAGTAAAGAAATGTTTTGTCGAGCATTGTTTATGCAGGAAAGCTTTTAAGTCATAAAACTCTGGGGTGAGTTTAAATTGCAAAGCTGTAAAAGCAGGATGTTTAGATAAGAAACTGGGAGAAAAGTTTTAGAGAAGCAGATAGCCATTTAACCATAAATTTTTATAATGAACCTTTGACCCAGAACAGAGACACCCCACTTGTCTATAGAACTGTGAAATAAAGATCAGTTAGTTGTTCAGATTTCTTTAAGTCTGGACCACAGAGAAACTAGGGCAACTTTCTCTGTAAACTGCAATTTGTTAATCTGTTCAAAATAAATGTTAAACTGGAAATTGGCTCCATTTTGTCCCTGCTTGAACATGCATTGAATTACTTATGATAATTATTTAATTCAACAACACACGGTAGCGGTAACGGTAGTGTTATCTGCAGTAGGCGAAGTCAGTGTGTGACCGTACGGAAAAGCCAGCAGCAAGCCCACAGTGTTGGGGAGGGTGAAGGCGGTAAAGCAGCAGAGAGGCAGGATTTCTCTGCGGTGATCAGAGAGCTAGATTGATGCAAATTGGCAGATTCGGAGTATCCACAGACTGGATGATCCCTGGTTAAATCAGCACTGGTGTGAAGAACTCAGATCAGGACCTTGAGGCATGTCGATGTCTGGGAGATGTGAGGTGATTCAAAAGTTTTTTAACTTTTGAGAGGATCTGTGACGTCATGATGACTTTGTGACTGCTTTTTGTTGGAGCTTTTGTTAAGCTAAGCCTGCCGATGTCCTCACCTACTACCGTTCTTCTGAGATGGTAATGAAAACACAACCTACCCTTTGTAGACCGTACCGTTCCGTACCATTTGGGTCTAAAGCGACCCTTCTTCTGTCCCTATCTTTTCAGTTTCTGCTCCAGTCAGCTCAGATTCTGTTCCTTGTAGCTTATTATTTCCAGCCAGCTAGTCTGCTCCTGCATGCGAGCCAGCTGCCAGTCTTCTCCTGTCACCATCATGGCTGCAGTCTTTCTGGCCTGCACAGCACTAGCCCTTCATTCTCTGGTGATTTACCAGAGATCGTCAGTGCTTCCACAGGAGGTCCAGAACAAACCTTCCCATTCTTCATCACCTGCACCTCACCCAAGTCCTCGGGCCCATACACCAGCAACCACAAGAGGCTGAACACTTAAATTCAGTCAACAATGGACTGATTTATGGTGTGCAAATGTGTTTGTGTTCAGTCAAATTAAACTTTGTCACAGAAATTTTGAACAAATTTCTGAAATGATTAGGTATATGGTCTTATTTTACATGTCACAAAAGCCTGACATTGAAAGTGGTATCTACACTTTTCACACCCACTGTTTTTTTTATATCACAACACTTCATAATTTGTTCTGAAGAAAAGATACGATCAAAAATCCATACTTTGTTCCTAAAGGTCACCACACAATGAAATCCATAACTTCTCTAGCGTTCAGAACCTTTTCATTTAGACTCTTGTACCAACACCTTTGCAGCCCTTCTGTGCCCTCTCGCACCATTAGTCTTGTCCCGTTTACTCAGGTTATAATCATTCACCCAGACATGTGTTGGGAGGGTTTAATGATAGCTACTGCAGACAGAATCGTGAGACCAGCATTCGTGGATGATGATTTCCTCATGTAGTGACGATTAGCCAACAAGTGTCTCCTTCACATTTGTTCCCATACATGTGTAGTCTCTGAAAGTCTTTTTTCCTTGTGTGTTAAACCTGTTCTACTCTTCTTGCAAGTTTGAAGTATTCTTTTATCAGGCTGTCATCTTAATGTTTAACTCTTTGACCGTAGGTCTCAATGTTGTATTTGATGACAAATGAAGGTCCTTTTTCTCACCCTTTTTGTTTCGATCAGTCACTGAAACACATTTTATCTCTCCAATTCTTTTATATTTCTTTTTCATTTTATTGCTCTCTGTATTCTTTTTTTAAATGGTTTTCCTGAAAACCCCTTTTTGCCAATAGTATCTCATTTATCTGAGTCCTCCAGCTGATTTCCTCCCAAGAGATTGAGTTAGTCGACAACGAGGGCAAAGTACACATCGAAATCCAGAGAGATATTAGAGAGAAGAAAATGATCTCAGCCAAGAAGAGTTGCTTTAAAATGTAGAAACAAGATCACTAGCATTGATCCATCCATGATGTTTGTTCGCCATTCAGTGGATAAGAGGTAGTTAGACCCTGGACAAGTCGATTAACTTAAACTTGTATAATTTGCTTGGAGAATGAAATATAAAAAAGAATGTGAAACAATAGATGTTTTTATATAGTTTTGGTCAGGAATAGAAAAAACAATGAAAATAAGCTCTTTCTAATAATCCTCAGGGTTAATTTATGAAAATTATAGAGCCAAAATCTGGGGAATATCATGACATGATTAATATCTCTTTAAACAAATAAGTAGCCTATGTGAACGGAGTGCTCTGATTTTTTAAGTAACAGGTTTGGACTCATAGACCGGCCGACTGCTGCTACAAATACAGAGGTTGGACTTTTCTGTAATAGAGAAGAGATACATCGCATTAGTCCATTGTACATTACCCATTGTACAGGATTATTTCATAATAATATCTATGGAGAGAAATAGTATCATATATTTTGTGTGTGGGTAATACTTGATTTGTAACTTGTGTCTGCCTCTTTGTGTGTAACTTTGGATTTGAGTGTGCATAATACTTGATTTGTAACCCATAAAAACTATTTGTGCGTAACCTTGTGTACTTACAGCTGTGTAATCATATATACACACAAATATCAAAAACTTACAAGTACGAAATACAATTTACGCACGCACAACTTGAAATTACACCATCTTAAAACTAACTATGAATTCAAAAGGACTCCTACACATACAATCCTCAAATATGTATGAACCAATCGCCTGATACACACAGACAAGACCACAGATCATAGTTACAACTGCAAGACGGGGGTTGAGACTCTTTTCACGTCTGGAGATTTGTGCGTAGATGATGCGTTTGAATGCTGATCGAATGCTGGGTTATATGAGTTTTCTCTCCACCATTTCCCTCCAACGTTTTTCCTTCTATAGCTGTTACTAAAGTGACAAATACTTGTAAAAGAAAGAAAAAATGAATGTGGCAGCACTCGAAATTTACTGTTTTAAACATAATTTTTTTTTTTTAAATATTATCGTTTTCTGAGACGTAGAAATGACATGGGTAAAATTAAAAAAATACATAAAAAAACGACCCCTAGGTGGTGGTCTGGTAGTGTTTGCTGAAGAAATCTGGCAGACTGAGGTCTAGCTGCAGCCGTAGCCCCTACAAAACATGTCCCCAGGCGACTCAAGCTTAACTGAAGCAACATGGCGCCGCAAGCCGTGTCTCTCCAGGCAGGAGAAATCACTCATAGCAGCTCTTCAGAGAACTTCTCCCTCGGCCCCAACCCCTGGAATGATTGTAAGTTAAGCGTGTTTCCTTATGTATTTTGTTGTATACTTTTGGAAGTGCTAATACACTAAAATAAAGTTAGTTTAGGCTTGCCAACATATCAGTTCCGAAGGCTGCAAATTAATCTAGCAGGTGCTGTAGGCTACACAAGCCACCTGAAATGTAGTTAATTCTTCACTCATAAACATAAATATAAGCATTCATTCACGTTCACTATAGTATCAGTTTTGAGCTTGACAACTTTGCTTGAATTAAAGCTAAGCAACCAGAGGCAAGGGAAAAGTTACCATAGCAACATGTAGGCACACTCAATCTCTGTTACAGAGTAACATGAGGTTACAGACTTAAGTACATTCTTTATGTTTTGTTAGAAATCAAATTAATGTAACAATGAGCTCTGTTAATGTTGAAACATGCAGACGCCCAGATCACACAGCATACAGATTTTACCCTGTTATGTTGGAAGCGGTTTAGAAAATGGATGGATGGATTGATGTTGGAGAAGCTAAAATCTACTAAAGAAAGATACATTTTTGTACAAACCAACTACTTCTTCCAATTTTATCTTTAAAAGTATAGACTTTTTACTGCGTTTGAATTCTGATTTCATGAATCATAAAGATACTGCTACACGCAGAACTCTTTCAGAAATATTGATTTTTGCTCATTAAACTTTTTGTCTTGTTTTAGGGGCTAAAGGGAAGATTGCTTCTTCTGGAAGAAATACATCCTCACTTGGGCAAAGAATTTGCTAACTGTAGCATAGAGGTAGAATAAATCCAGTTATTTACCTTGTGCTTAAAATACAGTATTAAGAACCTTCAAACACCATAGAACCTGCGATCTCAGTATACTGTAGTTCCTCTAATTGTCTATTGTAAAAAATAGTCTTGCTTTCACAGGATTACACAGTTGTCTGTTTTCCCTTTTTTGCTTGTTTTCTGTCCATGTTTTAGTAAAATTTCTTAGAAGACCTGAATAAAAAAATAATTCCACGCACGTGTGCTACATATATGATATTTAAAAACTCAAGTAAATGTACAATTCTTTAAAAGTTTTTTTTTTTGTAGTCTGCGTTTCTTGATTTCATTCTTGTCATATTTGTTGTTTAGTTTTATATTTGATATAAATCAACTAACTGAAACAACTAGTGATTCTCCTTCTTATTTTCACAGTTTATTTACAATTGGTTTTAACAAGACCATAAAGCTAACTCTGAACAATTTAAAAATGTCAAATGAATGTAAATATAAACAGTAAAACAATAGGTAAAGGACATAAAATAATTAGAGAAGGAAAACTTGTGTAGATTATTTGATATTTTTTACATACAGGATGAACCTGAATAAACGTTTGCTGGGTCATTCTTTAAACTTAAATAGAATAAACAGAAAGTATCTGGTAGATGTGCTGGATCTACTAAAGAAAAATCAGATTTGGATGAGGAGCTGCAACATAGAAGTGGGATATCATACAGGCAGGTCTGCAGAGAGTGCTCTGGGTAGCTTCATTATAGTGTCCACTGCATCGTCCATCAACAAGTTTTGGAACTTCTCAATCCAAAATTGTCATATCGCTAAAATATATTAACAGGACAGTTGGTCCCACCAGAGAACCCTCCTGACTGCCTCCAAACCACCTCTTCCTCATCTTCTGCTATTCTTCAAGCTCATCCTCAGGGACCACAGCATCATCAGTGCTGAAGCAGATGTGGAGAAGCATGCATGCTGAGATGACCTGTATTGTTGTAAATGCAAAATTGTTAGATTTTGCCACTTGGTTTAAAAAAAAAAATTAAAAAAAATTCCAATGAGATATATTCAGATTACCATTTTAAATGAAGTTATTCAAATAAAGTAAAGACCTTACTCTCTCAGTCTGCCAGATTTCTTCAGCAAACACAACCAGACCACAACCTAGTGGTCGTTTTTTTATGTATTTTTTTTTTACCCATGTTATTTATACGTCTCAGAAAAGGATAATATTAAAAAAAAAAAAATTAGGTTTAAAACAGTAAATTTCGAGTGCTGCCACATTCATTTTTTCTTTCTTTTACAAGTATTTGTCACTTAAGTAACAGCTATAGAAGGAAAAACGTTGGAGGGAAATGGTGGAGAGAAAACTGATATAACCCAGCATTCGATCAGCATTCAAACGCATCATCTACGCACAAATCTCCAGACGTGAAAAGAGTCTCAACCCCCGTCCTGCAGTTGTAACTATGATCTGTGGTCTTTTCTGTGTGTATCAGGCGATTGGTGCATACATATTTGAGGATTGTATGTGTAGGAGTAATTTTGAATTCATATTTAGTTTTAAGGTAGTGTAATTTCAAGTTGTGCGTGCATAAATTATATTTTGTACTTGTACGTTTTTGATATTTGTGTGTATATATGATTACTCAACTGTAAGTACACAAAGTTACGCACAAATTTTTTTTATGGGTTACAAATCAAGTATTAGGCGCACACTCAAATCCAGAGTTACACACAAAGAGGTAGACACAAGTTACAAATCAAGTATTACGCACAGACAAAAGATATGATACTATTTTCTCTCCATAAATATCCCGTTTTCATATTAAACAGCCCAGTGCAGTATCAGATACATTAACACTTTGTAGAGCAGCATTATCTGAAATTACAACTGCAAGTCTTTGACATATAGTTTTGCTGCAGTCTCATTTGCCTTTTCACTTGGTATTAATTATTAATTATAGTTTAATCTAAATGATTTCATTTGACAGCATGTTTAGGGGTTTTGTGCTGAGAAAGGTAAAACTCCTCATCCTTCTTAGATTTCACTTTAGCTTCACCCATTTCACCATATCCCCAATCTTGTATGGAACACCAGAATGTTATTAATCTAAGAAAGAAAGTCTTATGATATCAATGTCTATATGAATAAATAAGAGTCAAATATATATGTAACAATTAAACTGTGGGGGAAAAATGAATTCATATGAAATCCCTGTTTTATTAATATGAAATATTTGTATTTTCCTGTAAAAATGTATTTCATTACTAACATTATTGAGTTTTTCTTTACTAAGAATATAATCAGTTGTTTAGCTATTTTTTCTTCATTTAATTCTAACAGTTATTTTTTCTCCAAACTGTCTTTTTTCACAAAGTCTGCCTTCATTTAATTAAGATTTTTATCCCAGTGGCATATTTATTTTATGATGAATATTGTACAAATAATCGACGGGATGATTCATAAATAACACAGACTTTGTTAAAATAATTCTCCCTTTAATTGATTATTTGCACCTAAGTCAACCACAGCTTTTTCCGCCATTGTCCTCCAAATTTTGCTGGATGACACAGAAAACATTTCTGTAACAACCCTGGTGGTTGTGTCAGACGGCACTAAAGTCTCGAGTGCCTGGAAGGATTTCAAAAATATAATTCAGATGATTTAAGATTGAATTCTCTGATAAATTTATCCTCAGTTTGATCAGCTAGAGTAAGCAAAGGTGAACAAAGTTCCTGCAACTCCGACCCTTGTCTTGAGGTGCTTTCGAACCGATATGTGTTCAGGCAGCAGGGCAGCTAGTTTAAATGCAAAGTCTATGGTACCTATGCAGCAAGTGGGTGTCAAGCTGCGGCAAGCTGCCATACTGCAAGTTGTGTGCGTCAGCGCAGCTGGTACGAGCACATCTATGCAGTTGTTGCTCAGTCTGCACGCAGCTGGGTTTTAATTTTACACCGTCAACTTTTGTCCGTTTGAGCGTTTTGCTGCCTGGACGCGCTGGCCAGTGTGAAAGTACCTTTACCATGTTGTCTCTAGCTTTACAGGCTGTTGTAAAACTGAGAATGGCTATCTTGGAAGATCTATGTTTAAGCACCTGCCAATGGATGTTCAGGTCAAACCCACTGACCCTGATTGTCTGATGAACTAATTCAGCTGAAAGATGTGCTTTTAAAATAATTATTCTACTGGCCATAAATATTAAATACATTTGTTTCTGGGTACCAAAAAAAAATAGCTTAGTTTTTGGGGAAGTCTTTAAAAAAGCTGAGCCATAAAATTAATGAAAAGCATATAAAATAGAGCAAGATTTCAGTCCAGAATAATTTCTACTTACTGTGACGTTTCACGTTAAAACATCTGCTCTGTCTTGATAAAAAAAAACGTCCTTTTTGATCCATAAGGTTCTTTAAAAAGTATGCACTTGAAGTTGCCGGTCCATTGACAAAATAAATCCCTAAAATTTCGTACATTTAAATCAAAACGGACCAGAATCTACTTCTTGAATTACCAAAGGAAGCAACGGTTGACCTGCGATGTCACTTCCTGCCAACGTGTCTCAAAAATACGTTTAATTTTTTTTGTTTTTACAATTTCTCTGGCGCCCTATTTGACATTAGGGACAGATTATACCTTTTAATGCTGTTTTTAACAAAAACAAAATTTGTAAAGTCAATTTTTAAAATGAGTCACTCTACCAATCAGAGCTCAGAGCTGAAGTCAAGACAGGGTGTCGGCTCGGAGTAGTCGAAGTTGGAAAAAGACAAATAAAATAAGATAAAAATAAGTAAATTAATTAAAAAATTGAAATAAAAACGTTAAATAATAATACAAAATAAAATAAATACATTATTCTGTACAGGCAGACAGAAGAAAAAGAGAGCTCACAGGAGAGCTTTCTGGTCTAGCTTTGACTGTGGAAATTGGAAGTCTTGTTGGATGACCCATTTAAACAGTGTCTCGTCCTCAGCTGGTGAAAGCTGTGATTTTTTTTCTGCGTTGAATGCTGTGTTTGAAAGACTTCTGGCTGAACCAATGTTCCGTGGGACGGAACTTAATGTTGGTTCCGCATTTCAGTCCAGGCCTGGGTTGTGACGGATATGACAGCAGCCGTAGTGTACACAGACATTTCGTGCTGCGTGGGGAACCTTTATTGAAGCACGGTGTTTTGTTGCGACAACACTGGAATCGTGGTTCCAGAACGTTCTGCTTTCAGGTAGCAGGACAGAAGACACTGAGGTCTGACTAGGCTATTGATTAATGAAATTGTTTTTTTTAGAGATTTTAACAACACAGTGGTCCTGTAAGTTTTA
The DNA here is from genome assembly GCA_028564705.1 of Apricaphanius iberus. NCBI lineage: Eukaryota > Metazoa > Chordata > Actinopteri > Cyprinodontiformes > Aphaniidae > Apricaphanius > Apricaphanius iberus. Next base: position 21,058 of record JAPXFQ010000284.1, read on the forward strand.
CTTGTGACAGCCAAATAAATTGTTCAATTTTGCTTCAGGTTTTCTTTTCAGGGATTAAACTGAACAAGAATGTAATCAAACTGGTTTTCTAATTTAACTGATTGGAATGTGGTTACATTTATCTGAAGTAAATTTGTTGTTGTTTGTTTAAAGGAATCTCACTCATCATTTTATTTAATAATATTTTTCCGGCAACAACTTTGTTTGCAATTACAGAGATCAGACATTTTCTGTAGTTCTTCACCAGATTTGCACACACTGCAGCAGGGATTTTGGCCCACTCCTCCATACAGATCTTCTCCAGAGCATTAAGGTTTTGGGGCTGTCGCTGGGTAACACAGACTTTCAGCTCTCTCTAAAGATTTTCTTTTGGATTCAGGTCTGGAGACTGGCTAGGCCACTCCAGGATCTTGAGATTCTTCTTGCAGAGACACTCCTTAGTTGCCCTGGCTGTGTGTTTCGGGTCGTTGTCATTCCTGAAAGAATCAGCCACGACACATCTTCAATGGTTTTACTGAGGGAAGGAGATTGTTGGCCAAAATCTCACGATAAATGGTCTCAGCATCTTCCCCACAAAACAGTGCAGTCGTCCCGTCCACTTTGCAGAAAACCATCCACAAAGAATGATGTTTCCACCACCATGTTTTACAGTTGTGATGGTGTTTTTAGGGTTGTACTCATCCTTCTTCTTTCTTAAAACACGTCGAGTGGAGTTTAGACCAAAAAGCTCCACTTTTGTCTCAGACCACATGACCTCCCATTCCTCTTCTAGATCATCCAGATAGATATTGGCAAGCTTCAGTTGGGCCTTGACATGCGCTGAGCTGAGCAGGATATTGCATCCACCAGATTGAGGGAGATTGACCATCATGTTGAGCTTCTTCCATTTTCTAATTGTTGCACCAACAGTTGTTGAAATAAATGTCATACTCCAACAGAGACTGATTCATCATTATCTACATCTCTATGTAATTATTCTATATCACTATGTAACTGTTTTTCAAGTTGAGCAGAACTAGGAAACCTAAAAGGATTGCTCTGACTCACAAAGTACGACATCCTCAAATGAGGAGGAATTAACTAAATGCATAAGCAGATTCTACTGAGAGTAAAGAAAAATCAGCACAAAAAATACAAATTCAACTATGCTCTGTCTACTCTTACAGCACAAAAGCAATCAACAAAAGTTCATTACCTTGAAGTGGGGTATGGTTGGGTTGGAATTTTTAAAATTATCCAAGCTGAAACCATCTCCTGTCACTGTAGAGAAAGAGCTATGAACACGCTCCTTCAGGCAGAGTCTCACAGAAAAAGGCTCTTTCTACGCATTTACTTTGAGGCTAACTTTCATTCATCAGAGTAACAGAGTTAACACCATTCTTTATGCCTGCAAATTCAATTTTCCCACTGTGAGGGAGGAAGAAGGAAGGAGACCATTTTCGCCTGAGTCATATTCAAACAGGAGGCAGCACGATAAACAGAAGAGATGATTGGAGCATTGTATTTTGCTATGCTGACACATTCTGTATGAAGCTTGTGAGACATATCATGTGCCACAGTTCTGAGAGTTCGGAGGTTAATAACAATAACAACGGGTTTGGCACCTGTGTGGCACTTGTGAATGTCACATTAGTGAAGTCTCTCTAATATGCCATATTAGAAACCAATATAATGTTAACCTCTGAAAAGGATCAGGAAGAAGGCATGGTAATAATGTAATCTCCAATGTGTCTGAATTGGAAAAATAAAATTTTGCTTGTTACATGGATGTAAAGGTTTAACATATTGTGTGTCTGCTTGTTTTGTTGTATATTTGCTTTAATACCAATTTCAGTTTTTGGAAACAGTGTCACCTCGTTCTGTTTTTTTATTTTTTTATTATCGTTGGTACTTTCAAGAATTCACAAGATTTTCTATTAAGGTTTTCAAGACTTTTGGAAAAGAAACAACCATAGGATCATACTTTATACTATCTATGACCTGAAAATGTAGTTGCAGAAAATTTTGATCATTGTATTATCAGACTAATGGTCATGGTTCCAGGGGCAACAGTGCCTGAGGAGTTAGTAGTTTGTAAGTGGTGGGTTGCTGGTTCGAACCACCCGTCTCGTTGGATAGTCTTTGGGCAAGATACCCGGCTTGCATGCTGTTGGTGGTCAGAGGGCCTGATGGAGCTGATTGTATTGCAACCGGTTGCGGCTGAGAACAATGGTGATTGACGGATCGAATAGCCAATGGAATGCTGAAAACAGCGATAGGCCACTCAAAGGGTTGGACTTTATCGTTGCCAGCGGAAATGGCCCGCATAAAGAAGCTTATCCAAACAAAGAAATGTTTGAGTGAACGATTGCTGTATTTTACTTTCGCTAATGTTGTATTTTGTATGCTTTTCATGTTTTATGATTTTCATGTTTTTTCTTAACTGCTGTTTTTTATATGTATTGTTTTTTTTCTTTACCACCGAATCATGTAAAGCACCTTGAATTACCTTGTTGAAAGAGTGATATACAAATGAAAGTGCCTGGCCTAATATAGGGAAACTTAATTAGCAGATTATTGAAAATCAAAATGCATGCATTCACTATTAAGAGTAGGAAACTAAGATCACAGATATTCTGAAATCTCAAAAAGCCGATTTTTATGCAATACAATGCACATTGCTGCCTCTTCATATAAGACACCAATGAAGCATTAAGAAGACCAACAATTCAATTAAAGTAAAACAATAAAACATATTGGTGCCAGTAATTATCTGTAGCTAATGAATCTCCAGGTTTAGTGCAAATATTTTGCAAAATACTGCCTCTCAGGCACTCATGAGTGCTAATCCAATTAGAGGGAACCACATGTCAACTTCAGTGTAAGACCTTATAACTGGCTTCAATGTTGCAGACTCAAGAGGTGATTGTCTATCACAACTGGCTGTCTCTGTTAACCAACACCACACAGCAGCCTGCTCCGTTGATTCTGTAGGCCTAAAAAAATTACTATACACTACAACAAACTGTGATGTGATCAGCACATTAAATGGCCGTTATTTGCAGTTATCATTCCCATTAAATGCCATCAGACTGTGCCCTCACTACCTACTGAAACATACTTTTCCACTTGGTGTTTAAAACCTCTTCAAATTATGTTTATAAACCTATAAGTTTAGGCATTTAAAAGAAAGTATATTTACCCTTCTGTTACCTTAAGGTTAGGACATAAAACTTGAGGGTTGGTTAAAATTGGTTAGATAACTCCAGTTAAGATATTCTACTCTGACGAAGTATTTTTGACACGTGCAGACAGTTGGCTGTTATCAGCGATAACAATGGTAGATAACCTACTAGTAGGTAGAGAGGGCACAGTCTGATGCAATTTAATGGGAGTGATAACCGCTAATAACGGCCATTTAATGGATTGACAACATCCGAATCGGCTGAACTGGAAGAGGTCAGTACCAGTGTGTGCAACATTGGGCATCACTGATTCCATTATAGAGCTGTTGGTCTTTTGAACCGGAAGTTATTCTGTCCGTACCACCTTTGTTCAGCCTGTGTACATTCAGACAGTTCATTTCAACCCAGACCCAGAAGAGGCGGCTTGCAGCATGGAGAAACATTTTGCAGAAGTGCAGGAGAGTGGGGGACACCATAACGGACAGGCATGTTGGTCCTGCTGGGCCTGGTAATATTCCTGGTACTGTCAGGAAGAGCTTCTTTTTTTTTAAATCTAGGCAGTTATTTAAAGACCAGTTTAAAATTATTCTGAATAAACAGAACAAATAGAAATGCTGCATAGAATACCATAATCCTTTACTGTCCCACAAAAGGTAAAACAGCAGCAAAGTGACAGGAAATAAAAAAGTGTTAGATTCACAAGTAAAAAACATAAGATAAATTAAAAAATGATATATGAACATTAAAGATAAAAAGTAAAAACTAAAGTACTGTGCAGTTATAAAGTAAAAATGGCACACTGACATTTGAGTAATGTACAACTGAGCAGGCTAATGTGATGTAATAATTTAAACAGAACTAGCAATGGTTCTACCACAGTCTATATTAATGCAAATGTAGTTGAAAACTTTGACGGGGGCAGTCTCAGTGTTGTGATCAGCATGGAAACAAAACTGATTATCATCAAAACAGTTGGTCATTGTCAGGAAATTATTTAACTGTTGAGACACAGCTTTTTCAATAATGTTGCTGATGAATGGAAGATTAGATATTAGCCTGTAGTTCTGCATCAATGTGTTGTCCAGGTTGTTCTTTTTTAGTAGTTGCTTTTTAACTGCTGTTTTGAAGGTTTAAATCATCTGAATTGATTATTAAAAGATTGTTACAATCTTTTAGGCAAATATTAAAAGATTGTTACAATCTTTTAATATCCCCATTGGCTCCCTGTTAAATCGAGAATAGAGTTTAAGATCCTTCTCCTTACGTATAAAGCCCTTAATAATCAAGCTCCATCGTACATCAGAGATCTGATTGTTCCATATGTTCCTAACAGAGCACTACTATGTTATCTTTTGAAAGGTTAAGTCTATGTCTCCTCAATAGTTTTGTTTAATGCGGTTATTTTTTGTGTTTACAGTTATTTTTCATCATCGATACTACATTATCATTGTAGATGCGGATGGTGAAGATTTATGAATGCTGCTCTCTATGTAATTCTTAAATGTTTATTGGTTTTCATTGTTTTTTTATATAAACTATTTTCATTCCGAATTCATTCTCAGAAGCTGTGGCTTATCTGTAAACAAAATGTTTCAACTTGTACCTAATTTTTTTTCTGGGAGGTTGTAATTTTGTGTTGAATATATCTCTTTGTTTGAAATATTTTAGGGATTTCATATGAACCCTAGAATCATAACCAAACATGGAGAAGCAGCTTTTCAGTTTCTATGCTCTGATACAAACATCCCGATGACTGCAAAGCAGCTCACAAACTGAGCTGCTTTAATTTAAAACTAATCTATTAAGAGCTGCTTTTGAGTACATGATAATGATATTTAATTGTTGTTTACTTTCTCTAATGTTTTTTTGCGTTTCATGCTTTATGCTTTTCATGTTTTAATTGCAGTTTTTTTTACTTTCTCTAATGTATGTTTAAATGCTTTTCATGTTTTATTCTTAATTGTTGTTTTTTCTTGCCATGCTTTTATCATATACTTGGTTTCATTACCACTGAATATTGTAAAGCACCTTGAATTACCTTGTTGTTGAATGTTTGTTATGCAAATAATATCGGTTTGCCTTGCCTGTGTTTTTAAATGAGAAAATGTACCAACAACCTTTGTCTGAAAAAAATGTATCTTGATGAGAATCTTTTATGATTTATTGTATCTGTGATAAAACATCACAACTTCTAAGTCTTTGTCATCAATGCTCAGTGCCACCTTTTAAGTTTCACATTTGCATTACAAACAGCCTTATTGTATTTAGCAGATAATACAAAAGTTAGGCTAGAAAAAAAGTCAATACCATAAATCATCTTATGCATCTGTAACAAGTTTTCTTTGGTTCTTTTTTAGTATTTCAAAGGAGAAACTGGGTTGTTTTAATGGAAGCCAGTAATAATATTGTCAATTTTTTTTATAGTTTAAGCTTTGATATGAGGTAATAAAATAGAATTAGTTTTGCTCGATGTATTATTCCCAGGAGGCTTTCTTTCTCTCAGTCAACATGCTACGATATTGTTTTCCTCATAACCAAATTAAATAGTTTTATAGTGTGCTTTGTTTGGAACTGTATTTGTGTGACATATAACACTTATCAAAAGGAGTTTTTCCCCTTGTGTTTAAAGCTTTAGACGGTGTTCGAGACATGGTCAGATCTAAACGCGATTATTTTGGCAGCAGATTTGTTGTAGGCAAAGGTGCAGATGTATGCTGTAGTTTTTTTGTTTTTATTTGTGGCTTATTCTGTAAATTCTGATTTGCTGAAGACTCTGTTCAAAAATTTTCATGGTTTCCTGTTGAAGCAGTTCTGGTGCAAGTTCAAGACTATTCCCCAGCCAGATACTGACTTATTCTAGTCAAAACAGCAGACAAAAGTAGTAGAGGTTTGCTTTTGTTTAAGATGACAATGTTAAAAAATATTTATACAATTGTAATAGTAAAAAAAGTATTCAACTGACTGGTATTTTAAAAAGAGCCATGCATATGGGAGCCCCAGATTCATTTGGGTGCAGGATCCACAAACACCAGCTTGTTCTTTTAAAAGATGATGGCACAGCATAAATGCACAAATAATAATTATGTCAATTCGTTTCAAGATGCTTAATTTCATAAAAATATTCAGATGGTTGTTGCTTTAAGAAAGGCCAAAACTGGTTGGTCCATAAATTAGAATAATAAATCAAATTTCCATGAAAAATTGCAACTCAAAGTGCTTTACAGATTAAAAATGATAGCATATAAACCACATTCCCATGCCTCCCCAACAGATTTAAATGTATGATCACATTTTGCCCCCAACCCCCAAGCATGCACACATTCGAGAGCAACAGTAAAAAGGACATTGGGCCAAGTACAGATGAGCCAGTTTAGATAAGAAAACACCGTCAAGAGAGCCATCTACACCGACAGCAGCACATCAACAGCAGTTAAGGCACCAACGCAAGGCGCAACGCGAGGCGTTGCGCCTTGCGTTGGTGCCTTAATGAGATACAGAAATGGTCAGATAATGCAATATCAGTTACCGCGATGTTAGAGATATTTAAGTCTTTGCTAATAAGTAGGTCCAGAGTGTGTCCTCGGTTGTGTTTTGTTTCATTAATATGCTGGGTTAGGTCGAAGTTATGGAGGGTATCATTTAATGCTTTTGTACTGCTATCTTGGGGGTAGTCAATATGAATGTTGAAATCTCCCATAATTATTAACTGGTCATACTCTATACATATTACAGAGCAAAGGTCACTGAAATCATGAATAAACTTTACGTTCGGTTTTGGTGGTCCATATATGTTTAGAAATAGGACTGTGTTTGGCTGAAGTTGGAAAAGACTTTAGGACATTTAGAATAGAATAGAAAATAGAATAGAATAGCATAATCATTTAATTGTCCCACAAGAGGGAAATTTGGTTGTAACAGGAGTAAAAAAAAACAGATGTACAAACAGAACAGGACACAGAACAGAAACACAATTTGTACAGCTTAGCATGCATGTGAGTCCAATGACAAAAAAGAGGATGGGGTCAGGGGAGTATTTTATTTTCTTCAGCAAAACTCCTCTTCCTGCTGAACCTGAATGGATAAGTGCATTGTAGGATTAGGAGGTCTAACTCAGTCTTTGCAGTGCAGTTCCAAATCAGTATGACTGTGCCGCAACAGTCGACACTCGTGCTCTTTGATGTTTTTACCACAAAAAAAACGGAATTATATAGTTATATTAAGGCAGCAGCCACTTCTCATTTCACAGTATTCATGGACTGGTAGTTTCAAAAGTACATTCCATATTTAATAAAGAATAAATGAAACATTTAGGGTGTTAAAATGATAAAATCATGACACTAGTATGTGTGCCTTACATCAGCACTTCAGCATCATCTAGTGAATCACCCAGACACCACAGGCTCTTATAGTGTGATTTATTTTGTGCCAGTGTCTCATTTGGCTCCTCCATCTTCCTGCATCCTACCTGTAATTTTGTCTCAGCACAACCTCTTGAATAGTATTTAATGTCCTAAAATGCATCTGGGGGAGAAATGAGGACAGCAAAAAAGCCTCTAGGAGGACTTACAGAAGAGAATGCACTGGTGTGTCCTTCATAAAAATCTGTCTGACTCTTTTTGTGCATAGAAGCACTACATGCAACACACTGTAAATCCAATTAAAAGTCAATGTGCAGCCTGTCACAAACACTGTTATTGCTCATGTGAGAAAGACAAAAACACGGAGAGATTATCTGTCCAGCATGTCGTATTTCATTAAAGCTGCTTTGAAACGATGCCTCTGAAGGAGGGATGAAATATTTTATTAAATGTTTCCACAACTCTTCAGAAAGCATTTTAGGTGGAGGAGACAAAGACGAGATGATACATGAAGGAGCTGAGGGATGTACGGTCGAAGAAATATGAGACTGATTAAATTTGTATGCATGAGGAACAAGTTAGGGTTGAGAAGTACAAAGCAAGTCTTGGGTATCATGTTTCATATTTCAGAAGAGGAGGTATTCTCAGCAGAAATCAGTATTAAATATATGCTTCAGTGTGCTCTGATAACATTTGGTAGCATCTGTGAAAATTAAAATGAGAACAGTCTGTACTGAGGCTGTATCAGGCAAAAAGGTGAGAATCCAAGACAGAATTCCTATGGTAACAGTAGTGGCCATTTTGATGGCAATTTGCAATGCATTCTTGAAAAATCATTAAAGCTCTGTCATGTATATGTGAAAGAACTTACTTTGTAATTAAAGATAGCCCCACTGAATACACTCCCTATAATTTAATCATTTGCAAGCTCTCTACTACCTAATACAAACACAAAAAATGCAGTTGTAGGACAAAGTGGTATTGTAATATAAATAGATCTGTAAAATGCCGGCGGAACCAGCTTCCAATTTTTGTTCTACAGGCTGACATCCTGTTTGCTTTTAGGGCTCCAATTATGTATCATCTGCGGCAACTGCTGATATCAACTTCATCTTCTCTCTCACTGGTTTTTGCTCTTCATAGAAGCACATCTGGTCTGGCATTCTGTTTAGGTGAGACACCTTCCCGGAGGGGGGCATTGACTGAGCTACTGTTGCCAAGATCTTCATTTTTGTTTATTCCCATAGAAGATACATCCAACTCTGTCTTCCTGTGATTAACCATGTCTCTCTCAGTAATAAAGCAATTCAAGGGGCTATTAATATTACTTATGTTTTTTAAAGTGGGGTATTATGCAATATTGACTTTTTCCTCATTTCCTCATCAAAAACATGCCCGAAGTGTTGCTTAAATTCATCCACTCATGTTTGTATTTTGTTTTGTTTTGCTTTATGTTTTTATTTTTGAGTCTCTGCTGGCAGTTATTGAAGGTGCTGAAACGCCTTCTCCCACCTATCTCCCCCTTTTCCACCCATCTCCTCCTCCTACTTAATGTGGCTTACTCAGCAGCCAAGCTGCTGCTCCTGCAGTCCTCCCATTCCCCTCCCCACCAAGGGGCAAACTCCACCTGCAGAATGTGAAGCCAATCAGGAAGTGGCAAGAATTGCAGTTTCTCCCTCATCTGCTGGGGTTTGGCTCCAAAAAGGAGCAAATTCCCATTGAATCCCATTTTAAAAATACCAAATCTACAGCAAAAATAAACATGTTTACAGCCTGGTACAAAAAAATATTTTAGGTTAGATAGTTTAGGTTTACTGTCGTGACAACTCTGCGGGGGGTGAATTTTTTTCTTACTACGTTTATTTGTAATTTAATCTTGACAGTATGAATAATTTTGGGCGTGTCCTTTTGATTGACAGGTCTGTCTACGCTAACTCTGGTGGCTAATGGTAGCTGATAGCTTGCACAGTTGTCTGCTTGTACCCCGCTGCTTGCTCAGGGAAGGCCTTCACAGCCTGGGATTAACATAAAGACTTCAGCCATATCATGTTTCTGATCTCCACTATCAGTTACCACTGCATTTTTTATTTAGGTTTGGATGTTAATCTGCTCTTATTGGACAAAGATGGCTTGCTGTGGTATTGATTACAGTAACAGACTGTCCAAGAAGTCTCTGGTTTGGGGTAGGCTTTATATGGGCTGAAGCTTCGTCAGCAGTGGGGAGAAAGAATTTCTGTCAGATCGCCAAGAGGAATTGAGCTCCGAACCTGAGTCTTTCTAAACGCGGGTTGGAGCAGGTGACCAGTCGGGTAGCGGCAGGACCAAGAAGCCGCGGCAAGCCACAGTGTCAGGCAGTGGGAGTTGGCTAGATCAGTCTGGAAGACTACAGATTCGGACTCTAGAAAGACTGGATTGCTAGTTAGATCAGTACTGGCGTCAGTTTTGATTGGGGGGGCAAAGGGGGGTCCAGTTCATTTCAAGGGGGGCCTCACGAGAACAAATAAAAAATGCAGTGGATATAGCTGATAACTTTGTGTAATTGCTACTAAAAAAAATAAAATAAATAAAATAACACTGCACATGAACTACTTTGTTTTTGATTAATTAATCAACTACAGCGTGGAAATAATAACCTTGAAATTTAAGTGTCATTGCCACACCCATTTCGGCACACATATTTACAAAACAGTATTTATTCTCATTCTCTGAGCCCCTTTTGATTACCCTACTGTCCAGTTTCCCCTGGCATCCTCTCTGCTCCTCTTTTCTCCATTCTTCCTGTGGCATCTTCTCTTCTCTCTTCTGTTTCTACAGATGTGATTTATTGCAACATGAGTAAATAGTACACAACAATAGGTTAGGATTTATGCTAAATACATAAATACAATGGCCAGGTTTCACTTCACTCACATTATTGACAGTTCTTATGTCAAGTATCCTCTTCTTCTCTGCTCCTCTTACTCTAGTCTCCTCCTGCATTCTTCTCTCCTCACTTCTGTCTCCAAACATGTGATTCACTGCAACACAAGATTTATAGTGCACACGAATAGGTTAGTATTTATTCCAAAGAAGAAAATACAATGGCTAGTTTCACTTCACTCACTTTCACTCACTGTCTCCTCTTCTCTGCCCCTCTTATGTCTCCCTTCTCCTCCTGTCTCCTCTTCTCTATTCCTCTTATATCTCCCTTCTCCTCCTGTCTCCTCTTCTCTGTCCCTCTTATGTCTCCCTTCTCCTCCTGTCTCCTCTTCTCTGCCCCTCTTATGTCTCCCTTCTCCTCCTGTTTCCTTTTCTCTGTTCCTCTTATGTCTCCCTTCTCCTCCTGTCTCCTTTTCTCTGCTCTCTTCTCCCTTCTCCTCCTGTCTCATCTTCAGTCTCCAGTCTCCTCCTGTTTTCTCTCTAAAACAGAACAATTCGCCTATTGTTATGATTGGCTGCAAAGCGGTCAATAACAACATCTACATCCATCTCTTTTATTCTTCTTGAGCTGATTGCCAGCACAGCAAGATTACTGGTTCGGACATGCCCACTTCTGTTTCTGAGGTAGGTTTTTAAAGGCTGTAAGCAGGAAAAGCTCCTCTCACAAGTAGCTGTTGATACAGGCAGTGTCATGGAAATGCACACAAGTTTGTATAAATCAATGAAAGCCTCCTTGTATGGCCGCAATAGAATCAGCAAGTCATGGGTGCTGTTGATAGAGACCCCATTTTGTTTTTTTCTGTCAATGAGGCATTTCAGTTGATGTAGTTCTGCTGAAAGGTTGTCTTTTAATATGCCATAGTGCATAGCCATGGGCTGAAGGGCATCTTGGTCCAGGAAGGTCTTGTGCTTGGGATTAAGAGCTGCAACTCCTTTCATAACTTGGCAACTGTCAACAGAGAAGCCTGTTGAATTCACTGATTAAACGGTCAACTACTGGGAAAAAACAGTGAATTTTATAGTCTTCAGGTGTTTGCAGTATCTTTTTCCTTGTCTGGCTATTGCTGACATGAAACTGCTGAAGGTGGGAGGGCTGTATTGTTTTTCTTTTTGCTGGCTGGCACTGCATGTCGATGCCCACTCTCTCACACATGGCACTTGCGCCCTGCCATAGATGGGTCCAGGTTTCACCACTGCGTTCTTCTTTGAGTGTGTCAACCACTGCAAAGATCAGATCAATGGCAGATGCCAAATCTAAATCTTTGGCCTGTAGTTGGTCAGATAAAGTTTTTGTGACCCCAAACATCTTCTCCAACATGTAGATTTGCACAACAAACTGTGCATCAATCAAGCCATTTAGTGACCTGGCCTCAATAGCTCTATGGCTATTTGTTTGATTGCTGACCTCCTCAAGTGTGGCTAAGATACTGGGGAGGGTTCGTTTTATTGCCCAAAGACTGTAGAATTGACATGCCCATCTGGTATCTGACAGACGTTTTAATTCCACAGCTCTTTTAGTTGGCTCAAGTTCTGTTTGTTTTTCTATGAACACTTTGTGAGTTACTGAACCAGAAAGAAAGTTGTAAAGTAGCTGAACTGTGGCAAAGCAGTCAGACACTGGTTTTAAATTATGGACACAGTCAACTAAAACCAGGTTTAACCTGTGTGCATGGCAGTGGATGTACACTGCATGTGGGACTTCTCTGTGAAATCTTTCCTGAACACCGTTGTTGCAGCCAAACATTACAGATGCGCCATCGTAACATTGTCCAACGCATGCATTTTTGTCTATGTTGAATTTGGCCAATTCCCCTTTAACTGTCACAAATAAAGACTCTGCATCCAAACCATCAGCTGGAACAAAATCAAGAAACTCTTCATGAACCTCATCATCGTGTGTGTAGTGCAAAGCAACAGATATCAGCTCTTTTTTGCTCACATCTTTTGTTTCATCCACCATTAAAGTAAAGTGCTCTCCTAGTTTTACTTCGTCACTAACCTGTTCTCGCAAAATGCAGGCCATTATATCAATTAATTCGTTCTGAATGTCATGATGGACATATTTTGCATTACTTGGCCCACTACATAATTTTTTTGATACAATGCTATCAAACTTCCCCAGCAGATGTAATAGTTCAAGAAACGTACCTCTGTTGAGGTATGATTTTAGTTGAGGCTGTCTTGGTTTCTCGGCTGGGCCCTGGCTTAAATCCCCCATTTCATCTGCTCCACTGTCAGGATTCCCACCATCCCTACCCGCTGTAGCGTTCGATGAGGCGCCATTTCTTTTCCTCTGCTCACCTGCTTTCTCTTCCACCTCAGGGGGCTTCGAGTTGCTCTGGCTGTACCTCCTCATCCTCCAAGTCCTCAGTGTCCTCTGTAGCTGGGGATCAAACAGGGCTCGCCCTCCACTTCAACGGGTATATTTTCACTCCGATTGCTATAATTTCTGTCTGTTCTCCTTTTTTTTAGGTATGACAAAGCGATCCATTTTTAGCTTCAATCTAGCCTTTAACTACGACTCCTGTGAGTTCGCGGCAGCGCTTGAACGCAATGACGCAAGTCGCAGCGATGGGCGTGATGATGGGGCATGGCAGTGATTCTTATGTTTGTATTATATGTCCAGTACATTAATTATTTTCCTACATAGTTTGATGAGAAACATTTTAAAATCTTTATCCCACATAAACACATATATTTCAATCTGGAAGGGGATGAGATGGGGGTCAAGGTGATATATTTATATATATATTTTTTTTTTTAATCAGGAAGGGGATGGGGAGTCAAGTGAGGTGTCAAGGTGTGTTCAAAGCTCATAACACTAGCAATGCAGAAGTAACCTATGGGTGAGGTCACCTGAAAGTTAGTCCATTATATATACATATATACATACTATGCTCCCAACTCATCCACGGTAGAGTAGAGAAGCAGTTGCTATAGTTAGCTTAGGCTAATTGTAAGGCTAATGCAGCATTCAGACCAAGCCCTTGCGTCAGCATCAGTTGCGGCAACATTACATGTAAAGTCTATGGTAGAGGACGTCAGAGGTCCGTCAAAGTCTCTGCGGTGCGTTGTGTACGTTGACTCCGTCAACTTCACTTGCGTTACATACAGCAACGCAGTAACGCAGCAACACAGAAGTTCAGCTAGTTTAACTTTTGACGGACCAAACGCATTTAACGCAGTGAGGCATCCAATCAGAGTGTCTCACTTTAGGTATGTCACTATACACGTATCTTGAATGAAGTGCGGGCCCAGTGAAAACATTTTCAACAAACGCAGATCTAAAAAAACAGAAATAACACTTACCGAAGTCCGATGGACAGGCGCTCCTAAAGAGGAACAGAGAACCTGTAGTTGGTGTCCTGGTAGGAGATGTAAGCTCCGATGCGGCCAAGGAGGTCGTGAAATTAGGCCGCGGAAGTAGCACTGAAAGCAAATCTCATCCATACGCAGCTCCTGGAGCAAATGGTTAAACTTCCCAAACTCAGAACGCATCTGAATAATGGGCGCCGATGCACCCAACGTCAACAATTTCTAGCTTTATCTAGCTAATAAAGCCAAGTCACTCTCTAGTTACGATCCACCATAGTTCAGAACGTGCGGCCACAGAGGAAGCCCCGCCCCATGCGTTGTTTTTTCCTCAGAAGCAGGCTATGTAAGCCAAAAAGTACATACGTCAAACTTCATCCCTTGAATTCGTTGCCTGACGCAGCCAAATGTGCGGTGTGAATGCACACGTAGGGTTTGGATTTCATCTTTGGAAACAATCCTAGGTCAAATATCTGTTATCTTTGCACAAAGCACTTCACAGAGGACTGCTTTCTCAACAAAAGCATTTTTGATAGTGGATTAATAAGCCGTTTGGCCCTAAAGGCAAGGCTATGATATCGGAACCTGTACAGGTAAGAACTCTGACTTCAAAGCGTAGCTTCATATTTGAATACATATTTAGAATTTATGGTTTCAGTGCAAGACGTAGCTTAATTTCTATCTAAATTTGTGATTTCAATGCAAGACTTAGCTTCATATTTCTGCATTTCTATGGTTTCAATGCAAACCGTAGCTTCATAGTGATTAATATTTGTAAAAGGGTTCCAAGGAGGTTAAATATTAAAAAGCCGACACGTCTTGTAAAAGCCTCTGAATTCTCTGGTTCTTTAAAAAAAATCCCCTTTCAAGGTTGGATATCGAATCCTTCGCGTATTGTCTTACATCCCGAGCGCTGCCATTGTTCACCAGTGTGATTTTTTTCCTAAATACTAAAATGCAACACGCTGAAAACTTTGATAAACTATCGGAGTCCAACTACATGTGCATGCTGAGATAATAGCTGGTGTATGACGTTCTGCAGGGGGAATTTCACAAAGGGTAGCAGAGCTTAGAAGGATCAGGGAATTAACAAGGCGTCAAATAGGTAAGTGATGAGAAGGCAAATTTCTTTAAGGTGGATTTTGATAATATGGTATTTTAAGCATGATTTAGGGTAAAATTTTAATTTGAGTGTGCTTTTGAATGGTACTATGTGCCTGGAAGAAGCACAAGTCCCCCCTTTAATTCTTTAATGTTCATTGGCTTTTTTCCTATACAGAAAAGAAGCTCTTAACAGTTGGCATAATAAACTCAATTCGACTGCATTTTTTTATTACTTGAAAACAATATGAATGTATGTATTTCACTTGGAACCTTTCTATATGATTGGTTTAAATATACTACATATTTCTTTATATAAGCAGGATCTGTTTGTCTTGTGTTATGGAAAAAATTATATTAAGAATGATCTGTTCTGTGTATGCTTACATACTGAGAGAACTGTGTGGTATTTCATCATGAAATAGTGATAGTCTGATTGTGTGATACTGTATAATATTAGGTTAAGTCAAATTAAGTGATAATAGGATTCCTACTCCTGTATTGCCATGAAAACAACCCTTGGAGCACTGGATATCCTGACTTGTCCTAAGATTGAGCCTGTCCTATCAGACGAAGAGGCCTGAGAGTCTGGAGACCTCACCATGAAGAAATGTTTACTGATATGGTAGAGATAGTACTAAGGTTGACTAAATCTATAAAAAGGCTTGGTTAGTTGTTGGGAGCAGGTCAGCTGTTACACGGATCCCGGCAATAATGTGAGATGCTGTTCCTGCTGGTTTGTACAAACAAGTCAGATTAAAATCTTTCTCATCACTTTATTTAAAAGTTTTTTTTTCCGAATACACTTGCAAAGTACCTTGATTCAACACTTGGCCACCTGTGTTTAATCCAATTTCAGTATAAATACAGCTGTTGGGTCACCCAGTAAAGCAAACTAAATAGATTTAACTAAGTTCCCCAGCAACCCTTGCCTAGCTGCTGTCTTCCTCAAAGGCTTCAGCCACGCTACTTCAAGATCCACCAAGCTCATTGGTTCGAGCCAACCGCTCACCTCCAAGGTTCATAAAGCTCACTGGCCAGCTGCAACTGATCAATCCCACCAACTCTTTCCTCCTCAAACTTCATTGGCTATTCCAATGCCGGCCCCTGAAGCCGCCGGGATTTGAAGATACTACAAGCCATCCTCTCTTCTCTTCCAGCCTAACCGTGGTAAACGGAATGACTAACTTGAGAACGTTCTCTCTCTCTGTTTCCCCTTTTTTTGGGGGATCTCAGAGGTGGACTGTCTGATCTCTTCAAACCTGCCCGGGTCAAAATCCCCTCTCTCCCTATTGCGCACAGCTGCTCACAAGCGGTGTACTCTGTCAACACTGATCGACTGTCAACGTTTTTACTCACCTTTCCTGCGCAATTCAGGTGAACAGACTATTTTCTCTATTTTTTTCTCTCCCTGTTTTGGATCTACGACTTCCCCTTTCGACGCTCAGCTTCTGATCGTGGACTAAAGTAGGAACATTCCATTTCTTATTCTTAAATCCGGGTTAGAGCCAATTTAATTTATTTGATTGTGCATGCAAGCTTTTGTTCTGAACTGTAATGTGTTGTGTTAAAGCTGCTCTGTGTTCTTTTCATTTGTTAGCGAAGCAGTGTGTTTGATTTTATGTTCACTGCTCCATGTTACTGGAATCTGCGTGTGGCCGTTTCAATAGAGGGCAGACGGGGAGCTATTAACTAGCTAGCCCTTTGTTCGAGCCGGAGTGCTGACCAGTGATCCTCACGTGGTCTTCTCTGTTCGTCCAGATCTGGCCGCACGCTGGTCGCCCCCCTTTCTCGTCCTTTTTCCCTACATCTCACTCACGCTCAGTGGCAGACTGGCTGTCTGGACGTTCTGGAGAATAGCAGAACGGCTGGTGCAACAGGACAGCCGCTGCAGCCTTCACAGCTTTTTTTTTCTTTTCTTGCTTATGATTGACAGTTGTTCCATAACCAAACTAATCTGATGTTAGAAGATATTTTTTCAGATTGCTACATTTTTATCTATACCCCAATGAAACAAAACTATTATAGTTTTTACATTTGGTTAGCTATAAAACACAATATAAACATGCTGCAGCATCAAAATGAATACATAATAAAAATTTTATAAAAGTAATTACACCGTTTTTGTGCACAGTCCAAAAACTGTTCATCTAATCAAGTCAAAATATCTTGTTTCCAGCTAAAAAGTGTTTTTAATCTTGTTTCGAGACTTATATACTAAGCAAGAGCAGAAGGTGTTAGTTTATTAATCTTATTTTGAGTATATATGTATTATTTTTTTAGAATTCTTACCAAGTGAAATTTGTCATGTTTCATTGGCAGATTATTTGACTTCAAGTCTTTTAAGGGTTAGGTTAGTACCATTGACCAACTCATACCCTTTGTTTGTGTGATTTAGGTAGTCACCCCACTTATTGTTCAGCAGAGACGCATTTCAATAGTGTTGTTTGTTTTTGTGAGTATTCAAGTTAACTGTATAATAATAACCTCTTTACATTGTGATTTATCATAACTAATACCATTTGTTTTTTTGTGCTTTAGCTAGTCACTTCACCTGTATATTGTTCTGCAGAGACCGAGACATTAAAAGAGAGCACTGTTTATTTCTAAGGGAGTATTCTACACTAGGCTTTTAACACATCTTTTAGTCAACATCAGTGATAATGCTATAATTTGGAAGGTAGAAAATAATTGGCTAAGATTTACGTAGTTTGAGACCCGTGTCTGTTGCTGATGAGTTTTCACACACATCTGTTAATGTGGGCTGGGCCTAGTCAAAGTCCAGGGCTGTTTTTTAGTCCCAGTCCACCACTGCTCACGCTTACGGCATAAGCACGTGAGGTAGAACTTCTGGCAACGTCATTGTTAACATACGTAGTCCACCATTTTTGTAGTTTTAGCCTAGCCTCATTTAGCTTAGCAGTTAACAGTGGCTGAACTAGCCGGAATTGAATTCATGTTTGTGTGAGCAGTCTATTTATTAAATTCTTTAAATTCTGAGTCAAATCTCTCTGCTTCTTTTATTGAGTGTTTTTCAATACATTGATCAAAGGGCTCATCTTCCAGATAGACTGATTATCTGGTTCAATAATTAATATTGCTTTACATAAACCTAAAATAAAGCTGATGCCCCGTGATAATTCCAAGAATTATTAATTTACTGGGTTGCCAGTAGCAACCCTTTATTTTATAGCCAGATAACAAGATAATCCTAAAAATCCCCAGCACAGCTGAACACCAAGAAACCAAGCAGACAGATCGTTGCGGAGAAACTTGTGCAACTGTTTAAAGCAGATTTAGGTAAATAAATAAAAATATTCTCTAGCTTTGAAAATATCATAGAGCTCTGTTCAATGTATTATCTGAGAATAGAAAGAGTTGGCCTAGAGCATATCAATAAAGCCATGGCCGTCAACCTAAACCAAGCACTAGTCAGAGAGGAAGCAAAGAGACTTATAATAACTGCGGAGAAACAGTTAGTCCTCCACTTCACAAAATGTAGTTTATGGAAAAGTAAAGAGATGTAACCTATTTTTGAGAGGACAAAATAGTTACTTTTTAGCCAACAAAAACATTAAATATGACGGGAAACTATCACTGCTCATTACCACGAACACATCCCCACGGTGAAAACATAGTGGTGCCATCACACTGTGGGAAGTACTTGCTATAGCAGATAGGACAGCTGGTTAGATAGATTAAGCTATAAACAAAGTAATCTCTAACTATAACTTACTGTAAAATACTTTGGAATATGGCAGAATATTGCTTTGTTGGAGCAGGAATGCGTCTAAAACTTGCAGGACAGCAGATCTTGAGAAACATGAATGGAGGCCAAAGCAGTGGGATGACAAAAAAGATTGGGAAAACATTTAAACATGACAAACAAGACTAAATGGTTGTTTTTTCATCCTTTTCTGACTAATTTCATCATGTGTAAATATATACCTTTAAACAATTACTTTGTTCCAGAACACTTAAAGTGCACTAGTTTTGCCCACACATCAGGCTTTGTAACCTCTGGTTTACCGTAACAACTGTAAATATTAAATCTATCATTTTATTTCCAGGTATTCTTTTTTTTTGTAGGACACTTGTGCATGGAAATAATGGAAAAAAAAACCAACAGTAGAGAAAGCTTCAAAAAATAGACTTTAATATTTTAGCCTTTAATCATATCACAGTGATTATTTCTGTTTTGTATTGGTAGGAACATTGAGTCATTAGCCCAAACAAATACTCCACCTGCGAGAACTAATGTTTGTTCCTTTGTAGCCTTTTTAATTCACTCAACACTTTACTGCAGATGCACAGGAAACAATTAAAAACTCTGACACTGAAAGTAAAGTGCACACCAGAGACCCAAACCACATGAAAAAACAAAAGCAGACGACTAAGGATTCAAACTTCCATTTCATCCAACCTAAAGTTACTGCTGTCTTAAAATGTCTACTCCCAAACTATTGAACATCATCTTGACATAGCAAACATTCTAAATCTTAAAAGTTGGATGTCAAAGTTAAGATCTGATGCCAACTCTTTTTGGCACTACAATAAAAGTAAATTTCCCAAATTTGTTTTAAGTCTTTATTGCATTTGATCACCTCTAGTTCATTAGTAAAAGTTATTGATATATATATATATATATATATATAAATTTATACTTTGACAGCATTTAGTAAATAATATTCAGTACTGTAAAACATGAGCTGGAATTATTACATTAAATTCAGTTTAGTTATATAGCACCATTTCACAAGAGATGTAATCTCAAGGCACTTTACAAGAAGAGTTATTACAATACAATGTTTAATTTAGGAATTGGAGAACCACAGAAGATTGCGTCGTGACTTCTCAGCAATCCCTCACACTGAGCAAGCATGAAGCGACAGTGGAGAGGAAAAACTCCCTTTTAACAGGAAGAAACCTCCAGCAGAACCAGGCTCAGAATAAGCGGTCATCTGCACCTACTGTAGGAAGAGACTAAGATAAAACAGGTTAGCCCTTGAATTGACAGCACATCATGCAGTTGGAGAGAAAGCAGGAACAGACTCTAATAATGTCCTCCAACAGCCTAGCCTAAAGCAGCATAGCTACGAACATTAACCTGTCTCCTAGCTACTAGGAGACCTAGCTACTAACACTCTCTACCTGTCTTACCTTAATCTATGTCTACCTAGCTACTCTGTGTCTCTTCCTAGCTACCTGTCTAACCTGTCTCTAACTACCTATTAACATATCTCTAACTTTAAGCTTCGTCAAAAGGAAGGTTTTAAGCCTAGTTTTAAATATAGACAAGTTGTCTGCTTCAAGAACCAACCCTGGGAGCTAGTTCCATAGGAGGGGCACCTGGTAACTGAAAGATCTGCCACCCATTCTACTTTTAGAAATCCTAGGAATCACCAGTAGACCTGCAGTCTGAGAGTGAAGTGGTCTGTTAGGAACAGATGGAACAATCAGGTCTCTTATGTATGATGGAGCTTGATTATTAAGAGCTTTATATGTCAGAAGGAGGATCTTGAATTCCATTCTAGATTTTACTGGGAGCCAGTGAAGAGAAGCTAAAACAGGGGACATGTAATCTCTTCTTCTTTTATTCATTAGAACCTTGCAGCAGCAGTTTGGACTAACTGAAGACTTTTAATTGTTTTCTGTGGACTACCTGATAATAAAGAGTTACAGTAATCCAGCCTTGAAGTAACAAAGGCATGGACTAGTTTTTCAGCATCAGTCCTGGACAGGATGGTTCTAATTTTTTGCAATATTCCTAAGGTGAAAAAAGGAAATTCTAGAGACTTCTTTAATGTGAGATCTAAATGACATATCTTGGTCAGAAATAACACCAAGGTTATTTGCTTTATTACTGGAGGCTAATTTAATGCCGTCCAGGTGAAGGGGTTCACTAAGTAGTTTCTTTTTCAGAGCTTCTGGTCCAAAGACGACAACTTCTGTTTTATCAGAATTCAGAAGCAAGAAGTTTAGTCATCCAAATTTTTATGTCTTCCAGACATGCCATTTAGTCTACCTAAGTAATTGGATTCATCAGGATTTATGGATAGATATAGCTGTGTATCATCTGCGTAACTATGGAAATTTATCCCATGCTGCCTAATGATTTTACCAATAGGAAGCATATATATAGTAAAAAGGATCGGCCCAGGCACCGAACCCTGTGGTACTCCGCAAGTAACCATTGAGGCCGAGGAAGATCTATTGTTTACCGGAACAAACTGAAATCTGTTGGACAAATAAGATTTAAACCATCCTAGTACTGTTCCTATTATACCGACACTTTGAAGCCTTTCCATGAGAATACTTTGATCAACAGTGTCAAAGGCAGCACTGAGATCTAACAGGACCAGAATGGTCACCAGTCCATTGTCTGAGGCTATGAGAATTTATTAGAATTATTGTACATAACAGTGGGATTTTTTGGGGGGGAACAGAGAGTTTAATAATAAAAAAAAAACATTATTGTTGTTATAGAAATGTAAAAAGGAAACATTTTAGAGCTTTTTGGCTTTGGGAACACATTTGAATTTGAAAAGCAAGAATAAAAACTATGATATAAATACACCAGTGAAATCTAGAATACAAATTCAATAAATTGTAATTTAGCTGATGTATTCTAACAGAGCTGTGTTACAGTTTGTGCATTACACATTTTCCAAGCTGAGCTTTTTTTTAGAGGTAATTTATTCTAATGATCAGAACAGATTTAGAGAATTCACATATACTTTGCTCAACATTAAATTATTCAGTCATTGTATCTAGTTTTGATCTGCTTGTGTATTTCTCTCAGAGTAATTACCATTCTACACTTTGTGCAGAAGCATAAGTACATTTCAGGGATATGTTCATGCAGATTCTACTATCTAATATACGTGCAAGCTCCAGGTCATTTTGCTCCTTGGCCAATTTCAAACCTGTCTACTACTATTTCTTCCCTTTCTACTTTATTCATTATATTTGCATTTTTTGAAATTATATTTAATAAATGGCTCAACAAAATGTCCAAATCTGACATGCGCTCTTAATTCAATTGTATATGGTTATATTAGGATGTAATATTGGTATTGAGTCATTTTTATTTCAATACTGTTCTCAGTTTTGGCCAGAGGAAAGTTAAAACATGAGAGATCATCAGAAAGGATCGGTCCAACATCACTCAGGGCAACCTCATGCTGTTACTTAGAAATTATGGGGGATTGGGGATTTCTGTTCCGCACCACCTCATCTGAAATTAATTTTCAGAATACTTTAAGTCCCAAAGGGCAACCTTTCTTTTATTTCATACTTTTAAAAACTGTAACTGACATGATATTATTTTATGGCTGTAGTTTTTCTGATTTCTTTGTGGTTGTTAGAATTTTGAGATTTCTACATAGTTTTTACAAAGTCACAGATTTTTGAAGTTTTTTTATAAATATTTTTATGGTTGTTAGCGCTTTGAGATTACATAATGTAAAGTGAATTACATATAAATTGTATCATTATTATTATTATAAATATTAATATTTTGGAGTCACATAAACACATTTCATGCAGTATAAAACAATTAGAGTTAATAGGTATACTTTATATTGTCTACTAAGAAATAGACAATGAAAGGACATGTGTCTAAAATCTTAAAGACCTTCTGGTGGGTTCTAATTATTGCATGGTATGTGCAAAACATCCTTCTGTGGCTTCATATCATACCCGGTATAATTGAATAAAAATCCCACACCCCAAACTTTATAGCCTGAATTCATTATATTGAATAATTTAGAGAATCTGTGATGATGAGGCTGTTAAAAGACTAAACATACCTTCTGAAAATAAGTCTTTAAGCAATTATCAAAAATAGTTTTCACAATAAATATTTTTTTTATTGATATGATGCAATATTTTAATCTTAAAGCTATAAGTGGAAAATCATTATAATAAGGTAAAATTAAGGTTTGAAAACATCTGTTTGTTTGTAATGAATCTATATAATGGGGTTTGTCCAGTTGATTAAGTCACTGAAAATATATTTTTTTTCTATCTGATTATTGAATGGATTTGTATCATTATGCACTATTTAGAAAATATCTTCTTCTGCATAAAGTGACACTTTGTTTCAAAAGTTGACAACATGTTATCTCTATTGCAAAATAAAGATTCCTCGCACGTATCCATACCATATTCAACCCAAGCCACAGATCACACCAACCCCATGTGGTTGATGTACTTCTCCTTTGATCTTCACCTCATGAGCAACAGATCTTTTCTGACCACAACAAGCTACTAATGCACCAACCAGCCCATTTGGAGTCCTGCAGAGCTAAGGGAGTGAGAACAGCCACCTTTCTGTACGTGAGGAGCATCCGCACTCGTTTTGCTTTACCTATTATGAGCATTTCCCCCCCACCTCACTTTATTTTCCAAACCTCTCTGATCCCGCCACTCTAATGCGCTATCCCCTCCCCAATGGGATCAATATCAAGCATCGGAGAGGGGAAAAAAGGGTTTTCTACATTAGTAGGCTACTGACCTGCATGCGAGTCGCTGACAGTCTGATCTAGAAAGCAGATTGCATTACTTGCAACAAGAACAAAAGCTGTAATGCGTCATACTATATATAACATTACATACAATTAAAACAGTGTTCCATTTTAAGCGTTTGAGGTCATTTTGAGCATCAAGAAGAAACTACTTTTGCTGAAAGTTTCATTTACAAATATATTTTTGCAAAAGTTTATCCAAAACCTTTTTGACTTCTAATTGCATTTGTTTAGCGGCTGAGACAGATATTTTTTTACTTGAGAAAGGACTAAAAACTATTAAAATCAGTATTCAGAACGTCAGTTTACAAATACGTCGAAGTTAGTTAGCCTCAGTTACATCTCTGTGTATTTTTGGGTCGTTCTGACATTTTTCTCACAGTTTCTGTCTTAAGTAAAATGTCTGTGAATGGATTACTATAGGTCTCTATGCAGATGTTTGAGTTCACTCAGCCGACTAACTGTTTGATGTTGCAAATTGCCAATAGTCAAAGCAACATGAAAACAGCATGTAGATTTTTGGAGGTTGATTCTGTTGGAACAAGATAAGCAGCAATACACACTGTGGCCTGTGGTCCTGAAGTTATGGCTAACCTTTGTTGTAATCCTTTTCTGCTTTTTCTCTCAGTGATTGTTGCAAATTGGTAGACGTTTAATTTTTCCATGATTCAAATACTGCCATCTGCCCCAAAAATCCCTGGAGAAAGATAAATAACGAGATCTTTAAAAGACCTTCCAGGTTACAGTATAAAAATTATTGTGTTGTGCTTGTTGCATTATTTTTAAATGATTAAAGACGATAACTACATTCAAGTATAATACTATTTTTCACCATTACTATAATGTTAATGATCAGAGTGTTAAGTACTTTTTAATTACTAATACACAAATTCCTGTTTCTCTGAGGCTTCTGTAGTATATGATTTAATAGACAGGCCTGTTTCCCCTTTGCAACTCTTCATAATGGGAAATATGAGAGGGCATTCCATTAAAAGAATGCACTTGTGCAATATTAATAAACTAGGAAATGCTTACAAAATTAAATCATATTTACAGTCAGACTTATTACCATACCATACAAATTATATGTAGTTGGACAGCCAGACAAAGACCCAGATTTATCTTGTTCCTGTCCACAGCGGGAAGGATGGTCAAGGAGGCAAAAAAAAAAAAAATCCTAAACACACTTTTAGAAGTATCTTCTGTTGCCTTTGCTTAATTGTCACAAAATTTGATGTGTCATCACACAAGTTTTAACATCAGAGAAGGAAAGGTACAGGTCATACAAAATGTAGTTTTCAAATCATGACTTGCAATATCAAGGAAAAAAGCATTTCTAACCAACCTGGCCCTATGTAAGAAAGGATTTGTCCTTGTTATGCTCAGAAAGGTGAAGTTCAGTTTTAAAAGCTTTACCACACCCTGAGTGGTTACAACCTGTAGAATGAGAAATCTGTAACAAAGAACTAATGTGAATTTGCGAATATGTATCAAAATGCAACACATCATTTGCACATCACAAGAAATGCAAGAACAAATAAAACTGAAGTAGCTAACATTAATCAAATGGGGAAATGGTTTTCCAATATTTTCCAAGGATTTGGACTCCAAAGAACCACAGTGAGGACCTTTATCCACAAATGAAAAAAAACAAAAAATAAGGAACCTTCCTAGGAGTGGCTAACCTACCAACATTTGTCCATTTTTAACACAGGATGTGACAAAACAAGTCAGAAAAACATCTTAATCACTGCAGGCCTAACTTGCCTTAGATATGGTCCCAGTGTATGATTCAACATTAAGAATATGAGACTTGTTTTGGTGGACTGGGAGGTGCAGGTTCTGATAGAACTGGCGTGAAATTAACTCAGCATTTCAGAAAAAAAAGGTAATTATACTTTCAGAGAACTACAGTGGTGGCCTTGATAGGTTTCATTTTGGAGATCTAAGCCTCGGAGAATAAACTACTTATATTCTGCATCAAAACATAACAGAAGATCAAACTTAAAACTCTTAAAATACATTCATATGCAGAATAAGCTAGAATAAATATTATTGAATTTAATTGATACTGAGTAAATTTTTTTAATTAATTATACGTTATTACACATGGACGGATTTTTTTCAAGCCTTTTCTTCCTGGTGATTATAATTTTTTTCAATAACAGCTTTTGAAATTGTAGCATTTCAGATTAAAATATTACATCAAACCAATAAAACAGCAAACATAAACAATTTCTTTTAATACAGATAAGTGGGTTTATCGTTTCAAAGCATAGAGTATGATTCATGAATTCAGATTCATTCACTGCAACACTAAATTAACCGATCATTTAAATTTGCCCACTAAATGGCTTTAGGTTCTGCAGAAACTCATAAAGTTAAAGTTAAAGTGCAGAATGTGAAAACACACAAGGTGAAATGACTTGCTTCTGCTTGCTTAAATGAATCTATCCCTCTCTGAAGTTATAATGATGAAACATAAAATACAAATACTGCCTCACATACAGTAACATCTAAAGTCTCCAGTGCTGCTCTCCCACAGCTTGATACCTGGATAAGAAGCATTTTTTGTTAACACTTTTCTGTCTGTATATATATATATATATATATATATATATATATATATATATATATATATATATACTGTATATACCGATAAAGATGACGTTTCAATGATTCCCCCAACATCAAAAAATTGTTTGCTTCACAAATTTTAAGTAACCTAAAGGAAAATAAGAACAACAATGCAAAATCAGTACAATGTTGCTCATTACTTAAAAAAAGCACAAAAAAGCATTGTACTTGATATTAACGCACTCGTAATCATTGCATAAATGTTGGGTGCTTAGGCTAAATTTCAACCACTAATGTAACAAATCCAGTTACCTTAAAGGTTTCACATTGGAAAATTGCTGTTACATTGCTTTTATTTACCAAACACAGATGAAGGGTTTCTTCATTTACCTAGGCTTCTTTCTCAGGAAAAACATGCATATTTTTCTTCCTGTTTTCTGATGAAATAACAAAAACAAGTAGAAAACATCAATAGCGAGAAATTGAATGATTCAAGGCTAATCATAATTTTACGTGTTTCTACCCTCCCACTAGGCACTGAGAGCTTTCAAACCAAGTAAATTTTAAAGTGGGCTGCTGCAACATCAAAGACCACAATTTGAGTGCAAAACATCAAACGGACAGTTAAGGTGAATGGCCTCACTTGGTGCTCTAGCAACATTTTCCTCATTTTTAGACACACAGGTGCATCATAGTCAATTAGATTATTATTGAAAAGTTACATTATTTTTGGAAACTTGGAGCAGACACTTGGAGATTATTCAGATTCATCAAACAGAGTTATGTATTTTAATAGGTTTATATCAGTTCATAATGATTATTTTGAACATCCAAAAAAATTAAATATTGCATACAGCAAATATAAATAAGGATTTGAAATGTCTATCTACACAATCACAAAGAAGACTGCTTACTGGTCAGCTGTCCAGACGTGATAACCTCCTTAAGAACCAAAGGCTGATAAGTCCTGTTAGAGAATGAAATTACCATTTCCAAAAAGCTTGTCGACACAGGGGAGCGTGAATTATTCCAAAATGAGTTTGTTGCTATGGATTTGGAAGACCACACATAAGTCACCTTTGGATAGATGATGGATTGAGCAGTGATTAGTGAGATGCAAAATGCATATGATATAATTTTCTAACCTAGTCCTATTTAAAACTTATCTACACCTTTCTCCTGACCAGCGTGCATTGTTCATTGGTTTTCATGATATTCTCTAACAAACTCCTGTGGTGTTCATAGAAAAACCACATTTATTCTGAGAATACATTAAATAAAAATGGAATTATTCCTTGTTTTTTGCAGGTATCAGAGTATAGGAGATTGAATACCACTTCTGTAAACAAGCTGGTGAAAAACCTTCAAGCAAAAACCTCAGACATTATTGACACCATTTCTCCAACTAGTTAACGTAGTTTTGGGTAAAAAGAAGTCTCCATGGACTAGGGATCCACTGGTATGTGAAAAAAGGGATTGTTGACAAGCCGGAAAAAAATGGCAAAAAAGTAAACTCCTGGTTCACTATTTGATCTACAAAAACAGGCTGAACATATACCATTTGACTTTGAAAGATGCAAGGGATGCATTCTTTCCTGAAATAATTAAAATAAATATTAGTAATGTGCTAACTTTGTTTGCAACAGTTGAGAGACTAACTAATCCTGTTAGCCCCCGAACTAAACTCCACCAGGGCCTGTAATGAATTTGCCAGCCTTTTTCACGGAAAATATTCTAACAATCAGAAATTCAGTCTATACCTCAGTACAGAACTCACTACCGATGTCATCCCCAATCAACACCAGCATAGAGAAAATGTCTGAATTCAATGAGTTAAACCAAATAAACCTTGATGAAATCATTAAGCAATTAAGCTCCTCCTCTTGCTGCCTTGATGTATAACCCACAGTTTTTCAAAAAAAAGTATTATCATTAAGTCTGATGTGATTCAAATTATTAACTCATCCCTCCTGTCAGGTGTCGTCCCCCAGGCTTCAAAAACAGCAGTTATCAAGCCACTACTAAAGAACAACAACCTGGAAAACACACTGATGCAGAACTACAGGCCAATCTCTAATCTTCCATTCATTAGACAAGACGTTTTTCTAACAATGACCAACTGCTTTGATACTTATCAGTCTGGTTTCTGTGCTCATCACAGCACTGAGACTGCCCTTATCAAAGTATTAAATTACATTCGCATTAATACAGACTGTGGTAGAACCACAGTGCTGGTTCTGTTGGACTTCAATGCAGTTTTTGACATTGTTGATCATAAAATACTACTGGAACTACTGGACAGCTGGTTTGAGTCCTACCTGATGAACAGGGATTTCTTTTTTTTCTATAGGAAACTTTGGATCAAAACGAACATAAATCACATGCCGGGGTCCCCAAGGCTCCATCCTGGGGCCTCTTCTACTTCATATTTGCATGCTCCCACTAGCCAAGATTATAACATCCATTAATATGCAGATGATACTTAGCTGTACATTACAATGTCACTAGGTGACTATGTACCGATCCAAGCACTAAATAATTGCATCGAGCAAATCAATAGCTGGATGTCCCATAAATTTCTCCAGCTATAAAGAAACAAAACTGAAGTACTTATTTTTTTACCTAAAGAGGAATCAAGGGATCAAGAGTCAGCACACAGCTTCAGTTAATCCAGCAAGACACCACTGATCAGGCGCATAATCTAGGTGTAATGATGGACTCAGACCTAAACGACTAATGTCACAAAAGGACCTTGAAAAAATCATCCATGCATTATCTTGAGTTGGACTGATTACTGCAACAACGTTCTCACAGGTCTACCTAAAAAGTAAATCAGGCAGCTGATCCAGAACGCTGCTGCTCTCGTCCTCACTAGAACCAGGAAAGTAGGACACATCACCCCAGCTTTAAAGTCCCTATACCGGCTCCCTGTAACTCAGAGAATAAATTAGATTTAGTTTATTTATTTAGCTCATATGAATATAGTACAATAATGTTTCCTAAAAGAAATACTTATTCAGTGCAGAGAGGAGACAAGAGACCTATGTTGGCCTATACGGGGTCTCAACTCAGTAAACAGTCAATAGGATACAATCAATTAAAAAAAAAAATAACAAAATTTAGAATGGTATCAAAGCACTAAAAGAAGAAAAAGAGGTGAAAAAAAGAAAAAAGGCACAAAGATCTAAATACTCATACTGGTTTATAAATCATTGAATGGTTTAGCTCCAAAATATGTTGAGGACCTGCTGTCATTATACCAACCCCCCACACAACTCAGGTCCTTCAACTCTATCTTACTAAACATCCCTTGAATTAGAACCAAACACGGAGCAGCAGCTTTCAGCTTCTATGCTCCACAAATCTGGAATAAACTTACTGATGACTGCAAAGCTACTGAATCATTACATTCTTTCAAATCAAAGATTAAAGCTCTAGTGTTTAGAGATGCTTTTGAGTAATATTGATTCATGACATACATTTTCTTTTTATGCGTTTCATAAATTGTTGTTTTTAATCAAACACTAAATGTTTTCTTTAATTTTTTCTTGTGTTTTATCTGTTTTTGCCTAAATTCATGTTTTTAATCAATGTCTATATTTGATTTCTTTACCACCGAATCATGTAAAGCCCCTTGAATTGCCTTGTGTTGAAAGTGTGCAATAAAAATAAAATTGCCTTGCTTTGCCCAAAAGTTTGTGGCTGATATGTGACAAAAAGCGTATAAATCCCTTTGCAAGCCACTGTACTTGACACATCAATTTTCTGTTTTGATTTTCAAACCACTGCACCACCTTTTGCAGTTTTCATTTTTTGTTAAATTTTTACTTTATTACAATTTCTCCATCATTCTGACTGAAATGTTTGCCTTCTCCTGTTGAACAGGCCTACTTTCTCCTTTGTTTGGCAGAGCAGGATGATGGTCGTTTGGAGGGATATAAGGTGCATTGTGGCATGTGATTGCTTCTTTTAGCATGCAATCAAACTCTGACAGCATCTGTGTTGTATTTGGCAGTCAGACTATAACATCTGTGTTCCATTTGTAGTTGTGAGACACAGAAAATAAGCCTGGTCATAACATTCGTGTCAGTTACACAAGCTGAAAAGAGACAGATGTGAATTGTCAATTGGCATTTGATAAAGAAGGCCCAAGGAGGTGAACGTTCTAGTCCTACTGGGAATGTAGGTTTGGATTTTATATTAAAAAACCCTGTAAAACTCTCAGCAGAAGGAGAATGTGGTGAACACAGAGCATGTAATGAGTACTAGATGAAGCCCTGAGACTTATAAACAGTGGCAAACCCGTAAAAGGAGTTTGGAGGAACAAATAGCAGCAGGAAAAATATACCCAAGAAGCTGAAAATGTCATTTTCAAGAACACTTGGTGATAACACCAAAAGATGCATTAATAATTATTTAAAATTCAACAAACCTTAAGCTTCCTGCTGTGCTTTGACCTAAAGTTATGGGTTTTACAAATGCCACTCAGATAAGTGTGTTTCATTTTTTGCTTGCAGTGCATCCCTACCAATGTTGTTTATCAGAGCCTTAGAGAATAACTTTAAACTCATATCTCCTTTAAAGAAAGACTGATTTTAATATTTTGATTTTTTAAAAATTTCTTGTGCATACCCTTCCCTAGATTCTAATTTATTCTAATAGAGATGTCTTTTGTTACAAATAATGTCACATTTTACACATAAGCTAATCAACAGTTACTGCTGAAAATGCAGACTGCCACCTTGTTGTGGTGGAGGGGTTCGAGTATCCCAATCATCCGAGGAGCTAGGTATTGAGGGCTTTTTGCTCCCAGTAGGGTCACCCATGGCAAACACTGAAAAAAATTATTATTTACAGTGAATTACTCTACTTGCAGCTGCTGTTGCCAGATTTACACCATGAAAATCGCATATAAATGTAGAAACTGGAACGGTAACAATTTTGTTAACCATTAATATAACAGTCAAAGAAAGTTGTTTTGGAGTATATTACGATTAATTAAAATAAATACTGTAAACCTTTATCGTGATTAATGTGAAATGTGGGGCTGGTGCCTATCTCCAGCTGTAAATGGGCGAGAGGGTACACCCTGGACAGGTCGCCAGTCCATCACAACTGCTTCAGGTCTTCAGGCGTAAATATACCACTCAAAAGTTATCCGCACCGTGTCTGCAAGTTTGCTTTCAGATTACCGTTTTTCATGGCCAGTTTCATTTTCCCTGCTGATTGAAAATTCCTCTAACTTTAGTTCACTAGAGTCCCAAAGTTTAGAAAAAAAACTTTTAACCAATTTCTAGTCTGATAGATCTTGAATTTTTTTTTAGATCCCCAACTCATTTTGTGATCTTTTAGCCTACTCCATCTCATCATATAGGGTCAATTAAATAGTTTGTTGATACAGCAGGTTTTTCTGTAATTAGGCCTGGGTGTGGCCAACAAAATGTAGTTAATCACATTTCATGTTATGCCATTATTTAACAAAGCTTGTTAGATAGTAGCTGTTTTATGAAGGCCTACATTGCTTTTTTCCATTAAAAATGTATTAAAAACTGCCTTTTATGTATAGAAGCGATGAACCTTCCCTACCAAACTATCTTAGACATTATCGACGAAATACAAAACATTTAATTTATGCAGTGTTGGGAGTAATGCATTACAAAAGTAATAAGTTACAGGAATAGATTACTTTTTTCAGTAACTGAGTAATGTAATGCTTTACTTACAAAATATACAGAAATATATTACTAGTTACAATTTCAGTAACTTAAGTTACAAATGCATTTTAAATTGTTTTTCTGGCCAACTAATGCAACAGACCAAATCAAGCTGGATGCGGTAGAACAAGAGCCACCATCCACTTCCTGTTACTTAAAACCAAAACATCAGAGAATCAGGACAGCTGAGGAAAAGATTGACTCTACATTTTAACAGCGGCATTATTCACACTGTTTTCCTAACCATCGGTTTTAAGACTTCAGACATCGGAGTCTCATCTTTGTCAACCATCTTTGTGATGAGCACTTTCAACACCTTTTGATTAGATTTAACAAACATTACCGTGAAATTGAGCATGCAATGGAACTTGAGACTTCATTTTAATTAAATAGTGTTAAAAATACAGTATTTGTAATGTGATACTTGTGTAAAATTTAAATTAATAAATTACGGTGGTTAGAAGTGGTGGTAAATATTTAAGATATTTTACCAGAAGTAACTTAAAGTTGTGTAACTCAGTTACATTTTTAAGACAGTAATATATAATGCAAACATATTACATTTTTGACATTGTAACTAATAATGTGAAATATATTACAGTTTCTTTGTAACTTTCCCAACACTGAATATATGTAATAGTGGGTTTTGTTTTAAAAGGTAAACTGTTCTGTCACTCAGTGGCAACTGAGATGTAAGCTGCAAATCGATTAAGACTTTATTTTAGCTGTATTTTTTTTTATTGTTATGAGCTCTCACCAAAAAAAGGGGGGAAAACACTGTTGCACAGTTACTTAACTAGTTTTACTTACTGATGAAGAATTGATCAGTGAAGCAACAAAATAGATTAAAGCATGAATTCACCGTAAAAAAACATGAAAAGCCAAGCAGAGTTCAATATGGCAGCTTGGCTTTGTCTGCTTTATGCTCTTTATTTGTTTTTTAAACCAAGAATTTGATTAAGAATTAAGAATCATAATTCAGTCTGGCCTAAAAAGTGGAGAGAAATCAACTTTTAACCCATTTTTGACATTTCAAACAGGTTTTTTATTGCGCTAAAACATTCTTTTTAGCCAAGCACAACAGAAACCAGCTCACTGTTGTCTATGCATTAATTAATTGTAGTAAATGTCAGTAGCTGCTGGCAAGGGAGCGGGCGATTAAAGGCAGTCATCATTTAGCAAGTCGTGCTTTTGATAAGGGCAATTAGACCACAAGCTGTTGGAGAAAATCAATGGGCAAAGCAGGAGGCAACCTCTCAGGAATTATACAGTCCACTAGTGTTTGTAGAGCAGGAGGCAGAGTAGCATGGAATACAACATTGAATAATTAGAATACAAATTAAATGTATACCATTAACACCAGATGTGTCAATTTTACAGCCAAAAAAAATAAACATTTATGGAAAATGAAAAAATGAGATGTTATAAAGCTGCTGAGTGATTGATTAAGTGAGAATGTGACTGCAAAAAACGCTAAATCCAATACAACTATGAATTCACTAAATCAAAGCAATCATTCCTGTCGAAAATAATAGTTATCTCTAGAAAACATTTGATGTGCCAATAAAGGGCTCTCCCGCTCTTTGAGCATCCATCTACATTTCTCTCATTAGTGTCCGCTGGCGGGTTTGGGTCACATGCATATGAGTTATGCCAACAGCAGATAAGCATTCAGTGGTAATGAAATACTCTACAGTTGACAAATGGCAGTTCTCACAGCTCTGCTCTTATTAGTTTAGCCATCTTTGAATGTCTCTTCAGTGACTTAAGGCCAACTTGACTCCCAGCTGTGAGGCAAAGCACTGAGCAGCAGCAAGGTTCCTGCACAGTTACTGAACTCATTCTCACGGTCTGATGTATAACTGCTGAAAAGCTCTCGTCTGCTACGTGTTCATCGTAACTGAATAAATTAGGGCTGATGAATAACATTAGTCTGAAAACGAAGACACAGCTCATGATGCATATCAAATGACATACCTAGGAATGATTTGCTGAGGCAGTTTAAGCATTTTTCCAGGCATACTTATTTTTTTAGTATACATTTCTATTGTCTTTTCGCAAAGTGTGGGCTAAAATCATGTCAATGTTGAGTGGATGGAGTTAATTATGTTAACAAAGTAACCACTGGAGAGGATAAATATCAACCTGCTGATTTGAAAGTGCTGGGACCACAGCGCTTTTGATGGCTTGAGACCACAGTATCTGTTTCTTAAAACTTATATTTTGGATATAACCTATGGTCTTTCTTCTTTGTAGATAGGTGGGATGGACCACTGAAACTAAACATTTTTGTTTCTTATTTCCTTGAAATTGTTGGCTGTGTATCCAATTATTTATTTAGCTTCTAAATATCCTTGTTTAGCTCAAAGTAGAAAACTAAACCCTTATCTGAAATTGTTTATGAACAAAGATACAAAGTATATACTTTTAGTTATATTTTGAGGTACATATTGAGCTGGAGCCTACAACCATCGTACATACAGTACAATTTATCTGGAAAAATTCACAGCACTTTTTCCAAACTTGTTCATGTTTTCAGACTTTTATTCTAGAACCAATTTGAATATAGGCTCTTGAGAAAAATATTTAAAAAAAACAAAATGTATTCCATGACAAAAGCAAAAATAAGTTTTCAAAAATGTTTGTGAATGTTTTTAAAAATGGAAATAATTAAAAAACACAAATTTAAATATTAATTAAATATTCATTCAGTCAAATGTTGCCAGACATGGATCAGAGTTTCATCCTTCAGAAGCTTCTACACCTTAAGTTGAATCCATCTGGGCTAAATTTAGTTAAAAAAGTCACAAGTGCACATCAGAGTAGAAATCAAGCAACAATGTAAGAGGTTGTGCTCCTGTACCTTCAAGAATGAAGCACAAATCTGGTTAAGAACTTAAAAAAAGTAAGTCCTGTGAGCGAACCTCTTTAAAGAGATATTCCATTGATTTATGCTAGGTTAAAGCAAACAGACTGCTGATCAGATGAATTACTGGGCTGGTTACAAAATGCTTTATCATTTTAAGAACAGAAAATTTTTTACTAGGGTTGGAATATCACTTAAAATCTAATGGACCTGTGGAACCATATTGAACCTTGCCTAGAGTTGGCTGCCAGACCAAACTGAGAAAACAGGGATGAAGAGAGGTGACCTAGAACCCAATGAGCACTAAGGAGGAGCTGCAGTTTTTTCTTATGGAGTTGGAAAAACCATCCAGAAGCTCAGCTAACGTCAACACACTTAACCAAAAAGGCCTTTATTGTAAAGTGTCATTGTTGAAAGCCACATTGCAGCCTGCATGTTAAGCACAGCACCAGGCATGGTAATGGTAGCATCATATGGGGGAAATGTTTTCTGCAGAAGGAATTTTGCCAACTTGTTTTCAAAGAAGGTCAAATGAAAGCAGCTAAATATAGAGATTCTTCGAGAAAATTTGCTCGACACTCCAAACTAAAGCAACAATTTATCCTCCAACACGCTAAGCATGATTGAAGAAAACACAGGAGATTAAGAAAACTTATTGTATGTAATGTCCTTGTGTGACCCAGTCAGATAATAGACTTGAATTACATTAAAAATCCCTGGGAAAAGCTAAACTGGGCAGCCTGCAGATGTTGCCAATCCAAACTGACTGAGGTTGAAAATGATGTGAAAGCACATCAAAATAGCAGAAACTTTGTCCCACTAGGAATGTACTGTATACGGGCTATGACATAATAGAGTTACACATACAAACGCTGTGGAAGCACAAGGTAAAGCGTGATTTCTCAATATTTTCTTGAGCATCTACCAAAACAACACAATTCAAAATCACTGTGTTCCCCATCTTTGAATAAACATGGTTAAGGACGGTGGAACTGTAAGAGCCATTCTTTCGCTTTTACATTATGCTTCTTTCACAGTGGTATACAAAGCTCAAATTAACTCTCTCCTTTTGGAGTATGTACACTGTAGGTATAGGCCAAAGATATTTCCACCGATGAGGAATTGGCCAGGAAGGTGAGTCTTGATGCATCCTAAAAACAAATTGTCCAATGTGTATTAGGAGAACACAAGACTGTCTTTTTAGTAACTTAGGGTGTAATTTACTTAATTAAACACTTTAAGTCGTTATGTGTGTTTACGTGCAGTGGATAAAGCCAAATTACTGCCTTAAACCGACTGAAGTTCTGAATTTTGAAATGCATATGTACACCTTAGTTCACCCGAAGTGGAACCGAATTGGACTTTTCTTAATCAAACCAAGGCACACAATAATGTGGTTAGAAAAATCACATTTCTCTGCATGTAAACTCCAACCCTGGCTTAGCCAAGCTATTCACAGGGAGTAATGAGACAGTGAAAGCGGGGATAACATCACCGGTATATGAGGTTCCAAATGTGTCAAAAATGTTTGTCTATGTTCATACGCTCACTGCACATGTCCACTTAAGATGTAAGTTAGGATTTGGGTGCGTCTATGTATCTAGCAGCAGTTCTCCTGCGCTCACAAACTTACATTTGACTACTGCATTAGCAATGTAAATAACTAACCAACTGACCAACCATTTAGCCTTTTCAGCTTTATTTAATTCTGTGACGTGTTGTCTTATCTGCCGTTACAAACTGATATTTTCCCTGCTGTTGTCTGCCCTGTTGTTACAACCTGTTGTCCGATTAAACACTATTACTTACTTTGTCGCTAGACATGCTTGTTGTTGTACAGCTGGCGATGTGCGTAATGTGCGTTGGCCTGAAAATACGCCACGTCACTGATTTATTTACTTTTTGTGCTCGCTCAAAGTTACTCGCAGCGTCGGCCGCGGCAGTCGCGAGTTTAATTTCTTCAATCCGGCCCCCTGCTTCTTTAAATATAGGTATTTATAAAATAACAAAACTAAATGAAACAGAAGTAACAAAGCTATTTTTAAAATGTAAGGAGTATAAAGTACAGATATTTGTGTGAAAATGTAAGGAGAAGAAGTAAAACGTAGACCAATCTAAAATTGTTCAAGTGAAGTATAAATACGACAAATTTCTACTTAAGTAAGATAACAAAGTATTTATACTAAGTAATTGACACCTTTGCACTGGATGTGGCTGTCTTTATTTGTGAACACATACATTCAGTAAAAGCCCATTGAAGGATGAAGCATCTGTTAGGCCCTGGCTGAGGGCTCTACTTCTGTCACATTTCCCTGTGAAATAAATTCCAAAAAATATCCATCTGTTGCTTTACACTTAATATGTCTCATTTTATCCTCTTTTATTTATACAAAAACAATATTTACCCAGAGCTCTATAACATATTAGAAGAAGGCCTGTCTGCTTGTAAACTAGCCATTAAGAATATATTCAATATGTTTGTTTCAAAGTATAAAAGACAGACAAAATAATAATAAAAATATCAACTCTTTTATCAAAAGTTAGTAGAAGCTGTTTTTGCTCTGTGTACTTTCCACACAGTCCCAATTCTTTATTTACCCACCTGTACCTGTGGCTTTGTACAATGGCTAGATAAGACACTTCTGACCAAAGTCTAATGGATGTGCACTGAGAACCAAGCCATAAAATGAAATCTGGAGCATCTAAACTGAACTATGTCACAACCATCAGCAAACAGTAACTGTTCTCAGGTAATTTCCATTGATGCCAATGTTCATTCTGTATTTAAAGCAACAAGTGACACTGAAAATGCATCATAATGTTGACAGAGAAGTTTTTTATACCCCTTATTACTCGTACAACAACTGGGTAAGGTTTGTTCTCAGGTTGGTGAAGGTAACTCTTTTTTTAGTAAGTAATTGCGTTCTTTGACATCTGGGAAAGTAAAATGTATTATGTTTTTTAGATATGAAGGATTCGTTCACCTGATGACTTTTTCAAGGTCACATGTGCCAAAAAACCGACTCATATCGCAGTAGAACAAACGATTGTATGTTTGGTCCCATTGATAAAATACTTCAGCAGAAATATCTGGAAACCTTGGATCTGGCAAGCAGAAAAATGTAGTTTACAAGACAGCAGTCAGTGTTTCTCCAAAACTGGACATGTACTGCACAATATTTTCAGTAGTTGTATTCAGCTCCAGCCCAAACTCACATTGTAGCATTCAATAACTCACAGCTCAAGAATCATGTTCGCACTCTATACAACCTGATGCTTAACTGAGAGTGCAATAGATGCAGTCCGGAATCTGTACAGCTTCCGCAAAGAAGAAAAAACATTGAGTCCAATCAGAGCATTCTCACCGGCTACAGTTTGAATGTACAGTGATGTGTATGGCAGTCTGTAAGGATTGCAATACCTCATCCGTTCAGACTGCCATACACATCGACTGTACATCAGGCATAGATGATCACACTTTACGCGTGTTCATGATATGTTGCATTCTAGAATCAGGAACTGTAAAGAAGGAGAAGAAAAAAAAACCAGAAGTGTGGAGACGGTAGCTCGAGAATGAAAGTAGACATAACAAAATAGACATGCTTCCTTGGCAATCGTTGAGATTCTATGCTGCGCTGCTTTAACAGTGCGATACCGTCACTAGGATTGACCGGAGTTTTGAACAGATTTTATTTTTGTGCAACTGTACGACTGCTGATTTGGAGCTGGTCCGGAAGTGATTATCATTCTTGATGCCCATCCATATATAATTCCATGCAAGGCTCACGATTAAGCTGAAACTGGTCCCAATCCCAAAAATGTTGCAAAAGTGGAAAATTGACTCACAATAGGCCCAAAATTTTACAGTTTATTTAATCTTAAATGCTTAATAAATTATGATCTCTTGATTACTGAGCAGTCAGAGACTTCTTTATGCCTTTATCAACAGCAGAGGGATATACAGTAGGACTATCATGAAGGTGGCCAAG
Source organism: Apricaphanius iberus (assembly GCA_028564705.1). Classification (NCBI taxonomy): domain Eukaryota; kingdom Metazoa; phylum Chordata; class Actinopteri; order Cyprinodontiformes; family Aphaniidae; genus Apricaphanius; species Apricaphanius iberus. The sequence goes on from JAPXFQ010000284.1 coordinate 59,586, forward strand.
TCTCGTAAAATATTTTTCTTACATTGTATTTTACTGGAAAAAGGTTAGGTGTATTGGTTGAGCAGAATATAATGAAGCAAACATACAGGGAGATGTGCTGCCCTAAAAACATAAGGGCTCATTTAGAGAATTGAAACCTTTGTGGTTCACACCATCTTGTTAAAAAAACAAAATGTATTATGATGTATTATGTTAGAGACTGTGGTGGGAATATTTCAAAGTAATGGAAATTAACTTATTAGTTAGAGGTTGGTAAATTAATAGAGGGAATATGTCATGTGGAGATCATCAGAGTCCTTAAACAGACATCAGTGAGAAGCAGATTTGAGCATGATGCAGTCTGACCTTATTCCCTTTTACATTACAGTGTGAATTGTTTTTAACCTAGACAAGACATCGACACGATTTAAGAGGGACTAAAGACAATAATATTAGATAATCTTATACAATTGGGTATGAGGAGTAAGAGTAAGAGTTCAACCATTGCCCAGCTCTGGCGGCAGTATATGTCTGATGATTCTTGAATATCAAAACCGTTCACACAACACTCAAAAAAGGAAACTACCCACTTGTTCAAATTAACTCTAACATTTAGTTTCTACTTAAACAAAATACGTTTGGTAGATTTACATCAATAAATTGTCTTCTTTTTATGTAAAATATCACACCTCAACATTAACTTGATTCTTTCATGTTGAGCCAACATGTTGGAATCAATTTCCAAGTAGCACTGGTCTTGTCTTGGACTGCACGTAGTACTCGAAAATTCTGCTAGGGAGCAACGTAAAGAACTCAGGTAGAAACAAAACAAACATGGCGACCAGAGAGGAGATCCATCACCTGGTTGATTATTAGATTACGGCAGAAAAAAGACAGCAGCAATGTCAAAGACGGCATGTAAGGTGGCCAGGTCTCTTCAGTGTGAGGAATGTACTGTAAGCAAAGATAATTTGAACACTTTTTTATTTTCTTAAAATACATGGCCTTTATTATTAACCTATTATTAATCCTGTTCAATTTCAGGTGAATGCAGAATTGAAGAGGATAAACACAGTTTAGCTGCAATCCAAGTTCTTTTTGAAACTTGATGCATACACTGATAATCTGATAATGGTGTTCGCCCGAAAAAGGAGGAGTTGTTGGAAGGAGGATAGAGTAGATGATGGTCCCAATGTCTCACGTAAGATAACAGTCCAGTTATTTATTTTTTTCTTAAGAAGTTTATTAAAAGTAATAACAGGGCTAAGTGTCATCGGTATCTAAGGAAAGAAAACACCTTAATCATTACTCAATAAAACCTCCTGAAGTTGACAATCCTCCAATGCTCATACATACTTCCACCATTTGTCTTTTGAGATCAAAACAGAAATGAAAATCGCTCGAAAGTAAATAACAAAATCAGATTCCCAAAGCACTGATTAATTTATATAAAATAGACAGCGTGCAAGCATGACAGGTTCAAACAACGCAGATGACAGACACACTTGGAACTGCTAATGAAGTATAAAACTGGGATTATTTTTTGATTATATGACTCCATTCTTTGCGTTCTGAAAGCTACATCTCTATTTGGTTTTCAGAAAAATCTGCTGATTGGTTTGGTGAAAATGTTTTGGTGCGTGTAACTGAATTTTTAAAACTTGATTTTTAGGTTGACAACACTGACAAGATAAGAATGCATCCTCAAAGTCGTGGCCATGTAATAGAACAAAGATCTGCATAAATTAGTCAAGGACTGCAGGGTATGTTAAAGAGCCATCAGATTCGACCCCCAAAAAATAAACAACGCACAGTTACTATTAAATCTTGGAAAAATGCAGAGTGGAGTCTATTGTGACATGAATAATATCGCTAGTGATGCACTAATAAATTGTTTGTATGTTCGCTATGCAATGTGAGATATGAATGTTGATCATCGAAGTGCACAAGAACTATGGAAAAATAGGAATATTTTCAGGGTGCTGACATATCTTTACAGTTACACTTTAGGAACTGCACCTCTGTTCATGTGCATTGTAATACTCCCTATTGTCTTTCCTCTCGTCATGTCTTGGTCAGCCCTAGCAGTATATTAATCCAGGATGTTCACAGGAAGTGATTTCACAAGTTCACTCTGTTAAAAAATTGGTCACACCATCATCTGTCTTTATATTGGGGCTCATTAGGTGCATGAGAGCATAAGCCATTTAAAAAAAACATTTAAAAAAAAACTTCAAACTGTCATGCTCCAATGTTTTGCAGGTAAGGTACAATAAATGATGTAGGTAAAGATCTGAGTCATTGTTTTGATATTACATTTTATTAAGAGATTACTGCATGGAATTATTGAGTGATTTAATTTAAAGTAAAATTATTGGGTCAGATATTCTACAATTCATTTAAGTGTAGAGTCGATGCTAGAGTGTGCAAGAGTGATGTAAGAAAATAATAGAAAATGTGTAATCTTTTAACCTTGTTCAATTGTTCTCTTCCAGAGCAATGAGCAGTATTAAAAGAGTGATCCGGCATGCTGTGCCAAACGACCACCCTGAGGATGTCTGACACATTTTGGAAGGGTTTGAGGTGCTAACTGGTTTGAGCAATGTCCCATTCACATTGGCAATGCTTCTTGGACTTGTTTATGCCCTGACCCTCTTGACTTGAAATACACATTTGAAGCTTTGCAAAACATCTCCATGGAGATGGAGGGCAAACAGGTTGTCTGCAAAGTCCAAACCCTAAAAACATTGCTTACACGTTTATTGTCCATAGGTTGCTGGAAAAATTGTGGAATTAAGCACTAAAATTTATTTTGCATTTAACTGAGGAAGATGTGCTGCTGTGTTCAGTTGAAACTCTTTGCAGTTCATTCACATATTGTAAACCGGCGATAATTTTATTTTTTTGCCCTGATAAAGTTTTTGAGATGTGTAAAAAGTGTGCTTGTTTCTATTTTTGCTTGCACATATTTGTCATTGCTTTGTTGAATGAACTGAAAACCATCATGTAAATAATTTCCTCACATTTAATTTATCTAATTTTAGCATTGATCATTTTAGTTGTTTAAATCAAATCCAATTCAATTCAAAAATACTTTATTAATCCCAGAGGGAAATTAAGTGTTGTTGTAGCTCAAAACTAATTATTTTTTCAAGGAGTTGTTGTAGACCATGATGGCTGTGGGGAGAAAGTATTTCCTGTAGCGGTCTGTGTTGCAGCGAAACTGAAGAAGCCTCCGACTGAAGACACTCTGTTGGTGTAGGATAGCCTCCTGAAGAGGATGCTCAGAGTCGTCCATAATCTTCTTAATTTTATGAAGAATCCTTCTTTTCATTATTATATCCAGTTGTTCCATACGTGTCCCCAGAACAGAACCAGCCTTCTTTATCAGGTTGTTGGGCCGTTTTAAGTCCCTGGCTCTGATGCTGCTACCCCAACAGATGATGGACGAAGAGAAGACGCTCTCTACGACAGACTTGTAGAAGATTTGCAGCATCTTGCTCCAAACCTTGAAGGACCTCAGCTTCCTCAAAAAGTACAGTCTGCTCTGTCCATTTTTAGACGACTTCACTGTTGGTTCTCTAGTCCAGTCTGTTGTCCAGGTGAACTCTGAGGTATCTGTACTCCTCAACCACTTCCACTACTTCTCCATTGACGGAGACAGTCTTTGACTTATCCCTGTTTCTTCTAAAATCTACAGTCATCTCCTTTGTTTTGTTCATATTCGAGGTAAGATGATTGTTTCCAAGCCATGCCACAAAGCGGTCCACCAGCTCTCTGTATTCAGCTTCTTCTCCATCTCTGATAAACGCGACAATTGAGACATCAAAGAACATGATTCTCACAGTGCTGCCTGCTTTGTCCAGATGACAGTGAGTTGGTTGAAGCAGGTTGATGATGGCATCTTCATTGCCAACTCTATGGTGATAAGCAAACTGCAGAGGGTCCTGATATGTTCTAGTTTTCTTACTCAGATGGGACAACGGGACTCTCTCCAGGACCTTCATGATATGGGATGTCAGCGCAACAGGTCTATAGTCATTGATGACTGATGGGTGAGTTTTCTTTGGAACTGGAACAAGACAGGATGTCTTCCACAACACTGGAACCTTCAGTTCTGTTTCTCCAACTGCCTCTTCACCTGACTTTTACAGATGGACAGGTGGAAGTAGAAGAATATACCATTAGATTGGGTGACCAAAATTCATTATGGTTAATAAGGTTTATTTTCTGTTTTAAATAAATTGCAAATTAGTCCCAAGTTTATTTCACCATCCAGATTTAGCTAAATTAACCTGAAGAATTACTCCAAATAATATTAAATTAGTTAAACAGACTTTATTCAACTGAGTGAAACTAGAAAAACACAATTAAATTGAACAAATGTAAAGGCTGTTATTTGAGTTAACACAATAAAATCATGGAAAGGATTTCCATGTGATTAAATAGCTTTATTCCAGCATTAACCACTTTTACTGGGCCAAAATATTTTGCATGTGTTTGATCAACTTAATTTACTAGTGTGAATCTACTACTTTAAAATTCTTTAGATCATCTTTATTAGACAAAGTTGGGTGCAAATGAGAAGATTTAGTTGGACCAAACTTATTGACTTAAGTTATTGAGCCATCAAATTCAGTGAACTAGTCATTACAATGGTTGTTACAAAATGTCAGTAATTAAATGTAATGTTTTGTTTGCTATTTTAGATGTTTGTTGACTTTGTTTGGCGATGTTACAATAAAGAATCGGAAATCATAAAACTACAGTTTAATTACATCTTTAGTAACAAGAGATCACACTGCTGAGCATGTAAAGATGATCCATATCTTAGTGAATACAGTCTGAAGGTATGGTACATTATGCACACAAAATCCAAAGTCTGCATATTTCACTGATCTCTTTGAGTTTTTACATGGTTTTACTTTAAAGGTCTCGCTTGTTTGTTTTTTTCAATAAATTTGCTGTGGTCTCCAGTATGACAGTGTGGTACTCGTAATTGTTATCGGAGTACTGAGTATAAGCCCAACAGAATTTGCTTTCTAAAGCAGAGCATTAAAGCTTTTGTTATAGTACTCCACTTGACAAATGTGTGTGAAAAATCTTTATTAGTGATTGCTGTGGGTTTAATTTCTTGAGGTTATGGTCACAGACGCGGAAAAAGAAGAGAGAAGAAAGAAAGAAAGAAAGTTACTTTTTTGGAAAGTAAATTAGTTATATTACTAGTTACACTACTTTTGCATCGTTCTAAAACATCACACCTGAAATGCAGTGACATGTCACTTCTAGGTTTGAAGCCAAACATCAAATTACCCTACGCTATGTAACGCTATGTATTTTCCACAATGAAAGATGCCATTAATCTGTTTAATTCTGCCTTTGTTGTTAGTGACATCTTCACTTTCACTACGGGGGATTAGTGCAACTAGCTTGGTACTGTCATGCTTTATTTCCAGATACTTTGACAGGTTTGATGTAAAATTCGGGGCAGTGGAGAGATATATTTGACCAGGGCAAAGTTTACACTTAACACTGACATTCTTGTCCCTTCATGTAACAAATTCAAAGAAGTGGCCATATTTTCACCCATCTAGAGCCATAGCTCTGCTGTCGTCACTCTGCTCCATCTTGCCACTGCGTCTTGTACGTGATCCGGGACGCGCTGATGACGTGATGCAGGAAATGCTTGTTTAGGTTCTGACATGGCTAAAGAAATTCACAGCACTCCGTGAGAGACTGGCAGCACAAATGAACCAGCTGGTAAGAGATGGGAATCACCCAGAATGGCTAACCAAAGGGCGAAGGATCCTGATCCTGAAGGATCCCACCAAAGATACAGTCCCATCCAACTATCAGCCAATAAGGTGTCTCTTCACAACATGGAAGCTCATGTTAGGCATCATCACAATCGCCCAAGACTGCAAATCCCAAAAGACTGAGGTAACAAGTCGGTTAAATACAATAAACAAATTAATGAAACCCCTTTTTTAATTATATATCAAACCTTTGTTCAACTATACTAGTGTAAACTCCTGAAGGTGATGTCACTAGTTGAACACAGCTGCTCAGAGGGCAGAATTCAGGAGGATTACTCAGACATGCGTGAATCAAGCCAAAAACCATTCTGTTGGTTTTTATTATGAGAATGCATTACCAGATGGTTGAAAATACCAAAAACTTAATTTCGCATGATATAAGCTCTTTAAGACCATGAATACGAATTTTCCCTGTGAAGGTGAAAGAACTAGCTTTCTCTGACTCACTTTTTTTGCTTTCTGTTTTCTTTCTGTGGCTAATGCAGGCATTGAGGACTGGAGAAAATGTTTACATGCTTCTCAGAGTTACTGTACCAATCGTAGCTCCTCCATGCAGAAACCAAAACCTCGGCATGTTCCCACCATGATGATGACCCCCCCACCTTATAAATCCTCTCCATCATTTGTACACTAGTGTGCAATGCTTTCTGAAGACACCCTCAAGACCCGGCAGAGACAATTAATTTGGCTAATGTTTAATGCTGTGTTTGGGTCTAAATAACCATTTCATTCATTTTGGTATTTTCCATGTAATGTCTTTTTCTCTGTAAACAGGTATGCAAAACACCAGTGAGGCCATGCAGGGAAATTCTCAACCACTTGAATGTACTATACAAAGATTAAAAGCATTTTATCTTTGAAGTCAACTTAGTGACACATATTAAATCAATGTTGTTCCAAACATCTGAGCCAGCTGATTAAAACTCTGCCAGGCTGTTTTTCGCTGGACACCTTTCTGGTTTAATGTACCTCCCATTGGGATGCTGCTTTACATAACCAGGTGTTCTCTGTCAACATGACTGTTTAAACAAAGGCTGAAAAGTGGTGTGATGCAACCGGTACATTGAGAACACATACTGAAAAGCAGACATATCCAGCTGTCAGCTTTTAGGTTAAAGGCATGTAGTGGAAAATTAGTATATAGAAAGTGTGCAATTTCAATTAAAAAGTTTTTTTACATTTATTTTAGAACATTAAGGAACTTTTTTCAGGTTCAACACAAGAAACTCTTGTTTCTTTTCTCATCTCCATTTCATTTCATTTTTTTAAAAAGCCATAAATTGATAAAACAAACAATGTGTTAAATGCTGTGGGAGAAAATTTTCCTTCTCGCATCAGAGTGATTCATATGTTTTATTTGTTTTCTTTTTACATAACTTGTTTTATTAACATCACCTCTATAAACTTTGTGAGGATGAGCTCAAGTGAGAGGGGGGCAACAAGCAAAACTCTAACAATGAAAAATTACTAATCCGATAGGAGAAATGAAGAATAATGCATCATGGTGTGATCGGTTATTGCAGAAGTCAAAGTATTGCGTGATGAAAACATTTGTGCAAATTAGATATTTACTCATCTTTTGAAAACAAAAGAGCAAAGAGAGCAGAGAGGTAGTGGCTGATGTAAAGAGGATTCGCAGCACAGCGTGTTCAATAATAATGTCTAAATACAGCGCTGAACCTGGCGTGTGGGTCTTATTAAACGGCTCTGTGCTTGTAGCCTGAAACACTGTAACCATGACCAGCAAATTACTGCCATTAATAAAATAAACGCTTTCAATACGCTGCATCACTTTAGCACAAAATGTTTTTCCTGCAGAACCAGCTGTAATCAAACCCTTCCACGCTTCTCTTTGTTTTCAATCCTGACCACGATCACAAAAATGATTAAACATACAATGTGAAAAAAAATGTATTCAGATTTGAATTTTTACATTTGCCCTCATAGTTTATATCTAAAATCTGTATTTTTGTTTCGATTTAAGTGCATCCCCACTGTTGCAGCGTCTTGAGGTGATGTTTTTGACCTTGCATGTTAAATACCTACGGTGCAACAGTTTGAAGAGTCATAAAAAATGAGAAAAGTAAACTGATGTGCTAGATGGTTATTAAACAGAACCATCTGAGATGTGATCAGAGGAAATATGTAATTAAGAGTAAACATGTTGCGTTCTTTCACAGCAGCTTGGAACAAATACTGTTAAATTGACAGAGGAGCATAAAGTTAAATCAAGTATTCATACCTTACCCATGGCAGATTTAGGTTTCAAATGATCCTTTGATTTGGCAACATGTTTATTCTGATTGAATGTAATTTATGAAATTGGTCCAGGCAGAGTCTTAATTTTTAACTGGAAAAGAATTTGTGGAGGGACCTAAAGATTAAGTTTATGGTAAGGAGACCGTCCAACCTTAGAGAACCACTGTGCAAAAATAAAATCATCAATTCAATTCAGTTTATTTATATAGCGCCAATTCAGAACAGATGTAATCTCAAGTCACTTTACAACAAAAGTAATTTCAAAACAATTATACTAACATTCCAATCAGTTAAAAGTTTTGTATGTAAGGAATCCCAGCTGACTGCGTTGAGCCATTGACGTGAGGCTTTGCCTGGAACATGCAGACTCCAACCACGACAATCCCTCAGTAAACCCACATGCTGAGCAAGCATGTAGCGACAGTGAGAAGAAAAACTTTACTTTAACAGAAAGAAACCTCCAGCAGAACCTAGCTTAGTACAAGTGGTCATCTGCCACGACCATCTGAGGCTTTAAGAAGACAGAGCAGAGACATAGAAAAAACAAAAGAACTGGTGTAAGAGTACTTTCTATATTAAAGAAAGTAAAAAATTGACAACAGAACACGGAGAATGTTTGGTCCCTGGGAGCATCATCCAAATCGATGCTTCCCATCCAACAGGGCCTTGTATCTGAGCAGGATACCAGACCGGGTGGAGCTTCAATGGAGAGAAAAACTCAGATAAAACAAGGTTAACAATCAAAATAACAAAAAACTACATCTGATGAGTAGTAGAAGAGTGAAGAAAAGTGGTCAGTCTGTCCTCCAACAGTCTAAGTCTATAGCAGCATAACTAGAAAAAATAGCTCCACCTAAGCCATTCTAACTATAAGCTTTATTAAAAATAGACTCATTTATACTAACAAAATTCTCCTGCTGCTGCCAGGTTTCTGATTGGCAAAACAAATTCATTTTATTATCACAAATTGAGTCATTGGGCAATAAGGTCTTTGAGGAGAGGGATCTTATGTGCAATAAACCACATCTAATTGGCTTATTTTTGTGTAGTCAAAGTTGTATTTATTTTAATGAGATTTTCATAATTTGCTTTTGTTAACTTTTAATCTATTTGATTTCTCATTGGGGTATTGAATGGGTAACAGTACAGAAGCTGCAGAGATGTGGGTTAAACTATGACTCTGCTTCCTGGTCTGGACCTCGTGTTTTGAAGGAATAATAAATGTGCCCAGATTCCTAGAAAGAAGAGCTGCTCCATCCAAAGTGAGATGGATGCTATCACTCTGGATTAGACCTGGTTTTCCCCAAGAGGTCTTCCATTTATCAATGTAGCCCACATTGTTTCCTGGACATCACCCAGGCAACCATTGATAGAATGACAGCATGTGGCTAAACATATCGTCACTGGTTCAATCGAGCAGGGGACCAGAAAAGATTACAGAGTCCAACATCGTTTTAGCAAACTTACAAAGCGACAAAACACTAATTTTGGTGACCTTCGATTGGCGTAACCGGGTGTCATTACCGCTAGCTTGAATAACAATATTATTATATTTACACTTACCCTTAGTCAGCAGATTCAGGTGGGATACAAGTGGAAACATACAGAAAGCTGATTAGCAAATCCATGACTGGTCGGATTGCTGCAATGCCAGTAAATAATTTTTCAGCGATTATGAAGAAATTTAATTATAATTATATACCTTAAGTAAAACCAGTATCAGGTCCAAAACTACCTAAAAACACATATAATATACTGTTGAAAGTTTCATGAGATGGCATCTGATGTGTATTGGCGCTCTATGAATTAACTGATAAAATTTATTGAATTATTTCTTATGGTATTTAATAAATTGTCATTTGTTATAGAAAATAAAATAAAACTAATGCTTTTCACCAATGATGTGTATTTTATTCTGCTGTGTCTTAAAAGCCCTTTGTCCACTGGAAATGAATAAGACACATTATTAATGGTAATGGTTATTTACACACCACCCTTCATTAAGTGTATACGAAGATCTGGAATATTTTTGCTTAAATTAGGCCAAGAGAGTTTAGCCTTTTTAACTTAATTTATACAACAGAAATAGACTTGCTCTTACAAGAAGCAGAAATATTTTGCACTTTAAATTATTAATTTGAACAATTATATTTCCTTGTTGGTATGCAACCTATATATTTAATGTTTAAAAATATTTATTTAAGGAAGATTGGAAACTTAACTTGAAACTTACTATGGGTTTTCTCAAATCTAAACAAGGCTAAAATGATACATAGAGGCCTAAATATTTACGTGTTCACATAAATCCTTTAAAGGTAATGCTTTTTTACTTGTAAAGGCCGTCATCAGGTTCATATCTTGTTGAGTTATTATGGACCTTTTTTTGCCTGTACTCACAGGAATAAAACAATATTCAGAACGATACAAAAGTCTATGAAACTTTTTGAAAATCCAAGCAGAATTATAGATTTACAGAAAACTCAATAAATCAAGAGCCATTTAAAACCAAAGTAGATTCCAAGGCCAAAATATTGTTTCAGTGGAGAGGTGATTGGGATGCTTCCCTCAAAACTGCTCAATTCTGGAAGTATACCAAAACTTTAAACTTGACATGAAAAGAAACTTGTTCAGAAATAACACAGGAACCAACAAGGCTCAAGTCTTGAAATTTTCACTATCAACAGAAAAGCTAGTTTCACATCAACATGAACTGATATGTACATGTATTTACAAACCAGCAAAGTGTGGAAGTACAAAAGCGGCACTCGTAAGAGTCTGATAAACTGTTAAATTGTTAAAACCTCTCTATGTTTGCACGTTTCCTGTTTCCATCTACCCATGTGGGCACATACAGCTGCATTGCAATGGTTTAGATGATATAGCACAAAGTGGGCCCTGCTCCAGTGAAAAAGGTTCCCATGAGGAGAGTATCTCCAGAAAATTCAACTTAGTTAAAATTAAAATCTATTGATGGTTGAAACTTGGCTGCTTTTATAGACAATGGATTAGGGCTGTGTCATCTCTAACAGTCTGTTCCAATCCTGACCATTGTTGACCCAATCCTGACCCTTCACTAGTCAGTTAGTACTGGGAACTTTAGAGCAAACCTTCAAATTTTGCCAAGAATAAGGAGTATTATTGTACCAGAAACACCAACAAACACCAACACTGAAGGTAATTTATTGTATATTTATGAACGTATATGTATATACTTAAAGCTGTATAACTCTGAAAAAATTTAGGTGCTGAGAAATATGTCCAGCTTATTCAGGTTTTTGTAATGACTGCAGTTGTCATACCTCAGTTTTTAACAAGAAACTTTAAATTATCCAGGAACAAAAATAAGTATACCAACCGTATTTTGGTATTTGTGTAAATAAGTTATGATTGTTCAACAGCATATGTTTATATATTTAGCTAGTCTCAACAGGCTTGATTTTTTAATACACTCTACAGTTCATGCCAGATCTATTTAGATTTTTAGAGAGAGAAAAAAATCACCTGCCGGTCAACACTGTCTGCAAGCATCGTGATAGATAAATGCACGTGTTAATCAAGCAAAATAAGCTATTCAGCTTTTAGCATACTAATCAAAGACTGGCTGTGACTCCCCCACCTGAATATAGACATGTGCATATTATATTAACATTCAGTTGATTAATTTAATGATTTTCTTAACAAGCAAAATCCTAGAGTCATAAAAGGGTTAATGTTGTTTGAGTTAGACTAACAGCAGACATCAGAAATTAAAAAATGCCAAACTGTACATGAAGAAATGGGCCAGAACCAAGGTGACTGCAAATGTGGAGGAAATGTATGCATGTGTATTTTTATTTTAGCACAAAATTGGGTTTTTGAGGAATTTTACCAGTATAGGTATATAGCATATAAATAATAAATCACATGGAACCAACAAATCCATATGGCACAAAAAAAACCACTAAACTTGCATTCGTTCTGATAGGCAAAACTCCTCTTCATCATTGAGAACATAAATGCGCACACATACACTTGTGAGCAGAGTGACATTCATTCAATAAACATTGCCTATCATAATACAGGATCTCGGTTAGCAACTCACTCACCCCTTGTTTCATGATGGACAGGCTTTCCTCCATGCAAACACAGTCATTTTTTTTCCCAATCTAACTGCACCACAGGCTGTGTCCAGAGACGCCACGCTCCATAAATCTGCCTGATCCTCCAAGGTTTATTTGTTTTCCAGGTATTTCTGGTCACGTCTCCTTCAGCTAACAAGGAGGCTACATTTGTCCTTATTCCTTGTTTGCTATACTGCTGTTTGCAGCCCTTTATTCCCCTCATTGGAAACTTTGTTTGACTGGTGCGATTTATATAATGACTCCTGAGGAAAGCGCTTGTCTGGTAAATAAAAAGGAAATATTCCAACTATGGAGTATGTAATTCTCTCAGGCTAATCAAAGATCTGCAACAACTGTCAAGAACTTGTCAACGGGTTTACGTGCCGTGAGAGAACACTAGACCTGCAGCTTAGTTTATATTTCTTCATCAGCAGGTCTGCACACAGTGGCAGATCTATTGATGGAGATGAAAACGTCTCTGTCAATACATCTGCCATTCTTATACTTCTCTGTTGGTATGTCAGTGTTGCAAAGCAATTTAGCCACCAGTATAGCAGGAGGTGCTGAGTTTTTTCTGGTGAGTCTGACTACCATTGCACTGTCCAACAGAAAGTAAGGTTTGATTGAGCTAGAAAGCTTTTTACTACAAGTTCAGCTCATAGAATGCTCTGAAGCACAGGTAAAGAAACACAGCGTTCTGTTTTGTTGTTCATTTCGCCTCCTGGTGTTCAAACTTTCCAAAAGACTATAATAGATAAACTGGGGAAAAAAGCATCTAGTGTCCAAAAGCTGCTTTGACAACTTATTTCATTTTTTTATCGAAGTTGAAATTAAGTCATGATCTCGTGCATCAAGATCCAAAAGAGGATTGACATCACCTCCCCCAAGGTTTACATACGTAGCGTCCCACTTGGACTTCTTAGCAGCAGTTTATAGGCAACCGTCTATTTACTGAAGACTACGATTTATTTCCTTACCACAAATTGGTCACTGTTACAGTCGGAATCACGCGTTGCATTTGTCCTAACAAGTAACTCTCACCAGTTCTCCTGCAACTCACAACAATACCTGATAACATTATAAACTACTGTATCAAATATAAGAACATACCCCGTGAATAACGGACACTTCGACAGAGCACATTGTAGCTGACGCCAAATAGTAGCTGTTAGCTACAGTAAGTTACAGTTTAAATTCAATTCAAATTCAAAAATACTTTATTGATCCCAGAGGGAGATTAAGTGTTGTTGTAGCTCATTGCTAATTAAGTTTTCAAGGATTTGTTGTAGACCATGATGGCTGTGGTGAGAAAGGATTTCCTGTAGCGGTCTGTGTTGCAGCCAAATTGAAGAAGCCTCCGACTGAAGATACTCTGTTGCTGTAGGATAGTCTCATGAAGAGGATGCTCAGGGTTGTCCATAATCTATTTTAATTTTATTGGGAGTTAAACCATGAGGAGTCCAGATGAAGCACAACAGATGAAGAACAGTTGAAGAAGCAGCTGGACTGGAGCTTGAAGCCGCTCATACTACTATTAAATCACTGGCGTGGAAATATTTTGCGTTCCTAGTGAGTTATGTCCACAAAGGTCGCGTTGTAAACAAGAACACCACTTTTTGTTGCATATTAGGCATGTTTCCACTATCAGAACGTAGGGGAAATTTGACCAGATCTTTTTCTGACTGGGTAATCTTTTTGCTCGCTGCTCTCAGCTCCCGTGTCTCTATACACCAATTGGCCCTCTTAAGTAATTAGCTACAGACACCCCTAAACCACACCGTTTCAACAGCAAGTGGCGTCACTGATCAGCTTAAATGATGCACAGAGCAGCAAAATAACAAGTGAACAGACATTACATACCCCATTCAGTTTCTCCGTTGGTTCCTGAAATGGCCCCCAAAACAGCAAGAGCAAGAGAAAACAATAAGAGTGCAGCGACCAAAAAGAGTCTCGATATCAGCGGTGTCAAACTAATTTCCCTTTTGTGGCAAATCAAGCTGATAAATATCCTTAAAGGGCCGGTTGTGGCAGAAGGTATTGATAAAACTATAACAAACTGTTGAAATCACCCTTGACCTTCCAAAAGTATGTATTAAAATTAGAAAATCCTGAACAACTTTACATAATGATGTGATTAAAGGCTGTTTAAATACACATTGATTTTATTTTACTAATAAAACTGTATTGGGGTGTACAAAAATGGAACTTAATTTTTTTTATCTATAGGGTTCTCTAGAGTTTAGAGGGCCACATAAATGGCCATGGAGGTCCGGATTTGGCCCCAGGGCCTTGAATTTGACACGTGTGCTCTAGATGGTAGGCACACTCTATGACTACTCATTTTTGTTATTATTGCACGTGCTGTTTTCAATTCAGTGAACACGATTGTTACATTTATATGGTGAATAAATTATTTAAATTTAACCATTGGTCCCTATTGTGATACATTACACAAGAATAATGGAAATTGTCTCACTTTTATGTAGTCTTTGAAATAAGGTTTACTGTACAAAATTTAATGAATAAAACGAATAAAAGTAGCGCACACCAGTCTAAGAAAATGGCATAGGCCTCTGTGCTGTAAGAAAAAGAAAGAAAATTGAGAATTGAATCAAATCGTCACCCTAAAATAGAAAATCTAATTGAGGATTTAGAGAATTGTGACCTGTTTCTACACAAGCTTTGGTTTTCTAATGTAAGTTTCTGTCTGTTGAATTGTTGCATTTTGAAGTCAAGTGAATATACAGTACACACCATAAATTGTCACTGAAAGCACTTTTTATCTTGTTCTAAATTTATTTTTATTAATTTGATACTGTAAGTATTGGTTCTATAATGGAAAAAAAAATAGAAAATTGTTTTGTTCTGCTTAAAAGTTGTTTTTTTGGGAGGCATAGGCCGGGATGAACCTACCAGTGACTGTTCGTCTTCCATTCACGTTATCTTTTACTTTTTACTTCAGTTCTTCTGTTCTGTGTCTCTGCTCTGTCTTCTCAAACCTCCAGTTGGTGTTGGCAGATGACCGCTTGTACTGAGCCACGTTTAGATGGAGATTTCTTCCTGTTAAAGGGGAGCTTTTCCTCTCCACTATCGCTACGTGCTTGATCAATATGAGGAATTACTCTAGTTGGAATCTGCATCAACAGGGCAAAAAATCAAGTCAATGACTTGATACAATCTGGTGATATTTATTTAATATATAACTTTTAAACTGATTAGAATGTTTGTATGATTGTATTGAATGTATTAAAATTACTTTTCTCTTCAGTGCCTTGAGATGACATCTGTTGTGAATCAGCATTTTATAGACTGAATTAAATTTAATTTAATATTTTTACTATTTTTAAGACTTTTATGCAGCAGAATTTCACAGTTATTGTAAATTTTTGTATGTCTAATTACATCATTTAAAAAAATATTAAATCAGATGTTACCCAGTACTCAAGTAGCCTTTTTACCAACTACTTTTTTACTCTTACTCGAGTCATGTTTTTGGATGTATACTTTTTAATTTTACTTGAGTTAAAAATATGTTGACCTAGTGCAACTCTTGAGTACAATTTTTGTGTACTCTACCCACCTCTGGTTCTGGTTAAGGTATCAGCGGGATTATTGCCATTACTTGATTTAGATGGGTATGTACGTACATGCACTGATTGTCACTAACTTGACATTAATGGCTCAGAGAGATAAAACGGGTAGGTAAAATCGGAACCACTTTGTGTTGGTCTACCAAAATACATACATTGACTTTTGTGGTTTTACATGTAAATATGTGAAAAAAAATTCAAGATGCATGAATATTTGTTTTGCAACTAATGTATTTCAAAAGGCCCCTTAGGGAAATTAATACACTGAGATTAAACAAAATACATTAACTGAAGGGATCGGATGATGGAATGAAATTTCGGCAGAACACATTTGTCTCAAAACGTTTTGTATTATTAATAAAACTCAGAACAGTTCAACACTCCGGTGATGCATGTCGGGATGAACGGTGGCTCTCAGGAGTGAACACATCCTTATTAAAATGCCTGGGATGAGATCAAGATCAAGATATTCAAGTCTTTTTTCCATATTTACGATTCATCTGAAATTCCAACAAGCCAGTGGGGGTGGGAAACTTATATATAAATATATCTACAATCGTCTTGTTACCCTTAAAATAATACTTTGTTGAAGCCTTATTTGATTGCATTAGATCATTTTTCAGTCTTCGAATCCTCAAATTTCTCTGAAATGTGGGTCTTCATTATCTGAAAAGTTTTATTCTAAAATGTAATTGTAGGCTTTATTTAAATTAGTGACATTGTAGATTCTACTGTTCTGCTCTTCCTATTTGTCATGGCATTCCATCTATCTTTTATATAGTGAACCGTGTAAAAAAAAAAACACAAGGAAGAAAAACTAGTTACAAGTTATGAGTGACTTTACACAACCAAACAACTTGCAGAAAGCAGAAATACTGCCACACATGCAGACTCACACTCCTCTGAATCACTGTAAACATACGTTGTATGCGATCATTAAAATTCAATGGCACATCTATGTTGTATCAGGGGACTGTGTTTCACCACATGTTGCATCTGTAGATGCTGCTCTCCAAACAACTGATATCACACACCCACGTTTATTTGTTTTTAATCCTTTTTCCAGGTTTTTCTAGCTCTACTCTACTCATGTAATGTCATGTAACTGGAAGAAATATCTTTTATTTTTCTCATTCCTTCCTCATCAAGTTGTAACCCTTTATTTCCCACTGCAGAGCATTTAGTGGAGTGAATTTCTGTAATCGTATATTCCGCTTGTGAATGTTCCTGTTTGTATTGCATCTCCCAAGTGTCACATCACAATGATAAGTTCATCATCCTCTCTGCAAAATAACAGTGTAATGGAAGGGTGCATGCAGAGCCTTGGGGAGGTCCCTGAAATTGAATCCCCCTCTGGTGTAATTCCTGTCCGCCAAAACAGAGCCGCAATTACCTGCTCGTTGCCACACATGTATCACAGTGTGTGTGTGTGTGCGTGTGTGTATGTGTGTGTGTGTAATGACGAGCAACACTGACTGGTCTCTTATCTCTGGGCAGCAGTTTCATCCCCCCGCTTGTCTTGTGTCTGGCTTGTTGTTTTCATATTTCTGATACGAGTTCCCACTTAGTCAAATGGCCGCTGGGGAGTGGAGGTCACCAGATTCAAGAAAAAGAAAAAAGGAGGATTGAAAAAGTAAGCCAAGTGGAAGAAGAAGGGGAAAAAAAAGAAACAAGGGATGTCCCAATCAGGATTTTTCTGTATCCAGTTACAAATCATTTAAAAATAAATATGCTGACAGTGGTTCTCAATCCCAGTTCAATACTGCAATAAAACAATGAACCACTGAAAAAACAAATGTAAAGAGACTCACTGTCAGACATTAAATCAGGTCGAATTTGGGCTTGATCAGGACCTACTAAAATCCGCCATAGGAATAAGAAACAAAATTAGGCAGGAATACAGAAAAACATAAAAAAACAGTAAAAGAAAAGATGAGAAAAATATGTGAGATGAACGGTGATAATAGGATGTTAAAATACGTAAAAGCCGGGGGAAGTGGTCTTCTGTAGATGAGGAGTGGGAAGACAATAAGAACAGAGGGTAAAATACGAAAAAATAGTGGCAGTAAATATGAGGGGAGGAGGGAGTGGAAGGGGTGGGCAGTTTCAGGGTTGAGTTGGACTGTTTATCATTTAATCCCTCAGGAAGGTTAGAAAATGTTGTGAGAACTGACTACTGTGGAACCCTGGAGAGACTCCATGTGGACGGCAGGATGCACCAAACAAAACCACACACCCAAAACCTCACAAACGCACAAGCGAAAACAACTGCTCAGGCGGACAAAATGTCGAGGACGCAGACCAGCAGCTGGCCACCCGCTCAGACTCGTTTTGACAGCATTTATATTGATTGAAGTGATGATGTGCATTGACAGCTTTATCAAGGCACAAAGTTGCAAGAAATAGATTTTCAAAGCTGCCAGGATGTTAACGATGACTAAAAATGACCGCAAGCCAGAACATTAACATCCGCTGATGCTGATCAGCTTCTATAGTTGAAGTGTTTGTATTGCACTGAAAACATGATAGTGTGCACTGGAAATGCATTAACAGTCCTAGAAATGTGACACACAGACATACTCACACACACAGCCTGACTTTGTATTAAAGGTCCTCACTTTATAAAAACCCAAAACACGGTAAAAATTGGTCCTCAGTCTTAATTGTATACAGGAGCACGCACGCGCATGCGCGCACACACACACACACACACACATGCACACACTGACCGAATTGCAGCACATTGAAATATTAGTTGCACTCTTAGAGATTTCCACTGTTGCTGTTTTACCTCCCAGCAGGAAGTAATGTTTTGTGCCTTTCTCTCTGTCCATCTGTATCCAGCTGTGCTATCTTGGACTCCTCTACTGTGTCAGAGAGCTCACATGACTGAGCTCGCACAGCAGCACCGCTACAGTTGGAGCATATGCACAGCAAATGAATTGTGCGTGTGTAAATCTACCCTCTATGCGGAAAGAGCGTCGCAACAGCTGTAGTGTTACAAACTTACTTGTTTCAGACCATCAAATCCATTTTAATATGTTGGGATCCAAGATCTCCCGGGTTGCTTGTATTGGGAAGAGCCAAGACACGAATCAAAAGTTTAATTAGAAACCAAAAATTTAATGAGCAATCCAAATTCAAATTATGCATACGCGAAATGCACAGCAGCAAGCTTGGATGCAAATCTGGGGCAGTTCTCCTTCAGTCTCACTTTATACTTTAAGGTTATGTACTTATTTTGATAAGGCAGAGTTGTTCCCCTCAAAATCTCAACACAGAAGACAAAGATGAGCCTATGAGGGATTTCCACCTGTGGTAGAGAGGGTGTCCTTGGAAGATAGATACAGGACTCTGCCTCTGCATCTTCCCAGGTCTGAGTTTTATTAAACTGAGGGTATATATTCTTACACCTCATAATAATTTTTGCACCTGATCTCCGTGCAAAGATGAAGGGAAGATAGTTGAGTGTTTTCATCATTCCATTTCTCCCGTCTGTCAAAATTGGGTTGATTACGCTGAATCTCCTCTCGCAGTCTTCTGTGGAATCTGAACGTGGAAACTGCAGCCATCATTTTTTGAAGGTGTTCGCGGTGTTGGACCACCGGGAGGAAAAGAAAACGTCCCCCCCCCCTCCCCCAGAGATAAGAAATTAATGACCAGGAGTTGGGACATCACAAGCAATAATATCCAATAGTTAGTATGATGCTAAATTGATTGATTGATTTGTTAGTATGTTGCTTAGCTGATTAGTATAATACTAATTAATCCCGATAAATATCAGATAGAGATAGTTTGCAAACTATGATTAGATTAATTAAAAGGGAAAAGCTATCCAAACTTAACTGATCGTATGTGACAAAATCATGTTCCCATCTTGTTATACCTATTTGGAAATCCAATTTCAACTTCAGCAAGCACTGCCTGGAAGCCATTTCTAAGGCTTTGGAAGTCCTGTAAATCTCAGTGAACCTTGAACCTTCCCAGAGGTGACCAGTCTACCAAATCAACTCAAAAATTGTATTTGAGATTCATCCAGGAGGAAACAAAAGAAGCCAAATAATATATCTATCGTCTTTATACATCCCTTTTCTCTGTTAAGGTCAGAGTTGCTAATCCACTAATAAGAAAAGACTGGTCAAATATTAAATCCATGGTAAAATTACAATACTAAAGCCACTATTGAGTCAAAAAAATGCTAAGAAATATCGCACTACTCCCAGTTATGACCTTGAAAGACTGTATGATAATATTTTCTGGTCTAGAGTCAAATGTGACTTTTGGGAAATAGCATTAAATTTCAGAAAAGCAACATCATACCTTAAGTGAAACATGGTGGCTGTTGTGTGATGATCTGGGCCATTTTTGCAGCTTCTGGACCTATTGCCACAGTTGATAGAACCATAAATTATGCTCTAACAGAAAATCCTGAAACACAATGTCCAGCCAGTAGTTTGTGACCTTAAGCAAGTTCATCAGTAAGTCCATCCATAAATCTATCCAAGATGAAAAAAGAAGGTTAAAAGAGGGCTATTTAAAGTTCAGGGGCCGTATTCACAAAGACTCTTATCTTACCGCTAGGTGTTACTCCTAACTCGCGCTAAAAGGTCTTACGTAGGAGTTGCCATCTAAAACCTATTCACAAACGCACTAAGAGCTACTTTTAAGTAGGACAAATCCCTGAAAGTAAGCTAAGAGTGACGTCCTGTTGCTATTGAAAACGTCATTTCCTATGCGCGAGTAAATAGACGGACAGCAGTGTGATTGATTGGTGAAGTACATGTGTGAAACCAGGAAATGGAAAACTTCAATGTCGATAAAAGCGTAATTATGAACAGCGCAAATAGCAGAAATAATGCATGATGACATCTTTGTGTCGGCCACGAGACTGACATTTCATACAACTTACACACAATAGCCTACTTACAGAGAGGGTGAAGTTTAAAAACAAAAAAACGTGAAATGCATCATATTACCCTGCCAAACGCCTGCTGATTGCTGGGATAAGCTCCAGCCCAACGCCAACCCCCCCCCCCTTGAATTGGATGAAAGCGGTATAAATAATGGATGGATGGATGCATTAACTTAAGGGAGTGATTGCAAGTAGGCTGTAAACAATTAGGCTGTCTAATGAGCACATCTGCCACATCTTAAATAGACCCCCCCCCCCATGAAAACATTTAATTTCTGGACTGATCGTGTTGTTACGTTTAGTTGGAGACGTATCGTTTGGTTAATTCAGAATCATCCAGAGTGTCTAACACATTACGTCTGGCTGCAGCCATTTTGGGAGTCTTTGTGAATAGGTCTTAGGGAGTTAGGAGTCCTCTTGACTTCTTTTAAGGACTCCCAGACTTAGGAGCTAATTTTAGGCCTAAAAGTGGTTGTGAATTACTTTTATCTTAAGAAACTAGGAGTCCTAAATTGAAGAGTGACACGCCCACATTTTTTAGGAGTTACTCCTAAATTCGGCAGTCAGGACCTACTTTTAGCCCTAAGATTCTTTGTGAATACAGCCCCAGAGCTACAGGTGAAACTTAAAAAAATTAGAATACCGTGCAAAAATTCATGTATTTCAGTAATTCAACTTGAAAGGTGAAACTAATATATTAGAGACTCATTATATGCAAATGAAGATATTTCAAGCCTTTATTTTTTATATCTTTGATGATTATGGCATACATATTATGACAACCCCTAATTCAATATCTCAGAAAATGTGAATATTAAATAATATCAATAACACAAAAGGTTTTAAAAAGAGACATTTTCAGACATCAGGAATGGATAATTATGCATACTTACTCAGTACTTGGTTTGGGCCCCTTTTGCATCAATTACTGCTATGGCATGGATGCTATCAGCCTGTTACACTGCCGAGACGTCTGCCATCTTTCTCTGGGTGTTCAGGTCAGACCAGTTTGCCGGCCAATGAAGCACAGTAATCCAATGGTCATTGAACCAGGTTTTAGTACTTTTGGCAGTGTAGGCAGGTGTCAAGTCTCCATCAAGCTTGTCTGTGGAAGGAAGCATGAAGTGCTCCATAATGTCATGGTAGATGGATGCAATGTCTCTGGTCTTAAATGAACATGGAGCAGGATTTCTAGAAGTCCAGTTTTTTAATACTATTGGGTAATGAATCGCTATGAATCAAAAATCAACACCTTAAAACAGAAAGCAAATGGTTGTGATTGTGGGAAACGGAATGACCAAACATCACTCAAGGCTCATTAAAAAGTGGCACTAAGAAGAAGAGGGTTTTTTCAGCGGCATTTCGTGAATCAAAAGCAAAATATGATAAAAGTCAGGCAGGCACCTGGATATATAGCTGATTCAAGATCCATGAATGGAGGCTGCTTCAACTAGATCTGAGACTAAAAACAGATCCTAACATTGCTCTTAGTGACCAGGTAAAAAACATTACAGGTCGTGTTAAGAGCTTGATATGACCTCACCATGACTTGAGAGAACTGACATGCAGTAGCATTTGCTGTAACCATGCAACAGCTGCTGTGTACGACTTATTGTTTAAAGACTGGACATTTTACACCGTGTTCATTAGAATTATGTCATATTGGACCTACAGCCCAACCTGTGAGCAGGGATAGTACTTTAGCAGGTAATGATTTTGTTTGTGTTTGTGTGGCAACATGGCGACCCATGCAGCATCCCATTCGGTTCCCAATTTGAATGTTTCTTCCCCCTGTGAAATCTAAGTGTGCCCACAAAATCTGTGGAGGCGTTTCTGCCCACCAGAATCAAAGAACCACTTTACTTACTTTGTCGCTTGACACGGTGCTTGTTTTCATAATATTGCTATATGCCCAGTGGTCTGGCAGTGTCACCGTCAAGAGGGGGGTTTTTTGCGGGAAGAGTTTGTGCACGCTGCCGAGTTGATTGCTGCAGTTACTCGCCGCGCCGGCCGCATTGCCCCTAAGTTCCGTGTCTTCATCCTGCCCTATGCTCCTTTCATAAAGCCCAGTGGACCAACAGCAGCAGATGACATGGCTCCCCAAATCAGCACAGACTTGTCAACTTGACACTGGACTTGAAGTATCTTGGATTGTGTGCCTCTCCATTCTTCCTTTGGAGGGGGCGACTCCAGTCCTCAAGGGCCGCTATCCTGCAGGTCTTAGACGTTTCGAGGCTTCAACACACCTGAATCATGGTGCAGTGCTTGGCAACAAGCTGTTTGATCTATTTAATTTGAATCAGGTGTGTTGCAGCAGGGAAACATCTCAGACCTGCAGGATAGTGGCCCACTCCAGCTCCAGACTCTGGGACCTTGGTTTCTAAATAAAATGCAAAACTCACAGGGTTTTTTTCTTTATCCCAGGTAACACACTGCTGATGTTGTTTGTTGTTCAGGAGCGGCTTGACAAGAGGAATACGACATTTGAAGCCCATGTCCAGGACCCATCTGTGTGTAGTGGCACTTGATGCACTAACCCCAGCCTCAGTCCACTCCTTATGAAGCTCCCCAACACTTTGAATTATCTTTTCCTGATAACCCTCTCAAGGCTACAGTTATCCCTGCTGCTTGTGCACCTTTTTCTTCCATATTTTTCCCTTCTACACAACTTGCTAATAATGTGCTTTAATACTGCACTTTAGCAACATCCAATTTCTACCTTTTGAGGCTTTCCTTCCTTGTGAAGGGTGTCAATGATGATTTTCTGCACAACTGTCAGGTCAGCAGTCTTCGCCATCATTGTGACTCCTACTCTACCAGACTAAGAGACAAAAAGGCTCAGGAACCATTTGGAGGTATTTTTAGATTAATTAGCTAATCAGAGTGTGATACCCTACGGGTACCCTAGCCTCCTCCCACAGTCCAAAAAGATGACTCTCACAAGAATCAGTCCTTCTAAATTGTCCTGACCTTAAAAATGCTCAATTACTGTTTAATGTTGCTCATTTGAAGTGGTTTAGACAAGAATAGGTGGCCAAATTTCATCCAGTTATTAGGTTTTTCCTTTTTATAAGTGTAATCATTATTTGAAAATTAAATATTTATTTCATTCATTCAGGTTATGATAAATGCATTGTTAAAATTGATTATATGATCATAAACATTTAAGTGTGACAAAAAAGACAAAAAGAATGAAATAAATCTTTATGGGGGTGAATCATTTTTCACAGCTCTGTGTGACTGTAGTCCAACCGATCGTTAGTGGTGCTGAAAGCACAGCGTTGATGAATTTCTATCGCTCCTGCATGTTATGGGAGATTGATGTCTGTATTTCCTGCAGACAACTCCCCCTTGGGCTGAGCAATTCCCGCAGAAATAAACAAGGACAAAAAAAAAGATAAAACGTGCCGAGCAAAGAGTGTGAGATCGTGCCAGATGTCATGGTCCCCGAAGCCCAGCTTCCATCTTCCTTTCGTGTTTCTTTCCCCACTTCAGGCCCGACCAACTAGCTTTTTCATGCACAACAGAAAGGCAAATGATCATCCCATCAGTATTCACGGGCAAGCCCCCTCTGCTGCCCATGTGTTACCTCTTTTATTTGCCTCTCATCTCATTTTTCACACACTGGCTGCTTTTTTTAACACCTTTCCAGCTCTATGCTAATAGGATCACTAAATTAGAGAATGAAAGGTAGAAAAAAAAACTGGAAAAAGAAACTTGAAACTAAACTCTGAAAGAAAATCTGTGCTTTCTGAAGTTTTCTCAAAACGTACCCACATGGGACAAGAAGGGAAGGAGCAGATGGATGGGAGGTTAAAGGGGAGCGGCAGAGAGAAGCATTCAGAGGAGATATGAAGAGGATTCTCGATGAGTTTCTGCTGGGATCGAAATACTTTATAATGCAAATCATTTTGCGAAAAGTAAATCATAACCGAGTGAAAAACCAAACACAACAAGAAACAAAACTACCTACAATATATGAGCTGTGCCATGTGCAACAGAGCGTCTGCAACATGTTCTTTGTTAAACAGCTCAGCTTCATTGAGTTTTAATTAATGCCTTAAAATGCTGGGATTTATTCAGAAAGAAGCAGTATAAGTGAGCTCCTTTTCTCTTCAGGGTTGGGAACAATATTAGTCAGGCAAAAGAGTGTAATCATGTATAGCATATGCAAAAAAACATTTTTTTCCTGTGCATAATTGTGTGTTAATGTCAGTAAATGAGCAGAACACAACACATGAATTTTTACTGAATTCATTATATTGAAAGATTCATCTCAAAGTTAGAATGTAATTGAAAAGTTAATTAATTTCAATAGTTTTATTTAAAAATCTAAAATCAAATATTGCATTTACTCATTGCAAACAGAGTGATACATTTCGGTCAGGTATGTTTGTCAATTTTGATTATTACTGTTTACAGCACATCCTAATTTACAAAAAACGAATACATTATTTTGAATTTGGAAATGTGGTTTGGCCAAGTGAAGACCTAAAACATCACAGATCTTCACAAGATCGGTGTCTCAAGAGTCGCTGATAAAAGGAAATGGTCATGGTCAGTTATGTACCCAAGAAGGGTACTTTTTTTTTTTATTAAGGTTTTTCTGGCCATAGTGGCCTTTGTTAACAGTGGACAGGTATATGAAAGGGGGAGAGACTTGTGGGACAGACATTGGCAAATGTCCACAGCCAGGAGTCGAACCAGGACAGCCAATTCAAGGGCTGAGGCACTCTGTACTCTGTACCGTCTTAAACCACTACACCACACAACACCCCATGTACCCAAGAAGTTTAATAGAAAGTTCAGTGGATGAAAACATTTGGTAGAAAAACATGTAGAAGTAGCATTAATAACCAAAGCCTTTAGGTGATTGTGAAGCAAAACCCATTCAAGAGTTTCAGGGGAACTTCACAAGATCGAAACTTTGGCTGGAGTCACTGCCATAAAAGGAAACACACACCTATTCAGAACATGAGATAAAAATGTTACTTTCCTTGTGTTAAGCTGCTTCTCCTTCTTAGGGTCAGAAGCGTCTTACTTGGGCTAGACTTAGACTGTTCTCCAGAGTGTCAAAGACCTCTTTCATTAAAACAAAATTAATTGTTATAAATTCATCTGTCAGTGTTATTGCTAAACATCTTTAATTCCTTTCTCAACAGCTTTTAAATGCAACCATTTCTAACTTGTTCTGCTATGTATTCATTGTATGAAAGACAAATCTGGCCAAACAGATTTCTATGCCATATACTGCTTATATTATCAGGCTTGTTTATCAGTCTCCACAAGTCACGCAAAAAACGTGAATGAGTTCAAAATGTGTAGAGGAACTATGGATAAGAACATGTGTGTTATGTTACGAAAATATTTAGCTATACTCAAGTTCCCTTTTATCATAAGATATATTTCTCATTATTTTTGAGAGAAATAAATAATGAATTGTACAGCCTTCCTGATAAATGTGTGGAATAGTTATCTGATGTCCTTTTTGTCAGAATCTGCCTAAATTTAAAAAAAAAGTTATATAGATGGAAAAATGGAATCTTCATAATAAGTCATAGTAGGTAATCAAAGATAAAAAATATATTCCTTTAAATTTGTCCTGGAGTTCGTCATCATTATGAAGATAAGTTATTGGCAAATAACTTGGAAATAAATGGAAAGATTTAGGAAAAGCACTGCCCCATACACTGAACCCTGTGGAACCCCAATCCTGATTATGGGATTTTAGAATTGCAAACTGGAATCCCTCAGATAAATCCAGATTAGCCTGATGCTTGCATTTTATTGCTGAACCATGAGGACATGTGCAACCTGTAAAGGATTTATTTTGAAAATATTCTAGTTTATTAAAGGGTCATTTATTTTATTACATTATGTTTTGTCACATGCAGCATGCTGGGTTGAAATTAAAGTAAGGCTTTGCTTAAACTGCAGCCTGCTGGCTTGGTGTGAGCATTCCAGAAGGATCCTCTGTGGTACATTGTTCTAAGACCCCAGAAGATGCCTGGGGGATTAGTTACAAGCATTTTAGACAATGTTTATGGTGAAGCAGATAAGTAGTGTCCTCCTTAAACTTTTGGGCCTGCTTTTTATCACAATTTGGTTGGAGAAAAAGACCTCCCATTATGTTAATATATCATGAATGCATAATTTGTGAAGGACCAATGAAACTGTGAATTTCATGAAGACACCATGTTTGGTAATGTTGATGATTAGTTGAATGTGAGACAAAGTTAACGTCCACATATTGTAAATATGTTAGAAGCTATACAAGTATTGTGTCCAAAGAAGGAAACTGTCAGACTGAGCAGAGTGGATCCAGTGTGAGCAATCACTCTGTAGAATGAATATTTGACCTGTTTGAATAAACTTAAGAAAACTGGATTCCTCTCCTGTCATCTCTGATTTGAACATGCATGGAACTGGAGGGTTCAGAGTTTAAACAGGCAATTTAGTTCCTACATCTTCATAACTTGTCCAAGGAGGGCTGCAGAGACGCTCTCTAGCAGTTACTGAGTGATAGCTGGGGTACACCCTAAACAGATCTATAGCTCTGTTATAGCCAGGCTATTACAACTAACACAAAGGCTCACAGGAAAGACCTATACACAAACACACACCTTTAGATGATTTACAGAAACCAAATAACTTAATAGTCTTTTAGCAGTTTGGGAGGATGCCTGATTACTCGAAAGAACCCATGCATGCAAACTCTATGGAGAAAGACCCCAGAGTGAGATTTGAACCCTTTCCCTTCTTGATGCAAGACAACAGTGCTACCAACTGCATCAGTATGTACACTTATTTTGGTGTAAGTGGTCAGTCAGTTGATAAGAAACACTTTTTCAAAAACTGTAAGGCTTTTGAGCTGTTTTACAATGTACAGTACATTACAGGATGAAGAAACCTCTGCTTTTGGTCTCCCTTCATAGTCTTTATTATATTATATCTATAAGCATGAGTCCACGAGTGGTCTATGTATATTCTGAAATGAATTTTTTTGTGAATTGGCACTATATAAATAAAAGTGAATTGAAATGAACTGAATGAACAGAATACCACCGTGTGTATCTTATAATTCAGCCCTCACCACATCCATTCTCCTTCCTATACATCCAGACTGCATCTGGATGGTGAGGAATTGTTGCGCAGATGGAGTGAGTATACTCTCATTACTGACTTTTTGCCTTTGAGTTGATAGGATTAAATTCCTAAGTTGTCAGTGGGAATTTCTTACTATCTGCCCCGGATGTCAGCTCGGGCCATAGCCCCCACAACACCCATCCCACCCTGCTGCTTCTCCCTCTCTCCTGTGCACGGCGCATAAATGTGCTGTATTTACAGTATGTTGCTTTATCCATATTGGTTCACTGTATAGTTTCAGTACATTTTGTGGTGAGTTACCGCTGCATTAAAATACGAAATGATTCAGTTAAAGTAATGTCTTCTGACTTAAATTAATGCTAATTCATTAGGTGAAGTAGCTGTGTAAAGTCTTCACAATAAGAGCATTCCTTTCCTGATGTTAACATTGATAGTTTATCTGCTGAGTGTTTCATTATGGGAAAATGGTCAATTATGTCATTTGATTACTAAGTCTATATTACGTTTGATGTATGTGATAATTAAAACAAACTGTTGATATCCAGATGTTAAGTGTATTCATAAATTTTGGTTAGTTCTATTACCGTAGTTGTATTGATTTTTTATATGAGACCACACATACATTCATCTCCCACCTCACATGTAAACCATCCAAACCTGTATCAGCAGCTGTGTGGAAATTATAAATAACAAAATAAATATAACAGCCTTTACTCCCGACACATATCTCCTCATACTCTAAATAGCCTTAAGTGGAGCTCTGGCAGGTTCTCCCAGGTGAACACTACAGAAGCAGTCTGTGTTGGAGCAAACCGGTGAAAGCCTTTGACTGAAAACACTCTTGTTGTGGGATAATCCCATAAAGAGGATGATCAGGTCAGCTTTACATACAGGAAATGTTAACCAGTTAGTTTGCTTATGCTGGCTAAAACTTAAATAGGTTAAAAGGGCCACGTGTGAAATGTGATTGTAGAGCTCAAACCAAAAATTCTATTGATCTCTCCTTTATTTCATTGAATAAAAAAGCAGCGGCATCCGGATTTTTCCTTTTACACCAAATCAATTGTAGTTTCTTTTGTCAAATTTAGGAATGTTAATTAATCGTAAGTAATCGTGATTAATTCACAGCTGCCCCGTGATTAATTAGATTTAAATATTCAAGCCCTAGTTTTTTTTGTTTTGCCTCTTGTAGTGTTGTACAGCGTACCAGGGGTTCTGGACCCATATTCATTTGACTTTGCCTGTGTTTAATGTACACACTTCTTGTTCATTTGCCCTCTGATTTGCTGGGAATGTCCCAGAGAGAATACCAGTGGTTTTCTTCTATTTGTGTTTGGCGGCTGCATAACCCAATTCCACATAAATATGGGCTATCCAGTCCATTTTCCATGCCTGGGCCTCAGACTAATTTACCAGTGGCATTGATATGAAAGATGGGCCTTTTGTCTGAGTGAAATAGAATTATTCTCATTGCTGGGAAGAGACAGAATCACATCTGCTTTAAGAAAAAAAAATGCTGCTTTAGTTTGAATAGAGGTTAGGAAAGAGGTAGTATACTCAGCTATTACTAAAGCAGATACCTTAAAATGTTCTCGTGCAAATGGAGCAGGTTTTAGCATATAGATGAATCATTTTTACTCCTCACAGCCCCTTTGCTCAGAGCATGTAACAGACATTTGGTTCTGATTCTACTTGGCTGTTTGTTTTCACAATAGCAAGTCTTCTTGGGGCTTTACTTTGTACTTTTTGTCTTCCACTCCCTGTCCCCATCTTTGTATTTCTTCGCCCATTTTGACTCTTTCCTTATTACATTTCTTCCTGCATTTCCTCCCATCTGTCTCCCATGATCCAAATAGGATTTATGTCTCGATAACACCCAGATATTAGATAATCTGCATCATTTGGATTCAGGCTCACTGACACACCTCTTCCAATTTTCCATGATACAGATAATTAACTATAATGTGATGCTTTGTCTGGCATTTGGGAGCTTCTACTTCTGCTTTTAGTTTCGCATAAAAGGTATAAACCGCACACAAAAATGATGTGCTGCTGAATTATTCATTTGTCCCTTGGTCTGAAATGACAACTGTTATGTGCTTTATTTATCGCAAGCTCTAATATGGAAATATGGGCTGAACGCCGAGCAGAGAAAAGTCCTAGTGCGTGATATTGTGTGAGTCATGGAGATATTTACTTCACCTGTACATGAATTAGAATGAAACATTCAATTGTTTCAACAAATTGCTTTTTTATTTGCCTGCATGTAATTTCATTTCTAACAGAAAACTGTTACTTAACTTGCAGCACAGATCAAACCTTGAAAAGGCAATAGCAGACCATAAAATTGCTCCATTTTTGGAAGAAAATCTGGTAAAAGTGATCAAAAATCTACATACACAAATAGAATCTCCATTGTCTGTTGTCTGACAATCATTGAGCCATTTGCGTATTTTTGCTGACGTATAATTATAATGTTAATGCAGCAGCAATGTATTTTTTTTTTCTTGCTAGATAGAAAGTACAATGAGGAAAATTGTTTTGCTCGTTCAAATTCAAGGAGAATTTTAACAAACATCAGTTGTTGCGAATCAACACAACAAAGATATGAATACTGATAAGTATGCTCTCACACTGGCGCTATGTATCTGCTTAGCAGTACAAGGCCACGGTGCCCTTAAAATGAACAACCAGGGAGTGAACAATTTACAAGCGACTGGACTCTCACAGTGAATACGAAAAGTAATTGATCGAAGTTTCTTGTTGCTGTGACAACTTTTATTCTGCCCAAACAGCCCTGACTTGTGTCTTTAACAACATTCCCCAGTCCTCAGTATTTCAAAGAACATGAAAACATGCATTCCTGCTGAATTCCTGTGTAGTGCTGCTTTTGTTCTTCTAACAGGGAACCTGAAAAAAGAACGCACCTCTGTTAAAAACGTTTTTTGAAGAATAAAAAAAGGAAATCAAGATCAAAGATTTAAAAACCTCTACTATCGTTGATATAATACATATCATGTAGAGGGCCAAATTATCATTGTAGAGGCCCATGGCCACAATGTGTTTAAGGGCCTCCACCCACTGCTGCCTTCCCCCCACGTCACTGCCCTCCCAATAGCATCTTTTAGACATTTCACAACATTTTCATTAACTAATTCCCCAATTTATGTATATACGAAGCATTTAAATCCAGGCCAAGATTGTTTCATAATCTAATCCCAAACACACTCATATCTGATAATTTTCCTGTACTGCCTCACTCCTTCTATGTCTCTCTTCTACTGTTTTATGTCTTTTTGCCTCTTCCTCTGTCTCTCTCTGTCTTCCTGTCAGCGCTCCTGTCTCCTCTTCTTTCTGCAATAACAAAAATGTTATCAATAATCTGTGGCGTGTCTTGGGGACGATCAAGTCCTACCGTCAAATCCCCACAGAAAGTAATGTAGCTTGTTTTGCCAAGTACAAAAGTTGGTTGTGAAGCATAAGATAAGTTCATAACTTCTACTAAAATATTGGAATGACATACAGTACATCACATTTATGCTCTGTTGAATAGAAGTGTGTAGCCCTCTAATATCCTTGTTGGCCTCCAAGACAAAACAATTCATTTTTTTATGAAATCTTCATTTAGCACATTGATTTGAAACAAAAAACTAGTATTTAAACATATGGTATGTCATGTACCTGCGGATTTTAATATCGTTCAAGGTGTTTGAGAGATTAGTATAGCTTTGAAAAATTATACAGTTATTGAAAAGTTTTCAATGTTAAGAGATCTACATTTTTATATATTCCATCTATAAAAAAGGGGTTATTCTTCAGTTAGAGTATTATAAAATGGCTTTTGTTGTTTGTAGATTTGTGCTGCTTTGTGGCTCATTTAATTTTCAATCAATATTAAATGAATCACATAAAATAGCAATTAGCCGATACTTGGAACTGAGTACTCTCCGATTCCGAGTACCAACGCCGATATTACACACACCACACAAAAGAATGCAGTGAATTGGAAGACAGTTTTTTTTCTGCGTGTTACAACAAATGATGGTGAATTAGATAAATAAATTATTGAAACAAATGACCGCAAAACTAAAATTTCAAGTGAAAAATAAAGTTCTATAGTTTCTATATAGTTTCCACATTTTAAGTATTGGTTAATACAGGTATTTCTACACTGATACTGATTCTATTCTATCTATTCTATTCTATGAAGTTCAATTTCTTTTTTATGTATTATCTGAACCAAGAAACTAAACCTTGACGGGATAAAGGAACTCCCATGTATTGTATTGCATTGTTTGTTCTTGATAGTGTTGAGCCAGACAATACTGAGACTCCAGAGCTTACTTTGTCAAAATAAAACAAGTTGTTTCTAAACAGAGAGTTGGAGCTCAATCCATTTTGTTGAAGTTACCTGGCAGATTACGTATGATGCCTTATCAGGTGTGCAAGGTACCTTTGTGTCGAAACGCTTCAATACTCTGGGTTCTACTCTGGTGAGTCATACTTGTCAACCCTCCCGATTTTCCCGGGATTCTACCGAATTTCATGAAAATCCATCATGTTTGGCGAAATGTGCTGTTTTGAATCAAAAATAGGTAACCTACATGATTCTTATGTCTATGAGGAAAACAATCAGTGACGCACAACCAGACCCGGCGTCATGGGCGGGCCTGGGCGGGCCGGGCCCGCCCATCTGGAGGACGGGCCCGCCCAGGAAAGATTACACTTCATGTGAATATATTGGCTCAAAACGAACAATAGATGGCGCTCTAGATTACTAATTAGGAGTTTTAGTTTCGGTAAAAGAAGATCCTTTGGCAGTTTGGCACAGCAGCTTGCTAAAATGGACATTAGAGCTTGGTTTAGCAAACAGAAAAGCAATCCCAGCACAAGTAGGGATAATACATCAAGAGGGCAAGTGCAGCCAGAAATTGCTTCAACAAGCACTTCTGCTACGAGCGCTTCTGCACCTGAAGCAACAGTAATTCTGCCACCGGGTGGCAGCAGCACCAGCATAAATTACTGTTCCCAAATCCCATATTTGAGTTCCATTATGTTTTATAAGAGTTTTCCACGGAGCTTGTTTTCATTTATCTTTAAGGTTTGAGCAAAAAAGGTGTTGATGTGCTAAAATATTTAGTATTCTTTCCAAAACATTGTTTTTTCAGTAGACATTTGTAAAGCTGCTCTCGAGTTTCTAGAGTAAATTTGTTTTAAACACAATATTATATATTACATATAGTCCTACTATAGTTTAACACTGTTGATTTGCTTCTAAGATTTTTGTCGTTATTACTATTTTGTTAAACAACCAGGATATTTCATTTCAAAGGCCAATAAACAGTTATTTATTTGCTCGATTTTAAAAAGTCCTACAATTTTTGATTAAAATGTTTTTAAAAAGCCTATTAAAATTAAAAATGTTTTTGAACCATTTTGAATACAGGTGTGGCTGCTGTGTTTTTGATTAAAATGTTTTAAAAATATCAATTCAATTCAGTTTATTTATATAGCGCCATTTCACAACAGATGTCATCTCAAGGCACTTTACAAAAAGAGTTATTACAATACAATGTTTAGTGTAGAAATTACAGAACCACAGAAGATTGCGTCGTGGAATTCTCAGCAATCCCTCATACTGAGCAAGCATGCAGCGACAGTGGGAAGGAAAAACTCCCTTTTAACAGGAAGAAACCTCCGGCAGAACCAGGCTCAGCACAAGCGGTTATCTGCCGCGACCGTCTGTGGCTTGGAGAATACACAACAGAGACACAGAAAGAGCAACAGAACCGATGCACAAGTTTGTTGCAGGACGTGGAGAATTTTCCGTCACTGCAATGCCATCTTAGTCAGGGTCGTCAAGCAGGGCTAATCCGGAGCACCTACTATAATAGAAACAGGTTAGTGCTTGAATTGACAGCACATCATGCAGTTGGGGAGAAGTAGGAGAGAAAGTAGGAACAGACCCTAATAATGTCCTCCAACAGCCTAGCCTAAAGCAGCATAGCTACTAACATTAACCTGTCTCCTAGCTACTAGGAGACCTGGCTACCAACACTCTGTCTGAGTCCTCCTGACCCGTGGACGGTGTAGGGCCGGTAACGGCCCCCGTCATGCCGGGTCTTCTCGGAGTCGGGTTGTTTGAGAATGCAGCTCAAAGTGGGTGGTAAACTCCATCTAAGGCTAAATACCGGCACGAGACCGATAGTCGACAACTATCTTAAGGAAAAATAGACAGAACTGAGAGGACAGAGTTGAAGAGGGCGAGAAACGTTTAAGAGATAAACGGGTGGGTCCGCACAGTCTGCGGGGATTCAACCCGGCAGGTAATGGGCGCCGCACTGTGCGGGAGGATCCCCTTGAGGGACCTCTCTCCGCGCTGGCTGGCCCCTGTGGGGCACATTTCTTCCGCGGCGGTAAGCCGCGACCGGCTCCGGATCTTTACCTGGCTTACATTAATCTATCTCTACCTAGCTACTCTACCTCTTCCTATCTCTTCCTAACTTTTGACACTCTGCCTGACTACTAACATTAAAAACATTGAAACTGTTTTTCAATAATCTTTTTGAAAAGAAAACGCTAGATTTTTCCCCCAATCTTCCGTTTAGAAAAAACGGTGGTGCATACTTCTTTCCAGCAGGTGGCGAAATACATGAAGTCATTTTTTACCCGCAGTGATAAAGAAAAAGAAGCACACAGCTAATGCAGCAGCATGCTAACTAGTATTTTTGATGTAAAAATTACGAGAAATGCGGCAAAAAGAAGAATTTACTAAAGTTTTAAGCGGCAGGGCAGGATACAGAGGAAGACTTATGGACTAAGTACTTTATTAAAGACCATTAACTGGACATAAGGATTGTTTTTGTTTGAGATGACTCGGTGATGTGCAGGTGCAGCTAAGAACGGTGAGTTGGACATATTTTTCTTAGAGACTCAGTAAAAATGGTTAGCCTACTGTGTCTTAATTTTTGTTTGCATCTTTAATTGGTATCATAATTTGAATCAAACAATGAATACTCTTAGCTTTCCAGTAAGGTATGTAGAACAAGTTAGTGACACAAAACGGTAGATTTGACACGGAAGTATGTGTATGTAATGTCCACCAGATATATTTATAAACATGCAAAAGGGTTAATTAAAAGACAGTTTACTGAGCCCCCCCAGAAAAACCCACTGCCCCCCCAGGTAATGCCCTCTGGCGCCGGGTCTGCGCACAACGCAACAGCGAGCCGTATGTTTTCAGGAGTCTTTGCATTTGGTCTGGCAACAACCAACGTTAGTGTCAAAATCAACAGACTCAATGCTGTGCTGCGATCTAAAACTTTCTTAATCCCTCCTGACACAGAGACTCCTATGAGTTTTTGGACTGATTAATAGTGACTATTCCTAAACGTTCACCGCTGCTGAGCAGGGGCGTATCCAGGAGGTTAATAAAGAGGGGCTAAAAGGGCCCAGGGTGGGAGTGTAGCACCAAAATAAAAGCAGAGCTGTTCTTGTAGTGGGGACCCAATCTGAGGAGTCTTCATCTGTTAAAATTTTAATCTAAGGTCATTTTATTTTGCCAAGGTTTATGGGACAATGTGATATGAAAGCAAATAAAAAAACATTTCAACATTTTTACACAAAAGAAGGACTGTTTACTTTCTTAACTTACATCATTGCTGCAGACTGTTATTTTGTCAAATAAGTAAATATTTAAAATTCAAGCACTCTTTTATATATACATATATATAATTTTTCTAATTTTTTTTCTAAAATCGCCAACACACCAAAATTAGAGCATTTAGGATTATGTAACCCAAATGATGTTCTTCTAAGCAACTGAAATTGAAAATGTACATACGCTAAACTTGCAATATCATACCGCAATCTAACTTTCACAGGAAACAAAAATGTGTATTTGAAACTCCCGAACACTCGGCCAAATTCATGAACCAGCTGCTTCATTAAGTCTCAGTCATTAAGACTTGCAGGGATGAAGCAGCACAGTGCTTAGGTATAATCTCCTTCAAACACCCACCAGCCCGTCCATCAGCACTCATGAGACCGTCATTACAGACTCTATAGCAACCCACTAACAGTGTCCTTCCTGCCTCGCACTCACTTTACTGTTCCCATGTCAGCGTACAGACATTCTTCTCTGCTGTCACTCACTTGCTGTGAGACGGGAATTTGTCATGACAAAGAGCGGAAACAATAGTGAGAGAGCACTCACCAGTTTGTCTCTTTTTTATCTACGATAATTACAAAGTGTTCTGTTTGCTCATGCCCCCGGACAGTTCTCTGTGCTCCACCTTCCTTAAATACTTTTTCCTTAATGTTTTTTTTTTTTTAATCGCTCTGCCATATCATCACTCAGCCCAATCAGCTTGTCAGTTTATGATGGATGTGTGACAGGTGTTGTGTACAGTGGTCATCTGGAAAATTCAACAGCAAACTCCTTTTCGGGCAGATGGTGTTGCTGCAGAGATAGATGGATTGCTCGTTCAATCAGTCAGTCAACAGAAATGTCTTTAATTTAAAAATGTCTAATTTACAGGCTGATATGCAGGAATTGATTGTTCGTTGTATTTGTTTCTGATACTTTTGTTTGTAATGTTAAAAGTGGATGAGGTTTATTTAAATGTGGTCATTTTTATTTCTTCTGAGCTTTTCTCCATCCCTTTATGATGTTCACTCAAAAAAGGTGCTAAATTATGTGACACACTTTAAGAAGTTGTGCTCTGAATAAATAAGGAGGCAGTTTGTATTTTGTTGGAAAATTATATCTAATAACACCCTCACAATAACCCATCAGTTCCAGGATGGATTGATTCTTCCAGGGTTAGATTCCTAAAGGTTTTGGAAATATTTATAAGAGGTTTTGGTTCATGATGCTATCACTGCTATAGATTTGCTGAACATCTATTAGAAGAATTTACCATTCCTCCCTTTTCCAAAGGGGCTCAACTGGATCGAGGATTAGTACCTTACCTGTAAGAAGCTGACAAAAGATGAAGTAACAGTTATTATAAAGGGTTGTCAGCAACAATTACACACATTGTTAAAATTATACTGAGGGACCTAATTGTTATAAAGGAAAAACAAAAAAAACACCATTATACCACCACCACCGTTGATGTGAGGCAAGATGGAGTCATGATTGCACACCTACAGTAATTCTGACCATATCAGCTGAATGTTCTGCTTAAATTAAGACTCTTTTTTTTCAGTTGTGGAGAACCTGCACCTTTACTTTCCTGTTCTTAGCTGCTATTCACTCAGAGATGGCACTGTAAGTGTTTTGGTTGTAACAAGTTATTTGAACCACTGATGGCTTTTCATCTTTAACCAGCATCTACTGTACTCTGACCTTGCATATCCCCAAGGCTAATTTTGTCCACACAACGGCTGATTACTAAATATTTTTCTTTGTTGTGCGGTATTGTGTAAAAATCACAACAAATGATCCATTTCTGAAACAGTCTACCTCGTTTTGCAACCATAACCTTGTCACAATCAAAGTCACCTCAATCACTTTTCTTTTCTATTCTGATGCTCAGCTTGAACTTCTGCAAACTGACCTTGAACACACACAGTCTGGTGGAAATCCAACATTCTTGTTGGAAGAAGTAGCCACTTCCTGTTTGGTGGCGAAGGATTAATAAAAGGAATTACAGTATTTGAGTATTTTAAAAATATCGTTTTAAATAAATTATTTATTATAAGAGAAAGTTTGAAAGTTCTACAATGTCATACAAGATCATTCATCACAGAAACCTGTACCTTTGTTCTTAGTGGGCGGGGCTAATGTAATGTTATCCATTTACTGTAAAGGTGTGTTGAACAGTCGTCCACCAGGAATCCCCCCCCCCCCCCCCCAAAAAAAAAAATTCTGGATCTAATAATACGTCGGCAAGATATAGCTGTTTGAAATGTTGTAGGGAGCATAGCATACATGTGTGATTTAGAGACAAACCTATGCAAAATGCCAAGATATTGAAAATCACCAAACCACCACACATGGCAGGTCAAGCCAACAGTTCCTGTTCAGAGTACAATTCAACATCAACTTGTTCTGGGTCAACAAAGACAGCTTGAAAGACATGACAATCTGAGAGTACAAAACAAGGCACTTCCTGTTTTAGGTGGTTGGACCTAAATAGATTGTCGGCAAATGGCCATGCAAATGTGGTTGTGTTTGTTTGGTCCAGCTCCTACTGTGTGTCGAAGTGATTACACCTTAGTTTTTAGAGGCGAGAAGTCAGATTTTAAGGCTTCACATTGCCAATATGCTTTGATGCAGCAAAACGCTTTTGATGACTTTTGATTTCCAATACCAGAAGAATATTCTGAATCATTTAGAAGTTTTTGCGCGGAAAGCTGCAGGAAGGAGCTTAGACAGGTGTGTATAAAATAGACAAAATGGCGAAATTATATCTAAAATGCCTGACTTCTTGTGGGTTTGAATCATGACTTAAAATGTTTTCTCGTAGGTTTTGTAAAATTACATATGTGTACCGAATTTCATAATCCTACATTAAAGAATGGTTTCGGACTGATTCTTTTAATGCTTCACGTTCAATTTAGTGCTTATCAGATGATATATGCGGATATTAGAACCAAACATATGGCCACAATGTGACGTTGGACTTCCTCGCACCGCCACAGCCACACCCTTTTTTGAAATCGGTTAGAACTGGACACCAAGTTAGATCAGCTTGTCTTCAATCGCTGAACACACTAAAATCAGAATAGTTTAATTTGAAAAAAAAAATCATGCCAGTATTTAGTCTTGAATAGATTTTACCATGCAGTTGAGGCTGCATTTCCAAACAAGACCGGACAGCAGCGTGACGGGGCCATTACCAGGCTCACACTAACTTCAGCGGGTCGTCTCGACTGATCTGCAGTCATAGGCCATTCGGATAAAGCCTCCGCCGCCCTCTGACGAGTGAGGAGGCTCACGGCAAGCTCCCTGGGCTAGGAGATTTAGGTACTGGGAGATTTAGCTGCTGATATTACACTGTTTGAAGCTTAGGTAAGGTTTGAGGATAGTTAAACAAATTACATCCCCGGGTTGGATGTGGTCAAATATTACAGCGTGTGATCTGAGGTAGTATATTTCATTGTTATGCCGCAATTTAACACAATACTTTAAAAGTGAAATATTGAGTGAAAATTGTATTTTTATGTTCCACCTTTTGGTATAGATCCTGGTTTTAAATACAGCTTTGAGGTAAACCCAGTACTGTAAGGTCTGTCGCTATAAAGTCAGTGTGCTCAAAGTGACTGAAGAAATC
This sequence comes from Apricaphanius iberus, assembly GCA_028564705.1. NCBI lineage: Eukaryota > Metazoa > Chordata > Actinopteri > Cyprinodontiformes > Aphaniidae > Apricaphanius > Apricaphanius iberus. The sequence goes on from JAPXFQ010000284.1 coordinate 98,631, forward strand.
ATTGCATTTTCCCGATTGTGCATCAAACACTAAAAACAAATTCCAACCTTTTTTTTTTCAGCTCCTCTTCTGTTGGTAAAAATCGAGCACTGACATGTTATCTTCACAAACACCAAATGTGTTCTGCTGTGTTGTTGAGTTGCTAACTGTTAGCTTCTCGGAGCTACAGCTACCTGGCCAAAAGAAGGCAGCCTTTCTGTGGGTGGTCCCAAGCTAGTTGACGTTAAAAAGAATGGCTTTTTTAGACTCAGGCGTTTACTGGTCATTTTCTTTCTGTAAAGAAATGACCACATGCAGCATGCTCATACAACTCAGAATGACTGATTGTATTGAAACAAAAAACAGTATTTCAAGTTTTTTCTGAGAAGGAGACCTTTAAGTAAAGTAGTAGTTGGGAAAGGACGTAAGGTTGATTCTCTTCTGTTAGATCATGAACAATGTAAAATACAAGGAGATATACAGTTTATATATATTTTAGGTCACTTAAAAAATGAACAGTAACGAGAATGGTCAAAGATCCCTCACTCTGTATGCTGACACCGCAAAATACGGTAGGAAAGGACTAAGGGCTGTCCTACTGGCAAAAAGGGTTTGTAATGGATAATACTGTCTGCTGCTGCAATACAGAATTCATTTATTTAATACATATATGCAAACAGATCAACTGCCAATTTAGCTCCCAAACATCTTCATGCAGGTCAGGTCGATTTGAAATCGTGCATCTTCTCTTTCCACTAACCGGAGCAAATTACCTCACAGGTCTAATAATCATGTAGGATAATGCCTTGTGGTTTCTAGGATGATGAGAGCTGATTTCTCTCAATCATAATGAGTTCCTGGAAAATAAATTTGGCCAGACAAATTATTTTCCTGGGAAATATCCACTGCCCAGAGTTGTACCGCAAAGACCCGGAGGGATAACTGCTCGAAAGACTGCCATTAATTAGAATGGGACTCGATTTGAAACGACGCCGCTGAAACACGCTCTCCATGCAAGGAGGAGCCGACAGCCAAACCAGAAGCCAAGCTGTTTGTGAATCTGACTCAGTAATATGTTCTCGGAAGCTCAATTTTACCGACAAGTGTACAGACCTCCTGTGAAGCATCATAAAGTCAGTAGTAAAAGAAAAAGTAGGAGCAAACAACCATGACTCATCAGTGGGCATAATCTTGCATATTGCAGCCACCTCCAACAGGCGGATGTCACTCTGAAAAAAATAAAGCATGTAAAAGGGATCACTATGTGGGAGCGTCAGTGGGTGTCTTGATTGTGATCGTGACCTGCTCACCTCTGCCAACTGCAGCAAATGCACAAAGTACAGACACGCCCACCCTCCCACAGTCACTTACAGGCACTCATCTCCAAGTCAGGACAACGTCATCCCTCCAACTGGAAATGTTTGTTTGTCCTGCATCATTTTTTGAGGCTGCTGACATTTTGTTCTCGTCTTTTAAGAGTGGTAACTACACTTAGCCACCATCCGAGGCATGGAGACGGATGTGCACTTTAACCTGATGATCCATGCCCTGATTCCCAGAGGCTAAATGTTTGTTTGTGTGCGTGTGTGTGTGTGTGTGTGTGTGTATGTGTGTGTGTGTGTGTGTGTCTGTGGGGAAGAGAAAGAAAGGGAGGGGATGGGGGGTTTACAGGCATTTAACAGCTGGCTCCTTCCAATAGGCTGTCAGCAACCACATCCGCCTAACATGATCACAGCAGGATGTCGATGTGCAAGAGTCAGACAGAGGAAAAATTGGGTGGACATCAGGAAACGTAAATGCAAAAAGACTGAATGGAGATGGTACAATCTCCACTTAAAGACATTTTATTCAATACTTAAGGTTACTATAGCATCAAATAACATATACAGTAAAAACTGGAAAGAACATCAGCCATACATTGTTGATTGCTTTTAAATAATATTTGTTATTGTCAATTTAAAGCTCTAGTTCCTTCTTTTTACCACAGTGTATTTAATTCAAAAGGTGGTTTTGGAAGAGAAATTCTTCTGTCAAATAAGGAAGGCTGTGGATTTTTGTCTTGATATTTCTCTTACCGATGCATCAATCCATCCATCCATCCATCCATTCAGTCAAACTGGAGACATCCCCCCTACCTAACTTTGAAGGTGTATATTGCCAGAGTGAAAATAATGGTGGATAAACTTAAAGTAAAGAGTCCATAGATCCTGGTATCCAAGCAAACCCAAGCATATCTTAGTTTTTATGCACTCACTGGTCACTTCTTCAAAGATGTGTTTTGACTGCAAGTTATTCAGTGTATCCATTATATACTGCATCTAAAATTAAATGTTACATTTTAAAATGTTTGGATAAAAGTGCACTGTTAATTAAGTAAAAGACCAGCTGTGTTTTTTCTGGGGTTTTTTTTGCATAATGTTGTAGTATAATAAAATTCAGCAGATTATGTTAACCTAGATCAGAAATTAGCTGGCAGAATCTACACCCTTAAGCATTAAATGTTGCATTTATAAAATGTAAATGATAGTTCACTGAATTTTGTTTGAGAAGCATTTCTTGAAATACCAAAAAGGAAGTCCAGTTTGATTGCAAATCAAGAATTGATTGGTAGGTAGAGCACATTTACATTTTGAAGACAGATTTCTAAATACCCCCTTTATAGAAGAGTCATCATTAGTAAAAACTCAACAGTGATGAGATTAAACAAAGACTTTCCTATAGCTTTAATATTATCATAGCATTAAATTAGATTATGAATGCATTAGAGTTAAGTTGCAGACAGTAGTAATAGGGGGGAAATTATCAAGATATGAGAATAGTTCGAAAAATGGTAACAAAATATTAAAAATGACATCCTTAAGGAAACAAAAAAATAGAGCATTTATTAGCCTAGGGAGTTCAAAGTGGTAAAAGCTTTTTTGGTTGTGTGGGTGGGTGAAGAGTTTTATAACATGGTTTTCAGCAGCAGGACCCTCCCATGCAGTGACAGCTCCAAAAATGAGCATCAAAAACGGTGTTGTGTAACCAAAACATTTGGAAAACATTTGTGTTTTTATGGTGTAAAGGTGTCTTTAAAATAACCAATTATTTACATTCACTAAATGTCACTGTACAGGTGAAACTCGAAAAATTAGAATTTTGTTGAAAATTTCATTTATTTCAGTAATTCATCTTAAAAGGTGAAAATAAGATATGATATAGACACATTACATGCAAATAGAGATATATTATTTATTATTTTGATGTTTATGGCTTATAGCTTATAAAAATCCCAAACTCAAAATTTCAGAAAATTAGAATGTTGCATGAAAAAAATTAAACAAGGATTTTAAACAGAAAAATGTCGGACCTTTGAAAAGTATAATCGTGCATTTTTACTCAGTACTTGGTTCGGGCCTCTTTTGTATCAATTACGGCTCTATTGTGGCGTGGCATCAGCCCGCGGTACCGTTCAGGTGTTATGGAAGACCAGAAGGCTTCGATAGCGGCCTTCATCTCTCCTGCATTGTTTGGTCCCATTTCTCTCATCTTTCTCCTTACAATGCCTCATGCTCTGAAGTCATCATCACTATAAAGCTGGTCTACGGAAGGACGCATGAAGTGCCCCAAAATGTCCTAGTACCCAGTACTCTGGACTTAAAGGATCTGTATCATGCTGTTTTACACCTCTCAACATCTGGGATTGGCACATACAGGATGATTTTTTTCCTGAAATACAACTTATATCCTGTAGTTTTCTTTGACCCGCAAGTCAGACGCTTGGTTTTACTAAAATCCCACCGACCTACCAGCCCCCCGACCACCCCCAAGTGCAGCCTATTTCATGACTTGCCATCGAACTCTGGCCTGGGTGCAGTGAAGCAACATTTACAGTATTAGTAATCAAGGATATAGAAGAACCGCTGTACAAGACGGACACAAAGTTTGTGTGTCACAGTTACTACCCCCTCTCACTGACACACAATTAGCATAACTACGGCCAGGCAGGAAATTAGATAGCCTGTGTGGAGGAGGAAAATAGCACTTCTGTGATAATTCAATCACACAATCTAAATACTTTTCCTTCCAACTGAAGAAAAATTCTGAGATTCAACATTAGCAGTTGTAGAAATATAATTACTGCAACAGTAAATCAATTAAATTACTTCACAATGAAGTTATAAGTTGACATAAACAAGGCAAAATCACTAACACACATTATCATTATCATTTAGCTGGTGTTTTATTCACTTACTGCTCCAAGCACTCCATCAGGCGTTGTTATGGTGGGTTTGAGCCAGTTTCAAGAGTTCATCTCTCAGAAAATCCACTTCTGTAAAGGCCAAAGTTCATGAAGCAGCCATCGGTGAAGTGATGATCACAAACAAACATGTTAGGAATGTTTGAATAAATTCCTGTATTTCTGGCAGCTAAACATGCATTTTCGCTGTAACATTTTTTGAAGGTAAAATAACACAAAATGGCGGTGCTTAGCATGTTGCTTCGTCTTCTAGCACCTCTGAAAAGGCTACGTTGACTCTGCAGGGGCGGCACGTACATGTCAGGCCCTTCCTGGTTGGACTTTCTGACGTAAAACACGTAAATCGGGCAAAGCAGCTTCTCAGAGAGCATGATTATGGAGGATTAATGACAAATGTGTGAATTAAGCCAAAAACCACTATGTTCTTTTTGTTTGTTTGTTTTCTCTTTTTTTTTCAAAATAAGGAAGTAGCATCAAAACATGGTTAAAAGCACCAAAATCCTGATTTGGCATGATACAGGACCTTTAATAAAATACTCATACTAGTTTATAAATTGTTGAATGGCTTAGTACCAAAATATGTTGTAGACCTGCTGTCTTTACTGACCGCAGACAGCTCAGGTCCTCCACCTCTAACTTATTAATCATCCCTAAAATCAGAAACAAACACAGAGAAGCAGCTTTCAATTTCTACGTCTCATTATTTTTAAAACAAACTTCTTGATGACTACAAAGCTATTCAAACACTGAGCTGCTTTAAAGCAAAACGTAAAACTCATTTGTTTAGAGCTGCCTTTTAGTAAACGGTTATGATCCTTATTTGCCCTTTAAAGTTTTTTTTTTCCTTTATGAATTTAATGCTTTAGGTTTTTCATATGCTATGCTTCATTTTTGTCTTTACTTTTCATGCTTTCACGATTAATTGCTGTGCATTGTTTTTTACTTTCTCTAATGTTGTATTTTTTATGCTTTTCCTGTGTAATGCTTTTCATGTTTTATTCCTAATTGCTGGTTTTACTTTCCATGCTTTTATCATATGTTTGGTTTCTTTACCACTGAATCATGTCATGTACTTTGAATTACTTTGTTGTTGAAAGTGTGCTATACACATAAAATTGCCTTGCCTTGCCTTTAATAAAGCACAGTGGACCAACACCAGCAGATGGCTCCAAAAATCAACACAGACTGTGAAAACTTCACTCTGGACTTCAAGCATCTTGGATTGTGATAGTTCTTCCAAACTCTAAGACTTTGGTTTACAAGTTAGATGCAAATATTCTCCCTCATGAGAAAAGAGGAATTTGGACCACTGAACAACAGAGTGGCAGTGGATTTGGCAATAGGAATACATTTGAAGCCCATGTCTAGGATCCGTCCGTGTCTGGTGGCTCTTGATGCACTAACTCGAGCTTCAGTCCACTCCTTGTGAAGCTCCCCAACACTTCTGAATGGCATTTTTCTGAAAAACCTCTCCAGGCTGCACTCATCCCTGCTGTTAGTGCACTTTTTTCTTCCACACTTTTCTCTTCGACATAGTTTTCTATTAATAAGCTTTGTTACAGCACTCTGGGAACATCTAACTTCTTTTGCAATGACTTTTTGAGGCCTTCCATCCTTATCTAAGGTGTCAATGATGCTTTTTAGCATATTGTGATTTCTACTGAACCAGAATGAGAGCCAATTTAAAGGCTTAAGAACCCTTTGTGGGTGTTTTGTATTAATGAGCTGATTAGAGTGTGACACTTTGAGCCTAACATGTTGAACCTTTCACAATATCGTCATTTTCTGATATATTGTTTTTGTTGTTTTAATAATCTGTAAGTCATAATCATCAAAACTGTAACACATACAAGTTTGATATACAGTCAGGTCCATACATATTGGGACATCGACACGATGCTAACATTTTTGGCTCTATACACCACCACAATGGATATCAAATGAAACGAACAAGATGTGCTTTAACTGCAGACTGTCAGCGTTTATTTGAAGGTATTTACATCCAAATCAGGTGAACGGTGTAGGAATTACAACAGTTTGCATATGTGCCTCCCACTTGTTAAGGGACCAAAAGTAATGGGACAGAATAAGGACCATAAATCAAACTTATACATTTCAATACTTGGTTGCAAATCCTTTGCAGGCAATTACAGCCTGAAGTCAGGAACACATAGACATCACCAGACATTGGGTTTCTCCCTGGTGAAGCTCTGCCAGGCCTCTACTGCAACAGTCTTCAGTTCCTGCTTGTTCCTGGGGCATTTTCCCTTCAGTTTTGTCTTCAGCAAGTGAAATGCATGCTCAATCGGATTCAGGTCAGGAGATTGACTTGGCCATTGCAAAACAGTCCACTTCTTTCCCTTCAAAAACGCTTTGGTTGCTTTTGCAGTATGCTTTGGGTAATTGTCCATGTGCACTGTGAAGCGCCGTCCTATGAGTTCTCAAGGAATTTTGTTGAATATGAGCGGATAATATTGCCCGAAACACTTCAGTATTCATCGTGCTGCTTTTTTCAGCAGTCACATCATCAATAAATACAAGAGAACCAGTTCCACTGGCAGCCATACATGCCCATGTCATGACACTTCCAGCACCATGCTTCACTGATGAGGTGGTATGCTTAGGATCATGAGCAGTTCCTTTCTGTCTCCATACTCTTCTCTTCCCATCACTCTGGTACAAGTTGATCTTGGTCTCATCTGTCCATAGGATGTTGTTCCAGAACTACGAAGGCTTTTTTAGATGTTGTTTGGCAAACTCTAATCTGGCCTTCTGGTTTTTGGGGCTCCCCAATGGTTTACATCTTGTGGTGAACCCCGCTGTATTCACACTGGTGGAGTCTTCTCTTGATTGCTGACTTTGACACAGATACACCTAACTCCTGGAGAGTGTTCTTGATCTGGCCAACTGTTGTGAAGGGTGTTTTCTTCACCAGGGAAAGGATTCTTCGGTCATCCACCACAGTTGTTTTCCGTGGTCTTCCGAGTCTTTTGGTGTTGCTGAGCTCACCGGTGCGTTCCTTCTTTTTGAGAATGTTCCAAACTGTTGTTTTGGCCACGCCTAATGTTTTTGCTATCACTCTGATAGGTTTCTTTTGTTTTTTGAGCCTAATGATGGCTTGCTTCATTGATAGTGACAGCTCTTTGGATCTCATCTTGACATTTGACAGCAACAGATTCCAAATGCAAATAGCACACTTGAAATCAACTCTGGACCTTTTATCTGCTCATTGTAATTGGGATAATGAGGGAATAAGATACACCTGGCCATGGAACATCTGAGAAGCCAATTGTCCCATTACTTTTGGTCCCTTAACAAGTGGGAGGCACATATGCAAACTGTTGTAATTCCTACACCGTTCACCTGATTTGGATGTAAATACCCTCAAATAAACGCTGACAGTCTGCAGTTAAAGCACATTTTGTTCGTTTCATTTGATATCCATTGTGGTGGTGTATAGAGCCAAAAATGTTGGCATTGTGTCGATGCCCCAATATTTATGGACCTGACTGTATTTCCCTTTGCATGTAATGAGTTTATATTATACATTAGTTTCACCTTTTGATTTGAGTTACTGTAATAACTGAACCTTTGCGCAATATTCTAACTTTTCGAGTTTTACCTGTACATGACATTGCTGTCTTTGCCTTTCTGTTTAGCTCTGCTTCTCTCCTAGACAAAGCAATGGAAGAATCTATGTTTAACCTAAGTTTTAAGATGTGATGCAGACACCCTGTCAACTTTTAATAATATTGCTTTAAGCTTTGTTTTTTTAAATGAAGATTATAGTTAGAATGACTCAGGTTATTATGAGCTATCTCTGTGCTTCTGCTACTGGAGGACATACTGTTTCACTTCTCCTCATCTAGCTGACTTCCTCTACTCTTCAGCTGGCATTATTTGCTGTTAATTCAGCTTTTAACTTCATGTCATCTCTCGTTTTTACTCCTCATGGAAGCTAGACCTAGTCTGGCATTCTGTTTCCCTGTGACACCTTCCTGGAGTGGGGCATCGGCTGAATCACTGCTGCCAAGAACATGTGGTTCTCATTTGACCCTGTCTTTCAATATGTAAAATTGTCTATCTCCCAAAAAAGCTGAGCTTCAGCTGCAGCTAATTGTAGGAGCGCTTTTCATACTATGGCCTCAGAAACCTGCTCAGAGCTCATCTGTTTAGCTGTGTCACTCTCCTAGATGAAGCCGGTAATGCTGCTATTAACTATTTACTTATCTTTAATATTAACACATTCCGCTTCTTTCCTCTCAGCAAGGGAGTCTCACTCACATAAACTCTTCCTGCTTCTGATTTAAGTCAATCATATTTAAAAAGGCTCGGGGAGTAGATGATACGATTTTGCTGAGCTGGACCTCAGTCCTCACATCAATGATAGATCCAAAGGAACGGCTGAACTCTAGGCTCCTCCTGTCACATAGGCAGGAGCTCATCCTGACTGTTATCCGTAAATTCGTTGTGTAGCCAGACCAGCTCTAACTGGTTTTGACAGTGGGTCTTGGGTGTGGAACCAGAAGCTATAGAGTATGTGTTCGTTCAGCTGCAAAATCGAGACAACAGTCTCATCGACGTCTAGTAAGAAAAGGTAAACTTAAGTCCACCAACCTCCTGTTTTGACACAGATATTGGCCATCAAAATTTCATGGTTTCATGTTTTTGGGGGTTTTATTGCACAGTGAGAGATATTTTCTGCTCTTTTCAACAAAAAGTCCTTTTTAAAGTTTTATTCGTATAACATAGAATGTACTACTGAATCAGTGCTTCTGTTTCTTTTCTTTTGTTTGGGGTGCGTGTATGCTCTGTATTCTCAAACGCTCAGTTGGTCGTGGTAGATGGCCATTCGCACTGAGCCAGGCTCTGCTGGACTTTTTCCTCTCCACTGGCTCTACATGCATGTTCAGAATGAAGAACTGCAGCAAAATCATCGACACAACGCGATTGTCTACAGCCGCTACGAACTCGTCCGGGATGAGTGAATGCCGCAAGTTAATAAATCTGCTTGGCTTCCTTGGAAAGAAAACGTTTTAACTGATTTGAATGATAAACTGAACTTGATGCACTGTTTGGTAGCTAGGATTAACTAGAATGTATATTGGATTGACTGACTTTTTTGTTTTTTAAGTGTATTGGGATGACACGTGGTAACTGGTGCTATATGAACTAACCGAATTGAATTGAACTGAATTGAATTGTAAATACAATACATACAAATATATAAGTAAGAAGGGCCGGTGTCTAAGTCTAAATCCAACTGGGAATTGGTGGCAAAATAAAAAATAAGAAATTATGTTTACTGATGTTCACCACACAGTCTGAATGAGCTTCAGCTATTTTTCAAATTAGAATGAGCAAAAAAATGTTTAGATGTGCAAAGCTGGTGGAGACGTAGCCTAAAAGACCTGCAGGTGCATTTGCTTCAAAAGATGGCTCTACTACGTTGCCCAAAAGGGGTTGACTTGAAGCACTCCCTGATTTTCAGACTTTCTTTCGTAATGTTAAAAACCACGAGTCATTTTCCTCCTTAACAATGTTCAACTTCATCCATGGAAGTTTGGGGGTTTTGATGGAAAGTGTCCAAAGGTTCTAGGTGCACAAATAATCTTGTGAGGCACCGTAAATCCATCAATCTTTTTTAGTGTGTGCTTCAGTGGAGAATGACCAAAACCCAAATATGCTATGCTAATATACAAAATAAGCTGATGCATTGAGCATTAGTTCTTGGGACATTATTGTCACTGCAACATCAGTAACATTACATCTGGTCCTAACCACCACCCCCCAGCATGTTCATGAAAACAACATTCCAAAGTTTCTCAGAGAAATTCCCACATCTATCAAACCGACCGTCCTCTGTGAGCACGGCTGCAAACGTGTCCGTGCAGTGGGAGCTTGGCTCTTCTGTTTATATGTGCAGTGAGTACTCTTGCACGTTCTCACACTGACACCCCACCCCCCATGCCTTCTCGTTTTATAAACGTGCAGAGACACACTGCGCACAGCTCAATTTCAGAGTATATCAGGCTCATCAGAATGAGGCGGGGGCATACCGACTGAAATCTCTCAGTGGGACCAGTTAGTTATGTGAAGGTTTTCTCGCTTGACTGTCAAAAAGGAACCAATTTACATACAACTCCACTGCAGGGAAGATACGGTATGCCCTCTTTGAATTCAATAAACACTTCATGGTTGCTGTGTTTTCCTGCATAAACTCAGTTTTGTCTTGATTTGAAAGAGGTCGCGTGGAGAAAAGGGACAGAGATAGACCAGCTGATCAGGTTCAGGTTTAACAGGCTCTATATTTACCTCATGATGAATAACACAAAGCGGCAAATGAACCGTAAAATCTTGAGTTACATCATCAAAGATTTAACATATAGTGGATATGAGAACCCTTAAATGAATATATATTTTTTTTAAATCTATGAAAAAGTAATATTTTAGATACATCTAAGATAAATTGCCTTCATTTAATCATAAGCAGAATTAATCCGGAAACCACAACAACATTTGCACATGTTCTTTTAAGGCTCATTAAGTGCCTATCGTGCTGTTAGACTAACAAAAAGGTCAGATTAAACAGACTGGCAAGTCTGCAGGTCTCCTTTGGAGCAACCAGCTCCTTGCAGCACTATACGATTTACATCAGGCTTTAGCTCTGAGTGTGGTAGGAATATATAATGCCAGTCAGATGTTCACATACGCAAAAAAAAACAGCATGAATGACAAAGATTAATAGGAACAAAGAGTACAAGTTTGAACTTATTGCGGTTCTAGTATACCCCTTCCCTCCACACACATACACCTAACTATTTAAATGTAGGAGCTCAAACACATTTTTTAATTAACCAGCTCCAAATTTATTGCTGGAAATGCAAACACTCTTTTTTTTGGCAGAAACAAAACAGTTAATTAAAATAATTTTATGTCATGGAAGATGAATTGGTTCCAATGATGGTCCATGCATTATTAGTAGGGTAGATGTCTGGGCTGGTGCCGAAACTTTATGTCGTTTTTTTTTGTTTGCTTTTTACAATTCTAGACCAGTTTTAACACGAATTTACGGGCATTGTATTGTTGAAAAACCCAGTATTATTCACGTTTCATCTATGCAGCTGATGATTTAAGGTGAAGTTTAAGAAAAGCATTTTTTGAATTGTTATTGAAACCTCCATCAATGTTGCTGGCAGGGAAACAGGTCACAGCATGATCCTGCCAACACCATGTTTAACAGTTTGGGTGGTGTTTTAAGCTTGAAAACCCTCTGCTTATCTTCAGCAGAATTTACATTGTTGCTAAATAACTCAATTGTGAACAAAAAGCTTTCCTTCATACTATCTCAGAGTAGAGGCACTCGGACACTAATCCAATTAATACATATATGAATATTTTTCAAAAACCAGGTCTGTCCCAAAAACCCCACTTTTAGCCACCGAGGAGTTCTGATATTAACTGACTCAGCATTTGATCCCTAATCCTATCTGAATTGGTAGGGTTAATTTAAATATGTTTGGTTTCTCAAACTTTTTAAACAACATGTTGGGGAATTTTTAGAGGGCTAGGGTTAGCTTGCTTGATGGAATGTTTTTACGGTTAGATGAGTCAAAGGCTGAGGTAGTTGACTTTAACAACATGACGTATGTTTGGAGGGATTACAGTGAGGGTTACAGTCCTGAGAACACAACTGGTAAGCCTGGTGTTGGCAGCATCAGACTGTGGGGCCGTTTTGACACCAATATCAGTACCGGTGCATCGCATAGTGCCAGAGATATATGGAATATGCCATCAAATTTGCCTTATATCAAGATCTAAAGTGGTTGTAACTTGGTCATAACCGGGTTCTCCACCAGAACATTAATCCAAAGTTCACATATGATCTTGTTCTACAATGAATATAGTATTTCCGTATTTTTAAACTTTGTTTAAGAAACAAGGTCCATACCAGTAAACCAAACCATTGAAATGATCTTTACCATTTCTGCCTAAAGGGGTGGGGATACAATCAGAATCATGTCAGAAGTTTGCTGACAGTTACAAAAACATAAGAGCAGCGGAGAAAAACCTAATAAAGCATTAATAGTGTAGACAACATTTTAGAATAATTTCTGTCTTGTCGACTCACTTCAAATTGTTGCAGCACTTTCATCATTCCAGTCTGGAACAATAACTGTTAAAGTCAATAAATAAAAGCCAAAAAAATATATGAAAATCATTCCTGATAATAAGCGTATGTAATCTTCTGACCGGAACAGTAAGTCTTGTTGTTCACGTTTACAAAATGAATTCTGGTTTTCATTTTCTGTACTCTGTCCTTTTTCCCCATCTCTACAACCCTCAGTGTTTGGGGGGTGTTTACACATACAACAGCTAAAGCAGTAGTTCCAAAATGATATGAAATCATCACTCCAACCTTTTCTCTAGGTGTCTGAAACCATCTCTGACAAAAATGGGCTTTATTTATACTTTAGAGTTTGCAAATTTAGCACAGGTCCACCAAACTCAACTTTGTTGCAATCATTATCAACATATCGTACGAAATAGCACAAAACTGTTTCCGATAAAAACAAAAATGGACAAATACTCAAACAGATCATTTACTACAAGATACAAATTCAGTACATATCAATAACTTCACTATGTTTGCCTCTTTAAAAAAAAAAGCAGATACAATAAAAATGTGATCTTACTGTGTTTTTTCTCTGTGATCTCCATCTTTGTGGTAAAGCTGTGACAGGTTGACGGATTGAAAGGGAAGATTCTGCACATAAACAACTTCCCGAGCGATCACAAACTGCAGGTTCATGCACAATGGGCATACTGTTTCACAATGGATGCACAACATATCAAAAGGAGATACACTGATGCAAAGCTGAAGTCATACATATCTCCTCGTGTCCCTGTTGCACAGGATCTTTTTGAACGCCCTCCTGAAGTCGTTGTTGAAAACCGTGTAAATCAGAGGGTTCAGGGCGCTGTTGCAGTAGCCGAACCAGAAAAAGAACTTGAACAAGGTCTCAGGCACAGCGCAGTTTTCACAAAGAGTCATCAACATATAAGTGAAGAAAAATGGAAACCAACAAATGACAAATGCACCAATGACCACTGCTAGGACAAAGGTGAACCGTTTCTCACGGTTTTGCCGGCCTTTCCAGCGGCTGCCTTTGGTGTAGGGATCTTGCTTTTGGACATTGGAATCCTCTGGTTTGATTTGACTCAGTCTGGGTTTCTCCTTGTTTGCTTTTTTTCTAATAGAGCATGGATTGCTCACTTTGTGGTCAGAGGACGATGATTCCTCCAGGTCCACTCCATTGATCTCACCTTTTACCTCCTCTGCCTTCCTACTTCCTCCCACTCCCTCCTGCAGCTCTATGCCCTGTTCGCCATTCAGTTTCTCATGACAGAGGCGATCCTTGGCATCATCCGCTCCATTCTCCTTCCGGTTCGCAGCAGTGATATTGGGTGACTTCGAGGTAGCAACTGGCCTCCGGTCTCCAGGTGGAGCCCGTGTCCTTTTTTTGGCAATTTGGTAGATCCGAATGTAGACCAGTACCATGATGACGCACGGTAGGAAGAAGGAGCCAATGCAGGAAGAGATGACGTACCATTTTTCCTTATTGATCTGACAGGCAGGAAATGTCTCACTGTTGTCTTTCTCCATTGTGATCAGGGGTGGGAACGATATAACTGCAGCGATGACCCAAACAATAAAGATGATGCACTTGATGCGACGAGGTGTCCTCTTCAGGTTGTACTCGATGGCCTGTGTGATGGACCAGTAGCGGTCTAGGCTAATTGCACAAAGATGGGCGATGGAGGCGGTGCAGAAAAGAACATCGAGTGCAAGGTAAATCTCACACCATATCTCGCCAAAGTACCAGTAACCCATGAGCTCGTTGGCCAGGGAGAAAGGCATCACGAGGGTAGCCACCAAAATGTCCGCCGATGCCAGGGACACCAAGAATAAGTTCTGCGGGGCTCTCAAGGCCCGGCTTGTAAACACAGCAATGACCACCAGGACGTTACCGAACACTATGAGCAGGATCATGAAGCCCACCAGCACAGTGAGCGGCAGGGCTATCTGTAGGCTGTAAGGGGCCAAGCTGGATAAATTCTGGGAGTTATTATTGCCTGGATCCATGGTAGTAGATTGGTCCACTTCCTGAAAGAGTTCACCCAAGGTTAACAATTATCATCCGCCAGGAAGGACACAACTAGTGGCTCACAGCAGAGCTGAGAGGGGAAGAGAACGAATCACTCCTCTGAGACTTTGCCGGATTTTTCCTCCTCATTGTGAGGGATATTTTTAAAGATGACACTTTATCTGAAATATAAAATAAGAATGAAAATTTGTATTATTTCAATTGAAAATCTGTCAGCTCTTCTTCAGTGCTTCTAAAATAAATAAGATTACAGGTTGGCACCTTTGCGTGCGTAAACCCGAGGTAAATCTAAAGATAAACAGCCTACCTAAGACAAGGAACGATGACAGCGCCTCTCCAGTGCCAGAGCACTAAAATACAGCGAACAGGTAACTTCTTTAGGCAAATCAAGAGGAGGAAAAGAAGATCCATGTGGCGGATGAAGCGTTTCCTCCGCGCATCCTGTCTCTCCACTCGCAGCTGTCTCTGCGCTGCATCTAGTTGCGCTTAACGGCGGAGTTAATAGAGCGTTAATCACGTTATCCCGGGCTCTGTCGTGTTACTGTCTGCGTGAGGAGTTTCTCTCCTCACTGTTCACCAGAGCGCCACTCCCTCTCCTTATAGCCCGCACGCTGCAAAAAGTGTCCCGCTCGCCGGGTCACCGTGCTTGCGTCCGTGGGAGTGTCAACACTGGCACGCTGCCCCGCCGTGTTTGTCTGACAACAGCAGCATCAGCTGGAGAGGCGCTTTAAATGACATGAGTTTGGCGGAAGTGGAGAGGAAGAGAAGGTGATCTGGAACGAATTTCCCCGAGTTAGTGTAAAAGAAAAAATTTAAGCCCATGGGATGTCCATGGCACTGGAGTCAGAGACAAGGGTTGACGCGCATTTTACCAGGTTCACATGCGTGGCCGTAGAAAATTAACGTCAAACCAAACAGTGAAAATCTTTCAGCAAGAATCTCAAACGTATTTACAGAGATTTCTTAAAATAGGTAGCATATAGTAAATTAATAAATTCAATAGCATATAATAAGGTGTTTGTGTACAAAAATCTTAAAAATAAATAGGTGAACAGAAACTATTGCAACAATATGCCCAGCATATACCTGGATGCCTCAAAAAGATGAGTAAATAAATGAACACATTAGTACCTAAACAACAAAAGGAGTGACCAAATTACATAATAATAATAATAATAATAATAATAATAATAATAATAATAATAATAATAATAATAATAATAATAATAATTTTGTTATTGTTATATGATCATCAAACTTTATTTCAGATCTAATGCGGTCCATAGTAAAAAAATAAAATTACAAAAACAGGAAAAACAGGAAAAAGGACAACCAGCACAGTAAACCCGTTAAAATGCGACCTTACAAAAAAGTCACATGAGTCGAACATATTCCTCACATGGGATCACATGTTATGCCATGTGGTAAACCACATGTGTAGCACACACTTCGCATGTATGGTTTTACATGGGTTCTACAGATTTTCCACATGCAATCCAATAGGCTTCACGTGGGCTTCATACATTTTTTTTCACACAAAGGTTGTATGAGCTTCACGTGTGCTTCACATGTGAATGTCCATGAGATTTACAGTTTATTCCCATGAAAATGTCCAAATTAACACAACAAATGTGTGGAAAGCACAGGTAATCCCGTTTTCACACATTTTACATGTTCTTTAACATGTTTTCAAATGTGAATTTCACATAGGTCTAAGCTTTTTACATGTGATCACATATGATTTTACCCAAGTGATAACATGTCTTTTTTTCCCCACCGTAAGGGCAGTTGTGCCGCACATCACAAAACAAACTGAAAAAGTTGCTAAAATGTGAAGAAATACGATAAGCTGTGTACATACCACCGCAAGCTACAATAAAGCCCCGAGGTCACCTCCCGACAATCATTGATAAACTTCTCAATGTTTGAAGTAATTAAGCTTGATTTAAGAGCATTGTTGTCTAGATTCCACAAACTCTGTGAAACATCTGACCTGATGTTTGAAGTAAAATATTTGTTTTACAAGACAGTCATCTTAATCTACTCCTAGCTGTCTAACAAGATCATATGTGTCTGTACGACAAATCCCCCAGTGTTTACTTTGTGTACAGAAGGAAGATGTAATAGAGAATGGCTCACAGCTGTCATATGATAAAAATAAAAATTAGGTTTACTCAATGTTAATTACCCAGTGTTTGTTAGACCAGCATGTCTTTCCTCTGGGTTCTAATAAATTTGCTATGGGTAAAGACAAGCTGAGCTACTTTGTTTGCCGTTCCATGTCAGACTGTCCTCAAAGCTGGAACCCATTTTTACCAGGAAAGTTCTACCGTGTTCCATTACCCCTCTGGAGTTGAAATAACTCCTGAAGGGAAGATGTGGAGAAGAATACGTGTGAAGACAGGGTTTAAGAACTGTCAGCCAGATGCGTTGCGTGCTTGTGTGGAAATTGTCTCTCACCATTTCCGTTGCAGCCCCTCAAGAGGTTTGCAAATATGATGGGGCACGATGGACTTCACAGGTTTGTATGGATAAAGAATGTATTCAAATTACCCTAAAAAAGTAATGAAAACTGTCCTCATATTACAAAGCAATGTGCTCCAGTTTGAGGTTCTTTTTTAAGGCTTTTATGGTGTGTTTTTTTGTTGTTTTTTCGAGTGTTTGCTTTACCAGGGGCTGTAACATAAACACGTTTCAATGGTGTGGCAACAATTCCAAAGAATTGTTGTACCTCACATGATGCAGGTTTATCTTTAGCCTAGTTTATACTTCTCCGTCTACATCCGAACGGATTGACACAACGCCAGTGGATGCAAAGGTTATCCGGCACTTACGCAAGGATGGACGGAATAAAGCCCAATTTTCTAACTATCCATCTCCGTCAACAGAGAGCCTATGCCTGTGATTGGTCAGCCTACAACAGCCAAAGATCAATTCACCAGAACAGTGCTCTATACTCAATGTAATCAGTAGTCAATGCTGCGTGTGGGCACTACATGTTTTATACTGGAAGGACAGTTTATCTAATCTGGTCTTTTTCGCGATTTTGAACACAAGAAGGTGTAGAGAAGCAACAAAACACAATGCTGTATTTGTTTAGATGCATCCTTGTGGTATTCTGTGAGCTGCACTTCTAGTAAAAAGCTTTACAGCTTAATCAAAACGTACTTTCTGCCGTCCATGTTCCTTGAGGGGGGAATGCGTTCACATGATGAAGAAAAGGAACTCTAGTTTATCAGAAACGAAAATGCAACGTAGGCATGAAAGGTTAGCACCCCCTACTGTCTCGGTGGGGAAATGCTTTGCAACGCTGAAAAACCAACAGAGAACAAGGACACAGAAATGGATAACTACAAACGAAAAACGTCTCTGTCAATACGTACGTAGCTGGGTGCAAACTTGCTAATGGCTGCAGGCAGGAGGGATCTGCTGTAGTGGTCTGTATTACAGCAACTCTGAAGAAGTTTCATACTGAAGACACTATGTTGTTGTATAATAGTCCCATGTAGAGTATGCTCAGAGCTGTCTGTAATTTTCTTGATTTTATGAAGAATACACATTTGCTACTCTTTTTCGGGGGATCGGGTAGCTAAAGACCCAGTTGAGCGACGATGGATCGATCCACTACCCGGCCGCTCGTCACGTCAGACAACCTGCCCACCCAGTTTGAGGGGCTGTTGTCCCACGTAGGTCCAAGCTTCGCCTGCCAAGACACAAATTACAATGCTGACCAGCTGTCCATCTGTCTGGAGTTAGCACAAGTGTATATGTGAGTGTGGTGGGATGTGCTGTGGTGGAGCTATTGCCAGGCCTGGGTCGTGTTGCGGCCAACAACTCCTCTAGAGAGGCTGTCCGGGTGAGGAAGCTGTTTATGGCTTACTTCCCGGTGGAGGGAGCGGTGCCTTTGCAGCCACAACGGCACTTTTAAGAGCCACCCACAAACCTATTACGAGCTTTCCTTTCCAAGTGGTTTAACCTTTTTGTAATCTTTTTTCATTCCTGTCTCTGTATAGAAATCAGCTGGTGATACATAGGGTCGGATGATTAGTCAAAGTGTTTGTCAGTATTTCCTCCATGCCATGTTGATGCTGTGACTTGATGTCAGTCACAATATCACTGGCACCCCGTCACCAGGCTCCTGATTGGCTGACGTGGCATGAATTGACACTGCAGTTCAGAATTTTCAACTTCAGCAGCAGACGCAAAAATGATGGTCACGCACCCCATAAAATGACACACGTGTTTTCTGACGTGCGCCAAATGCCTCATTTGCCCTAGTGTGACGCAAAAATCAGGCGGAAAAGCATTTTCGCGGCGCAGGATAGCCTGACACACGTCAGCACGCTTCTCCATTGACTTTATATGTAAACCTGACTCCCATGATTCTTCAAAGGCATCAAGGTGTGAACAAACTGTAAGCGTTTGGGGCCGGTGTTCTGACAAAACACCATCAGAATGACATACCTTTGGTTAATGCTCATGCGCAGCAGTAAAATTCCTATATATTAGGTTTAGGCATTTCAATTAATGTATTTTTGACCTTCTGTGACCTTAGGGTTAGAACATAAAATTTGCAGGTTGGTTAGAATTGGTTAGACAACTAAACTTACAGTATGCTATTCTGACAAAGTATGCAAGATCGACAGAACACCGGGCCCTTAAAGTCTGTTTAAATGATGAACATCTGAAATCACAGTGCACATGCCCAACCCTCATTCACTGGGCGAAATATTCTGGAGATCCCATTACCTTCCTCAACAGAGGAAGGCAACACTGTGTCATCTGGTGTGCAGTCTGCTAAAAATGTATTAGAAGCTGAAACAAAAGAAGAGATCCAACAGTAAAACCACAGCAGGAAATGATGTGCCCTGTTTTGCCAAGATCGATTCGCATTAAAATATGGGACTAGCAAACGTCACATTTATGTTCGGTCAAATAGAAGTTTGCAGCCATCTAATGTTGGTTATCCTTAGCTATCAAAACCAACAAAAAAAATTTGATACATATTGAGTTTGACCATTTGGATTTTAGTTTAGTTCAAGGAGTTTGAGAGATTTTTATAGATTTAAAGGCAATTGTTTGTTTACAGTTAGTGGAAATTTTGCAAATATGATTTTTATTTTCTGTACAAAAAATTAAAAACACTGGTGAGTAACACTTTATTGGTAATTTCATGTATATAAAAAAAGTTTTATTCTTCAATAACTTTATATGAAATGGTGTTTATAGTGTATAGATATGTGCCATTTTATGTGGTTCATTTAATATTGATCAAGATGAGATTGCATGCATCACAGAAGAATTATTTGCTGATATTAGCTGTTGTGTTGTTGTGCCCTAACTAGCTTATCATGCCAGAGACACCACTGGCTGAGAAGTTTCCTTTTTACACTATTCAATGAGCTGCACTTCTAGTGAAAAGCTTTGCAGCTCAATCAGAACTCGATCTCTGTCGGCCATTGCTCCTAGAGTGGATGATCGTTTCAAAGCTGAAATAAACCGTCATTTACGGCAACCAGTCAAAAAAGGTCTACACCCCTGCTGTCCTGGTGCAGGGAAAACACATAAACTAGACCTTATCTCACAGGGGTGGGCCCTGGTGTTGCCCTCTGCTGCTGTAGTCCCTCTCCTTCAATGTTAAATGCGTTATTTAAAAATTCATTAGATTTCATTCATCTTAAACCAACCTGCCTGTTAACAGGACATTTTATTAACTGGAAAAGTTATTTTTGATGAAACACTGCTCTTGTTAACACACCTGTGTTTTTTCTGCTCATCTGCAGCAATATAGGTCAAAGATATTTTCTTTATTTTGAATGATGTGTAATAAAGATGATTTTTATGGTAACAAAATCTTTTGGTAGTCTACTTTCTCCGCCTGACATTATTTGTTTACTTATCATTTATTTAATGATTCTAGTTAATTAGAATTTTTGCATCTAATTTAATTTCAATTTTCGTTTATGGATTTTTTACAAGTGCACAATGATCTTCTGCCTGAATTTATTTTTCTTACAAAAAATATATTAACATATCAGAAGATTCAACCAAGATAAAGACTTTATTACTAAGGCGAGAACTATATTCTTATAATTTCCAATAGCTCCTAAAGCAAAACAGACACACTTTAAAATTATATGTATGCTTCCAAAGAATTACTGAATAACTGCTTTAAAATAAACAATAAGGTCTGCAGTTTTGTAATTCATATACTGAAACAACTGCACCATCTTCTTTTACTGTACCGTCATACTTGACTTTTGGATACCATTCAAGCGTCACAGTGGAGATGACGCCACTGCGTTGGTTAGGTGTAACGAGTCACTTCCTGTTATTCACTGACTGTTGTGTAAACTACTCAGTGCTCCCACTGGCTTGAATTGATCTATTTTCTTTGTTCAAAAGCATTTCTGAGTTATTCTAACACACAAGCACCTTAGAACACTAATTTTCCTCTGATGTTCTTTACGTTTTCGGAACTCGTGCGTTCCACTGGTTTTCTGGGCGCGGTAAGGTATCGCTAGGTTAGCTTAGCATGGCTAGGGCCGCTAACTCTCCTGCTAGGTCTCTCTCTCTCTAAACCTCCTCTCTCTTGCTCTGTGCCCCTTCCTGTGGCTGTGTTCAACAGGTTTTCTGCCCTCGGCGACAAACGCTGAGAAACCAATCCTGCCAGCTGAGCTGCCGCTGCTCCATAGCTGAACGTTGCTCTAGTGTCACATACGACCACAGTCAAATACCTAAAATGAAGTTAGCTTAAGTTAGCCATGACGTTGTAGCACAAAAGTTGCACCTAGCGTTCTTTATGCAACTTTAAATGACGAACAAAGTTGGATGTTGTTCCATCGGTGTCCGTGATTTTCTTTTTGCCTGTTCTACACGTTGCTGTTTACTATTTTTTCTACTACTTCGTAGTTTCTGAACCCAAATCCGATCAACTTAGGGAGCATACCAATAGTCCTTGTTGGCTGCGTTCTGCAGAACTGAATGGACGGTTAGACTGGCCTCTTTTTAAATTGTTGTATTTTTTTTTGTTGTTTTCAAATCTGATTCATTTGATTGGCTCTTCGCGGTTCTCGCACACATACAGACGGACTTCGCTTGTTGATACGGGATGAGTGAAATAATTCAACCCGGCACAATTTTGAAATAATAGATGTTTTAAACTGTACTTATTGGGTAATATAGAAAGTCTTTGTCAAGTAAACGGGTTCAAGTCCGATTCAAGTCCCAAGTCTGTAGCCTTCAAGTCCAAGTCAAGTCAGAGTCTTTGAGCATTATTTCAAGTCAAGTCTCAAGTCATGAAATTAATGACTCGAGTCTGACTCGAGTCCAAGTCATGTGACTCGAGTCCACAGTTCTGTGATTTGGGGTGAGCTAGACCGCAGAGTGAAGGCAAAAGGGCCAACAAGAACTAAGCATCTATGGGAAGTCCTTCAAGTCTGTTGGAAAACCATTTCTGGTGACTACCTCTTGAAGCTCAAGATAATGCAAAGCAGTAGCCTAATCAGAGCAAAGGGTGGCTACTTTAAGGAATCTAAAATATAACATGTATTCTGTTATTTCACCCTTTTTGTTTAAGTACATACAGTAATTCCATACATTATGTGTTCATTCATAGTTTTGATGCACTTAAATGAGAAGCTACGATGTAGTCATGAAAAAAAGAAAACGCATTGAATGAGAAGGTGTGTCCAAACTTCCGCAAACGTGACCCCTGGTGGACACATGCAAATAAATAAATATCAGGAATAGAATGGTAATGCCAAAAAGATTTTTCCTCTGAACATTGAGAAAATATAGCCTATATATAATTTGACTCAGCATTTTCATTAAAATGTGAATAAAAATACACTTTTTAATACTTGATATTTTCACATTGTTTTATATATTGAAAAAAAATGGCATCTACTTTCTTTTTGTTTATTCAAGTTTTTTATTTTTATTTTTCTGGGGCATTATCAAATAATACCAACAATAAAAATGTAAAAAAATCAAAAAACGAAAGAAAAATGGGAACAAATGTGAAAATGTTAACCATCTGGGGGTTTTGCAAAGGTCAAATCTAATAAAAAATATGTCCCTTAAAATGGCAGTAAATATTTAAATCAGAACGCGAGGAAGTGAAAAAAATCAAATATAGAATAATAACGTTAGAGATTAGATGTGAAATGTAGGGTGTGGAAATCTTTACAAGACAAAAAACCAAACAAACACAGAAACCAAGAAACAATACCCACTTACTGGCTACTTCCCTCTAGTTGTCCTGCTGTAGGCTGGTTGGTCACCACAGTAAGATGGGACCTAAAGTTTTCCCAGATCCACATAATATTATTGCCTGTGTTTTTCATTTTATATAACATTCATTCATATGATCCTTATCATCAAGTTTACCCATTCTTTTACCCATTCTTTTTTCCCATGCTTAAGTGTAATTCCCTTATCTGAAGGTATTTCCAAAAAAATCCTTTCTCTTGCTAATTAAATTTGTTTATCAAATCATTATATGAAATGAACTCTCCATTATCCATTATCTCTATTATTACATTTAGCTATATGTTTGATATGCCAACTTTTCCAATAGGCATCTAATTTCTATTTAATTCAAAGGTATTTTTTATTCCAAAGGGAAAAAAAATATATTTCAAATTAAATATTTCAAATATTCAATATTCAAATTTGCCATGTGTGTAAATGATTTGGATCCTAACATTAGTTTAAAACTGCAGCATTGTTTGGCTACAGTGACGTCCAGTTGCTAAATCGTTCATATGTAATGTACTCTCTAATAATTAGCATGTAACGCATGCAAAATGTAGTCGACGTCCACAAATTGATACTGTCCTCTCTGATAACAACTAACTGTTTAGATATCTGCTTTCTGTAAGTCGCAGCTACTTTTTTGGCGCGCCGTCTCGTGCTGTGACATCACTAAACACCTGTTCCCACGGAAACGGGAAGGTGTTACGCACCGACCTTGCTCACCCCGCTCATAGCAAGCAGCGATAATTGACATGAAGGCACTCGGACTGAAAACCCAGCTTTAATGGGTTATTAGCAATTCAGCCGCCTCTCCAATGAACCGCCGCTGCTGCCATAAACCACAAAGTATTTCGCAAATGTGTCGGGAGGCTTTTAGCTGGAGCGCTGCATGTTCAGATCGCCCACCCCATTAAACACAGAGGGAGGGGAGGGAGAGAGAGAGAGAGATGTATCCCAGGATGTTTCCCGGTTCTCTGTGTTCAGGAGCCGCTGCTGTGACATGCTGTTTGTGGACAAACACTCATGTGTCGAGGCGCTTGTTGATACATGGGGGCGCACACAAAGCGCAAGGATACAGTGACACCTGTTGTCTCCAACCAGAGCTCAGTTCCGGGGGAAATCAACTCATAAAGGAGAAGGCAGTAAAGGTCGAAGAGCTTGTTTTAGTTTCCATTGTTATAGGAACAAACGACACACAGATCAGACACTTCTTTATTTATTTTTTTAGCCTTCCAGAGCTTTATACACGGGTTCTAAAATGCTTATTGATTATTTAGATAACAACTGAAAAAGAATCATTGGCTGTTATTTAGGCTGAAGTACGCCCTGTAACCATTCAGACAAATTTTAATTGACCAGCAGGGGGCAGTATTGGCCTGGAATGTGTCAGTGTCATAAGGCAGAGATGTTCAAACGTTTTGCTACGTGGGCCAAAATCAAGTCCAAAGAGCCCATGGGCCACAAAAATAAGACTTTTTTTTTAACGTAAAAAAAATGTATTTTTTACCTGCTTATCAATAAATTAAACGTAATATTTTAGTGACACACAAAAAGTAGCCTTGGAATTCTTGTAGAAAAAGGATTTTTAAAGATTCAAAACACAGGGCTTTTAAGGTTTGAAATGATTACGTTTTCAAATATTTTGAAGTGGCTAATTCTAAAGCAAACAATCTGGGGGGTTTTCTCAGCAGAAAATAACAGAGTTTGAGTCGCTCTTTCTTTGAATATATGTGTTATTTTAGCTGTTATTTGGTTGTCTATACGTCTGCTTTTGTTGTTAGTTCATGCAATGAAATTAAAACAAAGCAAGAAAATATGATTGTTAAAAGATGAATCATTTTCTTGGTGCCATGGATCAGTTTCTAATTCTTTTTAATTTGTCAATAAGAAATATGCCATTATAAAAGACTGCATTAATCAGAATGTAGCAGTCTTAAATGGTGGCAAAGGAGCGTACATAAATGGCCCCCGGGATGCACTTTGGACATCCCTGTCATAAGCTCCATTTATAATGCTCGACAGTGACAGAAAATATGCAAGTAAATCAGAAAAAAAAATATGAATATTGTGAATAGGTTCTATACTTTTTCTCACTCCAGTGAAAGTTATAATTTATATAGATTTATTACCAATAGAGTGAAATGTGTTCAGCATTAATGTCTTGTAATGTTGAGTACTAATAATAAAATCCCAAATTTACCATCTCAGAAAATTACAAAATTTGAATATTAAAATGATCTTTTGCCCAGAAATTCTGGTATGCTCATTTGCATACACTCAGTACTTGGTTTGGGCTCCTTTTGCATGAATGAAGGCAATCAGTCTGTGCTTCTGCTGATGTGTAATGAACGCCCAGATCACAGTGGCCTGTGGGTTATCTGGATTGTTTCTTCTGGTACCCCATCTTCTACTTGACAATACTCTATAGATTTTCAAAGGCGTCCGGGTCAGGCCATTTCGCTGGCCAGTAACAGCATAGTCACTGAACCAGCTTTTGTTACCTTTGGCAGGTATAAAGTCCTGCTCCCACCTCCACCCTGGAGAGCAAAGGGCTCCTACAGAGGAAACACTGGTTGGGTGATCAAAATTATTAATAGTATAGTAAAATACTGATAAAAATGTTAAGACTGATAGCATTTTAAATTATAAAGTATAAGACAATAAAACATGCAGAGCGATTAAACAGATATTGATAAATAATAATCAGTTAGAAGCTCGGCTAAAAAGGTAAGTCGTGAGCCTGCTCTTGAAAACCTGAACGTTCTCTGCGGCCCTGAGGTCCTCTAACAGCCTGTTCCAGAGGTGAGGGCCATAATAATGGAAAGAGTTTGTGTCCTGACTTTGGGGATGATAAGGAGACGGCTGCCAGAGGAGCGCAGAGACTGCGAGGGTTCATATGTTAAAAGCAGTTTTGAAAGATAAGAAGGCCCAAGACCATTAAGGCACCTAAAAACCAATAAAAGAACATTAAAATCGATCCTAAAACATACGGGGAGCCAATGGAGTGATTCTAAGACTGCCGCTCCCGCCTCCTGGTCTTCATCAGGACACGTGCTGCTGCATTTGGTAAAAGCTGTAAAGTTGATGTAGTCTTTTTGGGAAGACCAGAAAGCAGGGCATTACAGTAATAGCTTTTACTGGTGATAAAAGCATGCATTAGCATCTCCGTATTGGCCCGAGAGAGAACAGGGCGGACTCTGGCAATGTTCTTTAGGTGATAAAAACCGATTTTAGTAATATTTTTAATGTGTGGAATAAAAGTCAGCTCAGAGTCAAAAATCACACCCAGGTTCTTCACTTGTAAAGACGGATTAAAAGACAATGATGGTAGTTTTGGTAAAAGCTTCTCTCTTTGAGCCGATAACTAAAACTTCAGTTTTGTCCTTTAGCATTTATATTAACATAATCTTACATTGGTTTAATTTGAGACTATACAAATACAAAATGATTTCGATTTGACTGTGAAAACAATATTTAAGCACACAACTATTTTCTTGAAGGTTCTGTTAATTGGACTCACTAGAGTCAAGAGGGTCACATTGAAAAGCTTTAGAGGGCCAGATTTGGCCTGTGGGCCTTGAGTTTGACACGTGCGCTCTAGACACAAAAATGTTTACCTTGTGACTAAAATAATAAAAAAGTTAATCGATCATGACCCCAACTTTTGGTTTATGATACAAACATTTTTACCAAGTCAAGTAAAAAGTGTTACAATAACAACATAATCGGCAATAACAGCAAATGTATCGGCCAATATTTAGCGTTTGTTTATTTTTTCACCTTGTTTTCTTTTGTAACATTTCTACAATGCAAATACTTTCTCATTTTTTGGTGTTAAGGTTAATTTCTGCACACAACTTCATAACCCCAGTGTCACATACTCGTGACCCCAAGTAAGGGACCTGACCCCCAACTTTGGGAACTACTGCTCTAGACTCCGGAAGCTTTATTTGCAAAGAACATTTAAATTCTATATTCATATGAAAAGAAGAAGTTGGACCACTGTGTAACAGTCAAGGTCTTTTCCTCCTTAGCTCAGGGAGTATGGTACAACTGCAAACCTGCCCAGAGTAGTCCATCCATCCAATCTGAAAGGCCACTTTATGTGATACATCTGAAAATCAACTAAGAAACCATTGTTACTCTGGAGGAGCTGCAGAAGTGCACACCTCAGGTAGAAGGTGCTAACAGGACAACTATTAGTCATCTATAAGAAATCTGTTACTTTATTGGGTGTCTGTTTATTTTTCTTTTAAGTTATGTATTCAAAAACTTAAGGAACCTAAAGCAACTCACAAAAAAGTAATATAATTCATATTACTAGTTACAGCCTCAAAAATTGTATATATTTGCGTTACGTAATTATTACTATCTCAAAGATGTAAGTGAGTTACACTACTTTAAGTTAATTTTGGCAAAATATCTTAAATATTTAGCACGACTTCTAACCACCGTAACTTATCATTTTACATTTTACAAAAATTTTTACAAATACTGTATTTTTAAAAGTATTTTACTAAAATCAAGTTTCTAGTTCCTAGTTCCTTTTTCGGCCTTCCATCTGATAGTCATGTTTGGTAAATCTCTTCAAAAGGAGGTGCTGAAAGTGCTCATCACAAAAACGATAGACAAGGATGAGACTCCTTGCATTAGTTGGCCAGAAAAGCAATGTAAAATCCACTTGTATCTTGAGTTACTTAAATTGTAACTAGTAATATTTTGTAAGCAATGCGTTACATTACCCAGTTACTGAAAATAAGTAATACATTCCTGTAATTCTATACTTTTGTTATGCGTTACTCCCAACACTGATGCATAGTATTATTTGTGAGAATTTAGTTAGGATACAAAGTTTCAGAAGCACAAGTACACAGTATGCTACTGTATTAGCCATCACCATGTTTTAAATGTAGAAACCATATTGGATTTTACAGTAGAGGTTGGTGAGAAACTACTTCATTTATAGTCATTAAAGAAATTTGTAAAGTTAAGCTGAGAGCTGAGAGTAGATTGTATTGCCTTTTACACATTCATCCACATTAACTGGAAGTTTTGATTCAAGATGCCTCTGTCCTGTCAATAAAACATTTCGGTATTGTGTTGCGCGCAATGCATTCTGAGGTTTTGCAAACTGACCTGGCAGAAGCGAACATACACCTAGATAGCGAAAGCTGCAAAATTGATCATTTGGAACAGTGGAAAGTCGACCAACTTAAAACATATGGGGGAAGCTACACAACGAGGGTCCGGGTGGGATTCAGATGATTCACTCCTGCTGCAAAAAACGAAAGAGATTGCGGCCGATCAGAAGATTAAATCTAGATGCTCAAAAGAAAGTCTGGATTCCTGCAACACTGACAGAGTTTGTGAGGCTCATTTTTTTCATGGTAAGTTTCGCTGCAACACAGAACGTTACAGGAAATCCTTTCTCCCCACAGCCATCATGGTCTCCTTGAAAACTCCTTGAAAAATGAATTGAGCTACAACAACACTTAATTTTCCTCTGGGATCAATAAAGTATTTTTGAATTTGAATTCCTAAAGAACAGCAGCTGGATCAAAGAAGTAATACGCCTGATGGACAGAGAAGTAAGTAGCTATATGCTAATGCCTGTTAGCCATTTATCAAACTGCTTATGTGATCTTATAACAGCATTGTGTGGTTAATTAATTGATCTGTAGCATCTCAGAATGTTCAGTAAACAGGTGCAAACAACACCCACAGCTTTTTTATATACAGTACTGGGCTGGAAAGATTGCTTGCTGGACTCAGCTGTGTTGGTCTGGGCTCAGTCTAAAGTCTCTATGGGCTCTGTCTATAGCCTGGTTGATTTAGCAGCTGAAATATTTATTGACTCTGTTTTTTTACAAAAAAGAAGAGGGGCAGTGCAGGAGGCGGGATTATAGAGAAACAAGATGTTTTACTTTGTGGTCCAGCATTAACTCCAGGATACAAGTTCAATTTTAAGACAAATTAATAGTATATAACACCAATGGTAACATTTGATAATACATATGTATATCCCAGAAGTTGAAAGCTGTAAAATATCATGATATAGACCCTTTAAGAAACATTAAAATTAGTGCCTGTTTGAGTAATTTGCTTATTTAAGTATCAGTATCAGGTATTGTTCTGCGATTTCAATTCAGTGAATTATATGTAAAAAGAACAACTTCTCTGTTTCAGGTTTTGTCAGAAAGCAGGCCTTTACTGCAGACCATCAATAATCTACAGAACAGTAAGGTAAGTTTTAAATGATTCAGTTATTCCAGTCAGCAAACTTAGATTGATTCAAAGAGCACAGCTGAACTTAAGTGTATTTCCTTTTTTCAGCCTTTTAAAAATCTGATATTGCCTCTGATCCAGGATTTTCTTCATGTTTTCTGATTGTTTGTGAAAATAAAATTTGGTGTTTTTTATTTTTTACTTATTTTCTTTAACAGGAGCTGTTTGGAACAACCATGCTTGTACATCAGCAGCTGATCCTGAGATGGATCCTCATACCATGACATGGAGGTGGACGGGAAAACCACTCAAAGAGCCAAAGAGGCATGTCCTGAGGTAAATTTCACATGAACTGTGCAAACTATGTGCTACGTATGTAGTGTAGTGTTTTTGATAATCTGGAGAGTTTTATGGAGAATGTCATCAACGTCCAAAAGAACCTTCTGTTTTATCCTCATCTGCTGCTCCACTACAGTTCTAAAAGGGTCCTATTCCCTACTTGGTACAAAACTGGCCTCTACCAGTTAGTGTTGAATGATGTATATATATTTACTTAACAGAACGCAAATCTGATTCTGATTCTGATTCTGATTCTGATAATTCCCACTTATCATCACTTTAAAGGGAAAGTTTTTTTTTTCAACCTGGATTTTTATTTTTAGCAAATATTACGTTCATTTACTCACCCAGACAAACTGGGAGCCACTTGGAGTCCTTCAGGAGAGGTTTGTATCCAATCAGGGGCCGTATTCACAAAGACTCTTATCTTACCGCTAGGTGTTACTCCTAACTCGCGCTAAAAGGTCTTACGTAGGAGTTGTCGTCTAAAACCTATTCACAAACGCACTAATAGCTACTTTGACGTAGGACAAATTCCTGAACGTAAGATAAGAGTGACGTCCCGTTGCTATGGAAAACTTCATTTCCTATGCATGAGTAAATAGACGGACAGCAGTGTGATTGGTTGTTGAATGACACGAGTGAAACCAGGAAATGAAAAACTTTAATGTCAATAAAAGCGTAATTATGAACAGCGCAAACAGCAGAAATAATGCATGATGAGATATTCGTTTCGGCCACAAGACTGACACTTCATACAACTTACACACAATAGCCTACTTACAGAGAGGGTGAAGTTTAAAAACTAAAAAACGTGAAATGCATCATAATATGCGACAGACTGGCGTCCTATCGAGGGTGTAACCTGCTTAACACCTGCTGATAACTGGGAAAAGCTCCAGCCCCCACTCCACACGACCCTGAATTGGAAAAAAGTGGTATAGATAAAAGATGGATGGATGGATGCATCATTTTAAGGGAGTGATTGCAAGTAGGCTGGGATTACGAATAAGAAGAAAAGGGAGGCATAGGTGGAAATTAGCAGAAACATAAATGCATCTTATCCAGCGGTGTCGCGAACGTCAGAAGACTGTGAGAACAGATGGTATTCTCTACAGTCCCAGTGGCTCGAGATCGCCGCTTATAAAAAGGATGCTGCTGCAACAGGTAGGCAATGTCCGTCATATCGGCATCCCTACATGTTGCATAAATTGGAAGATGTGCACGTTTTCTTCTTTGTGCACCCCCGGCATACCTGCAGTCGCCATGAAATTGGCTTTAAATCGATGCGATTGCTGGATGTCTAATGGGAAACGGATGCATTGTTGGATAATGTGTGGTCGACAGAGCGCTTTAAGAGTTTGGTGGATTGATCGGCTGATAGATGGTTGTGATATTCCCAATTCATCCGCGTTGCAAAGTTGCATTTTCCCTGTGGCTAAAAATCTTAGTTTCGCTAAACATTTAATTTCTGGACTGATCGTGTTGTTACGTTTAGTTGGAGACGTATCGTTTGGTTAATTCAGAATCATCCAGAGTGTCTAACACATTGCGTCTGGCTACAGCCATTTTGGGAGTCTTTGTGAATAGGTCTTAGGGAGTTAGGAGTCCTCTTGACTTCTTTTAAGGACTCCCAGACATAGGAGCTAATTTTAGGCCTAAAAGTGGTTGTGAATTACTTTTATCTCAAGAAACTAGGAGTCCTAAATTGAAGAGTGAAACGCCCACATTTTTTAGTAGTTACTCCTGAATTCGGCAGTTAGGACCTACTTTTAGCCCTAAGATTCTTTGTGAATACAGCCCCTGATCAGCATATATCCATATAATGGGAGCCAATCAGGGCAGGAGATTTGCCTTCTGTAATAAAGCATTATCTGCCCCAAAACTGCTTAATTTAACAATGCGTTGTTATGAATAGTTAACAATATTCCCCTGTGAGTTCTGAAAGTCTCGGAGGTGCTAAGGTATTAGCTACTAAGGTTTTTACAAGCTTTTAATGTGACCAATTCCAATTTACACTAACCTGGGATTTCAACAACATTGCAGCCGTCCTCCTGAACTTAGTCCAATTGGTGATTTCGTTAGTGCAATTTGGAAACACGCAAACACGAACCATATCGATGTCTGCAGCAGCAAGTTCTGTCTAATCGAGCGCCGTAGAGCGCAGTGTGAAAGTCCTGCTCAGACTACAACTGAGATGGAGCAGGGCAGTGAGGTTGTTGAAATTGAACGATAGTGTAGTTGGATTATAGCCTCTAAATCAACCTGGAATCCTGAAATAAGCACTTCAGAGACGTTCTGAACTCTGAGGGGAGTAGTGCTAACAATTAATAACAAAACATGGCTAAATGAAGGAGTTTGGGGGCAGATCATGCTTTATTACAGGTGGCAAATCTCCTGCCCTGATTAGCTCCCATTATATGGATATACGCTGATCAGACAGGATATAAACTTTCCTAAAGGGCTCAGCCAGTCACAGGTGGAGTTGCTGGTGTGTCTTTTGATCATTGTCCTGTTGGTAACCAAAGTTGGTTTAACCTGGTTCCATTTATCTTAGCAGGTCTTCCTGGTCCTAAAGCAGCAGAACAGCCCCAGATCATCACACTGCCACCACCATGTCTCACTGTTGGTATGATGTTCATTGTCTGAAATATGCTGTTTTACACAAGATGTACAAGGACACACACTTTTCAGAAAGTTCAGCTTTTATCTTGTCAGACCACAGAGGATTTTCCCAGAAGACTTTGAGGATCATCAAGATGTGTTCTGGCTACGTTGAGTTGAGCCTTCATTTTTTTAGCTCAGCAGTGGTTTTCATTTTGTGTCCCTGCCAAAACTATCCAAAGATGTATAATATGTATATGTACATAGAAAGGGTGCTGCAAGAAAAGACGCAAAACATTATGTAATGCTAATGGAGTAAACACGGCAGCCATCCTGGATTTGAAGTAAATGGTTGGGGAGAAAACCCCTGACCTTTTCACTTGGAATTGAAGGGAACCTTCCATTTTATCCAGTTTGCATTGCAAAAAAGAAATGATGAGAATTAAAACTGCACCTTCAACCAAACACGCAATGCCAAATCCAGAAACCATAAACTAACTGCTGTTCTTTGTGACAAGCTAAATACTATTAGCTATATCTAACACCAGCATGGTTTTATACATTAATGTATTCAAACAGTAAAAGGATCATTTTAACCAAGACAGATTGCACATTAGAATCTATTGTGTGCAAAAGATTGAATTGGATACTAACTGGCAGATGTAAAAATAGGTTGTCACAGTTTTATCATTCAAACATGGCAGCCATATTGAATTTTAAGGTCAGGGTTGGAGAGAAAAGACAGACTTTCTTAAAACTCTGACCTTTCCTGTTTATTTATTTTTCCCCCCAGCCTGAACTTCATTGTATTTAATGCAGAATAAAAATTGAAAATAGCCAACAGTTAAAATACACAACCCCAAACATGTAATGTCAATGTAAAATAGCATTTTTGTTACTGATTTTGGTTCAAAAATTTATTTCGGTACATTTGCATTTGGAAACTTTCAAATTTGAAAAGTTGGTAATAAAACCCACTCTAAATAGAAATACAATTAGTCACTAAATACATCTTGCAATAATTTAGTAAGGTGTGTTTGTTGCTGTAATTTCTCAGATCTGTTTTATTTTTCCTCTCTTCTTATGCAGGTGTAGATTCCCAAAATGCATTTCTTCTATTCTCTCTCTTCCCCTCCTATATTTTTCTCTCAATTCCACCCCATCATTATTCTTTCAAATCTCTGCCTTCCTTTTTTTTCTATCGCTCCCTCTCTTTTCCATTTGTTTCAATAAAAACAAACCCAAAGAAATTTCTAATAAAAAAACATTTTTACAGTACAGACCAAAAGTTTGGACATACCTTCTCATTCAATGCGTTTTCTTTATTTTCATGACTACATTATATATTCTCAATTAAGGGCATCAAAACTATGAATGAACACACAATGTATGGAATTACTGTATGTACTTAAACAAAAAGGGTGAAATAACTGAATACATGTGTTATATTTTAGATTCCTTAAAGTAGCCACCCTTTGCTCTGATTACTGCTTTGCATTCTCTTGAGCTTCCAGGGGAAGTCACCAGAAATGGTTTTCCATCAGTCTTGAAGGACTTCCCAGAGATGCTTAGTACTTGTTGGTTCTTATGCCTTCACTCTGCGGTTTAGCTCACCCCAAATCATCACGATTGGGTTCAGGTCCGGTGACTTTGGAGGCCAGGTTATTTCACACTTTTTTGTAAAGTACTACATAATTCCATATGTATCAATTCATAGTTTTGATGCCTTCAGTGAGATACTACAATGTAGTCATGAAAATAAAGAAAACGCACTGAATGAGAAGGTGTGTCCAAACTTTTGGCCTGTACTGTATAAATATGATTATTATACTGTCAGATTTTTCTTCTTTGGTGTTCAGAACGAAAAAATATCTCTGATGAAGCTTTTTTCCTCTCACAAAACAATGCAAGTCAGTTTTGGTGGAAATCCCCTTTAATGCCACAGATGCGTGAAACATAAGCTTAATGCACATCCACCTTGTAGCATATTGGCATCATCTTCCAATGCAGTCTTTGTCTTCTTATAAAACTCTTCACATAACAGATTTTTGTAATACCGAGTCTACAGATCACTGTACAGGGTAAAAGAACAAAAAAAAAAGATAAGACAGAGGAAAACTAGAATCAAATTTACATTGTAGCGACCAGTTGCTTGTCATCAAGTACAGTCAGTGGCCATAGACACGAGAATTAGCCAAACACATAAAAAAGGACCATTAAGGCTGCTCGTCAATGTAGATTAAGTAGGAAAAGCATCGGCACACAATGCTTCGAGACCCTTAGCGATATACAAAAAGGGAGCATTTGCAGGTACACCAAACAGCCATTAAGTTCTCTAAGCAACTGGGCCCGACTGGAACCAACAGACAGACCATGTCAGGCGTGTTACAACATGCTTTGTTGCCCGTTACAAAGAAACCAGGCGAGAAGAAAAAACGTGGAGTCACACGGTGCGAGAACCAAAAAAGAATGAGCAAGATGAGTTGATTCTGTAGGGATAGAATATAAGCACAACCACTCCACTTATTTTGGATGGACACAGTCACATCACTCATTGAGCTGAACCCATAAAAAAAAATAAAAAAAATACACCAACTACGTCCAACTATCGGGGAAAATGTGCGATCAATCCGACTCCTCTCCTGCCGTCCTGGGTCATCATACGCCGGGAACTTCAACATGCTGCAACATGGCACGTAAAAAAATCAGACGGGAAAAGAGAGAGAATGTAAAAACGGGTCACAGCAGTCGCGCTGCATACCTAATGCACATCTCACTGTAGAGGACTCCAAGGCATGTTTTTTTGTTTTTTCCGCACAGTTTAAAAGTAAAAACTCACAAAAAGAGAAATAACTCCAAAAGCTTTAATAGAAAACCCAGGAATGCCTCTGGTGATGTTGAGCATGAACACAGAAAGCCCTTTTTAAAAAGAAAAAAAAAAAGTCTCCCCCCCCCTCCTTCCTGCAGGAACTGCATTTGAGCTGAAATATGCACCTTTGTTGTGTTGCTTCACGTCCGAACTATTTGATCTGTTAAACCCCATTGAGGCCCAATGTAGAAAGAAAAAAAAAGTGTTGGGAATTGGATCTCTTGTCCCGTCAGCCTCTCATCATTGAGTCAATGAAAAGCAGCAACAGGTTCTGCTGGTAAATTAGAAGCAGCGTCTCATTTCCCCACCTTTCCTAGATGATCTTGGCCAGGACAGCGGCCCGGACCTTCCATCACATTACATGATGAACTGGAGAGAGGTGGAGAAAAACGTATCCAAATAAAGACCTTTTGTAGGGATTTTAATGTAGTCACTTGCAACAAAAAAAAAGAAAGTAAAAAGTAATATACATTTAATCGTTTAGGGGGAAAAAAAACACTTCATCGAAATTTATTTAAAATTAACACAACGTTTCTTTAAACTGCAAGAATCAAGCAATGGAAAAAACCAGGATACGGGAGTTTTAAAAAACGTTTTTTTTGTACAGCCCAAGACGAAATAAAAAGAAGCTTGTTTAATAAATCGACAGGATTAAATTTCACCAAAATTACGGGTAAATTCTGACTGCCAAACTCAACATTTATATTGAATTGATACAAATTTACATGATAAACTATTAAAGGAAGAAAAAACAAGAAGAAAATGCCCCCAAAGGTTGGGGGCTCCATACAAAGGATGCCGATATCTTTAAAAAAAAGTGCATGAAAACAGCAGCATTGCTGGGACAGTGTGGCACAAATGATATCTTTAAATAATCATAAATGGATACAAGTCATGGGAGTAATTTCCGTCGTGTGTTTAAGGTTTTGCCATCTTAACATAACAGAAAAAGAAAAAAATAAGAATTTAGTAGGAAAAAATAAAGTGTCACGGAGGAATTACCGGTCATTGTTTTATTATCAAATCTTTGTGAAGCTTCGACACTAACCGACTTTCTCCAGACTCAAAAATGCATTCTCAACAACGCTCGATATGTTGGTCAATGATCAACTGGATAACGGCCTTTAAGTTCAACAAAACAAGTAAACATAACTAAAAACTTCATCCAAGGCAACAACCAGAAATTGTATAAATGTATAAAACATCTATTATTTATCCCAACACCTACTCATGACCCCCTAGCCCTCCTCCCTCCAAATATCTAGCAGGAGCCACCTCCTACGCTCCTTTTTTATGGGGGTGAGGAAACAAAAAGTCCTAAGATGCCCCCCCCTCGTACAAAGACTAGCTCAACGCTGAACAACTACTGCTGCTATGTTAAAAAGGAGGTTCATATTTTTACAACCAATATCGCTTTGCATGATAAAAAAAAAAAATTATGCATCAGGTACACTTTAAAACCAAAAAGTAAAAATAAACAGTAGTAAAAAAAAAATACTATTGAAATAATTTAGTTCTTAGTAATTCATGGATAATCGTGTTTAGAAATGAACCAGTGGATCACTCTAAACATAGGCACAGTTTTTTGAAAGAAAAATCTGAAAAATATAAAAGAAAAAACAGACATTTTGTTCGTTGGGGTTAAGGAGCAATTAAGATAAGTTATGAACAGAAAATGTGAAAAAAAAAAGCTAAAGAATAAGATGACGGAGTTCAGAATTACAGCAGCAGCAGCGATAAATGAGAAGTTCCAAAAATTTGCTTTTGTGTTTTTTGCATACAATTGTATCCTTGCTCACATATTAGACGCTGTAATTACTGTGAATACATTGGCAATGAAAGTACGGTTTAAAAAGCTGAAGGACTTGCCTCTGAGCTCACTGTCACTCCATATATTAAAACTTTACATATCTTCAGTTTTGGCAAACGCGTGGAGCGGAGGGGGCGAGATCTTTCTCATTTTTATGATTCGGAATGAAAAGTGAGTAGGGTGTGTTTTTTCTCGGTGCCTGGGGTGGGGGGTGGGGGGAGTCATCAATGACCAGGATCAACTCTGGAGGAACACAAAAGTCTCCAAAGTTTTGCTTCCATTTCTGCCAGAGGACCGAGAACAAAACGCGATCCTTGTGCGTGTGTAACCCCCCCTGTTGTGTGCCCCGCCCACCCCCCAACACTGATCGCAGCGAGTCTCTTTTCTTTACAGTGTATGATACACGTAATGGGAGGGCAGGCAGGGGGGACGGGGTGCAGAGTAAAGCCCAGGGTTTGGAGTTGCTCTAAGCTCCTCTCAGCTCAGACCATGGCACGGTAGGGTCCCTGCATCTTGAGGAACTGGATGATGAAAGACGGGCCGCCGGCCACGATCTGGGCCGGCAGGTGGGTGAGGGGACAGTTCTCGATGCTCATGATGGACAGCTTGCTGCAGAGGGCCAGCTCGAACGGGAGGCTGTGCAGGTTGGGGTTGTCGTTGAGGTACAGTTCCTCCAGATTCTCCAGTGTGCCTAGGGATGAGCAAAGGGCGGTCAGCGTTTCGCAGGAAACTAGAACGTAAAGAAGCTAATCTGATGGCAAACAGCTGCTGGACAAGTTAAGCAAACACATTTGGGACTTTAATGTAAAAAAACAAAAACAGTTTTTCTACATACATTTCATTTAAATAATATACACTTTAGCGCTGGCTTCAATAACATACTGGACAAACTATACAGACTATACAACATACAGCTGTGCTCAAAAGTTTACATACCCTGGCAGAATTTGTGACGTTTTGGTCATTTTACTGAGAATATAAATGACAACAAAAACATTTTCACTCATGGTTGGGTGAAGCCATTTATTATCAAACAATTGTGTTTGACCCCGATCAAAAGTTTACACACCCTAGTTCTTAAGACCTTGTATTACCTCCTTTAGCATCAATGACAGCTTGAAGTCTTTTGTCATAGTTGTGGATGAGACACTGACACAAAATGTCTCCAGCTCCTATACATTCTTGGGCTGTCGTGCATGAACCACAGGTTAGGGATCTCCCAAAAGTGGCTCAATGATATTGAGGTCAGGAGACTGAGACGGCCATTCCAGAACGTTCACTGTTTTCTGCTGTAGCCATTGACACGTTGATGTGGCCTTGTGTTTTGGATCACGGTCATGTTGGAATGTCCAAGAGCGTCCCATGCGCAGCTGATGAGTGCAGATGTTTCTCCAGTATTTTCTGAAAATATGCTGCATTCATCTTGCCATCAATTCTGGGCAAGCTCCCTGTGCAGCTCACACATCCCCAAAACATCAGTGATCCACCTCCGTGTTTCACAGTAGGGATGGTGTACTTTTCATCATGGGCATTGTTGCCTCCACTCCAAATGTAACGTCTATGGTCGTGGCCAAAAAAAGTTACATTTTGGTCTCATCACTCCAAATAACTCTGTTCCAGAAGTTTTGAGGCATGTCTCGGTGCTGTTTGGCATGTTGTAAGCGGGCCGTTTTGTGGCAGTAATGGCTTTCTTCTGGCCACTCGATCATGCAGCCCATTTTTCTTCAATTACCTTCTTATTGTGCATCTTCATACATCCACTTCACTTTTTTGCAGAGAGTCCTGTATGTCAGCTGAAGTTATTTGTGGGTTTTTCTTTGTGTCCCGAACAACTTTCCTGGCAGTTGTAGCTGAAACTTTTGTTGGTCTACCTGACCGTGGTTTGGTTTCAGCAGAATCCCTCATTTTCCATTTCTTTATTAGGATCTGAACACTGCTGACGGGCAATCGTAATTGCTTGGAAATCTTTTTATATCATTTTCCTGTTTTATGAAGTTTAACGATCTTCTCCCGCAGATCTTTTGATAATTATTTTCCTTTCCCCATGGCTCGGAATCCAGCAAATATCTGTGCAACGCTGGATGAATCATGTCAGGAGCCTAGAAACTCACTGACTTTTTATACACACCCACTAATTACAAGCAAACAGATCACAGGTGAGGATGGGTGCCTTTAGTAACCATTTACACGTGTGTGTCAACCTGTGTTAATGTTATCATAAAAACTTCCAGAGTATGTAAACTTTTGATCAGTGTCATTTATCATCCTTAATAGGGATGTAAGAAAATATCAAAACACGAATATATGACGATTAGGGATGCAACGATACCTCTTTTTCAAACACATATGATACAGATGCTCGGATCAGAGTACTTGATTATACAGAGTACAAATACCGATACTAGAACTGCAAAAAAAATATCATTTTTTAAATGCAATGAATTGGAAGGCAGGTTTTTATATTTTTCTTCTGTGCTTGTTACAACAATTTAGGTTGAATTATATATCAATAAAAATGATATATATATAAAAATTAATGTTAAAAACAAACATTTTCTGTGAAATTATTGCTACAGGTTAATATTCTAATACAGAAGAGGAATTATTTTTATTAGGGACCAGTATCAAGCCAGTAATGTTCTGATGTACTCTTTATCATGTTGGTTAAAGTTAGTGGATACCATGAACCAATCCTTAAACGATATGATGGTATCAGGCCTAATACCCAATAAAAGTATCGGTAAATCCATAATGATGAGATTTGGGTTTTTTTTAAGAATTTAAATGGACGAATTAACAAAGACAGAAATTTTTATTGTAAAATTCAAAGTATGACTGCTAGTTTGAGTCCGTTTTCAACTTGTTCGTTCCAGTCGCAAAAAAATATATCGCATTACATAGTCTCAGTCATATTATTGTGATTGATTGTAATATATATCGTATCGTGACACATTTCGGATCACCAGATTCTTGCCAATACACATCCCTACATCCTGATGTTCCACAAATTATGAAACACCACAATGCTGAAGTTTGCAGTGTGTGAAAGTGCTGGGTAATGGCAGTGGTGGTAGGAACTAGTTCCAGTTACTTGAGGAACTTTTTGGAAAAGGTTAACATTTAGTAGTTGCTGTACTGCACTGAACTTTTAACTTCAGTATTACTATGAAGTGTTACTACTGTTGATGATTTTTTTTTTTTTTTAGCTACTTTATTGAATGAAGACCAAACATGTTTTAACCACCAACGCTCAAAACGGAGACATAAACCTTCAGTTTGTGCGAAGTGAGACCTCTTGTGTATACACCATTTGTTGTGACACTATTTCCAACTTCCTGAGCCCTTTCTGCCATTTTGCAGAAAAAACTCACCACCTACTATAAGGTCAAATGGTAAATTGAGAAGACTAATGAATTGTATGAATCATTTTATCCTCTTTAAAACACTAGAACTTTCTCTCCATCTGACATCATTACTTATTTAGTATTAAAGTAGTTTTGGATGGCTACTTTTTACTTTTATTTGAGGAAACATATTGAAGCAGCGCTACCCTTACTTGAGTATGATCTGTGGGTGCTCTGCCCGCTTTCAGTTCATTGTTTCGCAGTGTTTTAAACAAAGGTTTGAATTCTGTTCGCAGTAAAGGAAAACACTGACCGATCTCCTCAGGAAGGTGTTGCAGCAGGTTCTCTCCCAAACCAAGGTGCGTCAGGTTGGTGAGGTGGCCGATGCCTCTTGGTAACGTAGTCAGCTGATTATTTGTCAACACCAATTTCTGGTAGGAAAAAAAATATATTTTGACTGAATTAATGTTAAATCAGCACATTAAAAAACAAACTGGAAAACCCAACAAATCAGTTCTGACCACTACATTAAAGTTGTAAGCTGATTAAACTTATTAGGAGAGAAATGGTCAGTAATTATCGGCTGGTTTTCAGCTCAACACGATTGGTGACAGACGGTTGGATACTAAAAAATCTGTGAACACACCGTATATGATCATGGGGCAACCGGACTGTGACGCTGCAGCCGGTTGGTGTGGAAATTGTTACTGAGCCAAAGTCCCTTTCAGTATCAGTGCAGGGTTTCAAACTGAATTCGAGGGGGCAAACCAGGCCATCAGAAGGTATCAAAAAGGAAACTGCATTTCCTTTGAGGAAACACTTCAAAGGAAACATTAAGGCGCTTTCAGATTCTGCAAATTTCATCGTTTTACAATTTTAGCTGTTTTGAAGCAGACGGTCACAAAAAAGGAGGCCTCTGCTAAAGGTACTCTATTCTGGCAGCACTTTACCTTTACAGGACGGCCCAACATAGTACAGCAAATTCACCTCCGTTTTATTCTTTTAGATCTTCCACATGTTTGTCATGGAGCCACTTGAATTGTGTTGACGGCCATCTGCCAGGGAACACACGAGGACCTACTGCTATTTACAGCTATGAATGCTAACTCCTAATATAAGAACAAAATACCTTTCAAATGGCAACTGAAAGTATTCAACTCATTTACAGTTTACACACTGTGGGAGAGCTCCTCTGCTAAGAACATGACATAATAACGCATGACCACACATGGTGGGAAGGCTGACAAATGTTCAGTTGGTACTAATTTGTTCCAACTGGATTTTTACCATAAAACTTAGTCGGGTCCACAAATATCCGCACATAAACAACGTCTTTCTCATTTTAGTTCTGTGCATTAACACAGCGAATTTTAGATTAAACTAATGGTGAATGGCCTGCATTTTTATAGCGCTTTTTCATGTCAGAGGACTCCAAAGCACCTTACTCTACACTGAGTCACTGACACTGATGGTGGTGAGCTACAGTTCTACTTCCTTGTCTTGCCAAGGATGGAGCGAGGTTGCGAACCGGAAACCCACATTCAGATGTCACCCCAGCTCAGACGCAGTTTGAGTACAGACTTTCAGCCTTTTTGAACGAAACTGTTTTATTTTAATGACAAAGTACAGAAAATAAAGCTAATTTTCTCAGAGTTTTATTTTTGAGCAATATTGTATGTATGACTTAAAAGGTGAGCCATTATTGTTACAGGTTAATATTCTAATACAGAAGAGAAGTTATTTTTATTAAGGATGCACCGATACCAGTATCAGGCCAGTACCTTTCTGATGTACTCTTTATCATGTTGGTTAAAGTTAGCGGATACCATGAACCAATCCTTAAAAATGTAGAAACTCTCCATTAAATTCACAGAAATGTATAATTTTTCACTTAAAATTTTAGTTTTGTGGTCATTTTTTAAATCAATATTTTATTTTTGTATCCAATTCACCATCATTTGTTGTAACAAAATAAAACCTGTCTTCCAATTCATTGTGTTTTTTGTGTAGTAAAAGTATCGGCATTGCTACTCGGTATTGGCAAGTAATGAGATCCAGGTATCGGTATCGTATTGGTTTGGAAAAAGTTGCATCATTGCATCCCTTATCCGTGTGATTTATTTCCACAGAATTTTAAGTTAATTTTTGTTGACTTGTTAACGCTGACCTGCACTTCGTGGTTAGAAAAAAACAATTATGTAACAAAGAGAAGTAACATCATAAATATGGTAAGATCATTCTTTAAGCAGAAAGTGTGACTGAAAGGTTTCAGAAAGGAAATACATTTCTTCTTTTTTTTGGGAAATCAAAATATGGGCACCGTAAGTAAAGAAGCAAAAAAAAATCTTAACATATTTTCTCTCCCTTTGTATTCTTAAAAATAAAGACATAAGATATTCAGTAAAACTTGCATTTATTTTAATCATTCCTTCTCAGAAGGGACCTGAATTCACAGTCAGATATGTTGAACTCTCACAAACCTGAAACAAATTTCGATAACTCTTTTTATCATAATCCACTTTGTTCCACATTTATTCTAGATGATTGTAATCAGCACACACATACAGGCAGAGATGTACAATACTACCTTCAGTGACAAGAACAAAGATGCGACCAAACCTCAGACAGGACTCTAAACTCAACAAACCAGCGCCTTCAAAAGCTGGAAGTTTGCTTGAGACACAGGAAGTACTGAGAGTTAACAATAAGTCGATTTGGTTTGTTCTCCGTTTAGTTTTGAGACCCAAATAAAACCCCAAACAAACATATTGATCTTGGACTTAAGTTGTTCGCAATCCTTTCCAGAGAGAAATAAATAAGTCAAGACCCATTAACCTGCTTTACTTGCTACAAATTAAACAAGGGGGAAAGTGTGTGTGTGTGTGGGGGGGGGGAGACGACAGTCAGACCTGGGAAAGTTACCTGTAAATCTTTAAGGTAAGCGATTTCATGCGGTAGAATCTCCAACTTGTTTTCCTCCAAGTCAAGTTCTCGTAACTTTCTCAAACTCCCAATACCGTGCGGTAGCTTCTTCAGAAGATTATTGGACAGTATTAATACCTGGAAGATAAAAAACGTTATTCAAAACTGAACTTAAGTGAAAGTCTGGAACACATTTAAACTATTGAGAAAATGTACTCTTACTTAAGAACACAAGGTCCCAAAACATAAATTAGGGCTGGGCAAAATCGATTGTATTGATTATTAGAATTTACTGATTATAAATGTGATCCCCCCCAACACACTCTGTGTGCTACCTTAGTTCAGTGATGGCAGTCACTTGTAATTCATTTTTAGAAAAGAAAAAAAAAAAAGAAATCATGAACAAGTTTTGGTTTGAAAAAAAAACGTTATTTTATTTTTAGCCATATCACCCAGTTCTAACACAAATGTAAATATTTGGCTAAAAAGTATTCATCCTCCTTAAACTTTTTACTCTATTTACACGTTGCACACAAACTTGTTTTATTGAGATTTTTGTTGTGGTAGAATTTTTTTGACTAAATGGAAACACAGAGTAGAACAGTGCACATGATCCGCTATATGGTGGTCTGTTACGATCCTAAAACTTACAGTCAAGGCTACAATGAATGGTTTAGATCAGGGTCTCCAACTCCAGTCCACGAAAACTTCCATCCTCCAGCTTTTAGATACAGCCCTGATTCAACACAGCTGAATCAAATTTAAAAGCTCCTTACCAGGAACCTGGCATCAGCTAGATGTATTTGTAGCCCCGCCCCGTCTCGAGCCTACACATTTCAATCTGGAACCTTTGCACAAGAAACTGTCTGAAGGAGGGAGGGCCTTCTGGTAGAATACTTTGAGCTGATTGGAGGACACGCAAGGTAGTGCCCGCCTGGCACTTGCTTCTATGAGCGTCAACCGGCGCGGCCATTTTTGTTTCACTTTTCACAAAGTGATTCCCTTTAATCACTTTTTAACAAAGAAATATTATCCAGTTCCTCCACAACCGATTCAATAGCTGCTTC
Organism: Apricaphanius iberus; assembly: GCA_028564705.1. Taxonomy (NCBI): domain Eukaryota; kingdom Metazoa; phylum Chordata; class Actinopteri; order Cyprinodontiformes; family Aphaniidae; genus Apricaphanius; species Apricaphanius iberus. The sequence continues at coordinate 142,458 of JAPXFQ010000284.1, forward strand.
TACGCAAGCATCAACCGGCACGGCCATGTTTGTTTCTCTTAGCTAGGCACTTGATCCCATCTTCACAACTGAACTCCTGCCCCAAAGCACAATGCTGACAAACGATTTGCCCGGTCAAAAATGGGTCAGAGAACTGACTGTTTTGATTGGAGCGGTCCAAGATGGATTTGGAGAACTCAAAATCTCACGAGAATCTATTTTGCAGAGCAACGTTACCTTACCAGGCCTTTCCAAAACTTGATGGTGTGCTGAAGAGGTAGTAGTTCAATCACTTATTTCAGCTGCGTTGGAGTGAGATGAATAATAATGGGTTGCACTTATATAGCGCTTTTCATGACATTAAGTGCTTTACAATTTCATTATTCATTCCCTGGTGGAAGCAAGATACAACTGTAGCCGAGCTACGATGGGGCAGACCGACAGGAGCTGCCATATCACAGCATCAGCCCATCTAGCCAACAGCAGCGATAGTTTAAGTGTCTTGCCCATGGACACTTGGAGCTGGGGCTCAAACCGGACACCCCACTGTTGCAAGACGAACTCTCAACCCCCTGATGTATCTAAAAGTTGCAGGCGGTTAGCTCTCTGTGACTGGAGTTGGAAATCTCTGGTTTAGACAAAACAACATTCATGAGTAGAATGGCCCAGTCAACGTCCAGAATCTGTAGTAAAACTTGAAAATCATTCCTCCCAGAAGAGCTCCATCTAATCTTAATGAGCTTGAGCAGTAAAAAAAAAAAAAGGCAAATGTGCAAAGACAGTAAAAGATTTTACTTTAAAGGGCTAATAAATGCACGCCACACTTTTCAGAGTTTTCTTTATTCTTCTCCTTTTACCGGACTTTTCTGAGCCCATTTTGTTAATCTGTCACTGAATTCATTGAAATCTGGGATTTCAACATGAAAAATATTTAAATGGTGTGAATAGCTTTGCAAAGCACTTTACAGGTGTTGAAATACGTTATTAGAACATAGATAATAAATCCCATTTGTTAACAGACTGCATCCTCTAAAGCCCACAGGAGAAGTTTAGGACTCACCTCTAGAGATATAAGCCCGCAGATGTCTTCTGGGATTTTATTCAGCTGATTAGTGGCCAGGTTAAGTTCAACCATGCTAGTCCATGTGCCAAAATCCAACGGTAAAGCCGTTAGTTGGTTGTCCTGAGGGAGGAAATGATATTCGATTTAAACACGCATGTAAAACACTAAAGAACAGCAGATTCCAAGAGACTGTGAAGGGAAAAGCATTTTAGCATGCATGCTACCTGCAGCTAACAGGAAATTAGTCATAGAAATAAGCACGGAATATTCTTGAGTAACATCCTAACAACTTTCATTTGTAAAGGCTGAAACAATTAAGAAACCTTTTTTCTTCTTCGTGAAATGCTTCACTGAACAACTGATAATATTTTTCATCTTCTAAAAACAAACTCTAAACCCTAAATTCTATCAAAGATTTTCAGAGAGAAAAAATACATACAATAAAATAAAAGAAACACACCAAACGCATCTCTTGTACTCCCCAAGGAATAAAAATAAATCCCTGAACCTTGTTCTGCTTAAAATAACTACTGCAAGAATCAAAACAAGACTTAAATTTCAATGTTTCAGTGCATCACCTATTCTGGTTTTCAGCTGAATACGTTAAGAACATTCACTATCATTTTCTAGCTGTAATTGATGTGTTTTAACCCTCTAAGCTAATACATTTCATCTGCAGATCCTTTATCCTGAAGTAATTGTGAGGGAACATCATCTCATATCATGTTAGGGTGAATTATCATTACAGCTCTTTTCTATCTCAGCGTGTTGGGATGGTCGCAATGTTCACGCCTTGAGAGAAACCACATGGAATCCGCGAAACAATCCAACTGGCTAAATTTACAGCTTAAGGTTGGATGTGGAAGCTCTATACTAATGCTTTTAATTGGAGTATTTAGCAATCAATGAATCACTATAGCACACTGACTCAAATTAGGATACAATACTGCCCCCTGGTGTATTGGTGAAGGAACAGAGCGGCTGTCCTTGCTACATAAGGATGCAACGTTGTCCGACATAAAATTTAAACCATCCTCTCATTATAAAATATTCAATTATTTCAATTTAACCTATTGGATGCCACAAAAAGAAAGATTTTGTTGCTATTAGCTGTCTCAGTTTAAAGCTCTACCTGCACTTCAAACATTTTTATACAGACACAGTGAGGGGGGGGGGACAATAAATAAACTAAAGGCTTTTACTAACTTTAAGTGTACGAAAACACATGAAAAAATTTAAAGCCACAAAAGCTGGTTGCTAAAAAATAAACAATCCTGTTAATACAATTTAGAAGGAAAAATAGCTGGGTGCTTTTAACTGAAGGCACTTGAACAGCTCAAAAAGTGTGATCAACGATATAAAAGCAGGAGTTTTAGTGAATAGCTGGTCTGGGAAATGCCCAATGCTAAAGAGGGAAATCATCAGCAAAGTCTATCAGTCTATCATTGAAGTCTATCACTCCAAAAGGAGAAAATTAATAATCACTAATAAGTCAAACTGTCCATCTTCATACAAGAATTCACCCAAGGCTCTGTAAATAAAACTAAGCGTCCCACCTTAGACTAGACATTCTTCAGTTAGCATGTAAAACCTTAAGGTTTATGCCATGGGCTCTGGGTCTAAATGTGAGGCTAGCCTCTTTGAGAGAATGGGGGAACAAGAGAAGAACCGAGGTGTTGCAGTGGCCTACTCAAAGTCTAGACCTCCGAGGGCTGTGCAGATATATAAGTCTGCCAGCCTCAATGAACTGAAGCCATGTTGTAAAGAACAATGGGCAAAGTGTCCACTTCAACAAGGCGAGAGACCAGTCACATCAAAAAGAAAACAACCCAAACTGTTGCTAAGCTAAAGATAAGAGTTCTTTTAAACCCACAAAGATTTTCAGATCATTTTGGCTTCATTCTCTCTTCTTTTTTGAAAGAAAATATTGATAGTGTAGAAATATTTTGCATATTTAAGGTTAGTTTTAATAATATAAGTTCCTGGTAAAGACGGGGTACTTTTTACCAAGTACTGGGGTGTAAAACCACAGAACGGATAAACTAATATTACCTATTCTCCTTAGGAGGAAAAAAAATGGAATACAGAGAATAAACTTTAGAGAAAAAAAGAAATAAATTAAAATCTGGATATCTGTCTGTAATGCAGTGACGACACTGAAATTCTGTTTTCATAAATCTCATTACTGATATTCGATACCTTCATGTTAAGCTTGCTCAACACTTTGGCCCTGGAGAAGATACCAAATGGGATCTTGTTGATACGGTTGTGCTCCATGTTGAGGGTGTAAATAGTGGAGAACTGGGAGGGCCCACCCACAGGGTACGACTGGAAGCAGTTCCTCGCCAGCGTAAGACTCGTCAAATTTAGCAAACTTGACAGCAGGCCCTGCCAAACAAGAAAGAAATAAACATTTGAGGACCGAAGCGTTATCAGGGAATTTCAGGCAAAAAAAACAAGAAACATACAGATCTGGTAAAGAGATGTAGCCATGATAGCTAAGGTTTTAAAATATATCCATATCGGACCTCTTAAAAAAGTAAACATTCTCTTCACGTGTTTTGAGTTACACTTTAAAAAATAAATATGAAGTCATTAATTATTATTCTAAGACTTTCCTGTTTGGGGTGAAACACAGTGTTCAGCTTACCTCTGGCAATACTGAAATGTTGTTGTTCTCAAGGTTAAGCTCCTCCAGCTCTCGGCATTTGGCTAACGACTTGGGGATGGCTGACAATCGATTATATCGCAGTCCTAAACGATTTATGCTTGACAAATTGCCTGGAAAAAAAAAAATGGGTTAAGTCTTGTGATTTGAAACCCCCCCCCAAATAAAAAAAACAATATAAATCTATATCTTATATAGAAGAAACACAATATAACAAAAATGACTAAATGGATCCGTGCTTTGATTTAAATGCGCCTAAAAGCCAAACTTCTAATTACCTATAGTCTCTGGGAGGTCCAAGAGCTCATTGTGCTGCAGGTCAAGGTTGGTTATTTGTGTGCAATTTCCAATCTCCTTTGGTAGATGTTCCAACTGATTATGAGCAACATCCAGAGTAATGAGACTACATAGCTCGCCTGTGGAGAAAATAAATAAATAAATACAAATATCCTCAACTACTCGAGACTGGGAAGTCACCAAAGCTGTATTATAAGCGGTAAAAAGACAAAGTTCACAATTATGTTATCAAGATTCCATGGAAAAAAACCTGACGGATAAGACACAAAGAGAAATTTTGATAAAATGCATGATAAAAATAATTATCTAAACAATTTTATTATAAAACAATAGGGCTGTCACAAGCTTGATTTTTTTCAGATTAAAATCGATCAAAATGACGTCACAACTTTGTGCATTGAAATTAGGGATGCACCGATCCGACCTTTTCAGTCCCGATACCGATGCCAGGATTTTGTGTATCTGTCGATACCCGATACTGATCAGATACTATTGTTGAATTAATAAAATGTATAACTTCCACCTTATACCTTTCTTGAAGAGACTAAAGGCACCAGACTTTATTAACTAAACATAACCAAGACAAAATAATTGGTGTAGAATAAAAATTTAACACAAGAAGAAAATTTCAAGTGAAAATTTTACTTTTTTGTGAAGTTATTGCACATTTTCCTCATTTTGAGTATTGGTTCATGTTATCGGTTAAGTTTAACCGATACATGTACATTGGACTGTGTCGGGGCCGATACCTGATACCAGTATCGTATTGGTGCATCCCTAATTTTAATCTAAAAGACTATCGTGATCATCTCCTCCCATGTTTAAACCATGGCTGGGAAGAGAGAAGCAGTGGGACCGGAGCTAAAGCTTCACCTTCTGCTCTCAAATCATCAGTGAGGAAATGCTGAGTTCCCCGTGGGTTAAGTCGACATGTTTTGCTGCACATTAGCTCGTTTCTCTGAGCCAACCGGAGCTGTGAGTTGTTGCGCTGCAGTAACTAAAAAGAGCCATTAGATGACAGCCACCCTCTGTTACAAATAATTTCTGTTATTTATTTAAGCAAGCAATACAACAATACTGTTAAAATAAAATGATTTCAATTTGACCACTAATGCCGAATGTGATAGATTACAAAAGACTAATGGAAATTGCATCACTTATATGTCTTTTGTTATAAGATTTACGGTACAAATTTAATGAATAAAATCAGTGATCAAAGACTGCTCTAAAAATTGCATAGGGCTCTGCACATTAATCAAAAATCAAATCAAGGATTTGGAGAATGATGGAGAATAATAATGTAATTAAACTGCAGGAATTGAGAAAACTGAGTATATCTCCAGCACCAGAGTTAGACACCACCAAACTAGAGGTTTCCATGCTTCAGCCATACCCCCCCACACACACACACACACACACATTCACACACGATTTAACGAGTTGAATCGCCTATTGAACCGTTAGCCATTTGCGCCTCCTCTAGTCTAATTGGTCCCACCTACCTATTTCTGCCGGTAGCTGTTTGATCTTGTTCTCCCGGATGCTGAGCATGGTGAGCTTGGACAGGTTCCGGATGTCCTTCTCCACTGTGGTGATGCGGTTGAAGCGCAGGTACAGCGTGGTCAGAGACGTCAGCCGGTAGACGACGGGAGGGATCTCTCGGAGCTTGTTGTGCCGCAGGTCGAGCATCCGAAGCATCTTCAGGGAATCCAGGGAGTCAGGCAAACTGGTCAAGGAGTTCTCGCTGAGGGCTAAAGTTACCAGCTCCGACAGACAGCCCAACTCAGCCGGCAGGCTCTGTAGCTTGTTGCTGTATAAATACAGTTCCGTCAACTGAGTCAGCTCCTTGATGGCGGTGGGCAGCATGTGAATGGACCGCTTGGACAGGTCCAGTCTCGTCGAGTTCTCCTCGCGACACTTGTTCAGCTCTTTGATGACCTCTGCGTTGCTGGATTTCTTGCGCGTACCTTGTGCCGGGTTCGGCCGCTTTATCGTGTTGTCGACAGAGAAGGCAACACCCGGCGTTGAGCTGCTCGTGTCCTTCTTTCCTTCTTTGGCATCTTTCCCTTTGGTCTTTGCTTCCTTGCCACCATCTTTGACTAAGCTGGATAAAGTCTTGGCCTCTTTTTCCCTTTCTTTACTCCCTGGACCACCTTTGGGGTCCTTTTCTTTTGAATCTTTTTCTTTGCCTAAAGTACTACTCATGTTGACACTCTAAGCACAGAGCTGTGCATGGGACTCTCTTCTCTTTAGGTTACTTATTAAGAAGCAAAGTGACACAGATAGTCAAGGAAGCTTTCGAAATAAACATCCCCATGCAGGCCAACACATTTACGACCACCCTTGGATTAAAAGGCCTCCTGACCCAAAGTTTCTTATTTGTTTAAGATACTCATGACTGTGTTGCTTTGCTAAAGTGGAATTGGAGAATTTAGCCTGCAAAGCAAGTGACCTGTGGCATCCACGGGACACATGCTTGAGTCTTTAAACTGCACACAATCCCAGGTCCCTTAGTTTGACGTTCCTTCAGGTTGCAGGGGTGCGCCGAAGATTGTCCAATCCCCCCAAAAAACACTGTTGGAGAAAGACATACATTGTGTTAATGCAATCCTCTCTTATAAACACCAAGAAACATCGGTTTCAGCAGATGAATGGCTCTGTGTCTGATTGCTGCTTTCTAACATTTCTGGGAGATTTTACAGAAGCAAACTGCTGCCTGGCCAAACTTACAACAAATGCGCTAAATTTAATCTCTTTCAACTTAACATGGAACTGATATGAGTTTCCAGCTAAATATGAGAGAGACAAGAATAGAGACATAAGCACTAGCATGCTGCGCTACCATCGCCAGCCTTCAGGAAGGCCGCCGTTACTGAATGAAGAAAAGTTGTTGAACTCTTCTTAAGTTTTGCCGATGTATTGAAAACCGAAATAAGGAGATAGAAAAGTTATTTTAAAAAATAAATTTCTACTAGGGTTGTCAAAATAATCGATACCTCAATATTAATTGATACTAAAAATGGTTTATAAGTTAGATATTCTGTTCTACCTTGGTATTACATTTTTTCCCCCCAGTCTGGCATATATGCTGCCTCCTGAGTACACCGAAACACCAGGTGCTGCAGAACCCTGACAGAGCTCAAGTGTGTGTGCATAAATGACAAGTATATTATGAGTATATTATTATGGACATAATGGCTTTGAGTTGATATGATTACGTTCATTAGTTGTCATAGGAAATTTTTCGTACACGTTTACATCCATTTCGGCTGTCTGCTTGGTCTTGCCAAACCTAGCCGCCGCGGTGCAACGGGTATAAACACACCGCATATATACTGATTTATGCATTTTGGTTCACTGTATAGCTTCAGTACATTATATAGTGAGTTACTTCTGCGTTAAAATGTGCATCATTCAGTTAAAGTAATGTTTTCAGACTTAAATTAGTGCTAACTCATTGGTGGAAGTACCTGTGTGAAAAGTAGTGGTCTTCACAATAAGAGCATGAGGAAGCACCGGAGAGTTTTATCTGCTGAGTGTTTACTTACGGGAAAATGGGAAATTATGACATTTGATGATTTACACAGACTGGTGATATCCAAATGTTAACTCTATTCATTTATTTTGGTTAGCTCTGCCATTTTTAGGAATGTTAATTGTGATTAATCATGATTAATTCCCAGCTAAACTGTAATTAATTAGATCTAAAAATACATATTTTCGACAGCCCTAATATTTTGTTAACACAACACTCAATATTTTTATATTGAGTGTTGTGTTTTTTTTCTTATTTTAAAACTATTATTTAAAGTTTTAAACTGTTATATTTCACCATTTTTGTGTGCACTTTACAAACACTGCAGATAAGTGTAAACGACTTCGCTTAAACTTTTCAAGCATAAAGTTTTACACTAAAGAATAGTTTACATGTCATTTTTGCACTATAAATTAAGGTAACTAGATTAAAGGAATTTTATTGTGTGTATTAACTTGTTTAGTAAATTGGTGTTTTTAAGTCACCTTTGTAACAAAATCAAGTATCAAGTTGTTGTTTTTTCAGCATCAAATCGAGGCTGAAATTGTAATATCGTAACAACACTCATCTCTATGCTTCATTTATTCTCAGTGAGAGCAAGAGACACTTTACAGCAGATAACAGGAAGGCTAAACAAAACAAAAAAACGGTGGAAGTGGCTCTGGTTTATCTCTTTGAAGATTGATGTCTGCCATGCTGGATTTTGAAAATGTTGACTTTAATAATTTAGCTTTTTTTATTTTTTATAATAAAATTCTGTTAAACATACTGCCTCTACCCACGCCCCCCCAAAATAATAATCATTTAAAAAATGTTGACTTAGAAAAGGATGGCTAGGAATAAAAATATGAATAAATTTGTCTGATTACTGATATAGATATTAGTAGATATTCCCCTACATCTTTAGCACCACGTAAAGCGAACACATCACTTTGGTTACGTCTCTTCTTCAGGTAAAAAAGAAAAAAGGCACAATCCTGCCCTGCATCACCGTCGCTGTGACGTGACCGATCACATACAACATGTCTTCCCTCTCCAGAAACACAATTAGAAAGGGCAAAAAGATGGAAAGAAACACTGAAAAATCCTTACATTAGCCTAAGTTAACGCCAATATATCGTGCGTTGTCACTTTACTTTTAGGAATGTTAAAAAATATTTTTTCCATATTATATATATATATATATATATATATATATATATATATATATATATATAGCAATATAGAGATTTTTATAGTTCTTTTTTAGACTTTGAATGAAGACATGTTTCTGAAACTGAAAGTTTTTCCACAGTTAAATTCAGTAAAAAAAAATTTCAATCACAATATCTGTAGTCTTTCTTATTGTATCGTAATATATCATATTGTCCTGCCTGTATTGTCATACGTATCTTGCCAATACACATCCCTGTTAACTTTAAATCATTTTCCACTGGGACGAATAAAGTATCTTGCAATTAAATCGAACTACAAAATCGACAGATGGAAAATAAACCACTCAAATTCAACGCGCTGGCGCTCTATTAACAGCTAGCTATAACAAGCCCAAAACATTCTCTAAACCTTGAAACGTGAATGGAGAGTGCTGGTCAGAAAGTTTCCAACTTCCTTAGTTAGAACACTACAGCGCTGAAATGTTGCAAACGAATTAAAGGAGTATGTGGCGCAAAAGATGTCACAAAAAGGAAATCAACTCATTTTGAGCAGCTTAAACTGAAGAGGATTACTGTACCCCAAGCTGATATTAACGATCAACAAACTCTTCAGTTTTGTGGGCATTCCAGCAGGATTTTTGTTCACAACGCGCCCAAACATCTGCGGCAAGATTACATGTAACGTCTATGGTGGAGACAGTCAGTGGGGTGTCAGAGTCTCTGGAGCGCTTTATGTGCGTTGGCCGGGCAATTTTGGAAACTTTACTTGTCTTTCAAGCTTCAAAGCGGCAAAAGCCGGCAATGCAGAAGTTCACCGAGCTGAGCTTTTGCCGCTCTTAACGCAGCGCATCAACCAATCAGAGCGTCTCGCTGTAGTGACGTTGAGGTTGTCTAGCCAACCACGATCTGATAGACAAAGGCCAGCCCACACGCTTTGCAAGCTTCAGCCGAAAAATGTATAGGCTTCAAACTAACACTTTGTGAGCGCTGTTTGACAAAGCGTACAGTGTGAACGCACCGTAACTAAATTTGGATGGGCGAGTACTGGGATGCGTTCTTTGCAGAAAAAATGTCAAACCCACCAGCTTAATTCAGATGAACAAGCAGCCCAGCCGATGGTTAGCACCATATCATTTCCAGCAGGTCTCTCTCTAAACAAACCTGTTTCTCTCTGGCCACTTGTCTCTGTTCAGCCTCTCCTTTAGTCTGCTGTACCTTGATGACTGAGTAAAGCTCTCCAGCGCAAGCTGAGCTGTTGTAAAAAGAAAAAAAAAGAAAAAAGAGAAAAGGGAGAGAAACAGGTTTGGCCTGTGATCTGAGCTAAGAGAAAAGGTTGGGACTGCTGAGAGTAATCGTTAGAAGAGGCCTTCAAAGCAAAAAGTCCACACCACACCAGGTCATGTGACCTTTTGGGTGAAAGAAATATTCAGCCAATAGGTTTACCCCCTTACATGGCAGTATACCACACAGTGGGTCGTGTAGACAAAAAAATAATAAAATAAAATATCCACTGCTCTTTTTTGTCGTTTTTTTCTCAGTGAAACAGAGATCCAGCTGTGGAAGTTCTTACTAACTTTAAGTGAGCATAACCAGGCCAAACCGAATGCTGCAACCATGTAAACGTAGCGGTGCAAGCCACTTCCTTTTATGGTCGAAGCACTGGTCTCTCTCAGCCCTTTTTCTTCTAACTTGTAGACTAAATGTGTTGCACAAAAAAAAAAAAAAAGACTGTTCAATAATGGCAAAGGGGCACACCAGAAATGTCTTCATAACATCTGGTTCAGATGTAATTAGTAGAAGACTTTAAGGAGTGGGAACTTTTATTTTCTGTCAATCCAGCAAATATCTTCTTAAAATAATATAGCTAAAAAGAAAAACTGATGTAAACAACCCCACATTTAAAAATTATGAGCACTAATACGAATCTTCTTTTCCTACACATACAAATTTATTTGATCTAAAGCAAAACGTTAGTCCCAAGACAAGCCGGGACAGAAAACTGATTCCCATGGACTTAAAAACCAAGAATCTCCTAGAAAATCAGATTTCCACTTTCAATGTTTTTTTTTCTTAAATAAAAAAAAGAGATGGCAAGTGATAAAAATACTTTCATAAACTTGCTTTTATTTTAATCACCTTGTCTCAGAGATGACTTGAAATCACAACAAGCCATTCAGATTCGAGAAACCACACAATCCATGAAGAGACCAATGCTACCCAATCACTTCACAGCCAAACAATTAAAGAAGGACCAATCAGACTTTGACTGGAAAGTACTGATTTCTGACTTCGTCTTATGTTTAAGTTAATCTGGTGAGGGCAAAAACACCAATCAGCGTTACTAGTATAGGCTGATCAGTCTGTGTCCAAGAAGAAATTGTTGTTTTTGGCCTAAGATGTAAAATGATGCCTAATGAACGCAAGTAATCGAGCAGCGACGAGACTTGCAACCACTTATACCATTACATGTTTGCAAAAACCCACTTCCTTCATGTAGATATCGGGCTTGAAGTCAAATGCAGCTTTACAAAGAAAAAAGGCTAATGTGCACCCATCAACACTACCGCAGCGCCACCATAAAGAGCTACTTTGACTTGCCCCCCCCACACAGAGACACACAATAATGAAGTTTCCATTAAGGATACATTGGGCCCATCTGCTAATGTCAGTGCATTTAGAGAGAACTCCTCACTCTGCTGAGATCCGTTTTACTGTCTTTATGATCGGACAAGATGCGCATCAAAAAAACAACAACGCAGAAATAAATGGGATATCTTTGAAACACTCGTCATGCGAGTAACCCTGGGTGCAGATGTGGCGCTGGGAGGAACAAAACGCCCAAAGTGTTACAGCACCGATTACCATGAGTGTCAGAAGAAACACCTCAGAAATGATCGAAACTCAATTGATGTGGGAGCAGTTTCTAACAGATCACCGACAAATCGGTGGCTACTAGGTCGAGAGGTCAAGTCGCCTTTAGAGATCAAATCACTCAGCCAACATGGACAGCAAGATAAATATACGAGAGTAGGGCTGTGTGCTCACCGATACAGGTGGAACAATCCGGTATGAGCTATAACAATGCTACACGTTACGTTGTAACTCCCCATAATCATTTAGCAAAATTTGCCTTACTACTCATCTTAAGAACAGGCAGGGGAAGTAACCACAGTGCATAGAAAATGACGAGCAAATAAATGAGAAATGTCCGTGTTTGCCAGAACCCGCTGAGAATAAGGCAGGAAATAAGAACGAAGCTAAACGTCAACAGCGCGGAGAACGTCAGTTCTGCTAGACCGCTAACCTGCTAGCTTTAGTTAGCGAGCAATTTAGCCCCGACCCGCTAGCGACAATTTAACAACAGGGTTCCTAAATAGACAAGCAGTATAACCACACTATGTGACAATATAGAGCAACACACACACGCGCATATATACAGAGTTGGAGCGAGCCTGAAATGATAACTCCACACACACACACAAAAAATGATTAGTCTGCTCCCGAGCCGAGCGTTTTTTTTCAGCGTAGGCCCGAGCGGAGCGGCTGTCGGGTGCAGAGCGAGTTTGCCCGAGAGGGGGAATCACTGCTACCGCCAGCTGTGAGCGCAGACAGCGGGCACCCGAGGCACAGAGCATCCGCCAGTGTCAGCAGAGGCACCAAATCCTACCCAACTCCTATGTACGAACTAGCAGCAACACTGAATTCGAGCGCCGATTCTTCAACAAAAGTAAATAGGGGGGAAAAAAGGCAAAGCGCTGAAAAAACAGAAGCCATTCCGAAGCTGAACAAAAGAGTGCGCTCGTATTCGCCACCAAAATAATAAAGACACGTTAGCGCTAAACGGAGTCGCAAAAAAGGAGGTTGAGGTTAACATCTAATGAATGTGTGTAAACTGAGCTGAAGGGATGAAAGCGTGTATTGTTGTTGTGGTAAAATAAGTGGTTTACCTTCAGAGGTGTGACTCCGCCATCCTAGCTGCTTCCTCCTATTTTCCTACACTGCTGCTCCGCTCCCCTCCCCTCCCTCTACCGCCGATCACACAACTGCGTCATACTTACGCCCAACCAAAGTTATCACGAGATCTTCAAATGCACCTAAACATTCCGCTTTTTAATATTTAATCAACTAAACTTTTTACAACATCGTAGCAAGAACCGTGTGAATACAAATGTATATTTTAAATGATACTTTTGACATAGTTTGTGCAGTCAGCCATATTGTAGCACTAAAAACACAAGACAAGGCAGTTTTATTAATACAGAACGTTTTCATCAACAAGGCAACTTAAATTGTTTTACACGATTAAAAGAAAAATAAAGTAACAAGAAAAAAATATACATTTCACTAGGAAAGTAAGGGAACAACAGTGATAGGTTGAAAAACAGAGGACAGCTTATGACTTTCCCTTTGTTATTAATCAAAAGCAACTCTTAACAAATGTGTTTCTACCCTTGATTTAAAGGGAACTCAAGGTTTTCTGGGTTGACATAGAGACAACAGATAATAATAATAATAATAAATAAAAAAATAAAAAAAATAATAATAATAATAATTATTATTATTATTATTTGTTGCAAAGCCATTTAATGTTTTATAAACTAATACAAGTATTTAAAATTCTATTTGTTGAGCTAAAGGGAATCAGTGTAAGGACTTTAGAACTAGGATGATTGGCTCTGCATTCCTGGTTCTAGTGAAGATGCAACTAGCAGCATTCTGAACGAGCGGAAAATGTCTGTTTGACTTTTTAGACAGACCTGTGAGGACACTGTTGCAGTAATCAATTCTAATATAGCTAAATATATGCACGAGTGCCTCAAGATCTTGCTGTGAAATTAGTTCTTTAATCCTGGAAATGTTCTCCAGGTAACAGAAGGCCGACTTTGTGTCTCCATCACTACATCTGGATTCCGGGCATGGTCAGTATTTTCTAGCTGTAATAGCTGAAGCTGTGTGCTGCCTCTTGATTGTTAAACTTTAGGTCCAAAAATAATTACTTCAGTTTTGTCTCAAGTCAGCTGGAAAAAGTAGCATAATTAGTTTGTTTCAGCTGAAGTATTTACCATTTACCATATTTTAAGAGGAACACAGTATACAGTTGTATTTATAGTATTTATAGGATTCAGTTTATTATTCAAAAAACAATATGCTCTTGGTCCATTCAAAATATTACTGCATAAATAGGCCTGGAATATTTGAGAATGCAACAGTGAAGTTTGGGCTTTTTCAGATGCTCATTATTAGTGTGCAGAATTATTACACACCTAAAAAAAACAAGGAACATTTTCCCCTCTCACTCGTTTGTTTTTATCTGTCAGAGATAACAATTAAATAACTTAAAATTTGCTCATAAACATTTCTGACAAAAAAACAACAACTGTGACCTATATGGCCACCCTTCTTTTCAATTACAGTCACAAGCAGTAAGATGTGGAACCCTAAAGTGCTCAGAATTACATAAATAAAACCTAATGATATAAATGTTTATGTGACAGTGTGAGGTTCCTGTGACTGTTCCTGCTCCGATTGATGTTGCACCCTGGCTGCTTGGCCACAGGAGATATCCCTTTGGTTAGAACGCATAACTCTCACCCAGGAGTCGTGGGATCACCTGGGCCCTCGTTGTGCGACTTGCCATGTTTACATTAATAGATAATAGATACAAATTTAATGTGACTATAAAACTGTGAAAAAACTACATTCATATAAAAGTCTAAGCTCATTATTATTAAATATTTGTCATTTTTCTTTAAAAATCAATTTATTAACATAAAACATTATTTATTTGTAAAAACAAAAACCCCCGGTTATAATAGATTTTATTTTTCAGTCATTTTATTTAATTTCTTTAGTTGTTTTTTTTTTTCCTTAAACATCTTTTTCCACATAAGCACCATTATTTCATAATGGTGTTTTCCCCTATGGCTTATATATTTCAAAATAGGATTTATCCACTGAACGAAATCATCAGCCAATCAGAGTCACTGTGTGGGACCTGTGTGCTAAGTAACTGGTGTTTCATCATTGATCATTCCCTTCAATTTAATCAGCCAGAGTAGCTGGAGCTGGAAAAAGTTCCCACAGCACGGAGCCTTGACTTAGCCTGTTGTGCTAAGCTACAGAAGGCTGCTAGCAGTGAGTGAGAACAGCTATCCAGGAAGATAGAAGTGGAGCTATCCAGGATAGAAATAACAGGTCTGCGTGGGCCAGAATTGGTGCTTGTTTGTAGGTGCTAAATACTTTTTCTTTGCACTAAATGAATAAATTATTCACATATCACACAATGTAATTTCCTTGATTCTTTGTACATTCTCCTACAGCTGACATGTACCTATGATGAAAATTACAGACCTCTCTCATCATTTTAAGTGGGGAACTTGCACAATTGGTGGCTGCTAAATACTTTTTTTTTTGCCTCACTGTATATATGCGTAACAGGGAGCTACAATAATATCATCAAAAAGTTTGATGAAGACAAGTTTGCAAGTCAGCCTGTCAGGAAACTGTCACCTGTATTATGACATATAGGGATGAAGCATATTCTTTGCTAAGGTAAGCTGAGGTGTTGGAGGTGTCAAAATATGTGGAAAACCAACCAATTCTTCATTTCTTTGACCTGTTTTTGACTGCAAAAAGAACGAATGGCTTGAATTTCAATGTAATATTTTGAGTTTTGAAATAAAACAGCAGACACTGTGAGCGATTTATGTGGCCTAAAGTAATGGCAAGTGGCCATACTCTGTGTCAAGCTAGGAATCCTGGTCTCCTCTTCACAAGTGTTGCAAGAATGGAGCAGGAGACTTATACAGAGATGGATTGGAGCCTCATCTGCAGTTATAGTTTTTTTTTTTCATCCTCCACAGCTTCTATTTGTGGTGGATGAAGTAATAACTGAGCCAAAAAGCTAGAAAGCATGAGATCCCAGGTATTATTGGCTAAAATTAGCTTTCTTCACAGGGTACCTTAGAGATAAAGTACCAGAGAGCGCTTCTCATAGAGCACCTGGTCCTCCACATCAAAAACATTCAAATGAGGTGGTTCCGCCATCAATCAGGGACATCTTCCACTGGGAGCAGATCCTAAACCCATTTGCGGGACTAACCACTGCTCTGATCTTGAAACAGCACAGAACCCTTCAAAACAAGACAGTGACTGTCACAGGGGAGACGGATGTCTGAGTTCCCTTCCTATTCCACCTTCCTCCACATCCTGATCTTGCATAAGCTGACGACAATGGATGGATGGATGTAATTTTGGAAATAAATAAAGTACTTATTTAACTAATAACAAAATCATTAGCAATAATAATTTGAATTGCGAGAGAAACCTTATTATTACGTTTGCAATAATGCGGAGAACAATTTACTTTGAAATCCTTTTATCAGCAGAACATCTGAACCATCTCAGTGGTATCACCGGATTCTATGCCATTGGTTGTTTTTATTGCAAATTTAAAATACAAAACTGAGAAGGTATACAACGAGAGACATTCTAGACCTTACTGTATATTCATTTTCTACATTTGATGCTTTTACAAAGATTGCAAGAATACCTAATAGCAACGAGTTCTTATGGGATTTTTGGAGCCAGCAAATTTGGTCGAATACTATTTTTGCTCTAATTCATTTATTTTGTAAAGTTTTTAAATGGTGCAATGCAGAGTGGGTGATTATCTTGTTATTTGCAGATGCTAATGGTTTGGTGATTCTCTCCAAGTGTTAGGTATAGTACACTGAATGGCATTTAGTTTGACCCTAAAGAGTGTTGTTGTGATGATCTCCACAATCTTAGGAGGATTATACGATAAACATCCTATCTCTTCACATAGTATCTGATATTTGTGGATAGAAATACATGAGGCATATCTAAACAAATGATTTATCTGATGACGATGTTTGTTGACAGTGACAGTGTCCTAAGTTGTACGTCCCAGATCAGTTTTAGGCATTGTTGATGTTAAACACGCACTTGAAGTTATGTGATCACAATAAATCCAATATTTAAAAAATCTTGCTTAGGACGCAAAGATGAACAAGTGCAAACTAAATGTGCCTCATTCTCTTGTTTACAAAAAACATAGGAAAAATAATATATTCATAAGTGCTTTACCTGTTGTAAAAAAGAAAGAGTGATGCTAAGAATTCTTCAAGTTTCTGAAATTGCTTCAGCAAGTGTGTGCATGTCTTAGAATTAGGAATGTACCCATACCCATACTGGTATCGGTCTGATACCGTTCTAATGTACTCATACTTGTTAAGGTTAATTGATATCATCCACCAATACCAATGTTTGATTAAAATGTGGAAACTCTGTAATCATTTCACAAGAAAGATTTGAGACTCGAAATTTTTCTCTTTTTTTAATGTTTTCTTAATTTTCTTAATTTTAAATTAATAACTAATATTTTATTAATTTTATATCTACTCCACCATCATTTGTTGTAACAAACAGAGAAGAAAATAAAACCTTGTTTCCAAAACATTGGATTTTTTTGTGTGGTAGAAGTATCTGCATTGGTACTCGGTATTGGTAAGTACTCAGATCCAAGTATCGGTATCATTTCAGTTTTTAAAAAAAGTGATATCATTGCATCCCTACTTATCATGGTCATCAAAGAAATGTTTAGAATGAATACTTCTTTGTAGTATTTTAGCTGGTTTTCAAATCAAACCTACATGTTTTTTTCCACAAAAAATATCACATGAGAAAATGAGAAAAAAATCTATCTAACTTATCTTTACACAGATGAGAAGTAATAAAGCAACATGCGTGTCCATTTGAAGTTTTCTGCAAATAGCTTTGAAGCAAAGATTGCTACCTATAGGCCAAGCCTTAGTGCCAATCATAGGAGCTGTAATGATTGTCCTCCCCTCAGGCCGGCGTTACAGAGCGCTGTACGCCAAAACCACCCGACATAAGAACAGCTTCTTCCCCCAGGCTGTCGCTCTGATGAACTCTGAGTAGTCAGAGTGTGAGTGTGAGTCCATTCACATGAACAATAAACTAAAACTCTGCACTGCTGTATATACTCACTGTACAATAACCCCGGTTTGGTGTATATATTATCCTTTATTATTTATTTGTATTTATTTATTTTTTCCTTTTTTATTTCACTTATTTAAATTCTGTACTGGAGAGAAAAGTTGCCGGAGTCAAATTCCTTGTATGTGTCATACTTGGCCATTAAAGCTGATTCTGATTCTGATTCTAAAGAATCTGTGTCATGAACAGAATGCGGAATATTGTTTTGACAAAAAGGCAAGTAAGAGACAGACTCTTATCAGTAAAACCAGTTTCTGACGGATGTTGCAACACCGACCTCTATGCGTTAAGTTCAAGATAACACACCCTTTTTCACCCTTTGACACTAAACATTTGAGATTAAAGCTTGTAGAACAAGCAGGAAAAAGGCTGTTATTATTATTAATGGTACCAGCAGTAGAAGTACTATTAGCATCAGTAATAAACAAATATTTTTTAAAAAAAATTTTCTCTTGACATACTTTGTCTAAGTATCAACCATAGACTGTATATAATCATGTGTCAACACTTAACGCCTTTGTGAATCTTTCAGCTTGGCTTCAATACTATGAGCCGCCTGTGGGGTCGCTATAGCGCCTGGTTAATAAAATAAACACAGAAGAAGATCACGTTGGCCTGGCAACTGCAGCAAACCTAATCCGGTGCTTAAAGGTAGGACTGGCCGAAAAGACTGTGTAATACATTGAAATATGTGCTGAGAACGTTTTACTAAACTTGTTTCTGCAGTCAGCTAAATGTTACCAGGAGGTTTCATTAAACTAAAACGACCCTTAATGCCTCTAGGTCTTATTTAAACACGTAGTCGCTAACATGCTACATGGGATTAGCCTTGTGCTAAATAGGTTGGTGAAGTCCGATCTAAACGGCTTTTTTAAATTGACATTTAAATATATATATAAAATATATAGAAAATAAATATATAGAATCTACTTAAAATGGGTTATGGTTGTTCTACATAGTAGCTTCTTGCGAATATTATTACAATGATAAAAATGTCGATGTCAAACAGACAATCAGACAACTACATGAAGTATTATCGAAATGGTTAATTTAGTGAATGCACTAGATAGGAATAGAAACGTTTCACCATGTAGCAAACCTCTTGCTTACCCTTTCAGGACGCACCCAGAGGACACCATGCCTGAGGTCAAGTCAATATTGAGAGAAGTTCTGCCTAAACAAGGTTTGCATCGTGATATCTGCACAGCAGTAGATACAAAAGATGGTTTGTGGACGCTCCTTATGACTTGTGGACTGTTGAGCATCTGCTAGCAGTTGCACAACTAGTCAAAGATTCCTCTGTGCTCCCTTCATGGTACCAGTTTTGGCGTTGAGTTAGACAATTATGGTATGTTGGTCAGAAATAGATTGCTTTGTGTAAAAAAAAAAAAAAAAAAATATATATATATATATATATATATATATATATATGTATATATATATATAAGTATCTCGTAGCCTCAGAACTCGTTTCGTTGGTTATGATTGAGCTTATTGTATTTTATTGGGACTTTTTGTGATCTACTAATACGTACCAGCGCATAGCTCTGAAGGTAAAGGAAAATCAAAATGATTTATAAATAAAAACCTGAAGGAACCCTTTTTTTTAAATAGCAAAAAAATATATATTTTTAAGAAACCTAGAGCCAGGTTTTTACTTTTTTTTTCTGTTTAGTCATTGTTCGACTGAAAGATGAATCTCCAGCTCAGTCACAACTGGTACTAGCTACATTCATCTTACCAGTTCATGCTGAACAAGAGGCAAGGCAATTTTATCACACTGTATGTAAAGCACACTTTACATACAAGGCAATTCAGGGTGCTCTACATGGTTCGATGGTAAAGAAACCAAACATATAATTTGATTAAAAACCACAATTTAGGGAAAGCATGAAAATAAGTTGTATAAAAAAAAATCAGTATTACTCAAAAGCACCTCTAAACAGTAGAGTTTTAAGTAGAGCTTTCTTTGATTTGAAAGAACCTAACGATTCAGCAGCTTTGCAGTCATCAGGAAGTTTATTCCAGATTTGTGGGACAGAGAAGCTGAAAGCTGCTTCTCCATGTTTGGTTCTGATTCTAGGGATGTTTAGTAAACTAGAGTTGGAGGACCTGAGTGGTCTGATGGGTTGTCGTAGTCACAGCAGGTCTTCAACATACTTTGGTGCTAAACCGTTTAGTGATTTATGAACTATGAGTATTTTGACGTCTATTCTCTGAGCTACAGGGAGCCAGTGGACGTTAGACCCCGTTGCATGATGCTGCCGTCTCCATGTATCATATTTGGAATGGTGTGTTCAGGGACATATCAGGTGTTGCTTTTCCTCCACTTATTTCCTTATTGCATTGTTAAAGAGTTACATTTAAGACCAGTGCATCTTTTCCCACCTGACCTGTAGACCTCTGCAGCTCCTACAGTCTTCCCCTGGACCTCTTGGCTCGTCCTCTGAATAATTCTAACATTAGATGCAGTTTAATAAGGGGCTGTGAATACATATGTATGTAACCCCTCGCTGCCACCAAATTTTATTTTGGCTCACACGGTTCCGTTTTGTTCGATCACAGAAAATCCGAATAAAATAATTAACGTTGGTTTTATGTGGAATATCTTGAGGATATGAAAATATTAGCAACTCGCCTTCTAGTTGTGCCTATTTAATGCTCAAATATGCTGACATGTTGGGTTATGCATATAAACCCAGATCTGTTTTTTTGTTTTGCTGCATCTACAGGACAGCTCTACATGGAAGATGTCCCAACCATGATTCTGTGTAAGCCAAAGTTACTCCCACTCAAATCCGTCACGCTTGAGAAACTGGAGAAAATGCAGATGGAGGCTCAAGAGGCCATCAAACAGCAGGAACTGGCAGTGAAGGAGCAAGTACAGCAGATGCCCAGTTGAGGACTTGAAACCAAAGAAGAAGAAAAAAAGACTTTTGAAGAGCACAAGTCCTATGATTCACTGTTGAAAAGTTTTTTTTAAAAATCTGTGAAAGAAAAACAAGTTACTGAGCAGAAGCTCAGGCAAAGCTGTGGACTGAGTTTAACAACTCTAGTCATTATAAAAAGAATAATTCAATTAATAGTTACAATTGGCTACTTGCCCGATTATGTCTTATTTAATATAAGAGTTTCTGTTAGGAGCTGTAGATAACATAGTTATGCAATTGTGCACCCTGTAGTGATTGATGTTTAATGTAAATGACACAATAATAAGAATTCCAGACTTTTGAAGTATTTAATCAATCAACATAGAAAAATTCTGGCATAAGTCACTACCTAAATACAAAAATAAATTTTAACCATATGTCAATTTATCTAATGGGTGTGTTTTCGGGATTTTGTTTGTCTCCTGCCGTCATAATGACTGTTTTAGAAAGTAAAGCACAGCAGAGAAAACAGCAGCCAGTTACAGACCAGTTACTGCGTTGAGCAAATATCCTCCCTTTATTTATCTCTTCCACAGATTCATAAAGCTATTATCACAAATTAGTTATCTTGGTACAAACACTGCTTTTGGAAAACAAAAAGGAGTAGCAGTAAAACCGGAAAATAAAACAAAAACTGTACACGATGACATGGAATGACTGACGCTGAGAGGTGTGGCACTTTAAGGGATAGCTTATGTAAAATATTGGTATAGAAACACTTTGGAGAAAAGTGGTCTACATCAGTTTAAATCAAAAGTGCAGCTTTTCTTTTCCCAGAATTGTGCCGTTAGAAGGGAGAACATTTTTACTTCACCATTTTAATAAAAAAAAAAAAGAGCAAGTAAAAGGGTATGTTTTTCCACTTCTTTTCAGGAATTCTGGCTCATGAAGAAGGCCTCCTCAGTACCGTTCAAATTTCACAACTCCGCCGTCTCCCTCGCTGACCAACCTCTTTCTGTTCCTAAAAGAAGGATCGCAAAGAGCCTGATCAGCAATACGCTAAAAAAAAAAAAAAAAAAATCGGAGCAGATATTCAGTAAATTGCCTAGGTCTAAGATAATGAAAGCACTTACCGACGGGGACACTGATCTCTTAACTTTACACCAATGATTCCCATGCGATAGCTCTTCTCCACAAATTGCTCCAGGATAAAATACGCAAGAGGAACGTCGATGTTTATCTCATCGATGTCCATGTAAACTCGTTCATAGCCCTTACAGGGAGAGAACGAGAATTTTATTTGAAGCAACTGAATGAGCTTTATTTTGCAGTGCTCTATTCAACCAGCAGGTGGCTCCCTACCCTTTGCATTTGGTCCACAGTGATGATGGAAGAAAGAGAGAGCGACTTGAGTAGCTGCAGCACCATTTTGAATGTTTTCTCCCCTCGAGACTCAAGCACCATCACGATCGCCTGAGGAGAAGCACCACAGATTGTTATTTATTGTATTTATTTTTAGTTTTTTTTTACCCCTCAGCGTCACACTGGAACAGAAAACGTTGCACATACCTCATAGACAAACTCATGGTGGAAATGTGGGACCTCCAGATCTCGAAGGCATTTCTCTGCCTCCTTGCCGTCTCCAGACAGGATGTACTCCTTCAGTAGAAGGTTCATCTAGAACAGAGAACCCAGAACATTCAGCTAAAGTTTTTTGGTCAAATAATAAAAACTTGCACATTAGTAGTAAAGACTGTAATGATGGGATTGCGCTTTCTACTGAATTAACAAGTTACCTCTTTGATGAGTTGTATGACAGGTCTCTGGCCTCCTCCTGTCCCCCAGTGGTTGTCCAGGCGAAGACCACCCATGCTCATCTTCAGCAGCACCGCTGCTCGATCCAGTGCTGCTCTGCAGGTTCAAGGAAGTAAATAAATGAGTTTGTGGGATGCTGGGAGATTCCATGTGACTTTTAGCTCAAGGAGTTTCTTCCTGTTTTGGAGCGATGATTACTTTTAGGGATGCAACGATACCGATATTGGGTATCTGGGCCGATACCATTCTAATGTACTTATATCGGTTAAAGTTAACAGATACCATGAACCGATATTAAAAATGTGGAAAATCTGCAATAATTTCTCAGAAATTTTTTTCTTTTTTCACCTGAAATATTAGTTTTATGGTGATTTTTATTAATAATATTTTCAATCTAATTCACCATCCTTTGTTGTAACAAGCGGAGAGAAAATAAAAAGCATCTTTCAATTCGTTGCATTTTATTGTGTGGTAGAAGTATCGGCATTGGTACTCGGTATCGGTTTGGAAAAAAAGCGGTATCGTTATGTCCCTACTTACTTTTGTTATTTAACTTGCTGAAACAAAACTTTGACACTGACTATTTGATCCTGAACCAGGTCCTTAAGCAGATTACAACACCCGGCTATTTCTAGCTTTTTGGAGGATAAAACTCCTAGCAAGTTTCTGAACTAAATATTTACTCATATCCAACTATCGGTTCAAAAAGCATGTCAAGAGAAAGATAAAGGTGATGAAATATTACTTCATAGACATCAGAAGAAGCTTTAGCAAGGCATCTATCTGACTGTAATGATGTATTAACATGTCTCTTATTGGAAGGAGTTATGAGATATTTTGTGAAGGGTAAGAGAAGAAAAGTGGACTAAATCCGCCTCTCTTTTCTTCTAAGATTAAAGGTCCTGAAAAATAAAGTTTTTTTTATAGCACTTAATAGAAATAGAAATCTTAGAGAGTCGTTGCGCATGGGTTTATAAAGACAGACACTATTTATGTGGGCCTTTAGAGTCTGATAACAGTTGTGTGCTTGATTATTTTATCAAATAAATTTGTATTTGTACACTTATGAATTACATCAATCTTAAAGGATGTACATTATTATATTTTAGGAAGTACTCTTCAAATGCAGACAGCTATTTATGAATATTTTCTATAGTTTATGCGTTTTATCAATACAGCCTGGAAGAATCTGCCCTTTGAGGACTTTCCTGATCTTGATGTTGCCGGAAATCAAGAGGTCCTGACACCGACTACACTTACCCAATTATACAGTCTCGACTGCAAAACTGTACTTCTGACACCCAGCTTTTATTTCTTCACCCCACATCTGATTTCAGCTACCTCTCTGCGATGAGAACTTCTTAAATTTGACTAACTCAGATGGTAAACTGCCATATTCACACACAGCGCGGCGTAGTAAACGGAACGCTTCAGTAAACCCACCTCGCATGTTCGCCGTTGACTTTGCCCTTGTAGCCGTCGATGTAACTCTTGGACAAAATGTGGTCGCTGACAGCCCGAGCGATGAACTGGCCGACCAGCTGGAAGGAGAACACAGATGAGATGGATGTATATGCTTGCGAATTTAAACTTAAAAACAACAACTTGATAGCTATATATAATTGGACAGGTTTAAAATTCATTGAAAAAATTACAGTCTAACAAGTTTTTATTGAGACATTTTTCATGTTTGCTGCAAAAGCCAACGGGTTTAATTGAGTGCGAGCATCCCAAACAGACGCCTGTAGCAATGCTGGCCTCTTCAGGGGGGAAACATGTATCTTTGTTTACAGTACAGGACTCCACAGTCCGGGGGAAAGAAAGAGCCGGCTTCGCTGTTTTGGCCTCCGTAAAGCAGCCGCTCATTGTTCCTTTACAAACCAGAGGCAGCTACATCACAATGCTGCGTGGCACAGTGGCCAGACTGAGCGTGTGTGAAACTGAGAGACACGCCCCTCAGTGAAAGTGCAGAGTATAGAAGAGAAGGGGGGAAGGGCGGAGTCATAATGCCTCATCAAAGCCACAGAGAGAGAGAGAGAGAGAGAGAGAGAGAGAGAGAGCAGATGACTGGTTAGGATAAAGCAGATGGAGTTCTGGAGGGGGGGGGGCTTGCAAATAACCCCGCATTTTTTGCAGAGTTTGCATGTTGTGAGGAAAGAGACAATGATGAGAGGTCTGCTCAAACTGGAAAGGAAAGAGCTCACAGACACACACCGACTCTTTTCTTGAAACCCAACAGATAAAACCACAGTGTGATTCCCCTCCGCCACGCCAACAGGCAGAGTTCAAACTCCCCAGACAGAAACGAAACAGATGGCCTAGTCAGAATAAGGGGGGGTCCACAATACATGAGCACAAGTTCTGTCGTTAGGTGTCACCGATTTTAAGAGCTAATTCCCCCCAAAAAAAGAGTAGAACCCAAAAAGATTGACTCTTTTTCCATTTTGTCATATTACAGACACAAACTTTAATGTATTATGTAACATATGTGATCGACCAATGTAAAGTAGTGGGTAGCTGTGAAAGCAAAAAGGATAAATGTTTTTAAATTATACCTGAAAAGCTGCAATGACATCTCTAGGTGCCATCCATCTTCCTGTCATGCTGTCAACAGGGCTGGCTGTCTATTTCTGCCACACTTATGGATTTGTATTTAAAAAAATAAATGTAAAAAAAATTATATCTATATAGATATATATATATATATATATATATATATATGCATAATTCTGTGCTACTTTGAGGTTTGTGGTTCTAATGAGAACAGGTGTAACAGCTATGAATACTTCTGCAGGGCCCATTAAAGAAGAAACTAAATATACCGAGGACAGCTCCTTCAGCCTGCGTTAATCTTATAAAGATCTTAATACAGGTTGTTTTTTTTGTGTCAGCGAAAGACGGCACAACAAATGAGCTTGAGGCAGCAAACAAACCTTCCAACATACTTCAGTCAGCAGTTCTGAAAACTCACTTGAGGCGCTCCAGGTGTATCCAGGACCAGATCCGGCAGATCTCTGAGCAGTTTGTCAAACGAGGACTCCATGTCGCTGTGGGAGAGAACGCTTCCACACAGGTCGGCCAGCAGCCTGGAGGTCAGCTCCCGCTGGCTCGCCTTGGCCTCCAGGGCCAGAGACACGGCGAGCGACGGCACCTCGCTCCGCATGGGGCCCAAGTTCAGGTCTGCAAGCAGCTCCTGCAAAAGGAAAAAGAACAAAAACATTTGCTCTGATTTTCAGAGGAAAATCCAACGGATCTGCACAGGAATACAGTTTGGAGCACTCACGGCTACTTCATTTGTGTCTCCGTGCTCAAAGTACTCTTGCACTATCGGCGTGACGGTCTTCTCAAAGTCGCTCTCATCCAGCGGAGGCACCACAGTCTCGTACACACAGTTTTCCTGTCAAAACAAGATAGGGATCCATGTTTGTTTTTTTTTGTTAGGACGCGCATCACATCTGGACCAAAAATACATTATAAAAACATACAAACGTAAAAAATAAATTAGCTTTATAAACCACAATTAAAACCTAAAAGATATTGTTAAACATATTATATTGTAGTTGTGATAGAGTGAATACAGTGGAAAAGGGGGGAGGGGCTAGTTACCACTATCAGGGTCTGCCACAGGTTCTTATAAAGTGAAGGTTTCAATTTTGTTTATTCAAATTTAGTGTCTTTGCCCACCTCTTGCTGTGCACTGTTGATCTGCTGACTTTTTCCAAGAAAACCAATAATTTTTGGCTGTTTGGAAATACAGTACAGACTAAAAGTTTGGACACACCTTCTCATTCAGTGCATGTTCTTTATTTCAAATATATCAGTTCAAAAAATGTCCACTATTGTCCTGAAAACAAATGAATGGCAGAATCATCACAGTAATTACCTGATCTTCATCAAAGTTGGGGTCTTTTTTGTCCACTTCCACTGGTTCGTAAACTTCACCTGATCTTCCCCAGACGCCCTTTCCTCCAGCCCCACCTGTAGGCACGAGTCAGAGATGTTGTTACACAGAATGTCCCGACTACCATGACACCTGCTCATGTTAATTTAACAAGGGGGGTATCTCACGTATCTTAGCAACCCGGAAACATGAGTGCTTTTTGGTATAGATAGACCGGTATTGATCGATTTAAAATAATTGTTCCTGAGTCTTTACAATTAATATTTACCTTTAAAAATGTATGGCACCTCATTGTGAAAATATTAACAAAATAATAAAATATTCCTACATTTCTTTCTGGGTGATTTAAGCACACAGAATTCAGCCTAAATAAAAGAACAAGCTTTTTGCAGCCACAGCTAATAATAAATTCAGGCGACATGTTCCGTGTAGGCAAAAGCAATAGTTGGGTGAGCCCCAGCAGACTGCATACAGTTTAAGGAGACCAACACCAAAGCAAACTGCTTAGTTCCAGTCAGTAGGTGGGTACAGGACTATATTTAGCTCATCCCACACTAGTTGAAAACCCGTCGCACTACTCTGTTAAAACGACTCCATCCCCCGTCTGCTTTTACTTTACGAAGACCAAATTCATTTGCACACCCCCAGCTAAACTCTCGGCTAAAGTATAAAGCCACAGGGATTAATTGGAGGAAAGTCCGGAGCTTGAATTACATGGCTTCGCTGACGCGAAAGCACCGTTGTGTAATCAAAAGAGGACCGACTTTAGTGGCAAGAACAACTGGAAGTGCCCTTTAGTCTGCTGCCTGTGGGGAAGAAGGCCAGTGGACAAACCCAGCTCCAGTCTGAAGGAGAGTCTAAACGAGGAGCGATGGTTCCATCGCTCAGGAGCTGCAAAACGACCACGAAACCAAGAAAAATAATCTTGATAACAATTAGCAGACTAAAAGAGCATTTTTGTTCTGCAAAGGTTCTTTCTTTAGCAAGACATTCTGAAATAAATAAACCTATAAAATGAGCATATCTGTGTTTTTCTTTATTAAAAAGAACACACTAAGAAAGTCCTCGGGCACTAATTTCAGACCAATAATTTCCTCAATATCCTATCAGAAAATAACAAATCTATTGCCACATGATGAGAATGCTGACGGATTCTGCATCTGAAATTTCCAGAGAAGCTCAGTTTGCTGCGAGACGTGAAACAGGCCCGTTTTTAAGGATTTGAGCCGCTCGATATCAACCTGGTGCGCGTTTACAGTCTAATCGGTTTATGGATCGGCGCTGGAACGACACCAGCAGGAAGTCCCTTTTGATGCACTCAACTCTGGTAATGACAACGAAATGCCTGACTCCAGAAAATATGAGGAAGCAAAGTCATATCGCATAAAAAAATAAAACACAACATCTTGCCTTTTTTCGGCAGGCCTCTACCCTTGCCCATCCGGGACTTTCGGTCCAGCAGCTTGCTCTTGGGGCTCGTTGGCGCCATGGAGGTTCCCCTCCCTACATCGCCATTGTCACTGAGCGAGTCGCCCCTGCCGGAGTCCCTGGAGGAGGTTTTCCGCAGCCTCCGCTTGGCCTTGGCCTTCAGACGAGCCTCGTGGATGTTGTTGCTGGAGGAGGACATCCAGTTACCGTTGATCTCATTTTTGATGTTCTTGTTGGAGACGGCAGATCCCCCGTTGTCTTCTTCAGCGGATATGAAGGAATCGCTGAGGTCCTCGGCCTCTGTTGAGACACACAGGAACGCGTTGGCGAATGCAAAAATAAATATCACCATCAAACGCTTTCATTCACTTGATAGGCTGCAGTTTGATGGTCATGTGACAGGGATGGAGATGCTGCAGAGGACTGTGGTTGTTGTCTAAACACTGCCTAGAAAGGCTAAGGAGATGCGTGTAAGACACAGGAATTGGTCGACATCAGTTGCCAAAACAGCATACCCATCAGAATGACATACTTTCAGTTCATGCGCATGCGCAGCAGAAAAAAAATTTACTTTTCCCTTTGGTGTTCAAAATCTATTCCAATCACCTTAAATTATATATATTCCAGGTTTAGGCATTTAAAAGAAAATATATTTGTCCTTCTGTAACCTTAGGGTTAGAACATAAAACTTGTGGGTTGGTTAAAATTGGTTATATAACTCCAGTTACGGTATGCTATTCTGACAAAGTATGCCGTTTTGTGAGAACACCGGCCTTAAAGTGGAATTCCGTTTTTGTTTTGTTTGTTTGTTGAACCTGGACCTTATTTTTTAGCTAAATGTATGTTTTCTTAGTCACCCTGAGAATTTTGGAGCCAGTCTGAGCCATTCAGGAGTATTTATTTTCACTTCCTCCCCCAGCCAGCCCCGTTTTACAGATATCCGCGGAGGGAGGAAGTGAATATAAATACTCCTGAATGGCTCAGACTGGCTCCAAAATTCTCAGGGTGACTAAGAAAACATAAAAGTTGCCCAAAAAAAAAAAACCTCCAGGTTGAGAATAAATTAACTTCACGTTTAACAGTAATAATAATATCAGCCCAAAATGTCCATATTGGTGCATTGCAAGTGAAAAAAATATTTACTTCTACAGTAACTAATGTTACCTTTTGGCTGATTAACACAAGTCTATTAGCTGACATATTTTTTTAGCTAAAATCGGAGAATTTGTTAATTGTCGTTTACTGAATGTTGCACAAGAATGTCTAAAAAAAAATCGGTTTAGAACCAGTAATGTGTTTGTAAATAAACATAACCTCTGAATTTCAGGTTTTTCTAGACGCCATATTCGTTTGTTACCTACACATATAAATTTGCAAGCCATCTCTTCTGCATTAAATCATTCCTTCGGACACACGTTTCATTGAAACACGTCTATCTGTAGTCATTTACATCGGCTTTAAGTAAGAATATTTATTATGTCCTCAGCAAGAAAATTTGGATGGAACGAATGACTCAATTAAGGGTGTAGTGATAGTAAACACACATATACAAAAGAAGAAGAAAAAAAACAATAACCCACTTCTTCGTGATAGAGCCCCACTAGCCAAAATCCGACCCAGCTGATGAAGCTTTTGAGGTTTCACACTTACCAACAGGGTTTGCATTAAGCCAAGCCTCGCAGTCAGCTGCCATGGTTTACAGTAGAAAAATTGGCTTTTTACAGCAGAACCGTACAAAAACAAGAATCGCCGAAGAGAACTGCAAAAAAAAAACAAGAACAAAAAAGAAGGAAATTATAAATTTCCCTGCAGAGGCACCGTGAAGATTTGCCCAGACATGTCGCAGCACAGCCCCCCAACTCCTCCAACCCTTTTCATTCAAAGACTTAGCCTGCTGTTGACAAAGAATGGCTAACGCCGATTAAACTGTATTCAATATATAAATAAATACACTTACTTGTTTTTTACTTTACGGAAACACAACTGGTTCTTCCACAAAACTACAAACATTCAGTACACATCTACCATAACCGTTCTCTAGCGTCGTTAAGTCGCAACGTATCTTTCCTCGAAGCCCGATACGTTAAACAGATAACATCAAACGGTCAGCAGCTAAATGAACGAAGCGGTCTTTCTACCTTTCCAACAATGCAAAAGTATAAAGGGTGCACATCTACCCATTGGAATGTTTTACTAAACAATAAGACAAATAACACCACATACCGTTTTGCACCTCGACGCTTTAAACTCTGAAGCGAAGGCTGTTGTTTTTGTTTTACTTACCCAGCAACGCAGTCACGTAGGATTGTGTTTTTCTCCTCTGATTGGCCTAAAGGAGGGGCCTGTTTCACGGGAACCAATCAAAACCCGACAAGGAAATTTCTTCCAGAAACTTCGATGCATAGATCCATGAGGATGTGTTGCTTATAAAGTGCTGCCCCCTATCGGTCGTAAATAAAAAATGTAACACCGTATCTCTGATTTTGATGTTTTAATACAAGGGATGCTAAAGTCTTAGTTAATGGCATTGTGGATAGTGATAACGACAGATATAGTTATGTTGCTATTAAAGCAATTTGTTTATGAATGTCTGAATCATTAACTCCATGGCCAGGCAATGGATAGCATAGCCTATATGTGCAAAATTCAATGAGCATCCAATAATAAAACAATAATAAAAATGGGGAACCTCACATAAATAGGGACATATTAAGGTTTATATTGAATGATGTCCTAGTGGGACTCTAACACAGTAAAATACATCATGGTTAAAAGAGAAACTTTGAGTGTTATAAAAACAGAACTTTATTAAATACAGCACAGCCTACATTAGAGAATATTCTTGAAACACTAACGGCATAACTAAAGTATGTATCTCCCTAAGCATTTTATTTATTTTTTAGAAATTTGGATGTTAAAGCCACAAACTTACTCATATTTTACTGCATTTTTGTGATGGAGCAGAACAAAATAGTGCATTATTTTGAAGTACAAGGAAAAAAGTGGATTTCTTTTTCTCCACAGCATACATATACAAATCTGAAAAGTTGGTCGTTTGTATGTATTCCTTATTGTTTCATTTAATGATGACTAATCAAAATTAACCTTTTCTTAAAATTACACCTGCACATCTTATATAGTAGGGGAGACCTGGGACAGTTGAAACACTTTTTGCATTTGGCACCCTTACTCAAAAATCTTTGGGATTAGACAAACCAGATTTTTATAAAATATACTTTCATCCCTCTTTTAATAGTTAAAACTATTTAAAGACGTCTACAGGGAACGTATTCTTCAAAATATGCATTAAAATGTAAGCTGTCCAGTGTTGCATCTGTCCCCAGGCCTGCGGAAAGAGGCAACACTTTTCGGGGATTGTTGCAACATATTACAAAATACTTTATTTATTAGTATTGATAAAAAAAATAATATAATCAAAAATGTAATTTATTTATTTATTTATTTATTTTTTTTACGTGTCCTGTCTAGCAGTAT
Organism: Apricaphanius iberus; assembly: GCA_028564705.1. Lineage (NCBI taxonomy): Eukaryota > Metazoa > Chordata > Actinopteri > Cyprinodontiformes > Aphaniidae > Apricaphanius > Apricaphanius iberus. The sequence continues at coordinate 173,705 of JAPXFQ010000284.1, forward strand.
GCTACTCAGAATTGGTGTCTGAGTAGCAAGTACAAACCCAACAGTTTTACTTTTCCAAGCAGAGTATTACAGCTTCGCTGTAGTACGCCACTTGATGTAAATGTATGAAAAATCTTTATTAGTGATTACTGTGGGTTCAATTTCCTGACGTCATGGACACTAAACCGAGACAAGAAGGGAGAAAGGAAGAAGGTGAAGAAAAGAAACCGGACCAGCAGAGGCGCGAACCGACGACACAAGACAGGGAGGCAAACAAAGAACACAAGAAAACATCCCAGTCCTCCACCTCTGCCGGACGGCAGAGAAACAGTAATACAAAACAAAAACAACAAACTGTACAGAACCAAACCAATAGTTCGGATCTAGTAGAATAAACTAAGAATTACACATTCACTACACACAAGCATGGATTAATGAACATAATACAAATGTTTCTGGTAAGCTCCTGTGAACAACTAACTAATGATGATAACCTCATCTTAAGATATGTCCGTCCACACCAATGTCCCCACACCTATGTGTGTGTGCGAGCATGCAGGTCTGAATAAGGTTTCCCCATGCAAGTGATTGATAGCTGGTGTAAGGAACCGTCAATACGTCCTACAGGAATCGACACAGACATGGAGGAGGCAAGAGATGTATGCATCCAGGGTCCCACAAAGTACAGAGACCACAGGCGGATCAGCGCAGGGTCGATCACCCACCAAGAGAGGAACAGATGGAAGCCCCAGGGGAACACCCACCAGCCGTAATGCTGGGGCCCGAGAGATCGCAGTGACGAGCCCACGGGCTCCGCCGGAAACCGGCTACGCCAGGGCGGGCCCGGATCGGGACCCGAAGGCCACGGGGACCAGGGGCACCCCGCCCCCCAGCGGGGCCCCAACCAGGGACCAGCCGACAAGGGCCCCTCGCCGCCGCCGCAGGCAAGGGGGATCCGCAGCCAACCGACGGACAACACATGCCGCCGCCACCCCGGACCAATACCCACCGCCAACAACCCAGCCCGCCCCCACACACCCACACGCCAGGGAGCCACAGCAAGAGCCCCAGCGGATGTACGCCCTCCCCAGGCCGCGCCCAGCCAGCACCTGGACATCCAGATCTTCAAGCTCCTGGGTCCAGGTCCAGCCCCACGCAGGGCGCCAAGATCAGGGGCCCAGCCAATGCCGGACAGCCCCCCCCAGATGAACCGACCAGCCAGCAGAAGTCCTGGAACCGGCAGGAGGCCTGGGCGCCAGGCACGGACCCCACCGATCCACCGGACGGCACCAACCTACTCTACAACCCCCGCACCCCCATGAGAGGTGCCCCAGTCAATCCAAGGAGGACGTCGGCCCGAAACAGCGGCCGCCCGACACACCGGACCACCCAGGACCCGCCAGACATGCACCAGGACCGAGCCGGGCCGCAACCGGGACCCCCGGCCCCAGGCATCGAGAGCATTCATCAACCAGCGGGCAGGAGCATCCATCACCGACGGGGAGTAACTGAGGGGAAGACGACGCATCAGGCCAGAGGGAAGCCAAACACCCAACCTGACAGGTAGACATAGACAGACAGAGACACTCATACGTACCCTCCCTCTCATGCCGTACACATTCTTACAAACACAGGACATACGAAAAAAGGACGCTATACACTCATTCTTACCCCCCATACATACACTATTAATTACATGTAATTTATGATATTACTAAATTTTCATTTCTCAGAATTGATCAGATGACAATCATAGATATGTCTAATCAAAGATTGTAATTTAATAAAATATTTCCAGATCATTTAATGAGGCAATTAGGCTACTTTTATTTTTGCCTACTACCTGCAAAATTAACCTTTGGAAGCCCTGCCAAAACTGGGCTTCCAAAACCATTGTGGAAAAACACAACCATAAAATTAATCTTTAAAATGTATCAAACTGCCATAAAGACAAATTCTTACTCTAATTTATTTTGCAACTGGTTAAAATAGCTTAAGGGCAATATATTTTGATTGAGAAAATGTTAGAACTTTTATGAATAATCTAATCATGTTTAATTTGATTACTTAAAATTATTTAACGTGAATAATTTTTACAACTGACTCTAAAAACGTTAAGAGAACATGTGCTCTAACTAGACGAACTGTATTGTAATTAAGGAGAAAACTCATGAAAAATGTTTTAAAGTGGACCTGGCATGAAATTTGAATTTTTTGAGGTTTTTGATCATATCTTTTAGTTCCCCCAGCCTGCCTATGGCCCCTAAGGGGTTAAAATGACTGATTAGTCTTTCCTTTGTCGCGGGGTATGTCTGCCTAAATAGTGAAATTTGTACTTAGAAACGGGCTGTTTGGCAGTTCGGAGTATGACGACACGTTTTGGCATATTACGTGTCGAGTTCCAGCCAATTACACCCTTCCCCGAACTAGACCCTGCAAGTCCCTCCCTCCGCGACGCAGAGAGCTATGGTAACAGGCAAAAAACAAACCAACAGCATGGAGTCCAGACCGCATCCAAACTGCACTGTACCTGGTTGTACAAAAGAGAATATAAATCTTTTTGTCCTCGCCACTTCTGAGCCACTGAAAAGCTTGTGGATAGAATTTATGTATGCTGGGAATGTCCCCGACCGACTGCCGAAGCGTGTGGTAGCTTGACGCAAACATTTCTAGGACAACTGTTTTTCCAACTTGGGAAAATACATTAGTGGATTCACAGATCGTCTTAAACCAGGATCAATACCAACTCTCTGTGAACCAGCAAATATCCATGTACAAGTAAGCATATTTCCTCAATAATGTCCTTCAGCTGTTAGTAGACGTTGTGGCATTGTTTGAGTTGTTCGCTTTTCAATTAGCTTCAAAGCTAACATTCAGAATTAGCTTCACAGCTAATACCCTCGTTTGTTTAAGTAGCATTGGTGCTAGTATGATTTTATCTGGGGGAATAAAGATTATACTGTATATCATAGTTGAACATTCAAAATATCGTTAGAGATACCCGAAACCCGGTCGTTCTGTGCTAATGCTCACAGAAGGGCTTCCTCGTCACACCTGCAATTCTACAACAAGGCTGAATTATGGCAAACGATCCTTTTATATAGTATTAAGGTACTTATAGTGTGGCTAAAAAGGGCCCATACGAATTTCCTGCCAGTTCTACTTTAAATTGTGTTGTTTACATGTTATGTTAATGCATTATACAGCTTTTAATTCATTATACAGGGACAGTTGCAACATTTGTTTCAACTGTCCCCTTGACTGTCATCCATGATAAAACTTCATGTGCTAGCTAAACAAGGAAACCTGGACTAATGCTAACCAATATAGCCAACAGTTCACACTTCACTTATTTAAACCATATATCTTTGAGCTGAATCACAAACACAGTGACAACAGTATAACAAAAATAAATCTCCAAAAAAGAATTACTTTCATATCTCAAGAACAGTTATGCTTTTGTGGGTTGACGGGATGATTAATGTGGCTATAATACAGGACAGTCCTGGAATAAATAAAATGGAGAATCTCTGGTAAAACTTGAAAAATCAATGTTCACAGATATTAACTTCATATCACATTGCTTATGAACCAACCTCAGTCTGGTATGGAGATAGGCTAGGGTAGACCGGGACAGTCGCAAGATGGTTGGTTGCAACATGCCATTCTACTCCAATCAGAAACAAGCTAGACTGATGAAACTCACACTGCAAATCCTCAGTGTGATTCTCCTCAATGCAGAGAATAGGTGGGAAAATTAAACAGTCTCTTCAAGAGAGACTGGGAAATACACCACTGTGCAATGTGGAATGTTAGTCCCCCCCCCCTCAATTACAGCAGTTTGCTTCTAGTCCAAAAAGTTTAAAGTTGGTGTCATCTGATCTGAGCACCTTCGACCTATGTTTGGTGTCTCCTACAATGCTAATGGGAAACAAAAAATTAGGCTTCCTATGGCTTTCTTTCAGAAATAGCTTTCTTCTCACCACTCTTCAGTAAAGGCCTGACAGGTATATTTAAAGTGAATGGTGTGGTGCACGGAACTAGGACATATGCTTAGGCCATATTTCCTTCGTTTTGGAAATCAAAATATGGTCACCCTATTTTCTAGATTTTATTACGACTTACATAGTTTGAGACATTTACATTATATTTTAGTTTTTCCATCCAAAATGTATGGAAACAACCCCTGCAAAACACTCTTACTGATTTCAAAAGATCCGTATGCACAGACAATAGATGTTCTTGAATGTAAATGCTGGAAGAAAAAATAAAATAAACCCAAAAACACATGGTCAAGTTTAATCCTTGTCCCGCTTTAGAGATTATATGACATGGCACATGACAATCGGATTGTTTTAGGAAGCAAAGATTTTGCCAAATTTTATTGAAATATAAAACAACTTTTCCATTGTATAATCAGCGGTAATGTCAGCAATGTAGTTTGAGTGTATGTGATAGATTTAGTAAGATATAGGGAAAAACAGAAGAATACAAGCCACAGATGTAAATATGTGTGTTGTTTATAAAATGAAATGGTTTTGATGGGTACAACAAGCCTGAGAACATAATTTAGTGTTCTTTTAACTGAGAAAAAAAACATTTAGCCCCTGAGAGCTCAGGCTATAACACAAACCAAGTGGACAAAATGCAAAAGAGCTTAAGAGACAAATGAAATTGAAAAAAAGTTGCACAGCATTTATAACAAATAAAGAGCCAACAAACCAATTATGGACATTTACTACAAGCCTGCTTCTTATTTAAGATTTAATCGTCCTGATCCAAATCCAGGTTTCAGCTCTGGGTCACGCCAGGTTTAAATGATCCATTTCAGAGTCCATGCCGAAACCTTTAAATAATTGTTTTAATGTAATTAGTAAATTGGTTGATTTAATTAAACTATTCTTCAAATAATTCAGTTCAGTTCCATTTCAAAGAGAACTCAGCATAATTGCCGAAGCATTTATTGCACCAAAATAAATATTCTTTTTTTTTTTCTCAGACAATTTTGCATGAGGAATCTGCAGGGAAGAGAGCAATTCATTAAAAGCAGTAAATTGTGTAAACATCTTTTATGTTTCACTTCAAGTATGTACAACATTGACAAATTCAAGACATCTTAGTATAATTTAAAACATAATCAAATCTAGCACAACAGTCCAAAAATAAATTCAAGCTTCTCTTTTGGCACTTTATCCGTTTTTGTTTTTCTGTAGCTTAACACAAACTGAACATGTTCACAGATCTGCCTAGTGCTGCGTGCTGCTCCAGAAGTGAAATGTTAAGCTGGTTTCAGTGTGCTGCTGAGGGTTCAGTCAGCACACTCGACAGGCTGTTCTCTGCCAGCTGGGACAGGTATTTCTGTGAAAATAAAACAACACAATTGAACTTCAAATCCCAGCATTTGTAAAATTAAAGTAAACAGAATAGAATGACACAACATCACACAAACGGGGATTTATTCTTATTTTTTTTCCAACTATCCCAACGCTGAAATGGTGGCTGGCACCAAACAGGTTTGACCGAATCAACGAGAATGTTAAGGTGCTTGGGTTTCCGTTGTGCACCTGACGTGCTCTAACATGTTATCCAAACACCTTGTCTTTATTCTGATCAGATGACCCTCATTCGTGACTGGGTCTCCTGTCTGACGCCAAGATGGAAGCGAGAGACACAATAAGAGTGGGGGGAAATGGGGCACAAGGACTGAAAATACGGTTAAGGCCATCCAAATACAGAGGCATCCCAAATAGAGCAATTCAGGATACTGATGTGCCATGTGTCGCCCCAAAAACATTTAACTGCAGTATTGAACAATGACTGACATCTTAGTGAGAGACGAACCTGCAGGTTCCTATAGTGTATGGTGCTGCGGCAGTGAGTCGTTTTTGCTGTGTCCTCACTGGTGTAGAACAGGCCACAGAGTTTACAGTAGAAGCCTGTTCTGGGCTCGATGAACTCCACTCCTGTCAGCAAGACAATGCAATAGTTGGACAACGGTCTTACCAGAACCTTGCATGACGCAAGGGATTTTGCAAGAAAAAGCATAGAACCAAACATACAATTTGATTAATAAAAAATAAAAAAAGTTTTCTTATTGTTACTGTCATTGCATGATGCTTATGGCAAATTTAAAGAAGCAAAGTCATGCAGTATTCAATTCAGGCCCAAAGTGTTTGTGTGATTTACTATTTCAAAAATGTCTTACCCTCAGTTTAGATAATATATAATTATAGTCTTTTCACTAGAAATAATACAGCCATTCAATTACCATGAATACTACTGTAGGTGTTGATGTTGGTGTACCTGAAGGTGGCATGAACTAGAGAGAAATGTTTTCTGATTGTCTCATCTCAGATTGCTTAGCACATTTACATTGGTTGCAGACTGTGATGAAGCTGATTTTTTCTTGTCAATTTTTCAGCATTGATGAAGTTATTCATATTATAAAGACATTAAAAGCTTTTTAGGAATCTTTTTTTTTCATAGAAGTTGCATAATCACACTTTTTTTACCTTTAATATGAGCAAATTTGGTTAGTGGGAAAAGAAGTTGCTCAACAGAAAATAATATTTACGTACAGTATATAGCGTTTTACAAAATCACATATAGCAAAACTATTGACAAAAACCCTAAATATTTCTGTAAAAGGAGGTGTAGCTTTGGCATTCATTCAGTTTATGCCCAACTTGAATTGCCTTGAATGTTTCGCTGAACTTTTACTCCTGCTTTCTGCCTGACGCAAACTTTGTGTAACGTAATAGACGCATTTTCCTGCGACCCCAGGAGCCCATCACTTCCTGCAGGGAGCATTTAAGATGTGAATTGGCTGCAAATGAGCTTCCCAAACAGCTGGCCGAGGAGATCATAAAATCTCTGGAGAATTGCAATTGCATAACTGAACAGATAATATGCTGGAAAAAAAATAATTCTATGTTAATATAAACACATCATCCACAACAGCAGATATTTCTGCCTGCGCTTATTCCTTTTTTATGTTGTCCTTGTAAAACTTATTACTGATACATAAAAATTGGGTGATTCTCAACTTCAAGCATTAACTTCTCCTCGTCCATTATAAATATCAGCAAATTAGCCCCACTGACCGACCAACTTCAGGCCTTGTGTCAGTATACTTTGTTCATAGTTAAGTAATCGGATATCTCCACAAGTCTTTTATTTTGGATTTTGCCAGATGCCTTACATTGCTCTGATGTCTTATTTCCTGTCTAGCCTGATCTAACCTGCGGACATTGACGTGCTCTGGAAGCATAGTGTGTACGAAATAGACCCACCGCTTACATTTTGGGAGAGCGCCGTGACACAATGCTTCTGGGAAGACCCTTTTCCCGATGATGCTGAGCCAATGACTATAACAGTGGCTATAAGCTGCATATTATACCTTGTTTATGACTTCCACGAGGAAGTCTCCAGTAAGCTTGTACACAAACAACAATTCTGAGTGCCACACTGCCAGTCAGGACACGATAAAAAAAGAGGAGACTTCCGCTAGGGGGCAGAGTAAAGAACACAAACAGGATAAGTGCCAGATTTGTTGGGAAGAAATCAAACAAACATGGCGACCATATAGGAGATAAGGGTTGTTTCTCAATGCCCAGGAACCTCATCTTGATGCCTTGTTCCCACCCCAGTTGCCTAGGAGATACGTCATCATGGACCGCCAAGGCGTGTTCCAATGCTCATGTGAGGCGCCTTGACATTGAGAAACACCCAATCAGTTGGTTAATTTTCAGATTAAGACAGAAAAAGATGACAGCAGTGTGGTATGTACAGTATTTACTGCTTATCTTGCTTATATTCCTACTGCTTCTGCCACCATTGACCGCCGTTGACCGCGTGCAGCTGGTGAACAGCACTCTACACACCCCCTAGGGGCCCCTCGCATATTGCTACGTGAGGACAAGTTACAATAATTTCAGAGGACGCACACAAACAACACTTCAAACATATACAAGCTACGCGAGGAAGCCATGTTAAAGGCCCAGTGTTTAACAAATTTGGCTTTTTATCAGTAAAAATCAAGTACTGCTTTCATAAATACGTATTTTACCGAGGTCCAATCACAATCGCATTATCATGAAAGGGCTCCAGTGTCTTGAATACGTTGTTTATAGATACAGAGGGTGCACCGCCCCCCATATGAGGCTGCCATGTTGCATCGCCATCTTTGAATACGTGAGCCGAAAGGGGTTACATTTGTTTGCTTTACGCGATTAATCCAGTGACGTTGGGGGGAGGGGGAGAGGTGAAGAGAAGAAACGAGCATAGAGGATCGTGGATCATAGTTTTCAATTTCAATGGAGGGCCATCCGTACTCTTTGCCCGTGAGAGGGAGGAAACCATAGCACAGAAAAGAAAAAGAAATAACCAGGAGAAAAAAAGAATCTACATCGGTGGAGCGTTTACCAGATGGAGACTATTCATGAGAGACACAAACCTGAAGACGGGGCCCAGAGGTTGCAGGCTTTCTGCTGGACACGTAAGTTAATTACATGAAACAATGAAGTTTATGTTAGCGTTCTGTTTGACACAGGAAAGGTTAGTCCACCAAATATTTTATCTTCCGTTTAACTCGGACAGTTTACTCCGCGGCTTCCGTAGTAGTAATGACGTGTTATAACGGCGAGAAGCCAGAAAACATTGCACAGTGGCTTGCATTCACTTAGCGTACCACTAGTTGGAGAGGTAATTCTTAAACACGGGGGCTTTAAGTATGTTGAAAGATCTGTGATTTTGTGGGATTGTTTCTCTTACAAATGCCCTGTTGTGCATCTTCAACTCTTTTACGTTTGAAACAAAAATCTGGAGGTCTCTGCTAGAAATATAAAATCAGGTCTTTATTTTGATCTTTCAGCAGAAAGAAAATCAGTTAAAAAATATGTTTACCAAGTATTTCTAACTCATAAAATTTTATGAAATGCTAAATCTACCGAGGATTCTAAGACAGACACGGATTGCTGCCTTTAAACAGAAACTTATTTGATATTTAACATAATTGGAGGACCAAAATATTCTTGTGAGTAATAACGTTTATATATTCCAGCTTAAACTTTTCCTATTTGACATTTTGTAAAGATTATCAGGTTAGATCTCAAACATCTGAGAAGTGTTGGGGTTTTATTCCAAAGTGTTGGAAAATCACAGACATAACACAGATTTAGCTGCTGCTGAGGCAGAAAACTTTTTTCTATTGTTTTGTCATGTTAAGAAAGTTTTAATATGTAATGTTCTTACCCAAAGGAATACTGTGTTCACTGACAGCTTTGTCTTGCTCCAGAGATGGGGAGGGAGCTTTGATCTCTGTGAAATAAATAAGAAAGTCAAGGACAATGAGAATTTTTTAACATAAAGAGTTGTAGTGCTTTGCTCCCTTTGGAGTTTCGTCTCCCAAAAGAAGTTAAGTGCTACACAATGCAGCCATTCCTTCAACAAACTCAAATGTTACTTTTCCAAGTGCTTTACCAGAGCTTGCCAGTAAGATACTGGAAATTTCTTCTTTTTTTTTTTTTTTTTTGAAGAACATTTACAGAATTTACCACATACTTTCTGGAAGTAATCAGGTACTTTCCAGAACTTTCACAGAACTTTCATAGAACCTTCACAGACTTTATCATTTAGTTGAATGCTGTGCAAACCTACTTATTTCAGTAACTGGACTTTACAATGAGATAATTTTCATAAAACTGTAGCAGAAATTGCCAGCTACTCCCCAAATGTTACAGCTAATTTCCAGAACTTTAATGTAGCTTATAGAGAACTTCCAAGCAAATTTCCTGAAATGAAATGTTTGAAAACTGTCATTAAACCTTTAGAAAACTCGAATGTTCTATGAAATTTTCCTCTTAATACAGACTGATTCCTGAAAGTACCCCAGTGAAAGTTCCATCAAACAAACTGGCAAGTTCTGTGAAGGGTCCATGGAAGTTCTTCTTAAGTTGTTGTTCCAGTGAAGTACAGGCTCCATTAAGTAAAAGTATCATTTTGTGTTAAGCAACCTCAAAGTCCATCTTGACATTAAAGGAACTGTTGTTCCAGGCTTAAGCCTTCAGGATCCCTGTGTTGTTTCTGATAATCCTCACCAGTTTATAAAGTAGCTGTTCAAATCTAACGGATAAAAAAGTCATGTTTAGGTTTCCCTTGACAACAATGTTCAAAAGCATACTTTTAAACTGGGTTTAGAATGTACAAACTTGTCTGATAATAGGCTTTTGGAATGGTTTACCAAGGACACTGATATCAACCCTACTGAAAACGGTGAACAATACTTTAAACCATGGTCTGTCCCATCCAGAACACCAACCAGTTAAAGTTAACTACCATCACACAAAGAAGGGTGCTTAATTATCCAACCAGATATTTACCAGAAGCCTTTCAGCTCTGACAAAAAATATGGGATTGTGGTAAAAAAATTAGCCTTTTAATGGCAATAAGTGTTAAACAGATGACTGTACTCATGATAATAGGAATTTAAATGCTATAGATGTAGTATATGTTTGCAAAGAACAAAGTCACTGTACGTAGAAGTCACCTTTGCAGAAAATATATAGATTAAAGACTGAAAATTCTAATATCATGCCAAAGTTAATTTATTTCAGTAATTCAGCTTAAAAGGTGAAGCTACTGTATGATTTAGCCTAATTACATGTAAAGTGAGATACTTTTAAGCCTTTATTTGTTCTATTATTGATGATTGTGGCTTAGGACTCATTAAAATCACAAATTTAAAACATCTGAAAATTAGAACATTGTGATAAGGTTCAATATTTTAGGTTCAAGGTCTCACACTCTAATCAGCTAATAAATCCAAAACACCTCCAAACGGCTTTATGGAGATGATGGCTTCATTTTCCGACAGGACTTGGCACCTGCCCACACTGCCAAAATCCATGACTATGGGATTACTGTGTTTGATTGGCCAACAAACAGACCTCATCTGAGCCCCAAAGAGAATCTATGGAGCATCGCCCAGATAAAGATTAGAGACATGAGACAGAAAAATGCTGAAGAGCTGAAGGCAGCTATTGAAGCATCCTGGTCTTCCATAATAATGGAGTTACTACATTGATGCGGTGATGTAAAAAGGGGCCAAACCAAGTACTGAGTACATATACGTGATTATACTTTTTAGATGTACGACATTTCTCTATTAAACAAAAACAAACAAAACTTGTTTGATTGATTAAAACTAATATTCTAATTTTCTCAAAATTTTCTAATATTGGGTTTTCATAAGCTGTAGGCCGTTATTAAAATTATAACAAATAAAGGCTTGGAATATCTCGCATTTCATGTATTGACTATCACTTATTAGTTTCTCAGTTTAAGTTATGTTACTAAAATATATTAACTGTTGCTCAGTAATGACATTTTTTGAGTTACACCAGTATATATATATATATATATATATTCCCTTGTAGGAAAGTACCTCTTTTTAGACTGTCATCCTTCAGTTGAACTTCCAGAAGATTTTTTTCTGGGGTCTGTCTTTCTTTCAGGCTTTTGCCATCCACTAATACACAAATATGATTTTCCATTGGCATGTCTGATGGCTCAAGGTTGGGAAGGTTTGTGTTCTCCACGCAAGTCTCCTCAAGTGCCGCTTTAAACTCCAAACTGGGGAAGCCACTGATGTCTATGACTTTTTGCTTGGTAGTTTCTAAATTCGCTGTCCCGGTTTCAGGACCGGGGTCAACGATTTGATCTCCTTTGTCAGCTTCAGATGTTGATGCCTCATCCCCCGTGTCCTCTAAAGAGTCCTCTTTTTTAGGTGTCTCTTCCGATGCCTTTTTCACCTCCACTGTTGATATTGATGGTGACATATGCTTTTGGTTAGATTGTTCTACTGTTGAGTCTTTGTGATAGGAAGTAAACTGCTCAAGCTCAGAGAGATCTGGCTCAATGATGCAATCATCTTCTCCTCCCACTTCATCCACTGTCACCAGCTCCTCCATGTTTTTAGGATGCCAACATTCTTCATCTGTGTCTTCAGCACTTTCCAACACATCCTCCTGCTGACACAGATAAGAAAGATATTTCACAGCCCCAAACAAGGTACGGACATGTTTAGAGTTAAGCTACAGACATTTAATTGTGACAGATAACCATTGATGAAAACTAAGATATTATCATGATCTCTTTCAAATCTCACACAAATGTCTAAAAGTTAAAGAACAACGTACCAATTTATGTCTGCAGTTAAATAAATAATAATACATCTTTTAGTTTTAATTATATATTAGAAGTACATGTTTTCCATGATAGAATACATTTCTATAGAGCAACTATTTTCTTTAAAGTTCTCCTTCACTTTTTTTTTTCAGTGTTCTCTGACATGAAAGAACACTGTCTGAGTCGGTTTCAGTAAAAAAATAAAATAAAAATCTATTTCAGTTTATGCCAGTTCAGTGTGGGAGTGGGCGTGGAGACTCAACAAGATGTAGGGGGTTTGCTGAGTAAGATTAATGACATGCAAGTTTCTGTCCTCTGATTGGCTAACTGCAACACTACTCTTACACTGTCTCTGTTTACTAAAATCAGTAACATTAGACAAAAATGGTGCCAGTATTTATGTTAAGACGGAGTTTACCAACCAATTTAGGCAGCATTACCAAACAAGACCGGACCCAGACCTGCTACCTGCCAAAGCAAGACTCCACCACCGCAGCTACTGGAGTTACAGTCTTCAGGACGCCAAATGCCGCAGGCAGACAGGTACCCCCCCCCCCCCCCCCACACACACACACACAAACACACATGGATGCTAAGTTAGCATTATGACATATAGTTGTTGGGCTTTTTCAAACTCAGGCGTTTTCTAGTCTGTTTTCTTTATGTAACTGAATCAGGGATTGGAGTTTGTATAAAATGTTCATATGCAGCATGCTTTTAGAACACACAGTGACTGATTTTAATGAAAGAAAATTCTGTTTTTCAAGATTTTCAGTGAAGGAGAACTTTAAACAATAACACTGGGTAAAATAAAATCTATTGTGAACTTTCTGTAATTCATAAAACTCAAATATGCACACACACACGCACACACACAAGTTTTTATTTGTACCCATATTAGGACCTTCCATGGACTTCCATTGATTTTAGTAACTGGACTTATGACTAACTCAATCACACTTTTCATAACCCTAACCTTTGCTGATCTAATCCTAACCCTTAGCCTAACTAAGACTCAACTGACACCATACCTCTAAATCTAACCCTAAAAATGTGAGTCTGCCGTATTAGGACCGGGCTTTTATCCTGTATGTGCAATATTCACCCTGCCTGGAGATGATAACATATGCAATAAATTCAGTTTGTCCCAAATTATTGTGTCTGTATATCAGTGAAGTTGTATGCTGTATAATTGTTCCTTCCTAGAAAAATAACAGTTCAAAAACATAATGAAAACCCCTAAGTTAATGGCATTTATGCCAATGATGAGTTAATGTAAAACTCTGCCTCGACCTTTTTGACAATAATAAAAACTTCTGTCATCCACAGACAAGCAACATTTGAATTTCTTCATGTCTTAGACAATTCCATTATTTTGTTTCAAAGCATACACCATTGCCATATCTATAACATCATCCATGATGAGTTTCAAAGCAATAATAATTTCAAGTTCACTCACAGTTTCTTTGTCACTTTCACTGACCTCTTTTGGCTTGTTGCTTTGTTGAGGCTGTACAGATTTTTCTTTTAACATGGCATCCTGAAAGGGGAAAACACTTTATTAGCCACAAGATGGGATGAACGTAATGATCTGATGATAAAAAAGCAAACAGCACTCACAGTATTTTCAGAAGCATTTTCTCCCTCCTCCTTGGTGTGGCCCCTGCCTGGGTTTTTAATCTTTTCTCTTCCAGGTGAATTCCGCCTCTTGTCCTCTGGCGTTCGACACTGAGGCCCGTCCGTCATCTCAAACTCAGAATGTCTTGACCGAAGGGGGTGGTCGCCATCCCTCCACCTCGACTTTATGTCATGCCGATGGTGAGATGTCCTGGGCACCTTCTCTGACTTGTGCGATGGCTCCATGTAGCAATCTTCCTCCATGTTCCTGAAAGAGTTGTAGGACGAGCCCAGAGGGCTGTCCCGCAGATGCCAGTCCCTGTTGCTTCTTGCTGTTTCACCACTTCCACGATCATCTGCGGATCTCAGGCCGAGATGACCCAAGGGTTTATGGTAATACTTCCGACGGTCAGCTGTCCTACCGTTTGGTCGACTCTCGTCCATATTACCACCATTCCTCCAGGGATCATCCCTCTCTCTGTCTTCCTCTCCCCTTCTCCGATGGGATGGCCAGTCTCTTGAACCCCGGTGAGGGCTTAGGCCATTGCTGCCCCTCTCCTGACCCCTACCTGGGGCCACAGGAGGACTGTGGGCAGAGCTGCACGATGTAAAACTGGGACTGTGGGAATGAGGACTTAGCGAGCGACTGATAGGGCTGCGAGACCGTGCTCTGTCAGGAAGGTAGCTGAAAGGAAATGATGACAAAAGTGTATTTAAAAAAATTCTGTATGTTTATTTTTTTACTTTAAGGACTAGAAGACAATATAAGGGAAAGGGAAGATGACTCTTCTTACTGTTCAAGTTCATGCATCTTATCCCTATCCCTCTGTGACGTAATATCCTGGATGATTGATTGGACATCTTTACCTGGTTTCTGTAAAAACAAAAAAAATCAGGCTAACTGATTTTATAGCGCACCTTCGTCAGTTTCTATGTTATATAGTTTTACCTTGAGTTGCAGCTCCTTGTACCTCTTCGACATCCTAATGAGGAGTTTCTGATTGTTAATGGTGGCAGGAGTCAGTTGATAGTACTGAACCATAGCTTGGGCTGCCTCTACGTATGCCATCTCCAGAAAAGCCTATTTAATGAGAAGAGAGCTTTAATTAAAGAACAACAACAAAAAACTGACAACGAGAGTCACAATTGACATGTTTTGGTATCAAAGTATAGCAAAGTGTAAAAAGGTTGAAGTCATTGTAAAGAGTTGTTTTAGAGCTAAAGAGTGTGAAGTAATGCAGTGCTTCCCTACATGTCACTAATGACCTCTGAAAAAAGACTGTTCTGCCCTGCCTACAAATGTGACAAATCTGTCTGTCTGGAAAAAATATATACAGATAGTGATGGTGTGAAAACTAAAGCAGTGCCACTCCTCACTCTTCTTAACCTTGTTTTAAGACTACAGAGAGGAACATAAGTATTTGAACACCCTGCGATTTTTTTAAGTTCTCTCGCTCAGAAAATATGGAGGGGTCTGAAATTCACATCATGGGTGTATTTCCACAGCATTTAAAAAAGATTGAGGAAATCACTTTTTATGATTAATTAAACGTATTTGCATATTATTGCTGCTCGTAAATATTTGAACACCTGGTAATCAGCAATAATTCTGGCTCTCAAATAACTTTTACCCTGCCTGTAAAAAGCCCACCTCTTCTCCTCTTATTAATCTAAATTAGTAGCACTGAGCTTGTTAAAGACACATGTACACCTCATAGTCGGACTCCAACTATGGGCAAGCACTGTCAAAAGACAACAGAGACAAAGGTGTAGACCTCTGCATGACTGGAAACGTCTACAGGGCAATTGCCGAGCAGATTCTTTAGGCAGTTGTTCGAAAATGGAAGAGGCTAAAAATGACTCTGTCTCCCTCAGACCGTGGCTCCAAGTAAGATCCCACCGATGATAAGAAAGGTGAGGAATCAGCCCAGAATGAAATGGGAGGAGCTGGTCAATGACATGAAGAGAGCTGAAATCACAGTTTCAAAGGTTACTGTCGGTAGAAAACTATGCTCTCATGGTTTAAAATCATGCATGCCACGAAAGGTTCCCCTGCTCAAGTCATCACATGTCCATGCCCGTCTGAAGTTTGCCAATGAACATCTGGATGATCCAGGGGAGGCATGAGAGAAAGTCATGTGGTCAGAGAAAACTAAACTGGTACGTCGCTCCCCTTAGAAAGAAATCCGACATATAACGTCCCACTAGTAAAAAGTCCCATCCTCCATCTCCATCCCATCAATTTTACAGTAAATATTGTATGGAAATATAAATCATAAATCGGCTTAGCCTATATGAAATAATTTCATCATCAGAAAATGTTAAGCCTCTGCATGTTGAGCGAAAATAAAAATTCTAATGAAATCTGGGGGACAGGGGCACGAAACGACATTGCAACATTGTTTCTGTTTATGCCTGAGAGAGAGGCAAAAGCTGCATTACAACAAAAGCAAACATGCCCAAACGAGTGACTGGTCAGCGGGATGTCCGGGATTTTTAAAAAAAAGAAGAAAATGACAGGTGAGCTATTATCTCAATATTTGACCTAGCTTGCTTTTTGTTATCTAAAGACCACCTGACTCGCCCAATTTGTACGCACAGATCCCTGTCGCTACCCTCCAAACTAGCTAAGATGAACGGGCAACCTCAACATCTCTCCGTTAGTTAGCTTGCTAAAATTCATGACTTGTCATTCAGTCACGAATCAGACTGCATGCGGCTTGCTGAATCTGCAGATGTTGATGTTGAAAAAACAATTAGGAAAAACTTGGATGAATTTGTGGAAAAATTTGCCCAAAAAAGTCAAAGACTGATGTTGTAGAAGGCTTAACATGAAGATAATATAACTAGAGTATAACTTAAAATCATATAGCCAAAGCCTAATATAGAATACAGTACAACTACAATAAATAGCCTAATATGATATAACAATAGTATAATATATTATATAGCATAAGCCTAATACTGAAAATTATACAACTATAATACGGTATAACTTACATAGAATATCATATAGCCTGTTCTAAAATAAAACTATAATATATAGCCTAATATTATTTAACAGTATATTATATAGCTAAAGCCTAATATATATACATAATATATTTACTAGAACCATAATATGCCCACCCATCATTTCTATTTGCCCACCTAAACTTAGTCAGCTAGAACCAGCCCTGATGCTAGCTAAACATTCTGACGTTCAAGGCAGCCGGGCAGGTGACATCAAACAGCATCTCCAATTGAGTTTTCCCACCTTCTGGGGCCTGCTTTTTTATCCTACAGTGGGCCTACAGCTACAGTAGAAAGTAAATGTGTTTTAATAGGCCTATTGTAGGCTTACATTCTGTCTATTATCCAAGAGCATGCTTGTGTGCTACTAATCATAAAAGGTATTGCTATGACATGTCTGCTCATTCTATCAAATCCTAATGTTGTTTCCTTCCTTATAGTGGAAAGCCTAGGACAGGAAACCGGAGAAGCAGGAGGATCAGGAGGAGGAGAAAGGACAGGTTTGATTATTAAAACTTGTGGCTGTAGGCCAGGAATTAAGGGGGAATTCCCAGTAATTGACTGCTGTTCAATAATAAAATCTGAAGGCTGTCAGTGTCAGTCATCTTTTTATATAGGCCTAACTACTTTTTTAAAAAAAGTAGAAACTGATTATAACCACTTAAAATGCAACAGAAATAAATAAAGGTCTCCAAATTGCTCCATTTCACCTGGTCTTGTTTATTTATCATGCAGGCTATTCAGCTGTAGTCCCCTAACATTCAGGCCAATTCAACGATACAAAATACACTTTTTTTTAATTAAAATCCAGATTTTTTAAATAGGCAAATAAAATGACCACCCCCTCTGAAATTTTTTTACAACTCGACTACTGCTGTACTATGTTAAGAGGAGGATGAATGGGGCTATGGATCAGGAGATTTTGAGCAAAAACCTCCTTCCCTCAGAGCAATGAAGATGAGTTGTGGCCGGGTCTTCCAACATGACAATGACCCAAAGCACACAGCCAGGTTAACAAAGGAGGGGCTCTGTAACAAACATATCAAATTTCTGGAGTGGCCTAGCTGGTGTCCAGACCTAAATGCAATAGAAAATCGTTGGAGGGAGATAAAACTGTGTTGCTCAGTAGAGGCCCCAAAACCTGACAGATCTAGAGAAGATCTTTGTGGAGGAATTGGCCAAAATCCCTTCTGCTGTGTGTGAAAATCTGATCAAGAACTACAGGAAACGTTTGACCTATGTCATTGCAAGCAAAGGCTTCTCTACAAAGAATAACACTGATTTTCTCAGGTGTTATACCATTTATGTGCAGCAATAAAACGCAGATTAATTCTTTCAAAATCATACAAATTGATTTCCTGAATTAAAGAAAAACACTGTCTATCACAGTGTACATGCACTTACAAAGTGAATTTCAGACCCCTCAATAATTTCTAAGTAGGAGAACCTGCAAAATCACGGCTGGTCAAATTCTTATTTTTCTCACTGTACAGTACAGAAGCCAGAATGAAACTTTTATTAACTTTAGAGGGGTTTATTCAAATTTTTTTTTGCTTAATTCTATGTCTCAAAATCAAATCATCATCATTAAAATATTCAATACTCCACGTTATTTTCATAGCAGGAGTGTTAGCTTTTTTTCTGTGCTAAATAAAAACAATTTCATCATGTTGCACGTACCGTTTCAAAATTTTAAACCAATAGTGTGATTTCAAGACGTCATGGTATTTTAGCTCAATGTTATTGCCGCATTAATGGGGCTTAATCACCTGTAATGGAATGTTCTCACCAATGTCAGAACATTCCAGGCAAAACAATGTTCACACACACTTATTTGAACGCAGGAGACGTTTATATTTAACACGCCTTAATCAAAAATTGTAGCTGAGAAATATATTCATGATCATTGCAAACAACTGCAGCTACAACTGGGACCTTAGAGGCATGCTGCAGATAGCTAAGCTCACTTCCTCAGTTAACATATGCCTGCTGCATCTGGTGCGACAGCTGCACAGAAACTTTAACCTTAATATCTAAGAAGTGTTAGAATGGGACACAGTTCCATAAAGGCCTAATTATGTAATGTCTGGCTTGAAGTAAAAATACAGATGATTCTGCAGCCTATTCCTTAATTTACTTTATAGATCAAAACTTTTTCTTTCTTTCTATCCCTTCTAGTCAATCTTCTTGCTAAATAGTGGCCATTGTTGGGGAGTAACGGAATACATGTACAGTACGTACATAGAATACTAATTATGAGTAACTGTATTCCGTTATAGTTATAGTTTTTAAACATGGTATTCAGAATACATATACTTTCGTAATACCATTGGAATACTTGTGTGTTTTCCACCTGAAAGATGAAGATATAAGTTTTGGGAAAAGTGTAGACTATCCCATAATACCACTAAACAATATGCCGCCGAAACCATAGAGATCCTATGGCCGAAACACTCCCAACTATCAAACACCAGCATAAACGTGAGTTGCCAGGTATGGATTCAGACCCAGAGCTGTGGGGAGTTGGAGCTACAACCACAGCCAAATAAACCTACAAGCAGTGAAGGAAATGATGCATTCAATGGCGCTCTCTCACAGTTCATTCTTTTCAGCTGATGCCGGATTTCATTTGAGCATTCCTGACAAAAGCCCGACCAAAGCCATGGTGGTTAAAAGAGGGGAAAAGATCAAATCTGGCAAAATTAGTCACTGAGTCGCACCGCAATGCTTCTGGTCTCAAACTGTGAAGTATGCAGGCAAACTCTGCTGATTGCTGCAGCAGCTGTAATTCGGTATCAATGAATGAAGCGGCATATTCGTATTAACAACGAAAATATTTTTTGCAAAGGTTAGTGATGATCCAGGTGGGAAAATTCTTACATTTTTGTCTAAACTCTGCTGGCGGGTCTCAAGAAGCTACACCGCACATCAACAATGTCAACAGCAAATTTGAAACAAAGCATCCGCCTTTCAAGTATGGACACTGCAGAGATGTACAAAAAAAAAAAAATCCTCTACCAATGTTTTTTTGTCCATTATTTGACAGGGCCTGTATCATGTTAGTTAGGTCATTTCTCACAGTTACAGTGTCGGTTGTATCTGTCATGACGTTAGCTTAATTATATGTTGTTATGATGGGTTTTCCGAAAATTATGGCTACAAGGAAAAAAGCTTTCCATTTGAAGTGCAATAAATGTCAGTTTACAATACTTAGCATATATATAAAAGAAAGTTGCAAATAGCCTAATTGGCTGTGGCTGATAAACAGCTAAACTTAATTACAAATGCCTAAATATAAAATGGAATAAAATATAAACAGATATTACTGCTTAAAAGCAGTTTGTTGGTTTCTTTGTTTGGTTGGTTTTTGGTCGCTGAGAAGTAGCAGTGTTGTGCTAAAAATAATTAAATACTTTTATTTAAATTTTTCCCAGTCAGGACCTAATGTTTAGTATTCATATGCCCTCTGTTTTCCTGCGGGAGTAGCTACCAGCGCATTTTGGGAAATTTATTAGACTTAAATGCTGTTTTTAAGGGGAAGTATTCCAAGTATTTAGAATACAGTACCAGGATTCAGCAAAGTAACAGAATACGTGACTAAAAACCTTTTAAAGCAGGTATTCAGTATTCTGTAACTAAATACATTTACAAAGTATTCTCCCCAACACTGATAATGGCAAATCTAAAACCAAATAGTCCACTCCACAAACATTACTGTTGGGTTAAGCTGTCTCTCTAAATTGCCCTGCAGTACAGTATTTGCGTGTCTGTCTATGGTTGCTTGTCCTGCAAAGGATTGTTGTTCTGTCCACGGTGTACAGCGCCTCTCACCCTGCTGGGAGCTAGGCACCAGCCCCTGCCATGACCGTGCAAGGATTAGCCCATTTACATAATGGATGGAGATTTTCTTTGTTTTTATGTTAAAATTACAGTCTATAAATTAATTCAGGGGTTAAGTAAATATCTTTATAATTATAAATTAGATGACCTTGATCACACCTCTGAATATCACCAAAGTGATTCATTGAGTTGGATATGCTGAAAAAAATGCCTAAATATTCATCAGTACTGTTTTTTTTTTGGACTGAGCTCTTTTGTTCAAATTTATTTCAAAGAATAAATGGTGTATTTGAATCAGAGAGTACGTTTTTTAGAAATACTCAATATCTCTGTTAGAAATGTACTCCAAATAACTGAGAGACTGGAGGCAGAACAGATGGGCGACGGTTGTATGCTGCAAAGACTTATCAGTAAGGTATTCGTGTTAATTGTAGAAGTTCTCCGTTTTCTGTTATAGTTTGTGTTCCAAATGTGTTCTTTAGTTAATCCTTTGAATTATGATGTTGTCAGTGTTTGGTGGTTACTGTCCGTGTACCATCTTACAGACGGTGGTGCACGGGAGTGGAGTCTGTTTGTGCCCTGACTGTCATGCGGTTGTTTTGTCTCTGAAGGCTCATGTAGGAGTTGCAAAACGGGGAGAATTTTCTCTCCAGTGACTGTATTCCTGGGTGACATCAGATGATTAAGCATTTCTTGCTCCCAAATGGAAAAAGTAAAATTACCACTAAAATGCAGTAAAATTAATATTTAATTGTAATTCCAAGTTTTACTTAAGTTCAGTTTAAATATTAAGTAAATGGAATCATTATTTAAAAACAGAAGTCTTGCTCTAAGTTACATGTGACCTGCATTGCAGGTTTATCTATTTATTTATTTTTATGTGGTTTCATCTGTTGTTGTAATTTACGATTTCAATTGTATCGTACTCACTTTTGTATATTAGTAAAACAGCTTTAATTGTTCATAACAACTCATTCCATTTTAGTATGAATTACTCTATTGATAAGGTATGTTAAAGAGATTTGAATCGTCTTACATGTACACATTATTTTAAAGTGTAAAAAAGTTGCACCAAAATTTTAGGTAAATATCAGTTCTACTCCTTTTAGAGTGTAGAGCACCACAAAAAAGTTGTTTTTAAAGTAAACTTTTGTTTATCTGTAAATTGGATGAAATGAAATGGACTGAATTTTTTGTTCTCGTCATACAGACGCATCAAAGCGTTTTACACCAGAGCCACATTTATCCAGTCATACAAACACACATTTACACGCCATCAAGCAGATTGCTTGACCATACTGTATGAAGTTAGATACCGTACTCAATGACCCATTAATATGTGGCAGAACCAAACCTATTTCTTTTAATTGCAACACAAATTCTAGTCCTGCTGATCCACAGTCGTGCTATTGACGTTCTACTGATATCTCACAAAAGAAAATAATATTTTTTAATGAACATATTTTGACCACAATTTTGAATAAACTTGCTAGACAATCTATGGCTTGATGTTTAGAGCCAGTGTCCTCTTAAAAATATAAAGTTTTAGCTTTATTTAGCATCTTAAACATTTGTGAACGTATTTATGCAGTACTACTCGCAGAGACAAAAAACTGTCTTAACCCAAATTGATCTCTATATGTGATTATTATGAGAAGAGCAGAATGCGGTACTTCATAGAGACAGTTTCATTTGAACAGAGCAGGCGTGTGTTAACGTGAATTGACTGATTTTGGTACATTTTAGAGGAAGCTGCATAGCAGCTGAGAAAAATGCATGCTGCTTTGAATCGGAACCACATAGATAAATAACTGTGAATTAAAACTGTAAAGGATCCCTTACCTGATGGGTCGAGCGCATCAGGATGTAGTTGGTGACTTTCCCGAACGGTATTCCCAGGTTGATGACGTCATTCTCCGTACAGCTGCCCTCAGGGAGGTTGCAGATGTGAACAACGCGTCCTACGGACGCCTTCCGGGGTGGAAATGGCTAAAAATATGAAACAAGCGGACATGTTTTAAACAAACACACCAGTGAGAAAATCTGATGAATATCTGAAATAAAGTCCCGCACCTTTGCTACAACTACATTCCCAGACATGTTCATTACACAAAAGAGAATGTTCACAGGATTTATTGCAGGAGCTGGCTATTATATAGTGAAAAAAATTATGTTTCAAAGGTAACTCAAGCTACCCAAATAGTTTAGTTGTAATCGAAAGGTCAAGTCTTGCATGCACAGTTTTTGTCCCATCTCTTACATATATCTTTTTCTTTGGCTCATGGTATTTTTAAGGCTATTTGAAGCCATCTTAGTTTAGACAGGGTTTAAAAAGATGAAAACGGTCTCACCTAATATCTACATAAAATGCAGGTTTTAGAAGTCAGGCATGGTGTGGAAAACCTGGCTGTCTAAGTATGTGCAACATTATACTGCATGATCCCATTTATTATTAGCCCCTTGGCAGCAGTGCTGCGGTGATAATGAAAATTTCT
Source organism: Apricaphanius iberus (assembly GCA_028564705.1). Lineage (NCBI taxonomy): Eukaryota > Metazoa > Chordata > Actinopteri > Cyprinodontiformes > Aphaniidae > Apricaphanius > Apricaphanius iberus. The sequence continues at coordinate 196,834 of JAPXFQ010000284.1, forward strand.
TGTCTGGATTTAGAGACTTGTCAGTTGTTGGGACCCGTACATTGCTCACATTTGAAACTGAACCGCAACCCAACCAAGGCATGGCGGTTCACCTAAGCGGACTGGCGGTGTGAAGGGGAGCACTAATCAGACACACAGCCAAGCGCGACGCTGGAGGAGCTGCAGATATTCACAGCTCAGGTAGGAAAATCTCTTCTACAGCACATATGTTGACCATTTTTGGTGATATCAGAAAAGGATTTAGGAAATTATCATATTTTTGTTCATTTGGAAGTTGCAATAAAATAAAATCAAATTATGACTAATGGGAAAATCAAATATGGATATTCTTTTTTGTCCATAATGACTGCACTGAATGAAACGAGTGACACCTTTTGTAGATAAAAATAAAAAATAATAAAAAAAATGTAAAAAAATTACAATTTCGTATCCACATTAAAACTATGGACTACTGCTTGTTAGTATACCACATAGAGTCCCTTTGAGGTTTGTGGTTATTTTATTAAAAGAATGTAACAAAATCTGAGGGTTCTGAATATTTTGTTACATACCTTGCATCTCCTCAAATCTAAATGGAGACCAAAAAAACTGTACAGGAAATTAGAAGATTCCTTTTACAGAAACCAACTTAGCCATGTTAGGTCTTTTGGTGTCAGGCTCTCTGCCTCAGCTCTTTTTAATCTGCTTTCCACTTTTATCAAGAAAAGTATAAGACAGTATAAGAGGGTTGCAAAGATAAGACATAAGGACAGAATGATTTGTTTGTCAGGATTTTATTGTGCTATTGTTTTGTCACATTATCTTGTCTACTCCAACATATTGCAAAAAAAGGACTTGAGGACAGAGATACTTTTTTTTGAATGATTTTCCTGTGTTTTTATTTCTTTTGTTACATCATATTGAATTTCCAACATTATATATATACATATATATATATATATATATATATATATATATATATATATATATATATATATATATATATATGTGTGTGTGTTTATATCTGTACCTCTATACTGAATACTGCATGTCCTTTTTAAAATCAATTAAAAGAATATTATATTAAATTAGGACCCCTTTAACTGTTTTGCTACCAACAAACACTGTTCTGGGGCTTTAATACAGATCAATAAATGCCTCCTTTTCTACCAAATAACTCAGAAAATCCTAAATATTTTAGTCACCATCCACTAATCCGGGGAAAGCGGAGAATTGTGCTTGTCACATGAATGTCTCCTGTTTCTGTTACCATTGTGCTGCAGCTGCAGTTTCCTCAGCCCCCCCTCCTATAGTCACACAACCTGACAGACAGCTCCATGTGCTGCACAGCCGGTGGTCTTAATCCCGCTTTGGATCAGACGCCAGGGTCTCGGGTTTTACAGGGAATTTGTTCAACGAATACCCAACAATAACACAGACTTTAATACACTCAAGTGTGGAGTCCAAAGGGAGCCTGAGGACATCTTTGTTCTTCCAAAGTCACCTATAATGTTGCAGCAATGTACTTTCTGACCATCTGATATGCAGTTCAATATGATCCTGCCACTCTTAAAACTTGAAATGCAGTACAGTCATTTTTCTTTTTTTGCTAAGTAAACGTCTCTTTTTTTTAAATCTCTTTGCCATTCAAAAGTTTCAGGGAGGCCATATTGTTGCTACAGCTTCAGCCAACAGGTCGAATGGATGATCTTTAATTACTAGAAGTCTGGCCGGTTGTTATGATACGTTATGATACATTATGATTAAAAGCTTCAGATGTTCGAGTGATAATTCTATTAGCAGTGTTGACCAGCTCTGCCTCCGCAGCAAAAGACATAAAGGTCAGTGGAGGCTGAGCTCAATAAACACATCCAGGAATAGGTTGGTTAGATATAAAAGAGAACAAACGTCTTCATGAGCTTGCAGAGGTTGATCTGAGCGATCAGCGCGACTATGCAGTCATTTCTGGCTTAGCGTTTAAACAGTAGCCAAGCCCATAAACTGTAAACCGTTACGGTTGAGCTGCGTTGCTTCTTGCTCCCCCGCTGTCATGGTTCCCCTAAAGATAAATTGAAACCAACAATAAGATCACCAGCCCCAAAAAATATTATTAAAAAACAAAATTAAAATATACCAAAAAAATTATATTGTACATTTCGTACTAAGTGGAAGGAAACAAATACAGTAACGGAAAAGATGTGCAAATTATTGTAGATCCAAAATTTTAAAAAAAATTGTATATAGGCTATATATATGTAATATATAAAGACGCATTGGACGCATTGGACATACATGGTTTAGACAACTTTCACACATAGCTCTCCAGTCTCAATTTAGTTTTTTAATATAAGTTTTGCTTCATATAATCAGCTGAACCGTCTCCTTCGGATGTTTCAGTTCATTTGCCCCAAGCAGAATCCACAAGTAGGTTGATTAAGGGAGAAAGTCTCTCCGGTTTTACAGTTTCTCCTTTACGTTCCTACACACGCAGCTCGCATGCTAGCTGCTTGGATCGCTTTACCAGTCCCTCACTGGTCTGAAACGTTATACTGCAGTAAGAGGGTGCGACCCTAAGGTCTCCAGGTTGTTCTTCCAAAAAGCGGTTAGCTGTAATCCAGTGTTTATAGCTGTTCTTTTGCAAGAAGCTACAAAGCTACTGTGTTACTTCACCACAGACCAATGGACACTGCGGTGCAAAAAAACAAAAAAAAAAACACAACAGAGGTAGAAACAACTTTTTTGTTTTAGCAAAAAAAAAGGAACTGAAAAGTTTGATGTTCACGTTTAATAGTGGAAAATGTCTATTTTTTCAAGATATTTGTAGTTTTGGGTGTATTTGTGCAACTATTTCTTCAGAGCAAGTCTTTGGCAGCAAGAACCCCACGTCTGGCTCGGACAGGTGTCTTTTCATAGGAACTATCATTAGCTCCAGCGGCGCAGCTTGTAGATATTTTCAAACTGAAATGGTAAAAATCTTTTGTCATTACAAAGAACAAGTAATCAAAAAACTATTTGTCAGATCATAAAATTTAAGATGCTGTCAAAGAAGTAAAGGATTTATAAAAAAAAGGATGCTGCGGTTTCATATTTGAACTTTTTTGATTTAAATAAGATAGAATCTCTTTCTGGATCAGCTTTAGATGGTAATTTATTTATTCTTTCTGGAAATGTAGCTTGTGCACACAAATTTTTTTTTTTTTTTTGATTTTACTATTATTACAGCTTTCAGCCATTTTGACATATATATTGAGTTAATCTTTATTTAAATTTTTTTTTACCCTAACCCCTAAGAACTACATATGGATATTAGCCATTGGCTAAATTTGGTTCAATGCATTTCTACACTTATACACTTATATTCTACATTTATAAATGTTCGTGAGCATTATCGTCAATTCAGAAAATCAACAGGAAGCCAATCTTTCATTTGCATATTACCTGAAAAGGATAATATTTTGTGTACCAGTTAACATTTGTGATTAATGATAAGCCAGATCTGTACAAGAGATTTCAAGAAGATAGTTTTTAATTTTTGACTGAGTAAAGCTGTTGTCAGTGGTCAGTATCTTACCTAGAGGAGCAAGCACACAGAGTTGTCTCAGGTGAGAGAAACAGAGCAAACAATTGAGAAAACAATTCTTTTAAAAAAGCTCCTAATTCAAAAGTATCATAATGGTTCTAGTATTTCCTTACACTAGACACTATGTTGCTAGCTGTGGGAATAAGCACTATTCAGTCAATTATATTATTGAAAAGTTAGAGTTTTAGTAACCCATTTCACAAAGTGAAACAAATTCTATAGGTTTATAAAGTAAAGTAGGATGTCTGCAAACCATCATCATTCTTGTTAATTAGAGATTTTCCACTTACAGCTAATAAAAACAATAAGTGCTGTTCTTTTTTTCCAAATACATCCCATTTATTAATGTTTATTATCATGTATTACTTACTATAAAATTTCATGTGTTGGATTGTATCCATTTGTGTTTTTGAGTTACTACTCAGCCTGTCATTGTGTGCCTGTTTCAGTCCACAGAGTGTGTACAGCTCCATGCTGCGGTCGGTCTGCAAGTTACCCGGGGCTAACTCTGGGCTCCTTTCACCTCACTTATCATCTGCTCCGTGCTTTTCAAGACATCTGCCTAGCTTATAAATGTCTATCAACAGCTGCCGTTTCCAGCTCTTGGTCCAAACAAAACAGCTTTAGAGGAGAGGCCAGCTGACTGTGATACTGTGGTCCAGTGAAAAAAAAAGGAAAACATGTCTGCAGCTCCACTCCCGGGAATCAGATGGAGGCATGGAAAATGCATTCATGTCTGCTGACATTTCTGTCATTCAGTTTTTAAATCCGATATCTCTACAAAATGATTAGCAGAAAGCAGAGCAACTAAATGGAGCTTAATGATGTTTCTGTGCGACTGATGCTGATTTTAAACATAACTTGTAGTTTGATTTTGCATGAAACAAAAAAACAAACGATTTTGTTCATTCTGAAAGGGCATTAAGTGTGTAAAGTAGAAGAAAGTGAAAGACTTTTGCCATGCTTTAAATGCAATATTTGTTGATTTAAAGTATTTATGTAATGCATATATTTAATCATATGGCTGATTAAAGTACTATGTGGAGAGCAAAAAATATGGGATTTAACAACTCCTAACAAATCTAAATATATATCATGTAGATTTATTGTCACCACTTTAAGAGAAGGCTTAAGAAAAAAATACTTTTCTCACAGTAGTATAATCTCGCACCAAAAACAAAAGACTTAATTGTTTTAATTTGAATTCGTCTTCACAGTAAGGAAAGAAATCTTACATTAAAGAATGTGTTTTTATAAAACCCCTGTGGCGAGAGATATTCACATGCCAAACGGTTCTTTTTAAAAAAACTGAAGTGAAGCCATTTTTTTCTAAAGTTTATATTTCACTTTTTGAGTTGAGTCCGAATGTCAAGAAACTAAAAGTACTGATCCACTTCAAAACAGGAAAGACAGAAGACCTTGCAATCACCAGACCCAATGTCACAGCGGTCTTCCTTTGCCTAGGATTTCAATAAAGAAATCTGTTCCATCAAGTATTTATTTAATAGTCTGTTTACTTAGGTAAAACCTGAGAAAAAAAAGCTGTTATTTATTGTATGAATTTCAGATATCAGTTAAAAAATAGGTATTTTTCTCCGTTGCCTTTTCTACAAGTACACAATAAACATTTTATTGTGGTGGATAACAGTTGTTCCTTCGTATCTTCTCTATGCTTTAAAACTTGTCACCGTGGAAATTCAGAAGCGCAGAGCAAACTGTAATAACTGTAAAAAAAATAGAAATAAATAAATAAAACATTTGTCTGACCTTAGAATCTGGCTGGTGGGGGGTAAATACTGCATCAGCGGCGGGATAAGTCTTCATGGCTCCTGCTGGCAAGTATGAGGATACATCTGTTTAAATATGAATTACAGAAGTTTTGAAGAACATTTAGAAAGCAGTAAATGAAAAGTTGCATTTGATAGCAATATAGTTAAATCACTGAAAAAAAAATATTCTTCTAAATATCTCAAACTAAATCTGGCTTAGTCTTCATTTTCTAACAGAAATTTACATGTTTCCATTTTTTAAGTTGTTAGTTACTGGATACTGTGTTGGGAGTAAGAAGGGGAATTAGGGAACCAACATCTGAACATCAGCCAGGAAGTTGAACCTTTGGCAAACTGACCTCCAGATTAGCTGCAAAGTGTCTAAAGGACAACAAAGTCAAAGTGCTGGAGCAGCCATCACAAAGCCCTGATCTTAGTCCCATAGAAAACTTCATTTTCAGATGAATAGACGAGAATAAGTAAAGCCAACAAAACTGACTTTGTACTTATACTCCCTACATTTCTCTTTGAATGCTTCTTACGTTCTCACTACTTCCATTATGACAGCAGTATGATATAAAATAGTCGAGAAAAAACAGGGGAAAATGGCGTGGACGGAACTGTGTCATAGTGGCACTAAAAAGTTGGCTGCCAACTGCAGCAAAGAAGAAGAATAAGAAGATGAGACGATTCAAGGACAAACGTCAGTGACATGGATGAAGACCGTAAACTGAACGGCGAGGGAAGTAATAAGTCGACGCAAGGCATTCCCCATCCATGGCCTTATTTGGAGAAGCTTTTCAATGTTGCCGGCTCTAGGAACGATTCGTGGCGAATGCGCTTTGTTTTTATGAAAACCTAAGAACCGCGATGCCTGGCCTGTCCAACTGAAACCACGGATGTGCTGAAATGTTTTCCCAGCCTTTGCCATTTGTCCCTGAAACTCAACACACCCCTGCCTGCCTCCCTCAGCTGCCTGCAAGAGGCATTTTAGCAGGACTCATATTCAGACCAAAGAAGGGCACACCTTAGTTCTACAAACGTTGAGAACATTCTTCTGCTGAGGCTTAATAAAAATTTAGGTAGTTATAAAAAGAGAAGCATTTATCCTCACAAAAGAAAATAGACAATTAGATTTGAAGGTCAAGTTTCCATACAGAATAAAATGTTTCCAAGTTCTTATGCTGAAATGAAATACTGTTTGAATTAATGCAATTTCTGTTAAATACATGCCTGGTGTGTACCAAAGCTCTACAAAGGTATCCTGCTGTTCAATGATAAGCTCTCTTAAGTTCAGTCTATTTTGTTCAAATTTGATTTGAACAAAATCAAGATCATATCAACAATTTTATTTTCTATCTTCTCTTTACCAACACAGTGCATGGTTTTCGTTGTCTAGAACTTTATTTAGCTTTATCATTGGGCCATTGGGTACCACTGACATTAGAAATATGTTTTACTTTTCTACTTAAATTAATTTCAAAACTGCTTTTACTAGAGTTTTTCTTCACACAAGTATCTTTCCTTGTACTGAAGTAGAGAATGTGCGTACTGTCGACACCTCTGAAGGACACCCTAAACTTTTGGTCAAAAATGTTATGTTACCAAATACTAAGGAAGGGTATAATTACGTCTGAATTTTATGAAAGTAATAAAAAATGTAACAAATTTCTCTCTCTTTATTCTGATATTTCACAATTATTAATATATGTTAATATTTATTGATCTAAAACCAAAAAAAAGTTTGCTGTGATTTGATATTTGACAGTAAAGGAACATTTTTGTTTTTTCAGAATATGTAAATACCTGGTACAACTGCACACTACTTTGTATTATTCTTACCACATAAAATTCCAATAAAAAGCAAAAGTAACCTAATAAAATGTAAAAAAAAAAAAAAGAAAAGAAAAAGAAGAAGAGGACAGGGGTGTGAATATTTTTGCAAGTCACTGTATATCTAACTTACAAGCAAAGATGTTCACAATTTTTTTTAGTTACTTATTTGTAGCCCAGAAGCAACCAGGCTCAGGTATCATGTGGTGTCTGAGTGAAACCGAGACCTCAGACTGCTCAAAGTCATGTCCCTCGGATATTGTCAACAGTAATAGTTTGGCACAAGTTGTCTCTCATGCTGTCTAGACCACCCACTGGTACTTAGTGTGACAAAAAGCGTACATAATAAAGGGATCTCTAGTCCTTTTCTGTGACGTTGTAAAAGCCAACAGGAGCTTAGTTTGTTCATGTATGGAACAATTTGACATTTTTCTTCTGCTTTTCGCTAGAACAGCAAATACATGCTTCTTAGCTTTGAAAACAATATTTGAAAACGGCAGACCTGAATAGCTCAAAATGCTCCACGAAGAGCCATAAACTTTGCTATCCTACACTCTTGCATGACTCTGGAAATAGTCTCCTTCACATGCTTTAGTAGACAGGAAAAAAAAGAAGAAAAAAACGTTACTCCCATATGCAGTAAATACCACTTAGTTGGAGGTGTTGATGAATGAGTAATATACCCTACCTTGACTTGCGGCGGAGCAGACTGTGGGGTTCGTCCCTCCTGGGTTCAGACCGCCATCAGAGGGCCTGCCGACGGCATACTGAGGGGCTCCGGCTGATGCCGCGGCTGAGCTGCAACAATTACAGAAGGCTGATTTTAGCTGCCTCTCCCCTGCCTTGCTCACTCATATCCTGTGACAGAGATCATAACTCTAGAAAGATTAAGACAGCTGTTTATGGAGCAAGGATGAGGAAGAAGGAATGCCCCAAACAAGTCAAAATGGTGCTGTGTCGACTGCTTATTGAGAGGCAAAGAGGAAAGCTATTATAAAAATCATAATCACCTTTATTGTTGTAATTTTTTACACCAAAAAAAGCAGAACAACATAAAGCAGGTAATCGTTAGTTTTTGGTCTAGGAAGAACATGAATGCGAAAACAGCTAAAAACTCACCCTTCTGTAGCGTACAAAGTTCGATTCTGCAGATGTAGTTTTCCCTTCACATGTTGGTCCCAGTCCTGAAAACACATAAACACGCATGCTGTATCCAAACATAGTTTTTAACAGCTTTGGCTCACTGGATATGCGCTGCTTGCCCTTTATGACTAGGAGTAAAGCTCTTTATAGCGCTTTGTTTTTCACCAACTATATTGCTGCATTGTGTTGAAATGAAAATCGACTTTTGACAGTTCATGAAGTTCTGTTCTAAATCCCCAAAATTTTTATACTCCTTACATTAGAGTAACTTATATCAAGTTTATTTATATAGCACCAACACAGATTCATTTTGTTTTACTTGTTTTCCCCCAGTGTGATTTTCCAAACTGTGTGCTCCCTATAGAAAGATTTTACATAATGTAAAAGGTGCAGTCACATTTATGTACAAATAAAACGTTCACACTTGTTTTCACTGAGACGCTCACTCACCTTGAGGTTGTAAACCTTTTTTTCACAGATGCTGCACTGATGTGGCAGCTGAGAAGGTGTGACACCATAATAATCACTGACTTGATGGGCCTGGAGTGTCCTGGTACCTGATGATATTATTTCCTCGCCTCCATGCTGGGCCTGGTAGCTTCCGTAGCTCTGCGGCCCAAAAGAGGAGACCCCGCTGCAGTTCAACTTGGGCTCAGGGGTCGGCTCCTCTGGGTTGTACAGTTCTGTTCTGGACCAAATGGGCTGTCCAGCTGAAGGCCATACTGTGGGAGGGTTTGAGGACATGTTCACCTTTCCAGTTTGGTTTAAGTTGTTCTGGCCTTTCCATTGCTCCTTATGTGCGGTGGAGTTCATTTGCTCATCGGAACTGAATCCTGTTGGCTGTCCCTGCCTTTCATGCCCATAGAAATCTCTGTGAAAGCCAACGTTGGTAATGTTTTTGGCCTGAGATTTAACCCCTGTGTACTGCCGGTCAGCAGACGTGCCTCCAGGTACGCTGTACTGATGACGTCTGTCAGTGTCAGAAGAGAAAGTTGATCCAGCATATATTCCATACTCCCCCCCTTGTTGACCCTTCCCACCGCCTCCACAAGGATGATCCAGTCGCACGTTCCCTGAGTTTTGGTTAAATCCCGCACCCACCAAAGACTCAATGGCTGAATTTGAGGAGGGGAAACCAATCAGCCCAGTCGGGAAGGTCCCCTGTTGATTCCCAACCAGAGATGAACTTCTTAATTGATTCAACAGGGGCTGGGACATGTTGATATTGGAGATTAACTGATTGAGAACGCTGGCAGCGTTGGCCGCGTTTCCTCCCTGAGCCAGTTTGAGCCGATGGAGGGTGAGCTGGGCCTGGAGCTGAGCGAGCTGGAGGCTGGCTGGAGTCAGGAGGAGCTGGTTCGGCAGCTGAGGTCCAGTCTGCACATTGCCCGGCAGTTGGGCACCCACCTGATGACACTTCTTCTCTGCGTTCTCCACCGGGGCTGCCACAATGCTGCAGGGAGGAAAGACAACACGGAAGTTGTTGATCTCACGGGAGAAATTCATTTACTACTTTTGTGTCTTTGCGGGACCTGAGAAATTAACTTAAATGTAGATTATTTAAGTGTAAAGGTATTATGATATTAATTAATTGTGTTTTGAGTTATTTTATTTCCTTTTTCAGTTTACCTTATTATTTTAGTTCATTAATTGGTGTTTAGTTCTGTTATTTTGGGATCTCAGTGGTAGTAATGGGACAGATGAACCGAGGCTCTGAGGCGTGTCTCGAGTCTCGGTTTGTTCGGGTGACGTCATTGGTTCATTCAGCGTGTCACTTCCTTATAAAAGCTTTGAATCTCTCAGCACACTGTGGTGTTGTCATCTTTGTGGTGAGCTGGTGAGTTATTTTGCCGTTGAGCTGGTCAGTTAGTTAATTGAACATGTTTCCTGTAGCCTTCTGAGGTGAGCTCTCGGCTATATTTTCCTTTACACTTGGAAGTTGGTTGAAAGTCTGATTGTTTGTTTGAATGTGTTTAATGTGAATCATGCACTCCTGTTTGGTGTGATCACTTTATTCTGCAGTCACAAGATCTTAGTTAATACACCACCAATCCAATTCCTTTGTACGCATTGGGGCCTACAAGAAAAAGGAAGTCTTCCCAATGTGAGAATATTTTAAGTTCATCGCTGCTAAAGTGTGAATCCATCTGTTCCATGTGAAAGTGTTTTTTTTAAAGGCTAGAGAAATACTGTGCAAAAGAAACTGGGTCAACCCAAAACATTTGAATAAACTTTTGGTTTTTAATAAAAATGAGTAAAACTACGCATTTGTTTGATAATTCTATTGGGCTTGGGATACTGCTTTGCATTGTGGGACATGACGGACACTAAATTTGACTATCCTTCCTTCCGTATTTCCACTTCGAGTCTTTAGATATTTTCATTCTTTATTTTGTTATGTTGTGTTTAATCTTCTATTTGTGTTTCCTCTTTTCTCCAGTTTTTCTAGTCCGATCTATTTTACATCATTTCTCTTATTAGAAGGTTTTCTTATTTTAAAATGTATTACTGTTTATGTTTTCTCCCCTCTGTTCACTTAGCGTTTTGATTTGGAGTTCATCTTAGGTTCCTTAATTCTAATCCTCTTATATCTTTAGTTACTTTCTAGTTAGACCTTTTTCTCAGTATTGTTTTCTGTCTAGTCTCCCCTTCTGTTTATTCTCTTCCTGTTTTCTCACTATTTTGCTGCTAATCATCTCTAGCTGTTCTCTCCCTCTCACCTGCATCTGTTTGTCACTAATTGACTCTCAGGCTTTCATGTCCCTCCTCATTCTCCCTCTATATATCTAAGCACTTGCTTGATGCTCTTTCATAGCCTGCCCTTACACCCCCTTGTAAGTTTTATTTTTTGTCATCTATTCATTAAACATCAACCTCAGCAGTATCTGCATTTTAACTTCAATCATGACAGAAAATATAAAGAACCGACTGCTTTAGGGAATTATTTTTCAAAAGTTAAGTTTTGGGGAGTGAACTAAAGATTTACACAGATGTTGGATATTTCAAGCAGAAAGAGACGGAGCGTTTTTCCCTTAAGGTGAGCTGTGAGTGACTATTAAGTGAAGGCCCGAGGTACTCCTTCAGGGCTTCAGCTGGGTGGCGCTGTAGGCATTGACCCATATTGTTCACATACAATTTTTTGAAAACAAAAAAGTAAATTAAATAAATACTAAACGAACTGAAATCTGGTCTTGAACAGCTATTTCACAACTTCTGGGGTAAAAGGTAATCTATTAAAAAACAAATAGAAAAGAGAAAAACATGGATTGCTTATGTGTGAATATACAATTTTTACTTTACATTTCTAAACTTAAAAATTTTATGAATATTGTGAGAAGTAATAAAGGTGAAATTAACAAACCAATAAAGCTGTAGCCATGTGTTCAGTTAAGACATAAATACTGTAGATGAGTAACACTGCGGTTCGATTTCTCAGCAACAAAACCCTATGTGGTATGAAAAAAACCTTGCCGAACTTTAAACCTTTCTATAATTAAAACACATGATTAGAGGATCTCTAATAAATGTTCGAAGTTAAATTTAACACCAAAGCGAGTCAGAGAAAGCAGGACACTAGTACCTTGGAGTACCCATTGTCAACATGTAATTCTCTGTATGAATGTGGATCACATTTCTTTTTATTGTAAGCCAACAACTCTACCGGAGTGGTTCAATGGCGGATGCTGGCCACCTGTTTCTAAAAATCCCGGTGTTTAAATGCCTTTGGTGAAATCCTGAGGTCCACAAGACTTGACGATGAAGTTATTTTGGAAGATAAGCTGCTTAATTTTCTGGCAGTAAAAAAACAGGACCATATGTTGGCATGAGATGGTTTTGCTTGATGCAAGCAAATTTGACTCTGTTGGTGCGTTCACACCACACAATGTGTCAGCATCATGCAGCGCTTTCTCTGGCGGATGTTTTTTACACTAACCGATCGTGGTTGGCTGCGTTGATGATGGGCTACGTCACTACAATGAGACGCTCTGATTGGTTGGTGCCCTTCGTCAAGAGCGTAGAGAGCGCCAAAAGTTCCGCTAGCTGAACTTCTGTGTCGCTTGCATTTGCTGCTTTGCCGCTTGAAACGCAGGAAAAGCTTAAAAAATTGACAAGGCCAAACATTAAGCAAACCCTCAGCCATAAACCTTACATGTAATCTGATGTTGATGTTTTGGTCTGTGTGAACGCACCATTAAGTCATCAAAGAAAGTGTTGTTTGAACTCTGCCCTGCTTACACAGGGATGCGTCAGGTATAAACGACCACGCAAAGATGTTAACAATTTAAAGAGCTGCCTCAAGGTGATGAACAAGTATAGGAAAAAAAATGCCTGGATTTGTCTTCCATTACCTGGATGAACTTCTGCTGGTTACATTCAACAGCATGGACGCCTTAAGCTTACAGGAGAGAATTGAGAAGTTGCGTGTTGATGTCTGTGCTATGAGATACACCATGAAGGTGCAAACTAACTTCAGTGATGATCTGCATGTCAGTACTGTGAACTTAAATTGACATGTAAGTGGGCTGGAGGGTCGGCTGTGGCGGGGGCTGAAGCCTCGGAGAAGGACTGTGGGGTTCCCGCCGCTTGGAGCCATGCTGGTGAGAAGGCGTTAATGCGATTGGCAAATTGGGGTCAAGCTGTAAGAAAGGGACGGCTAAGACAAAGGTCCACTCTGCCTCATCGAGTTAGAAAAATACAGCCATCAAAACTGTTAAGTATAAAATGGTGAGTGGGTTTGCCACCCGATTTAATCCCTATTTGGATGCTGAGACCTTATCGGTTTATCTTGAAGAAAAGATAAAGGACGGGAAGTAAACTAAGATCAAGACTATAAACAGTACATTTGGCTCATCAGTAACTCCTGACTGTAATGATGGTGGAGAAATGTGCCGCCAAGAGCTCTGGCCAGAAGGCACATTTGTCCAGCGTTACTATAAGCCGAGAAGAGCTGGAGTTGTGGGGTCAAATAGAGCAGTTGATATTGTTGTGTCAGGATTCTATATAGATTGATATGAGGATAAAGATGTCGCAGTCTCCGTTGGAGTTTTTGCTGCAATGTGAGTGTGTTATATCAGCATTGTTTAGACAAAATAAGAGATAAGACTTAAATCATCCAACTACATCAGTGTAGCCAAACTGTCCCTGACATTTAACAAGAATGTTCATGACTCTGCAACATTCTGGAATATTTCTCTGCTGCTCTTACTAAAATATAATCAACCCTGAAAATAAATAATTCTTCCACTACAATATGAAGATGCCTGTGGGTGATGCATGCCAAATTTGAAGTTGTTAAATGTCTGTACAGGTTTTATCCTGCAACTGTTGCAGCCTGTACCTGGGACAGAGCACGGGTGATGAAGCCCGACGGATTGTCATTGATGATAATTTGTTGGACTACTGTGATATTTTGTGACTCTAGCAGAACTTCTTGTCAAGATCTCAATAAACTAAACACTTTAACTCACACACTAATTGCGCCGCTAGGGATTTATCAATGGTGTTTCTTGACCGTGACTTGTTAGCCCTAATAAATAAAATGCCTCAAATCAATAGATCATATATATATATATATATATATATATATATATATATATATATATATGCTACTCAGTGTGGAGGCGCCCACTAGTTTCTTTGACCCTAAGTGACTGTTCCACCTCTTCAGTTTCTGATGAATGCACTCACTGTCTAAACTTAGTCTCCTCAGCCACACATCACGTCAGAAATGTGAAGCACCTGACACTACCCCGTTTGGCGAGGGCTTTCGTCTCAGTGCCTTTGGTTTGAGACAAAGCTTTCTGGAGTCGCACAAAAACGTATGGCATGCACAGATAGTGATAAAATAAATACAAAGCAATATGGCGGATAAAAATCTATTGAAAGCGAAGAGATGCAATAGATGAAGGGAATTTAGGTTCTTGTTAAATACGGCAGATTTTTCCTGAGTTGTTTCTCCAAAATTAATTAATGCATCGGAGAGTTGGAGAGGATTATCAGCCCTAGATATATCCCGGCTGCCTTCACTAGTTAGGATTTGATCTTGTGATTACATTGCCACTTCATAAAGCCATCATATCGTGACTATCACTTTGCCTCGCACTGAAACATAAACCCTCGCACCGGGCCTACGCCTTAAAAATCACACCTCTGAGGTGGAAAACTGACACTCAGTGAAACCTTGTAAACTTGTTTTGCATTTGAGATTATAGAATCCTTAACACCCTCACTGAACTGAGAGCAAACATTTGCATTTTCAGATGAACTATGAACTTTACAAGAGAGTCGGAGCAGCTTCCATCCTGGTAAATGGAATCTGCTTTGTAAGGGACAGTTTAATTATTCCATTATAACAAAAACCTTTTCTTACAGTTTCATATGTACACTTTAGGGATTGAAAAGATATTGTCCAAAGAATAAAATTATATTGTTAAGCAATAACATTTTCATGTTATGACCTTCTATTGTTGAAGCATTATATATATATTTAACTTATGATGACTGAGAATAAATCTGAGAAAAAAATCATGACTGTCGGAACTGATTGAGCGCCTTTTTTATGCTTCGACTGAGACAGATGTTGCTGTTATTGAGCATTTTGGGCAGTGTTATGATAATCATGCTTACACAGAGGAGGAACTTAAAAAAGATGGTTCTGTATGGGAGGAAGAATGGGTCTGGTCTGATTGGAGTGGGCGTATTTCTCATCATTCAGCTGGGAAGCTCCATGGATCCAAACTACACTACCTGAACTGTCAGGTTGGTTGTGTCGTCACACAGAGCACCATGAGAGACTAAATCCTTCTGTATATGTATAAATGGAGCGATTGTTTGGTGTTTCTGAAAATTAAATGTTTTAAGTTTGTACAAGATAATGTTTATCTAAAAAGTAATAGAATATAAATATTGTAAGAATGTGAAATGTTTTTTTTTATAACATGCTAAATATTTAAATTGAAATCATGTGATATTTTATTATTCGAATGAAAAGTACAGTGCTATAACAATAAACTCTTCACGTTACTGAGCTGTATTTTTCTTTTGCCTGGGTGTCAGCTACACTACTATACTACAGTCATACTCCTCTTACTAAGTACTTTAACCACTGTTATGTCCAATCGTATAAAACTGCAAACAAGTCAAACATTTTAGAACCTAAAACAAGCTCATACTGTATATTTAAAAGACACATATTGCATTCCCCAATCATTGTCCGACATTAAAACGGAAATATTTTCTTGCTTCAATTTAGTTAAAGTTATAAAAAATACTTGTTTTTATCCATGCCATACTAACATATTTTTAATAGTTTTGCCGAAAAAAACAAAACAAACTAAAATCACTTAACACCCATTAAACTAATTGGGAAATACTCCAAGAGACCATCAATAAAAAATAAATAATAATAATATGCAGTTACTTTCTGCACATTAGTGCTCTTCTAGCATCTAACTGGTGGTCTGAAGAGGTGTATTTGAAATGGGTAATTTTTTTCAACAGGAACTTTTCTGTTTGCCTGTGTTCGCTGTACAATTTTCATATTGCCTAGCCTTACCTCAAACACACTGGTTCTTTGTTTGAAATAAATATAATTAGCAAACATTTTGGGAAGACAAATGTAGACCTGAAAAGGGCCATGGCCATCTGTTTAAAAATTACATTAAAGTATAAGCAGCATGGGAAGGTCCAGTCTTCATGTGGTTCAGGAATAAGAGTTCTTTGTCCTAGAGATGTGTCCTACCCCAAACCAAAAGCAAGGGAGATAAAGATGCTGACTGAAGCTTGTAGGTGAGAGTCCACACTGACCAAAAGAAGCTATTACCACTATTACTACTAATTCAACCTAATTTGAAATCTTAGTGAAGACATAATGTCCATTTTTACATTTAAATAAAAAATATTTTAAAAAAAACGGAACCTTGCAAGCTTCAAAAAAATCTTCCAAGCTTTGTTGCATGGGGATGGCTGCATCATGCTGTGGGGATGTTTTGCTGAAAGATATGCCGTTGCTCTTCAAATTATGGGTGGCAATCCTAAGAAAGAGCATTATGAGGAAATATTGAAGTAACATCAGCCAGGGTGTTAATGTTAGGCTTCTGGGCTGTGGTGTCTGGTTAGGCTGCATGTCTCCGCTACAGGGAGGAACACTTCAGCTTCATTAGGCAATCTACTGGAGGGGGAGACGAATGGGTTGCCAATCATTCTTCTTGTGACTATGAACATTGTGACAACCCCAAGCCCTCTTGTGTTTCTTACTGACGTTTGTTCCATGCATCTCAGCTAATAATCTTGCACTGTTCCTCTTTGGAGGAAACCTCACTGCTATTCTCTGGATTGTAAAATATCCTGAACTCCATATGCAGAAACAAATCTACCTTTGACCCTCTCGTTGTTCAACTTGCTCCAAGCCTTTGTCGCTCTTGAGTCTTCAGAACCTCCACAAAGACCAATTATCCTGGACTCCTCTGCACATCTGCACTCCAACCAGTCAGAATTTTCCTCTGATTACATCAACTATTTAGTATAATATATAATATTTCTCTGGTCACGTCTCATTCTGTTCTTTCTCTCAGTGTTCCCTATACCCCTGGTGACAGAATCCACCTGGACCGGGACCTTCGGAGTATTCATAACACTGTACATTAAACCCTTTAAAAGTGTCTCCTGGTCTCCTGAGAGTACTTTTACATGTGGGTCAGAAGCTTACCTAAAACAATGACCATTAAATCTTGAGGACAAATGGGTCTTTCAAACTGATAGTGACCTTAATCATGCTACCGAGTTAGTTGCAAAGCAGCCAAAGATAGACAGTGTTTTGGAGTGACCTTTACAAAGTCTTGCCATAAAAAGGGTGTGAGTAGAACTACTGTGAGACATTTAGGGACAGCAAATCCTAAATGTTTGCTCAAAGTTGTATAGATTTAATGGCAGTGTTATTAAATACTGAAAAAAAATTGTGGAAACAGCTGAATTTTAACAGAGCAAAAAATTAAAAAATTATATTTTGGTATGTGGCAAAAAATATGTTTCTTGGTGAAAGTTTTCAGTTGATCCAAAATGCTGCAGCAAGAGTCCTGATGAATATTAAAAAGAGAGATCACATTTCTCCTGTTTAAGCTTCTCTCTTTTGGCTCCGTTAAATCCAGAATAGGGTTTAACATCCTCCTCCGTACGTATAAAGCCCTTAATAATCAAGCTCCATCGTACATCAGAGATCTGATTGTTCCATATGTCCCTAACAGAGCACAGAGCATCAACAGCTTTTAACCATCTGAAAATCATTGCTAAGATCAGAAGAATAGTGTCGAAACCAGACTTGGAGAGACTTATCCATGCATTTGTCTCCAGCAGGTTAGATTACTGTAACGGCCTGCTCACTGGCCTCTCTAAACGAGCTATTAGAGCTGCAGGACATCCAGAACGCTGCTGCTCGAGTCCTGACAAGAACCATGAAATACGACCATATTAGTCCAGTGCTCCTGTCTCTGCACTGGCTTCCTGTCACTCAGAGAGTCTTTTCATGGTTTGGCACCAAAGTACATCTCTGACTTGTTAGAGACATATGAACCATCTCGGGCCCTGAGAACTTCAGGGAGGGGTCTCCTGATGGTTCCCAGAGTCAACAATAAACATGGTCAGACTGCATTACAGTTTCAGGCAGCTAAAATCTGGAATAGTCTTCATGAGGATGTGAGACAAGCCTCAACTATAACAATGTTTAAATCCAGGCTGAAAACAGTTATTTTTACCCGTGCATATGCCTTTTGTATGAAGTGTGCTCTACAAATAAACTTGGCTTGCCTTTCTCTTAGACTGCAGGTCTACTGGTTATTCCTAGGGTTTTTTATAGTAGAATTGGAGGCAGATCTTTTAGTTATCAGGCTCCTCTCCTGTGGAACAAGCTCCCAGTTTTAGTCTGTGAGGCAGACACCCTGTCTATTTTTAAGACTAGGCTTAAAACCTTTAGATAAAGTTTATTGTTAGAATGGCTTAGGTTATCCTGAGTTATCTCTGTAGTCATGTTGCTGTAGGCTTAGACTGTTGGCATACAGACTGACCACTTTTTATCACTCTGCCTCTTTTCTATTTTACTCTCCAGTTGTATCTTTTGTTATTATTTTTTCAGTTACTCTTGTTTTTTTCTCTCTGTGTTTTTCTCTGCATAGAAGGTCCACCTGGTCTGGTATCCTGCTAAGCTGCAGCGCCCTGTTGGATGGGGAGCATCGGTTCGGATGATGCTCCCAGTGAACGAGCATCCTTCATGTCCTGTTATCAACTTTTTACTTTCTTTAATATAGAAAGTACTCTTGCATCAGTTCCTTTTGTTCTTTCTGTGCCTCTTCTGTCTTCTCAGACCCCAAGACGGCCGTGGCAGATGACCGCTCGTACTGAGCTAGGTTCTGTTGGTGGTTTCTTCCTGTTAAAGGGGAGTTTTTCCTCTCCACTGTTGCTACATGCTTGCTTTTATGAGGGATTGCTGTGTTTGGAGTCTGCACATATGGGGTACAGATGGCATCAAGGACTCGACGCAATCCAGTGGGATTCCTTCAATAGAAAACTCTAACTAGAATGTTTGTATAATTGTATCAAAATTACTTTTTTTGTACAGGGCTCTGCAAACTGAATTGGATGCTAATAGAACTAAATCAGGAAAGCTTGGTGTCATATCATGCAGTAAAAACAAGGTTATGTGTCTTTTTCACAGTGTATTTAAATAACCTAATTGTGTGTTTATGTACTTATTAGTTGTGAAATGTTTTTCTGTTCTCTTAAGTGAACAAGCACGCTGACGGAGACAGATACACTTACACCATTCCAGCCAATGACTCAAAGCTATAAATATGGGAGTCGCCCACACAGCCGTCTCATACACCGTGTCCTTAAAAGACTAATATGGTCTCTTGAGCAGCTGGCACAGTGTGCAAGACACTTCAGGCTAATCTTGCACTGACAATCGGAAATATAGGTGTCAAATACACATCAACCAGGTGTGGAAGGGAAGAGTTTAAAAAACAGAAACAGAGACGGTCCTGTGGGAGTGTGGAATACTGGAGAGAGCATTTTATCACGTTGCATTACGATTTAATTATTGTTCCCGAGAGAATATACTTCAGTGATTCACATTTTAAACATGTATACCTTGGCTTTACAGTAAGGTTTGATATTTTTTCCACATTATGACTCAAATTAGCCACGTAATTAGGAATATTTTCATCCAATGTTTGGGCAGAAAGGCTCTACCTTATTTTTAAATCAAGTAATAGTTATTGCCAAGAAACACTGATGATATGGAACATCATTTGGAGATAAGCTGTTGAAAAGACTTGAAATTTTCGTCTTTACTCGTTGACTAAACAGACATTTGAAATGCAAACATAAGCACATCGTTGTCCAGCCAAGGAAGGTTGTGCATGGTGTCACAGTTTAAGCTACAGTCAGATCGTGCAGTAGGAAATCTGCTTTTAAATATGTTTAGGATTATGATTCCAGCACTATAGTTACTGTAACCTATATATCAACATTTGGTATTTCAGATAACCAATCTGCTGTAAAATTACTGTCAAAACTATAATCCTGTGGTAGTTCAGTATCAGGAAAGTTCGGGATCGTGACAAGAAACTTAAGACTAGACTGCCATCTGTCATCGGTTTACTCCACTCATTTCACTGTTCAACCCCCATTTTATGCTTCCATGTAGCATTGATAATGAAGATAAAATACATTAATCCATGTTCAATTTTTTTTGCCAATAAATCTAATTATCTACCTTATATTTAGATCATGACGAAAGGATTATTAGAACATTTCATCACATATTTAAACAGATCCTTTGCATCTCTCATATTGAGATTTATTTGTCATCAATCAAAAATAAGTACCGGTACACATGATTGCAAGAAAATAAATCCCATAAGAAACTGGTAATTAACATAATCAAAGATGATATTCATCAACTGCTCCCAATGGTTCAGGCGAGGACAAAGGGACAAAATAATGATGTAAGCTAAAAACCTCGCTACATAACCATTAAAACAAAATTGACAAGTCTTATGAATCAGAAATGAGGCTTTCAGAATATTATCGAAAATGATGAAGAATCTCACTTCAATCAAAAGTTCAATGGTCTTTTAGGATTGTAGAGACAGTTGTTTTCAGCTTAATTCTTAAGTGATCATACAATAATAAAAAACAAACAAAGGAGAAACTGAGAACTTCACAACTTCCTCTGATTTTTCAGCTTCAAACACCAGATTGACCACTGAAGAAAAAACTAAGCGCCTTCCTCACAATCGGCTTGTTGGTTTTCTTAAAAAACTGTTTTGAAATTGAGAAATTTTACCCCCAAAATCCTATTTCTCTACTTAGCTAAAAAGAGACTTGGAACACAAAGTTACTTGAAGGCTGTTGTTTCCGGTTCTAAGTTTGGATTCCTTGGTGATAATTCCAGTAGGGATAAACCGATACCGACACTGGTCTAATTTACATGTATCGGTTAAAGTTAACCGATACCATGAACCAATACTTATAATGTGGTAATCTGCAATAAATTCTGATTTTTTTTTTCACTTAAAATTTTTGTTTTTCGGTGATTTTATATTTTACATCTGTTCATTTGTCTTAGTTATGTTTAGCTAGTAAAGTCTGGTGCCTTTTGTTGATTAATTGCTTAATTCAGCAATAGTATTGGATCAGTATTCGGTATTGACAGATATACAAAGCCCAGGTATCTGTATCAGGATTGAAAAATTCGGATCGTTGCACCCCTAAATTCCAGTAGGAATTTGGAATAATCTGAAGGAAAATCAAAACAAAATCTTTGCAGGAGAATCTTACAGTAATTCTGACAAATCATATGATGCATCCAAAATGTTTTATCTCAAGCTAATTCATTATGCATTGCTCTTTGATCCATTGCTACCCTCAGAATCCCCTAAGTCACAGCCGTGTACTTATACATCTGTTTTTTTTTTCTATTTAGAAGTGTTTTGATCTATTAAAGAGATTTGTAATAGCAAACATGTTAAAATCTCACCTATTAGAGATGTCCCAAACTCATATTCATATTTTTCACTGATTGGAGATCAGCATTATTGGCTGACCATTTGTGCAAGTTTTTACAAAAGTACTTCCTAGTTACATTTGAAGCTAATTGGTCAATTATACAAACCTCCATAGTGATGCAAACCAAACACGTATTTTATGTTTTCATTTCGTTCCACATTTCCATAAATTGATGGAGTTATTATTAAATTCCTTCACCACTCTAGTATTTACTCCAAAATGTAGACTAGATGGGATCTCATGACAGTGGAGGGCAGCATTTAGCCCGTCGGAAATACATTGCACCAAGTATAAGTGTTTTGCTGAAGTTTTGCTGAAGCTGACCTTTAATTCTCTACAAGATTTTGATTTAATGGGATTAATAACAATAGTGGTTGAGTTGAGTTACTTGATAAAACTTCATAATTCATTGAATTTCTGCAACGGAATACCTTTGAAAGTCTAAACCAGTGATATATTTTAGGTCTATTTTTATCATTATAATGTCAGAAACTGTCCTTTTCAATTAACATAATTTTCCATAAACATCAATATCCTACAGAATTTTTTTTATCCATCCTCTTTTTATTTTAATCTCTAAAAAGTGGAAGTAAATTGGTGGTTCACTGAAAATGACGATACATTTTCTTCATTGTGTGTGTTTTCTTTTCTTTCCTCATAAGGTCATGTAGCATTTGGAGCCCTAAACAAGTTTCATTTATCAGGACTGAGGCCAAAATTTGCTTTTTGGATTGTAAATATTGCAGACCCCGGCCATCGCTAATGAGCAGGAGATGGAAGAATTTGAAAATAAATTAATCTTCTGTAGTCAGAGGGAGAGAAGTGATACAATCAGAATATGACTTTTACTCATTTTATGAATTGTGAATATGCTTGGAAACCAGATGAAAAAAGGTCCAAAGGGAATGTAATCAAATATGTATCAAGTGAAGTTCAGATATAACAAACATTATCAGCTTACTTCAGCTCTACCAGCCATCCTCGATCTAAAGTCTTCAAAATACTTTTAGTATTTTATAAATCAGTGAATGACTTGGCCCCAAAGTATGCTGAAAAGCTGTCACTACACTAACCTCCCAGACCGCTCAGGTCTTCCAACTCTACAGTACTACTCATGACTAGAATCAGAAACAAACATGGAGAAGCAGCTTTCAGTATCCTCCCCTTATCTGGAACACACTTTCAAATGTCTGCAAAGCTGCTGAAACACTTTAAATAAAAATATTTAATATTTATGTTCCCTATATGAAGGTTAAAACCCCATTTATTTAAATTTTTTTACGTGTGTGTTTCATGCAAATAACCTGGAATTGCCTTGTTGCTGAAATTTTTTTTTATTCCAATAAATTTGTCTGACCTTGCCTAGTCTGCCTCTTGTAATCTTTCATAAACACAAAGCAGAAATAAATGTATTTTCTCCTTAAAAAAAACCAACAACCATAGAATGTCTTCAAAACCTAAATATCCAAATTCATCACCCAGTATTTTTTATAGTTTGCATTAAAAAAAATACAGCTTCACTGTATTTTTTAAAGCTCATAAGTCTTGTTCTTGTTTTATTTTTACAAAATAGAAGTTTTAAAATGAGAACGTGTCATTTAGAGAACACAAGCTCTAAGAGAAAGCTCACTGTGCTTATCTTCAAACATATTAATAAGTGTACACTTTACCATTTTAAGGAAACAAAACCTTAAAGCACATGTTGAACCAAAGTGCAACAGGTGGTGCTTCAGCGCTGTATACCTGCTTCGATTTTACGTCGAGCAAATCGGGAAGCAAAGTGAGGATCAGTGTGTAAGTAAGAATTCAACACTATTTAATCTTTTAACTGTGATTTAAAGGCTTGAACTTGAAAATGAAAGCAAAATTGATTGTTTTTCCACATATACATTTAGTTACAGATTACGACTCTGTTGCTACGAATTGCGTCCATATAATAGTTTTTCTTCTCAGGAAGAGGTCCAGCCAAATAATAGTGTCTGTCATCACATAAACGCTTTTGTTTTCCTCTTACTGATACAAAAAAAATGTATAAAGAGAAAACTGAAACGCCTTTTCAAATTGATTTTTTTTGTCACAACCAATTCTGCATTAGCCAAACAGAACACTGTACACCATATTATAATGTAGAGTATTTGAGTGTCTTAGGAAGGCTACAAGCAGCAGCTGCCATATAAGATGGATGAACTGTATAACAGCATGGGGGAGTTGTTAAAACATGAAAGAAACATTTATATACTGTATGATGGTTTTCAATAACATAAAAAACTTAAAACAAAGATCTTACATTTCTACAGAAAATGTTAGCCTTGCTCAGACAATTCGATTGAGGTATCAATACCTTGTCAGGACAGCTGTTCTGCTGAATTCTCAGCTCAGCTTTCCTTCCAAAACGTTCACAGTTTTCCAAAGATCAATAAGAGGTCTGCAGACAAATAAACACAATGCACTGAACCCATGGCTAAGCGGAGCCTCATCTGGAGGAAGTAACAAATTAGAAGGAGGATTTGGTGCAGTTCAGGCCAAAGCATTGAATTTCACTCGAACACCCAGCCGAACACTGAGCAGAGCTGCCTAATTCTCTGACACGCGGCCACAGACAACAAACACAAACCTTTGGGAAGTCACCCGACGGACGTCAAAGTGTCACCTCTGACACTAAACTCTCCACCGCTCCTTCGTGTCCTGACATCTGCCCAGCATCTGAGACGGATGGACCCCCCCTTACCCTTTGACACGACCACTAATGCTCACGCATGTACACTAGAATAACATCCCAGCCAGTGGTCCTTACCCTGAGGCTAGTGACGAGGCTTTACCGTGTTAAACGGACAGCCAGAGACACTTGTGATGAAAAGTCACAAGTGTTGAGTGTGTGCGTGTGTATGCACGTGCGTGCGTGTGTGTGACAGAGAGAGAGAGAGAGAGATAGAGAGTGTAGGGATGAGCTTACACCAGCAAACAGGAGCTAAACTATTTGGCCTTTGGGTAATGCTGCTTCTACAGAGGCAGTAAAGCTCAATGGGGAGTCTTCTGTCAGGTTCAAGGTGAAAGAAAGCGGTAAACGCCTCTGGGTTATGACTGACCCTCGGTCCCTGTGGGTCACCAAAAGCACTGCACTTAAATAAAATTACAGTATATTCAAGAAAATTACCCCTGGAGCATAATAGTTTTGTCAAAATAAAAGTAAACCCGTGAATGACAATCATATGCCAATGCATTAAAATAAAAAAATCTGGTTTTACTGATAAAACTAATATTTAAATCACTGTAACTTAATCAACAGAGGCAAAATTCACTACACTAAGATACATAGATAAATAGATATATATATAAATAGATTTAAATTTGTATCATTATTATTATTATTTTTATTATTATCTCTTTATCTCATTATTATTATTATTATTATTATTATTATTATTATTATTATTATTATTATTATGGGGCGACTGTGGCTCAGGAGTTGGGTGTTTGCCTTGTAATCGGAAGGTTGCCGGTCAGAGGGCCCGGTGGCGCCAGTGTCCGGCAGCCTCGCCTCTGTCAGTGCGCCCCAGGGCAGCTGTGGCAACATCGTAGCTTGCCATCATCAATGTGTGTGAATGGGTGTGTGAATGGGTGGATGACTGAATGTAGTGTAAAGCGCTTTGGGGTCTGTAGGGACTGAGTAAAGCGCTATACAAATGCCAGCCATATACCATTATTATAATTGTTATTATTATATTTTGTATTAGTTATTTTAGTGTACAGTACAACTGTAGGCATTAATTGCTGTGTCAAATTCTAAGAGTTATGTTCCAATTCTTGATTTCCAGACTGAATTTTATTCATCTATCTTTGGTAGGGAAGAGAGAAAATGTTGATTTGCTCTTAATTCTTAAATAAAATGCAAAAAAATTACTAGTTCTGTTTTGAATAAAAGTTTTTATGAATAGGTTATAAGCTTTCACATGTAATAAAAAAATAGAAAAAGATTTCCTCTTTAACAACTTCTCTATTTGGATTGGATATATTTTAAAAACAACCACGAAAAGTACAGCGAAGACACTTTTACTCTAAACTTAATAAAACTCAAACAGTAAGAATGAATTTGTTTATAGACTTATTCTTTACATTTTTGGCAACTTAGATTGTCAAGGACTGTATGTTTTCTTTATACCCAGGCAAACATTGAACAGAAGAGTCTGAAATTGGATCTCTTTAGCTCTTAACATCCAACAACAACAATGACCTAACTCCCTCTATTTTTTCTAATCAAGTCCAGTTTAAGACCAGTCTTTGAAAAAATAAATCCGGATATCCAACTGACAAATCAATTATTACAATTCTGCTTTTATTGTGCAAAGAAATAAAACAAATTCTGCTTATTTATAATTCAGAATTATGTCTAAAAGTTTTTAGGTTTAATCCTGTATTTCTCAGTCATGTGATGCTGGGTTAAAACTGTGGTACCGTTCAGCCTTGTTGAGCAGCTGCGAGGGCTTGTAGGTGGTGGGTGGTTGGGTGCAAGAGTTCCTGTTTCAAACCTACAGCTGGATGTGGGCTGAAAGCTTGTAACGTGCGCACATGTTGCCGCTTAATCTAAGTAATATTAATTTTTATTTTATTTTTTGGGGATTGGAAGATATATTTTTTTCTTAAAAAACGTTGTTGCTTGTCCGATCCTCAAAGTTTTAATAACTGGATATACCACACTGCCAGAGTCACTTTAAATTACTGTAAATGTGTGTCTCTCAAACTGTGCGGTGTGTTATGTATGCAAAACTATTCAGTCTTCCAATCGAATGACCTGAACTTGTGTTCTAAATACATGTTTTTTTACTTCCTTGATGACAAAAAAAACCCAAAGACAAGAACATAAAAAACTTCTTTACAATTTTTTTAAAGTAGAGCAAAAAAAAAGCTGAACATAACGAAGGAAAATTTGTGACAGTCAAAACTAAATTATATTTTCTTGAGGTTTCTTTTTTATTAACAAAAATAAAAATATATGTTTTAAAATCCTCTACATTGCTGATAATCTTTCATATTTTCTGCAAGTCTAATCTAATTGAGAGGTGTTGTTTTCAAGACATTGCAATATAACGGAGAAACCCACAACCACTGTAATATTAATACTAGTATTTATGATGATGCATTTACAAAATAGAGTCCATGGAATCAAATATAAAATATTATGTGTTTGAAATTTGCTGGGTGGTTTATTTATGCCCAAAGGGATTCGAGTAATTGCTGCTCAATAACCCGAATTTCCAATTTTATTCCTAAAAAGTTCAGATGATGAAGTGGTTCATTTTCTGTTGTTTTGTTAAATTTCCTTTTTCACTTTATTGTTTCATACAAAAACCCAAACCCACAATCAAAGTGAGACAAAAAGCTTGTGAACTTTTTTTGGTGTTGACACAAAAGCAGAGAAAAAAATGTACACAGTTAAACCAAACATATCTCAAGTTAACTTTTTTACTTTTTATGAATTCAAATGTTACTTTTCTAAAAGCTGCTTGGTGTGGAAAGCTGTAGAACTACAGTGTTAAACAGTATCCCAAACCCAATTCCAAGTCATTCTGTTTGTTTTTCTGTGCCCAGTAGATGGCGCCACGTAACACGCCCCAAAGAGATCTGCAGGGATGCGTCAGTCTGCCATATGAGGGCACTGATGCTCTTTTTTAATAAAAAAGGCTAAGGAGTCTCTCAGGCTAAAAAATTACCTGCAAATTAATTATTTGCCGGTAATGATTTGGATCAAGTGACTCATAAAGAACACGTGCTTTGATGATGTAGAAATGTCTAAGGGGAAAAAAAGGGCTTTAAGAGTTTTCTGATTGTTCATGTAGATTTTTCACATTAAAAAAATCTATACAGCTAAAAAAAAAATGTGTTAGATTGTGTTAGAAAAAGGAAGTGATAAGGTATAACGAGGTCCAAATATCTCTAAGCTTAGGATTAACTTTTTCAGAAATCAGACACTAACTGCGAAGTCAACACATCCAACAGCCAGGGTGGGGTATATGGGCAGGGAGGCAGGCTCAGCTTCCCTCGCTCCACATTTGGCACAGTTGCAAAGGGGGCAGCTTTTAATTTATGGCACCATAGCAGCGCCTGGGATATCTTGGCCCCCAGAGACATGGGATCTGGCCCCTCACAATGCCCACCGGGTCAAAGCAGTCACTTTGATTCACACCACATTAAATCTGATAATAAAATGGTCAGATTTATGCTCAAGACGAGCCTGAGGGATTGGTGAGGAACATCAGAAGATACATTTCGGTTTGTGAGACTACCGCACAGAGCCCGTTGGTCTCAGACAGAAAGAAGCATCGGTTTCCAAGCTCAGCATAAAACATAAAGTGGACTACTCACACACAAATGCAATAAAATCGATGATATGCATTAATCCAGCAGAATTGTATATTAAAGAAACAGTTCTCTTTCCAGGTGATCTTGTTTCAGCATTTTTTTATTGATTTTTTTGTGAAGGTGCACCATGAGATATCGAGGTCACATTGAAATGTTGAGGTCAGAGGAGAAACCTTGGGACTGGACAGCTGCCTCGTAACCGGGAATATTTCAAGACATTCCAACAAGTCTATCCCTGAGCAGGGAAACAGTAATTAGTCCTATACATCCTGCTGACATGGCACAGAATGGAGGATTTCTGAGCAACACCTGTTTAAAATATTAGCTGGGATGGAGAAATATTTCTCACCCCATATTGCAGGGAATGAACAATTGTAAAAAAAACAACAAAAAAAAACAAAAAAAACAACATGGAACGATAATTTTCATTTATTTGATAAATGACTGGATTTTTTTCTCTAGAAAAGTCCAACTGAGGGATAATGCTTTGTAGAAATACACACATCCTCCTCACACTGTGGCCCAACATCAAACATAAACAGGTTTTATTAAGATTTTATGTGACTGATCCCCACAAAATCGAACATAACTGGAAGTAGATTAATATATATTTATTAATTGTTAATACAAATAAGACTGAACATTGTTATGTGCAATTGCATTTTCACCTTCCAGACTTCTCCACCTCTGTCTCTCAGACCTGCCTGCAGTTTCTTGGTCTTCATCATGCCGTTTGTTCCCTAAGAAACGTTTGAATCCTTCATAGAACAGGTGAATTCATACTGAGATTGGGCAATAAATCCTCCTTTTTCATTTTAGGGTTATTGGAGTGAAGGTGGATGTTTTTTGTTTTTTTTGTAGTTGGAATGTGGGGGAAAAAGTAAGATTTTTTTTGGGCTGTGGATGCTTTTGAAAGGCATAATAGGGGTTAAGAAGAACAAAAAAATCATATAAACTATACCCGCAAATACCTATGTCACCACCAACATTTTAACAGTTTACCAGCCCTTGTCCCTCTTTCCTGGCCTATCGTGTGTTTTGCAGTTAGTCTTAATGTAAGCACATGAGCTAAGAAAAGCCGCCTGGGTTACCTAGGATCTGCTAAAGCTGTGTGTCAAACTGGGTGCTGAGAGATGCACCCCCCACCAGACTACATCTACAGTAGCTGTAGAGAGTGACATCACAGATGTATTTGACTCATCAAAGTCTACAGTGGGAAAACAAAAGATGCTGACCTATAATAATAATAATAATAATAACAGTAATAATAATAATAATAATAGACTTCAGCCTGAGCTAAAAAAATTCATAAAAATATGTCTACCGTAAATCAAATAAATATTTGTTCAGTGGAAATTCAAGCGCAGGATCTGTCACAAGACTCAGAGGTGAAGTAAGATGAGAAGCTGGGGTGGCTCATATTGGCTCTGACAAATGAGGCTGGCCAACCATTTTGCCTGCTGCCCCGAAACAGTTATTTATAGCTGCTAAAGACAGCAAATTTCTATCTTTTTCCTTCTTTTTTTATTTTTTTATTTTTATTATGTGTGAATGTTTCCCTGCTAAATTCCTGTACCAGAAGGGTCCAGATATCCAAAGGCATGACCATTAGTTTCGCTCAAGAGCTTCAGTAGGACGGAGAGCATCAAAGGGAAGTCTTCCTGCATCGTGGTCAGCAACATCTGAGCTATATTGGTGCACAAGGTGACGTAGCAACGATTCCCCACAACCCCTCCTTCAGCTCAGCCTCTTCACTTGAACTCAGCCTCCCCCTCTCTTCTCTCTCTCTCTCTTTCTCTCTCTTCTCTTACCTCACTCTCATCTCTGGTTAAAGCAGGCCTTGCTTTTACCATCTGTCACTACTGTCAAGTTCACAAATACCAATCACACCCAAAAGAGATGTCCTGCTTGGTGACTTACCAACCAATTGCAGCTCAGCTCTGTTTTTACCACCCATCATTCTCGCTCAGTTGCCCTTTCAGCAAAGATTATATTTTTCTTTTCAATTTTATACATTAATAGAATAAAGTAGTGCAGCATCTTGCAAAAGAAAACACAGTTTCTGGAAAAGTAAAAAACTAAGAACAGGTATTTGGATCTGTATAATGCACTCCCTTATGACAAACTGGGTTACTCCATCTGGTTTGCTTTGGTAGTTATTACAGTGATTCAGTTGATGAAAAGAGTCACTTTTCTTTCCTTGAAGAACGTTTTGGTTGGTTGCTTATTAAAGCTTAAAAAAGAAAAAATCAAAATGCAACGTTTGACTTCAAATGCAAAAGTTCAAAATATTAGCTTGCTTAAACCTCATTTGTTGCATAATGCCATAAACTATAGTAAATGCATATGGCAAAATTAACAACAAACTGTAAAATATAATAGCATGTGATACTGGTTGTTTATTAACATTTTGTGTCTATTTTTTCATAAACCTTCTTCATCATATGTAAAAATATTCTGTCTCTGGATTAAATAAAAAGCTAAGATCTAGGATGCTTTTATTAGGTTCACGTAATCAATAGTGTCAACCTGAAGAATGCAGAAAAGAGATCTGTGTGAAAACACTAATTAGATCAAATTATGATTGTGAACTGTTCATGCAACAAGACCAAAATGGCAAAATAATGTGAACTATCACTTAAAGAATTCATGAAAAACATCAGGCTAAGAAACAAGCAAAGCTAAATTAATGAAAAAAAACAACAACATTTTAGGGACAAGCTGGGAAATCAATGTCAGCATTGACATAATATAATAACAATAGCAATAAATGTTTATCATCACTGAAACATGTTAACATTTTCCAAACACTAAAAAATGGCAACAATAAAATGGGTTCAATTTCAAGTATGGCAGGTAAAAATTTAATGGTTCCGTTGGCAAAATCAGGGTTTGGGGTCACCCAAAAGACCAAAATTTCAATAAATATTGATGGTTGCAGTTTGTTCTCTGTGTGAACTATATTTACTTGAGATGTCCGAATGTCAAAATTGTATCTGGCCGATATTTTTGAATTTTTCAGTGATCGGAGATCAGCTCTATGGGCTGACGCGTCGGGCCGATTTTTTTAAAAAGTACCTCGTAGTTACGTTTGACGGTGATTGCGTAATAATTCAAACCTCCACACCGGGGCAAACAAGGTCTCACAATTACCACAAATCAGCATAGCAGATTAAACATGATTTTATAAAACTTTTAAAAAATATGCTTAACCGTACTTTATATAATAAAGGCACTGAAACTCGCCTTCTGGCATTTATATGGACAAAGCCAAACATTTAAATAGCATCGGAAATCTATGCTGAGTCCAGGAGCATAGGACATTTCAGCCTGTAATAAAAAATAATAAAAAATAATAATAATACTGCAACTTACAAACTTAGAACAACGTGGGCTTCTAACACCTATTTACTCAAAAATATACAGTGAATGTGATCATAAAAGCATTGTGCACATCAGTGTATAGCCTGCTGGAATGTTTTTTTTTAGAATACTGTAGCAAGTGTTTTGCTTTTTACTTTTGTCTGAAATATTAAACTGAAGCTGAACTTGAATTCTCAGTAAGATTTTGATTTTATGGGATTTACAACAATAATGGTAATGCTTACTGAGGACATCAGTCTTATTAAAAAGTTAAGTGCAGTTAATTGCTAAAATATATATTTCAGTTTTATTAAATTTCAATACTAAAGGCAAAATATCGGATTGAGACTCAAAATCAGATCAGATTTGAGGTTAAATGATCGGATCAGAGGCCCTAATACCTTATATTTATCATTTGGAATATTTTATTTCAAAACTTTTATTATAAAAAAAGAAGGCTGTTACAATATGATTTTTCATTATACTGTATATACTGCCGGTTTTCTAAAATTGAGTGCTTTAGAAAATGTCAATTATTGGGGAAACTGTATTAGAAATAACATAATTTGCGTGAAAGGTACAGTTCCTGTTGTTTTCTGTCTCTAGGGAGGCTTAGAAATCTTAGAAGACTTAGCGAATTTATCGGCTTAGTAAAAATGTACTTCTAGAGCTTCCATGTGTGGACAGATGTGGATAAAATTTCCTCAGTGCATCTGTTCATGACAGATGCAGATTTGATTTATGTTGTTACTGAACAGCACAAGCAGAAAATGCAGCTGAAACAGACAGACTAATGTGTTATGGTTAATATAACACACTATCTGCTTGAGAATGTTTAATTAGACAGTAAAGGAGGTTGCAATACCCGTTTTAGGTACACAACAACCACAGTATCTACTGCAGCATTATTGGGAAAACTTGCTTTGTTTTATTCATGGTAGAAATCGGAGCGGGCATCGATGGGAAGGTTGATTTTTCTTGTCGCCACATTTGATTAGACACATTTGGGCCATCATGGGTGGCAGTTTGCTGTTTATATTTTCTGAAATATATTATTTCCAATACAGAGCGTGAGAATAGAGTGCCAGTCAGGACTGCAAGTTGTTGTAATTATTCATTTTATTCAGTTGTTTGTTCTTTCTTTTCAGTTGTTGCAGCAGCACCACCCTCGGCCGCACATGCGATATTTTCCAAGAAGAACTGACTGATTTGGGGGGGGAAATGTAATGGATATAAAGTCACTTGATTCAATATTCATACCCCGTGAAAATTTAACTTCAAACTATATTTCCGTTTTCACAACATGTTTGTTCCGTATTATCATTTTGGTGTCATTTACTACTAATAATAATGATAATAATAATAATACACATTTAAAGACTGCTTCCTTCTTTGCTCAGCAAAGTGTATTTAGTGTTTTAACTTTGATGTGATATTAATCTTGATGATACATAGATCATTTCAGCAACCTCCACATCTGTTCTCTTTCCCATTTAAAAGAGCAGCTCAGAGATTGAGATAAACGCATAAAAGTAACATATAACTTTCAGAAATGCTTGAATTATATTTATTGTGTAGTAACAATTTTGATTCTGGTGATTCCTGCCCCAAACTGAAGAAATGCACTCAAGTTAAGAATTATGCTTTTCTATTTTATAGCTAATGTAAGATTATGTTTGTGCAATAAGAGATGAATAATTGTTTTTACACATCTGCACTGCTATAAATTAACATTTTACTATATAGTTGTTGCATCAGAAATATTGTTCACATGCACACAATGATCAGTATTGGTTGGATTATATAAAAGGTATCAAAAAAATTATAAAGCACCTTGAATTACCCTGTTGTTGGAAGTGAACTTCACAAATTAAATTGCCTTGCGTTGCCAAATTTCCTCATAAATCTCATATTTATATTAACATAGGGCTGTTTCCTTTTGTAAATCTGTGCTAAGATTCAGTGCAAACCAGATGTCAGATAAGAAGGATTTATTCTGAAACAGATGAAAACAGTCCTCTGCAATTTTTTTCAATAATGAAAATTGATTCACATGGTTGTCTTGGATGCTCGTGAGGAGACGTGCCACAGGGCAAAGCAGATGTTAGACCTGTTCAGGAACAGGACAGCACATGGAAAACACATTAAGGAGGAAATCACACACACACACACACATGGTGGACAAATAACATAAGTGGAAATTACAGGCACAGCAGCCATATGGCTCAACATGTCTCCTCCCAGGGAGCTGTTGGCATCGCAGGCCGCTCAAATAACAATTAGTTCAAATGAGTGCAAACACCAAGGGGGCGAGGGAACTTCACAACTTTTCCAACAGCTGCTCCCTAGATGGTCTCAAATTCTCAATGAATAAAAAAAAAACAGCAGAGAGAGTCAGAGAAATCCCTTTGAAAGCCAGTGAGCAGAATGGGTTTGATATGCCCTGTGTGATGACTATCAGGGGATTCTCTTGGAGCCCAGCCGCTGAGTGTGTCCAAAATGTACGCTTTTAAAGAAGGATTTATTTAATCTTTCATCTTTTAACTTAAAGTAAACCCAGGCCCACTAAGCTGCATCCTTCTTTGGGGATTGACTGACTTATCCTGTGAATATAAACTTTTTTGGAAACAAAGACAGACGTCAGAGATAAGAAACATTTATCTTCAGCTTAATGTCGTCTGAGGTGAAGCTGCATTTCTCCTCTCAGCATAGCGCCGGGAAGGTTACTGCCCCTCTAACTTCACTTTGACAGCTGTCCCTGAGCTCCAACAAAGCCACACATGAAAAAACGCCTGCAAATTTCCTTTTCTCTGTTATATCGAGCTTTGTATTTGTCATGCCGGAAGTTCCAACTCAAGCTGTTTACTAAATTGAAAGACTCACAATTAAAAATCTATTGTGTACAGTACTGTCTGCACATTAGGAAGGAGGAAGTGACCTGTCACGATCGCGACCTCCTTGTCTCCCTGCGGTGCAATCGATTAGATGGGAGTTAATTTGTCAGGAAACTCTTTGGAATGGATTTTAACAGAGTGATGACTAACAGGAACCCTCCAGGTCCTCCATCATCAACACACTGGTTATTTTTGGGGGGCTTCATTAGTGGGTCTGGTTTCTAATCTCTTCTTTAAACAAACATGCATGTCTGCCTTCCCCTAGAAATTTCTCCTGTTTGTGCATCTGTATCAGCCTTATACTTTGTGTGATTCACCCTCATTGCCTTGTTTTCCTCTACCACCCAGGTGGACATTTCTTCATCATCCATGCCTGACACCTGATGATAGCACTGGGAGAGGGCCTGATAGCAGATGCCAGGAATAGCAGGTTACTGGATTATTCTTTCTGCCATGCCATGGCACAGGAAATTACAACTTGAAGTACAGGAAATTAACTTATTTGCTGTGGAAGCATATTGATGATCTGTTTAAGATAGTGTCAAACTGTTTATGTCCCGCTGGAATATCTAAAATTGCGTCTTAAACTAATCCAATTGTGAAAAAAACATGAGTAATATTTCCCGTAAATTCTGCACAGTCCAAGAAGTATGTTTGTAGCTTATGATGTGCAACCGTTCTGTATAGTGAGTGTGTCAGTGGTATAAATGGGGTAAAATTTACAGCCTGCTAATGGATAATTTTTTTTTCTGTCATGGGACAATATTGTTCTGTTTGTTTATTTTCTTAATGATCCCTGACCACTTTGGGCTGACAGCTCGACTATCTGTGCACAGTCATTGATTTATTTTGCAGTAGGGCAAATAATTATCAGCAGAATTACTCACTTATAACAGTAGATTTGACTTCCTTCGAATATTATCCACTTCAAGTGCTCTGCAGGCTTAGGTTAGTTAATCTTCATCAATTTAGACAGAGAATCTGCACGGTGAAGCAAGATTTTAGGTGATCTTATTATTTGGCATTTACTACCAGATTCGAGCATCTTACGGTCACTTGTGGGGTTTTAAGTTACAGCCAATTGTTTTACTAAGATGTTGTCTACTAATTTGATGTTACCGCTACTCATTTAGGGATTTAGTTTGGATAAAACTGTCTGCTCTACCTCAGTTAATGATACAGTGTTTTAAGTTCCTTGTTTTCCTCCTCTATTTTAAACCTGACATCAGAGTTTTATGTTACGTCCCGCTTCTCTAGTTGAGCTGGGCCGTAACATAAGTGGGGGCTTGTCCAGGATATACAAATTCCTTATCACACTGTAGGAGAGAGAATTAGAGAGGTCAATTAGAGAGGGCACATTAAATTTGGGAAATCGTTTTTTTTGTCATTTTATTAGAGAGCTGGTGGGATGTGCTGCAGGGAGGAACTACTGAGCAGATTGCTGCAGATGCCAGAAAACTGTCCAACGGCTTACCTCTGAAAATGACTTATTACCGCCCGTTTCAACTACAACATCGATACACTAGATGTTGCTTTGGTACTCACGTTCCATATTAAACCTTTAAGACTTCCCTTAGCCTTTGTTTTTGGCCACCTTTTCACTCTAAGTGCATTGTTAGTAGTTAATATTCTTTGACGCTTTCTGCTCTGTATTTTAATTTTGTTGATTTTTTTCTAAATAAAGTATTTATTTCCTTCAACTTTACACACTGAGTACAGGGTTACTTCCCCCTTCCCTAGCAGAGCAAAAAAAGTGGTACACGCGCTATTTTTATGGTGCATTCAAGTTGTGAAGTTCATGCTGCAGAATTATTATTATTTTTTGCTGTTGATGAAAAACAATCTGTCTAAATAAATCTATACAAATGTCCACAGTAGCCTTGTCTAGATGCATTTTATATTGCTAAAGAACCGGATTCCTGGAAAGGTGATGCTGGAGAGTCAGTAACATTGTGCCATGGAAACACATTGAAGTGTAAAGGTTCTTGTTATTGTGATGATATGACAGGATAACATTTTTTTTCTCTCAGTATAAGTTGATTCACAGTTAAGAGCTAATAAACTAGATTTATTTCCATTTAGAAAAGGGAGTCAGTGAAACCATCAGAACATCCCACACTGATCATCACATCATGCATTATGACAGAGTGTGACTCAAGAAAATCTCTGTTTTCCCCCAGTGGTCATATTTGTGATCTGAAGATAGACAAGGTAACTTTCTCAAGATTAAAAAGTGAAATCCTGTAAAAAAATCGACATATTGCCTTTACTTAAAACTACCCGACTATCTGTCTATTGTAATCCTGAGTCACATCAGGAGTATTAACTTCTCATCTTCACCGGCAACACAAATCGGGCCAGTGTTAACATATTGTATGCTTAATTTTATGAATATATATAATGAAAATTGCTACATTTCTAGAAGCAATTTCAACTCAAATTCGATCATTTCACTTGGAGTAAAAGAAAACTTATCTAACTTAAAGTAAATGACAAAAAACTATTTTTTTTAATCTTGTGAACAACTGAACCAATCAAGCAGTTTTCATGTTTCTGAAAAAAAAATGCTTTTGAAAAATCCCCAGTTCTGCAAAATAGGAATAAAAGAAACACCCCTCTAGTGTCACTTTGTGTTGAAGAAACATAAAAACCTTACTAATCATCTACCCATTCCCATTGACTTTGTAATTAAAAGCTGCATGTGGCACATGCCTGTTTAAGTCTAATACAAATTACAAAAAAAAAGTAAGACATAAAATAAAACAATTAGCCATTTTCCAGGTCAGATGAGATGATTTCCCACTCAACGTGTATCTTTATTTCCACCAAAATTTCTTTACAAAGCATTCTCACATCCTCAAAGCTAAATAGATGAGAGACATTGTTAATTATGAGGTAAGCATTATAAAGAAGCCACAGGATTTTCTGCCACTATACGCACTCATTTGCTATCAACCAACGTTATACATTATCAACAAACAAACTGTAAATGCATAACCTGACCCAGTTTTATAAAGTAGCGTTAGTGCAAGGTTTACACTGACAGACAGTGTTTCCACACAGGCCCACACACCTTCACATGACTCATCGCTGAACCCAAAAATATCCACGAAACCCTGCGTCTCATTCAAAACATCCCACGCTTCAGGACGATGACAGCTTTAAACTGCAGAGGAAATCGTTACAGACCAAACAACGTTGACAAACCAGAGACATTTTAGTGGTGCTGGATTTCAGCTCCGTAACAATATAAACATTCGAGTTCAACCTCACCTCCCTATACTGTAAATGTTACGACTCATGCACTTCAATCAGAAAAATAATGAAATTCCAAAGTTTAAAAGAACAGAAATGATTGAGAACTATACTTGCACATCCTAAAGTTATTGACAATATTTCTTTAGCATTCCAAATAAGGATATAGGTACATCAAATAAATGGAGCATGTTTGTTTAGGGATGTCATATGTTGTTTAATTTTTTTCTGACAAGTGGATTTTTTAACATGATAAAACATTTTGTAATATAAAGGTAATTTTTTTAGTACTGAAAAGAAGTCTGTTACTCTCTTACTTACACAGATGCTTCTCACGCATGTATTTGAATATGGGTTAGCTCAGGAGAAAAATGAGCTTTTTCACATTTAATCATCTTCACCTGACTTAGTAAGCTACCAAAAGCCACAAAAATCACAGATTTTCATAATCAAAGAAAAGACCAAAGACCAGGATAAAGACCAAAAAATACTGAGCAAATACTAAAACTCGGGATCAAAAGAAAAACTTAAAACTACATTATTGGTCTCAATAACTTTTATAGAAAAAGTTACACCATTTCTTTGATACAGACAGAAAAAAAACTCATCCACAAAGCTTCTTGTTTTAAATGCAGAAAGTCCCCAATAAAAAAGAGAAACTGAAATTCATCAAATTGCACCAGATTGCTTCAAACTGCCTGCACATGAGGTGCATGGAGGTGTCTGAAATGAAAAACCAAAGTCCCCTATTTGTCTCATAGTCGAAGATGTTGTCATTTGAAGTTAGAAAATGGGGCCACATTAAGACGATGAGTAACCTAAAAGGGCCGGTTGTAGCAAAAACTATAGATAAATTATCTTTAACAAACCCCTAAAATATTTATAAATATATATCTCAAGAAGTACTCCCTAAAGTTTGATAAGTTTTTCTTAAAATTAAAGGATACTGAACATATTTTCCCAATGAAGTGATATAGTACTGTTCAAATAAACACTGATTTGAGTGCTAAAACAGTATTAAGGTGCACATTAATAGACCTTAAATGTCCTATTTATATGATCTTCTAGAGTTTGGAGGGCGACATAAATAGCTATGGCGGGCTGGTTTCAGCCCGTGGGCTTTGAGTTTGACATGTGTGGCCTATATCATGCAAAATCAAGTTTTTGACGTTTTTTCAATCCTCTGGTAATGCAATTTTCTCATAAAAAACCCCACCAGAGTGGTTGTTGTCTTAATTCATGCTTGTCTGAGTAATCCTTCTTAATACTGCTCTCTGCGCAGCTGTCTTTCCCTCTCCTAGAAAACGAGTGAGTGTTCAAACTGTTCAACCTGTGACATCACTAAGTGAAAACAAGGGAGTGCTAGAGGTGTCTGCACCACCCCTGCAAGCAGAGCAGATTACCTCTGCTAAAGTTCCAAACACACCCTCCTCCTTATCAAAGCTCATAGCTGCTTGGGTTTTTGGCAGCCTAAAACTTATTTTGCTGGAAATGTACTTTACCTCTGAAAATGCCTGTTTGGTTGCATGAATTACAAGATTTTAAACTACACTCCTAAAAAACAGCAAACATGCAGGGAAATTGTATCTCAACTGCTGGTTTCTCAGGGTCTAAGCCATCATTGCAGAAACATCCTCATCACAGAATTGACTTCTTCAAGCAGCAGCCAGTTGGTGTCCAAAGCACAGATACTTAGTCCATGTTTTTTGTTGAGATGTAACTATACCCCTCTCCATTGTTAAATCATCCAACGGCTTGATTTCTGCCAGACCTGTAGAACAAGAGGTCATTATATTTAACCTGCCTGACTATATAGGGTAAAATACGGCAAAAAGCAAGACATTATGTTCTGATAAGAAGTCAAGAACTGATGGAAAACAAACGTTCTGATGTCAGTTTGAAAAAGGTCACTGGGTCATTTGCTTGACGTTGGGACCTCTGCTGTGAGGGTAAATAGGCTAATTCCACTATCCTTGTGTCTATACTTCATCGGGCTTGGCTGACAGACCCGTTTTCAGGGCCATTTCAGGAACCAACAGAGTATCTGAATGTGGGTATCTACTAGGAATGACCTGATCGAGTCAGATCAAAAAGGAAAACAGCAACAAACCCTGGGCCAATACATTGCCCCGTCAGAAAAAGCTCTGGTTAAATTACCCTGATGTTCCCACAGTGGAAAGGCACCAGTCTGTCTTTGTCAGATGACGTATCAGGTGCTGTAGGTGTCTTGCGCACTGAGATAATTGAGCAAACAAAAACAAAAGCTTTGATTGCTTTGAGTTTATAGACCAAATCCATTTCCCTAGCAAGTTGCCTATGCTTTGTTTGTTTTGGTTTTGAGTTGAAGGGGATCCTTGTAAATGGTGGTGTTAAGCACCTATCTTGGAAAGGGTAAAGTTTAAATCATTTTAAAAATAAGACTATACTGCTGATGATAAATAGGTCGTTTAATGAACCCAATAATTTGACGCATATGGTTCGTTCATACCCATGGTTAAAGAAGTGAAGCAGATCATTACAAAAAAAAACTAACCATGGCCATGTCCAAGTACAAAACAACAACTTGAACTAAGCTTAGCTTACCTTGGCAGAGACAACCGTGTTGTTGCAGTCCTGCGGTTGAAATAAAGGATTTTTTTTAAAGCAAGCATTCCGCTAAATCTGCTGTAAAACTAAAACAGTGGGTCATAAAAGAAAAACCTGTTGGGGGAGTGTAATGGGCTTCGACCTTGACCCCATGCAGTAATTGCTGGAAACATAGATTCTGCTACTTCTGACCATCTGTTCATAAGCTTAAGCCCAAGTGCTCTTGGGTTTTTGGAGTAAGGTCATGATCTCAAACAGACTAGCAAGTCCACCTCTAAATTGTTCAAAAGGAAAAATAGCAATCTTTAGGGGGCAGTTACTTTTTCACATAGTTCAAGGTTTGTTTTTAAAGATCATTCCTCATAGGAGAAATCATTTGTTTATTACAATAAGTGAAGGGAGCTATTTTTTTTTAAATGTTTTGGGTAACTCTAAATGTCACTATTTTATATAAAATAATAGTTGTTTGAATAATGTGTCTATAGAAAACATTGTTCTTATAAATATACTTTTTAAAGAACTAAAAAATGTGGCACCATGTATCCACCTTTCCACACAGTAGCCACAACCTTCATTTATCTGACATGAAGCAGCCAGTTCTCAGCTGTCAATAAGCCCTCAAACCGTCAGCTGTGCTGCTCTTTCCTCTGTTGGCGGAGGCTGATCGCACAATTGAGGTCCACTGCTGCACTCGGAATATCACACATTGCTATCCATTACCACCGCTGCAGACTCTATTACAATTGCTGAGTTGTTAAGTTATATGTCAGCTCTAACTCTGAGCTTCCCTCCACATCCATTTTAGGTGTGAGCTACAGTGGTCAGACACCGGGGTGAGCTGACGATGTGGCAGCTCTGATAATTTATACATCACCCACCTGGCACTTCACACTGAGCAAAATGTGCCAGACTCAGTGTTTCCCTTTTTCACATATGGCGATTAAGGACAAAGAATAGGGTTAAAAACAAAAAACAAAGTAAAAGGCAATTAGCTCGCCCACATGTATCCCAGCTTCTCAATTTTCAATTTCAACCTTTTTTAAAGTTGTTTTATTTTCTTTAAATCTCAAAGAGCAATTTAATGTGCTTGGAATGATACATGATTCATGACTTTTTTGTTGGTGAAAAAAATATGATCGTTCATAGATGGAGTGCCACTTAAGAACCTCGAAGGCTGATTTTAATAGAATCTAGAAATAGACAATTACTGAAAATGTCAGAGAAAATAATGGTAAGGAAAAGTGGGTAAAAGCCTTTTAGTGCAGTTTAAAGCCGACAACACATTACATTTGTGATGTTCGCTTTTCACTTTTTTAAAAATCTTTTTTTCACTTTTGTTTTTCATACTGTTTTGTCAAATATTTCTTGTTTTACTCTAGGGAACACTGTACAGGAACCATATATAACGCGGTGAATGAAAACAAGTACTGCATTTGGAAATTAAAGTTTCCCTCAACTTTTAAACATTATTAGAATGCCATCAATAACTATTGCCCACAATTATAGAAAAATTAAGATAATTTAATGTTTCAATGAAGTACAATAATTAATTATATAAATAATTTCTTATG
This sequence comes from Apricaphanius iberus, assembly GCA_028564705.1. Taxonomy (NCBI): domain Eukaryota; kingdom Metazoa; phylum Chordata; class Actinopteri; order Cyprinodontiformes; family Aphaniidae; genus Apricaphanius; species Apricaphanius iberus. The sequence goes on from JAPXFQ010000284.1 coordinate 238,226, forward strand.
AAACATGTTTTATAAACTTGCCTTTATAATTAGTACAGTGAAGAAAAAAATAGGATGAATCAAGCGAACACTTAACACAATTTTAGGGGAAAGCACCACATGATAAACCATCAATTATTCTATAGCTACAGAATTGCTGACTCTCATACTTAGTAGTACTCAGCTAACTTGCCTTGTATGACTATAAACATAAAATGTAAATAAAGTTTATGACTCACCAAATATATTTTTTGATATTGGAGGTTTTATTTGCTCTTCTATAAGTCAGTGGTGAAATTACTTCTTTCACCTAGTGTTTTCAATAACTAAAGCTTAGAAGGCTGCTATTCATAAACAAAACCCGAGTCTGAAAACTATTTGGGTATTATTTCCTTATAACAAGGGGGTGCCCTGACTTGGTAGTTTTGATCTAAATCACCAATTTTGCTAATAATTGACTTTGGGCTTTATTACTAGTTATTCCAACAGCACAACAGCAGTTTTGTGGATTGAGGGTTCAAATCATTTGTAAATGGTGAAAAATTGTCAACATTTCGACTCAATCATCTTCCAGTTTACATCCTCTGACACTCATAATATTTTTAGTTAACTTTAAACTACGTGTATGAGAGGAGCATTTTGTGTTTGTTTGCAATCTCAACATTCAGTTCCAGACACTTTTGGGTTTTTTTATAGTGTGTTTTCTTTTTAAATATTTAAACAGATTAATGCAATCTCTGCTTAACAAAAGAAAATATATATAAAAAACTTTCAGTGCAAAAGTGGGGCCTTCCATTTTTAACATCAGTGAAGACACATTATAAACACTCCACACATTGTGTTAAGCTGTAAACTGTAATGGCTGACAAAGTCATAGGTTATGCTTTTATGAAAGTTTTTTTTATTTTCCTATTTTGGATCTCTGAATATCCAAATTATGACTGTCATTAAAGGTGCAATATGTAATATTAATATTTTGTGGTGAATTTGGACTACTGCGGTCCATGAAGAAAAACAACGTAGACCGCTATTAATCACTCAGCCCCTCCCCATGGAGAGCCACAAGTTACTGATCAACCAGAAGATACACGATGGCGAGCAAAAACAAGTTATTCAAAGTAAGTTGATAAGTAGATAAATATATTTCACCTCAATATCAAGGTGGTGGTAATTGAAAAAAGTAGCTTGAGATATTTTTAGAGTTGACAAATTTACTGCTAGTTAGCTCAACATTAGCCTTTAGCCCAGTCGCTGTCAGATTACAAATGGCTGCACGCTGTTCAGGGCTGATGACTTGGCAACCTTGCTGGCTTACTTGTGATATGCCCTGGAACAAGGAAATGTGGTAGCGGGACAGATATTGCAAACAATGACTACGTCTCGTAGCAATGTTTTTAAAATAACAAAAACTTACAACCACCCAACCGGCTTAGATTAAAATCCGTTTCAATATATTCCTCCTTCCAACATGGTTGGGACTTTAGACTGTTGTGTGATTTATTTACAGTAACATTTTTATATATTACACCAGTAATACTTGCCATGAGGACTTAAAAACACATGCACCAGCATTTAAGGGTGTAAGTGTACATTAAAAAAAGTCTTTGTTCGGTATGTACCGTGGTTCAACATCACATTTTTTTTTGGGCTCTCCAATCTCTGCCACTGAGTTCACCAAGGTAGGTAAAAATCTTCTCAGTGGCAAGGGTCCGGGGGTGGATGATATTTGCCTGGAGGAAGTTCCTCAAGGCCCTTGATGTTGTGGGGTTGTGTTGGTTAACACAGTTCTGCAACATTGTGTGGACATCAGGGGGCATTTTCCAACTTCTGAGCCTCACTGGCTGGTTCTGGAGAGGAGGGTCCGACAAATAGCCAAACCTCAGATTCAGGAGGAACAATGTGGTTTGCATCCTGGCTATGGACCACAGGACCAGGTCTACACCCTCAACAGCGTAATGGAGCGTGCATAGTTTGCCTGACCAGCCTATATGTGTTTTGTGGATTTACCTAAAGCGTCTGACCATGTCCTTCAGGGAAACCTGCGGGGGGTACTCTGGGAGAATGGTGTACCGGGACCCTTGAAATGGGCTTTTAGGTCCCTGCACAACTGGTGTCAGAGCTTGGTTTACATTGCCGGCAGTAAGTCGAGCTCACTTCTGGGGATGGATGGATAATTTTTGGTCAAGGAAAAAAGAGGGGAAAAAAGTTTTTATGTGTAATGACATTTAAAGAGCAGGTTTGCAGATTAGAGCCCCCCTTAAAACTCTGTTTAGAGAAATATATTGGGATGTTTTGAAGTAAAGGTACTCATACATTACCAGTACTAAATTATGTTGGCTTTTGGAGTCTTTTGTGGGAAAATTGTACCTCCACCAGATCATACGTGATAACCTGTCAGCTCAATCATTGGGAGGTTATAGATTTAAGTGTCGATGCTGAAATAGAAGAAACTTTAAAAGTTTGCAACCACACATATGATGGAGCAAAACCATATAGTTACGAGCCTGCTGCTGCATGCCCCAGAAACCAGGGGGAGAATTAATGGCTAAAAACATTGCTAAGTGAAGCTAACATTAATAGCTGAGGGCTGCAAGCTAGCTTTACTGTTGTTGTTTTTTAACAAACAAACATATAACTTTGCTTCTAATAGTTGATGTCATTGTTTCAACAAAATTGGTTTTCAGCAGGTGTTAGACTTAGGTCCACTGAAGCTGTGTGCACCTGATTTTTGCTTTGGTATCCTATGTAATCCTCTGGTCTGAAGTGAAAAGCAATAACGATTGTGTCTTACACTGCCATAACAGAAGGGAGGTCCAGCCTTGCACAAAATGCACCCAGAAATATAAGAAAACAGTTTTTTGGCGGTTTTGGTTTTCGTAGAAACCTCTGGACTTAATGTCCTGACAGGCTGGTGATCGCACAGCCTCCACAAACCCAATAATTTACCATCATTAAGAAAAATAATCGTAATCCAAAAGTAGTGAACACAATGACTCTTGATGACACAAGCCAACTGCAACCACTGATGCTACTGGAAGTGGATAACCAGCTACCATGACCAGGGCTTTCACAATAGAAGCAGCTCCTGCTCTTAATAAAAAGAGTCGCTGGCAATTACATTTCCAAGCAGAGGGCTACACTGTTTGTTGGCTAAAGTGCAATGCAGTTAGGCTTCAGTGTGGAAACTCAAACGCACGTGCCTACCAGGACCACATTGCCTGTACTGAAACATTTGAATACAAAGAGGTGCTCCGCCACACCCCTAACTAGCACTGATGTAATGTTTCTAGAGATCCCTGCATTGTCCGAGACACGTTTGATTGGTTTATTTAGCCAAGCATCCGTTATCTAGAGTAAACTAGAAAGAGATCTATCTACAAATATGTGCAAAACAGAGAGAAAAAACCCCAGAACCACCTCAGAAAGCAACGTGCCTAAATCTGTTCTTTTTTCTGCAAATGAGTCTTCCATTCTGATGGAAACTGTGAGTTTTAATTCCTTCACCTCACTTACTGTTTTCCAGAAAACGTGATCCAAACCCCCCCTACCCAACGCCCAGCCCCCAACCCTGCACCAGTCTCAGCTGTCGGTGCCAGCTTCACCAAGGGACTTAAAACAGCAGGGGTTGAAGACCATGTTATCTGAAAACCCATACCCTCCTACTGTCGCACCTTTAGGCCAACACGCATTCAGTACATACTGCAAGCTCATTGCTCGCATACGTCACATATTGATCCGCATGCGTGACGCATGACCTTGCTCCAAATGCACGCACACACTGACACTCAATGGTGGAGATGTATATTTGTAATGAATCTTCAGAATGGTTTCTAAATCACACTTTTTTTTCAAATATGTGGAAAAAAACTAAAGTCCAATATAATAATTAACAGCAAATTTTGCAAAATGTTCTGGAGAAACCATTTGGCTAGTCTTGGTGAGAGAGATTGTTATTTTAGCTCTGAGTCCCTGAAGTATCAAAAAAACAATTGTAGTTGCAAGATGTGAAATGGCATCCACCTTCAATCCTCCCTTCTCTGTATTTATGTTGAACAAATAAGATTAAAAAATGCCTGATTTCAATGTGGAGTCCTCCTACTCATATTTACCTCACAAAGAAAAAGAGTTCAGCAGCAGCAGCACTTACACAGTCCTAAAACAGCACCTGACTCACTTATGACTCATGACGTCAAGCATGGGGATTAATTGTGCTGCATTCAAACGAGGAGCCCACGTTTAATAAAACAACTGAAGTGCACTGTTTCAAACCTTTCACTCCCTTTTATGATTTACCCCCACAAGGACTTGCTTTTAAATCTGTAAACAAATAGAGTATGTTCAAGGTCAGGCAAGGAGCCCTGAACTTTTTATAAAGCTGTATAACATCAGCCGCTAAAGCAAAAAGCAGAGGCACCACAAAGCTGAATGGGGCCTGAAGTACATTTACGTCTTGGTGCCCAGTTACAGATAAGCCCATGCCATCAAAACTCTTTAATATTGTCCGTATTGATAGCTTGCATTCTGCAGAATCAGCACAACTTGTTTGATGATTAACGGTGAAGGCAACGGTAAATGTTAATTCTCTGAATTGTTAGCGAGTCAAGTTTACGAGCAACAATGTTAAACTGACAACAATTTGTTGAGATTTATCAGAATTTACAAGTCCATCAGTATTATCAGTCCCTGAATGAAGTGGTGACCTAAAAGTTCACTGGTCTGCAGCATACAGCCTGTTAGTAAAGTTGTCTAAATAACAGATATTTGGATATAATCAGGAATAAAAACTGTATTTCTATGAAGATGCAACTTTTAAAAGTGGTATAAAATTCTAAGCTGCAGCAGTGGAAATGTTGCATTCTACCAATAAATTGTTTATCACCACAGATTACCTGCTCATCCTCTACCCTAACAGTGTTCATAAAATGAATAGACTGTTTTTAATAATGTTGCCAATAGGTACTGGACTTGTGGTCTCAAAACTAAAGAGGAAATACAATTAAAATACATTTTTTGATGCTATTTTTCTTTCAGCTTAAACACCAATTTGATTTATTCACACAGAATACATTTGCTGGCTATATACATATACACAACTTTCATATCAGAGGACCTTAATATAGAAAGAGGCTTCACACCAGAAAATATAGGATTGTACAATTACATCTCCACTTCATGAAGGAGCGAGCCTAACAGTCACTTGGAGAGAAAGGAAATTAAGAAATGGGTTGTTTCTTTTTGTTTGGAAACTCGAAATGATGACAATTAAAAAGCTGTCTGTGATATATTTTTGTTAAAAAGCACATCAACAAAGTTATAATGTTGGGATTCAATTGTAACAACTAAGGCAACTCAACAGTGGCACACAAAAAACGGAGAATGCCATTTTTTTTATAAATATGTTGGTAATTTAATACTTTAGAGAAGGTTTTAGCAACAAAATGACTTCTTTCTCTTTTGGATTTTAAGCGTCTTCTGGGCGCACCCTTTTACTGCTGCAGCATGTGGGCAATTCTGACACAAACCAAACCCAAGCACAGCAGTTTCATCATTCAGTAATTTATTAACAATGTATAACAATATTTTGACTTTAATAATAAAACACACTGTATTTTTCTTCTCAATATTTTGACTTCATATTTGAAAACAAACTTTCATTTTTGGGTTCAACTTTAGTCTGTCATTGGCATAAAAAAAATCAAACATGTTTTTTTCTTGGCCCTAATACAGGGGTGCCCAAAAGTGGTGCCCACGGGCCAAAGCTGGCCCCCCCGAACAGTTTAATTTGGCCCGCCAGAGGATGCCCTGGGTCCTACATAAAAATCCACATTGTTCAGACAGTCAGTTAAATATGTGTCATGTATATTCTTCCTCTGTTGATACTGTTTGTGATTAATGGTCCCAATGAGTGTTGTGTATATATATATATATATATATATATATATATATATGAGTATATTGGTGTGCATATGGTCCTATCACATAATGCTTGTATTGTATCTGAAATATCAAAAATCAGGTTAAAATTCAAATAGAAGGAACTACAAGGCGAATGTAGAGTAAGTTTTCCAAAATACATTTTTGATTTTTTTTTTTTAACTGACAATACTGAAGTTTAGATATGAGTTCTAAAAGGCTATACATTACTTATTTTTCATTTTATTTAATGTTATTTGCACAGAAATTAAGGCAAAATAACTGTATAAATACACCTTTAATATACTTTGCTATTGGTGGTTGTATTTCGAGTGAAATATTATATTCTGCCCTCAACTCTCTGATAGCTTTTCATTTAGTCCCTCTGAGGGTAAAGTTTGCCCTGATACCTACGTTTAATTTAAAAGTGTGCAGTTAAAGTTTTAAGGTGATCATTATTTAAACTAGCCATTGTTTTATTAAGGAGCTTATGATTATTGCAACCAGCACAAATATAAAAACTAGAATTTATGCCTTTTTGTCTCAGACTTCCTATTCAACTGTAGTCAAATTGTTCCACGTTTAAATCCCGATGAAGGATTTTCCCCTTAAGCCATCGAGTTGTTGTGTCTGGTTGCTGCTGCTTCTGATCCACTTCAGGCTTTGGGAGGTTTACCTTGGCCCGACTGAAAGTGGACCCCAACCTGGCCACGGTAAGTGCCAGGCCACAGAGGGTCCCACATCTTGTGCCATGCAACTGTCAGTCGTTTAACATTGGGATTACCCAGTTGTTGCTACGTGTCAACACAGCAATGAACACATGCTTAAGGTGGCTGCAACGGGAAGCAGACGACTTTAAGATAACAGATTGCCGCTCAGTGACAGTGTGATTCCTCTCAGCTACCAAAGGGATAAATTATAGTATGAACAAGCTCAGACTAATCAATCACCCCGTCTTGTTCTACATAGCGACTAATCCCCAAGGAGCTGCGAGGATCTCAAACTTCATCTCTTAAACATGAGTGAGTGTTCAAATCCCTGCCTTTAGTTTCCATTTTTTCCTTTCTTATGAATAATGTTCAAACTTATATATTATTCTACTCAGCTGCTCATTTATTTTAATCTGAGTATACTATATTTAATACCTATACAGTATTAGTTTCTTGTTGTAAATTGGCCGTTCTTGGGCAGTCTCTTGTTACTTTTTTGTTTTTATATTCTTACCTTATATAAATCTCATTGCTACCATTTGTGTTTCACTTGGCTGCTGTTACACTTGAATGTGGGACAAGAAAGGATATTCTATTCTATTCTATTGTGTACCTGCAGAGAGTTAATGCACTTGATAGAAGAAAAGCTTCAACAAACTAAACTACAAGACAGCAAAGAAAACTGTTTTGCATGTTTTTTTTTCTTGAATTTTGCTCTCATACATCCACTAGTCAGCTAGTCAGATAAATTCACATTTTTGAAAAGGAGACTGATTGAGTTTATCTTCTACTTGAGGTCAATGAGGTGTAATTTAAGTTAATCATTTATAAATAATACGGAAGTGAAATTGTATCAACTAAATGCCCAATTAGGTCCTCTCACTATAGAAATGAGTGTTTCATCAGGAAACCTGAATATGGTTTAACGTGATTTTTTTTCGTCGGCTGACTGTTGGAGGTCAGCGTCAGGATTAAACCTATAAAAAGGCTGGATTGATGTATTTCTTACTCTGACCTATTAGAAATGAGCTGGCCCTACAGTCTTAGTTTTTTTTAAAATACCACAGGTTTTGTATTTTAAACAATGTTCATATCTGAAATTAAACTTTTCATACAGAGCTGGGTGGTAGCGGTTTAAAATGAGCAAATAAAAGAGAAAAGGAAATAAAGATTGCAGCAACTGGAAAATAAAGTAGCTGTTTTATTGGTCATCAATCTATTTTTATAAAGAACTTATACATATATTATTTTTTATTAAATACTCGAAAGGAAAACTCAAGGATTTCACTATTAGAAGCTTAGATAGTGTGTATTGTGGTACTTTAGTTTGTGTCCTGTATGTAGAGCTGGTCCATTTACCATAAGCAAATTAACTTGCTGCATAGGGCCTGCTGGGAAGCAGGGTCCAGCTAAAGGTTTTGAATTATCAGAAGAAATAAAAAATATTGGATATTTATCAAAATTAATTGACTTTAAAACTTGCTCATTTTAAGACATAAAAACATATTCCCAGTAATCACACTCCAGACAGCTACTGGTTTGCAGTTTACACTTAGTAAACACTTGCTGGTAACATGTTGGTAAGAGGTAGGACCAACCATGGCCACCTGGGCCTCCACTGTACACTCTGTGTGGGGAAAAAGCTACAGGAATGTGAAACTCATGGAGAAACCAAACAGAAGCACACTCACACGACCATTGTTGGTATTACTTCCAATTACACTGGGCAAAGCTCCGATGTATGGAACGCCAAAGTTTTCAAAATTAAATAAATAAATACAACATTATGAAATAAATATCAGCATGAATAAATATTAAATAAAAATATAATGTGACAATGAAATTATAAAAAAACTGAATTCATTTCAAATGCAACACCCATTTTTCATAATTTTTTATTTTTATATTTGTAATATATATATATATATATATATATATAATAATTATATATATATATATATATATATATATTTCATTAAATATCTATTTCACTGCAATTTACTTCATGATAATATAAATTATTTCAAGACATTTTTATTTAATTCCATCAGTTTTTATTCCAATCTCTCTTTTTCCCAAAGTCAGGTTTTATTTCATAATAAGGTTTTTCATAATAGTATGTTTATTTCAAAAAGCCATTTAAGAGCTGAAGTCGTCCATCAGCCAATCAGAATCAGCGGTTGAGACCTGGACGCTGATTGGCTGGAACTTAGATTAGTCTTCCTGGATAACCGTTGTTGTGGCTCTGTGAGCAGCTAGCAGCATGCTAAGTAAAGGGTCGGAGCTGCAGGAACTTTGTTCAGCTCTGGTTGCTCTATCAGGTCATATTGAGAGAAATAACTTATCATGAACTGTTTCAGAGACCCATCTTGATTCGTCTGGATGATATAATCTGAAATGTTTCCAGGTTCAGCTCTCAGCTGTCTGACAGTTGCACTGTTATCTTTTCTGTTTTGTCAAGCACAACTAGGACGAGACGGGAGAGGAAGCCCTGGTTGGTTGTTAGCTACAGTCAGTTAAATGGAGATTATTTAAACGTGTTCTGTGTTATTTCTGAAATATTTTAATGATCGTACCAAACAGCCGAGCTGAGCCTCTTTCCCCAGTCTAATATCAGGCATGGCGCTCTGAGCAGCTTTACACCTAGAACACTGGAGCAGCACTGGCTGTTTGGATTAGACATCCCCATTGCAAAAGTGATCAAATATTTTGCCAGTATTATAAGAATTATAAAGCCATACATAAAATCCTAAAGGCATTAAATTCAATAACAGTATTAAACGACTTTAGCCGGTCCTCGCCATTTTCCTCCTGCAGGAACATCATGTTTAAGCACCAACCAATCAGCATCCAGGTCCCAACAGCTAATTCTGATTGGCTGGCTAAGACATTATGTTAAATGGCATTTTGAATTAAATACCATTATGAAAAACCCATAGACTGTAAAAAAGAATAGACAGCGCCTCCTCACTCCTCCCCGTTTACCAGAATGACACACTTTCATGGGGGAATTCATGGTGGATTCACAGACTCCTCCTCCCCAGCTCTGACGAAGCATGTTCCTTAAAAGGGCATAGGGGCGGGATCTTCACTGTAGACTCTGCCATAGCGGGGCGCGTATGGGCGTGTAGTTCGGTCGTAATCACGCCCATCCTGCTCCCCCGTCTTTAGCTCTGATGCTAAACTTAGCTAGCTAAGCTAAAGGCTAATAGCCCCATGCCTGACTGCTGCCGTATCTGCGCTCCTCCGACGGTTCTCCTATTTCTCAAACCTAAAAAGGTGAGAACTAGTAACTTGAAATAAATATTAAAATGTAGTGTTACTATAATTAAAGTCCAACAAAAACAGCCTGTCAATCAAAGTCCGGCCCCCTCATTAATTATGCAAGATTTCCAAAAAATTATCTTACGAAAACCAGCCTGGTGCCTATGTTTTTGACGAGCCCAGAGTTATCTCAGGAAGAATATGTAGCCATAGAAAGTTAAAAAAAATTGGCACCAGGCATTAAAGTTGTTTTTAACGTGTCTAAAGTCCAATGCTTTTCAATGGGGGCCTAGCGGCCAAATGGAGGTACTACAGCAATGGAGGAGCAATGGCGGCCTCCATGGTATGCGGTCACAAAGCAGAGCAGCCAGCGGCCATTGGAAAAACCTCATTATGAAATAAAACCTGACTTTGGGAAAAAGAGAGATTGGAAAAAAAACTGATGGAATTAAATAAAAATGTCTTGAAATAATTTATATTATTATGAAGTAAATTGCAGTGAAATAAATATTTAATGAAATATATATATATATATATTATACAAATGTATAATCTAAAATAAAAAATTATGAAAAATATGTCAAAAAAATGGGTGTTGCATTTGAAATGAATTGAGTTTTTAATAATTTCATTGTCAAATTATATTTTTATTTAATATTTATTCATGCTTATATTTATTTCATAATGTTGTATTTATTTATTTAATTTTGAACAGTTTGGCGTTCCATACATCGGAGCTTTGCCCAGTGTAATTGGAAGTAATACCAATAATGGTCATGTGAGTGTGCTTCTGTTTATTTTTATACTGGAACATGCAGAAGTACAGATTAACTTAATTTGCTTGAAATATGGTAGAATGTCCAGAAAACAAGTTTAAATGCTCAACAAAATTCTTCAAATCAAAGGTTGCATTTTTACTTGAAATTGTTGCTTGATGCGACGTGCACGAAGTTAAGAGTCAAACTAATAATACAAGTTTTAAAATGACACTATTTCACTTGATTAAATATCATGATGAAGTTTGCAGAAAGAATAGAATTAGGCTGGAAGGACTATTTTTTATGACCTATTTAGTTTTTGCATAATTCTAACTGTTCAAAATTACCAATTACCTTTGAAAATGAGTCATAAGAAAACGAAATGGATTATGTTCTTATATAAGTAATCAGTTACTGAATACTATTTCAATGTAACTAGAGCAAAACTAGTGAGGAGAACTAACAAGGCCTCTTCATCCCGACTCTACCGTGCTTTCATTGAAACGCTGCACACCAGACCTTAAGCCTTCCTATCGTGTTTACAGCTGTTAGCTCCTAAAACGCTCCATCTCAAGTGCCATTTATTTGAAGAACATCGTAATGGTGACTAATGCTACAGCTAGACAGAAAACATTCTGTCAGGAAGACAATGCTGGTAAGAATAAAACTAGTTATACTAAATAAGACAAAATTAAGGTTTTAAGGATTTGTTGGTGTTTTTGTGGTGGCTGGACATAGACCCCTAATTCAAATTCTCCTAAGGGCCTCATTCATGGACCAGCTCTGACTTCAGGTGTAGTTAAAAACCTGATATTTACAGATATCAATTTTCTGTTATACTAAGCTCAGCTATTGTTACTCTAAAACACAGATATTTTTGGCCTTGAACAACTTTGTAACGAATTTGAAGGTATGTTAATTGTCATGATCAATTTGGAAGACCCACTTTTGTCCCCAGTTTTAACTTCCTGGACGATGTCTTGAGATGTTGATTCCACTTTTTCACTTTCATACATGATATACATTTTATACGCGCCATCTATTTTGCACAAGTGCCCTCTACAGAGCCCATGCAGTATGCTGCGGCCACCCTCGTACTTCAAATTTGGGATGATGCTTTTAGGCTTTCCAGCTTATTTCCCCCAGATGAAAACTATGGTCAAACAAGCGTAAGATATGTCTCCTAAAATGAAGGGATTTGTCCATGAATGTGTCTACAAACATTATTTTAAATGTTACATCTGGTTTAATGACTATGCCTCGCTGGCTGGCCTTTCAGATCATATGAGCACAGGACTTTTACTGTGAATAATGATACTCACTACTCAGCCTTGGCAAACATCTTCACAAGTTCTTTTGTTTCGTCGTTGGTGAACACATTTCAAACAGAACTTTTTTATCTAAAAAGCCTTCTCATGATAATAGAATAGAATAATGTAAAAACACAATGTAAAAAGCTGTTATATACTGTACAATAAGGAAAAAGTTACAACACTAAAATAATGTGCAGTTATTAAAACTAAACATTGCAGATTTGAGAAACAACTGAGCAGGATGACTTAGAAATAATGAAGAATGTGCTTGTTAAAGTAAAATGTTAAAATACATTTAAATGTTAAAATGTGAAATGTGCTTACTTAATTTCCCTCTGGGATCGATAAAGTATTTTTTGAATTTGAATTGAACTGAACTGTGTCTTTCTCCAGTAAAACATTTAAAAGTTTTTTTTAAGTGTTTCTGCATTAAATCTGTAAAACTTTGGGAAACACAGTGTTTTACTCTATTTCAGTTTTATTCATTTCTTTCAGCTCTAAGCTTTTCTACTATAAAACTATGAACGACTGTACAAAAACGAGGCGAGCAGTAAAAGCAGTGTTTGCATAGTGACCATAATGCAGCTGCATTTGGCCAAAGCACGTGCTGTAATTCTGGAGCAAGATTTGAGGCCTGATATGTAATGCTAAAGGTCCTCAAAGTAAATGCTGTTAATCTAGAAAAAAAAACCATTTAGATTGTTTTATAAAGCTGGAAAAAAATGAGTTAAAACAAAAAAAATATTACCGAAAAACGGTCATAACAATCAGCCTGACATTAACAGCCTTGTCTTGAAATGCAATGGCAAATGGAAAAAACAATTAATTTATAAAAACAGAAAGGTTGAGATTGAGTAAATTACACGTAAAGAGGCATATAAATTGTGATGTGGCACTGTCCTGATAAAGATCTGCAGGGTCAATGCAGGTAAAATGTGGCCAAACTCGCTGTCCCCCGTTGATATACAGCCAGCAGCTGGGAAGGAGCGGTAAGATGAGCGAAGGGAACAAGCAAAACGACCGGAGGTATGAACACTAATGGGAAAACGATGTGGCTAAACATGTTTATCATGCTTTACTAATCCTTTTACCACAAACTACACAAACAAATCAGCACCGAGAGAAAGAAAGAAAAAAAAAAACCTTCCTAAGCCTTGTACCTTTTATTTGCTAGTGAGTGTCAGAGAAAATGAGAGAGATGCTGAAGCGGCAGCCATCACTCTAAGACAGCAGAGGAATAAATACATCATTATAATTTACATTTGCTTTTAGAAGTTAAATTCACATATGAGGAAAAGCTTTGTGTTCTTACTTTAATGAACATATCTATTCATCTGTGTGCATAAATGTTTTTGACTTCTATAAGAAAAGAGACGCTTCAGAGGAAACGTTGCATCATAACATCAACTGCAAAGATCAACAGGTGCTTGGGAAGCAGAAGTCAATTTTTCCTTTTACATTTTATTCAGATAATCAATAAATTGTTAGAGTAAAATTCTCGCATAAAAATGTGCAACTAGGTCTCTTGGAGGAGTTGAATTGTATTTTTAAAGGAATTATTTTTTTTGTAAATGTGTTATATTTTCCTTTTTAAATATAGGCTAATGTAGTGGAATAATGCCTAAATTTGACTGCATATCATTACTTTACCCATGTTTTTATTGAAGCCCTTCTCTTTCTGATGAAGCCGTTTATGTTTTTCTTTACATGCACTGCATTTTTATAAATTAATATACCCCCTGCTGATGAATCTTAACATGTTGCATAACTCCGTACTGAAAAGTTGTAATCATTCCAAACCGAGGCGGATGACAGAAAAAAGCACTCTTTAGAAAAATCAATGATATGGAAAAACTGTTTAATCAAAGACAAAAAACAAATCTAAATGAATTAAAAAATGATAAACCAAATTATGGGTATGCTAAGGAACAGAATGATGAGAAATTAATGGGGTAAGAGGACAGAGCACTAAAGGTCAAATAGACTCTTTAAGCTTCTAAATATAAAGAAATGTAAAGTTGGTGGGGTTTTTTGTTTAGCAAGCACATCATGCATTTGATGGATTAAATCTGTTTTTTTTTGTTTTTTTTTTACATATATTAAATATCAGGCAGCTGCAAATTCTTAAATAAAAAAAAAAATCTAAATTAAGATGCAGGGAACAGACCCATGTTTGGGCTTCTGAAGAAAACCAAATAAAATCTCCTATAAAAGTAAGAGGATTAATGTGTTCATTGGCATAACTTGGAGCCTGGAGAATATCGGCTGAAAAACTCCTGTTTGGTGAACAACGAGGGTATATAACACGCTGCATACTTAATGCTTGTTGTACCACTATTTGATCTCGTTCTGAAGTGCAACAAAATGCTAAGTTAAAAACAAATTGAACACAGGTTTGTTAATAACGGGTTTTAACACTACTTACAGAATAATCTGCAGGATTCCAGCAGCGACGCACAGATCTGTTGCAATACGTCCAATAAGTCCTAACTAAATTTTTATCCAAACACAGGTTGACTAACACAAAAATTACTTGATATTTTTCCAAAACTGAGGTAACAAAGCAGTAATTATTATATCCGTTTTAGTCGAGAATATACCCTTGATATATTTTTTAAAAAGTTTAGGTTTATTTAGATTTCCTTCTGCTGTCATAAAGTGCATTTTTTACAATAAAATTAAAGCTGTAGCATTTTAGAGTGCCGTCGCAATGAAAGATTTTCACATTTATTTACAATTTCTATACAGCTAAAATGAAAATTTAGCTGCTAAAAAGAATTTTTTAATTATGTTGGTTTCTCTTTTACAAAAACATAATCATTTCAGGGACTTTTTACAACCACTTTCAAAATGTATTTAATTTTGGTTTTAAAATGTCAGAATTTGCCAAAAGTCACATTTTGTGCTGCACTTACAGTAAAATGGGACCAATACTTGACTTAGTTTTTTAGTGAAACATACAAATATTTGAATGTCTGACTTGATACACACCAAAGACAAGTCTTGTCAAAGACAAGCGTATGATCAGATATTTAGTCGGGAGCAAGGATACATTTTAATCTTATCTCACTGCAAAATTATTTGGCAGCTTTTGGAAATAGCATGAAACTATTTGAATGCCAGGATATAAATTGAAATAAATAAAGGTCACATTGCTTTTTCATGCAGACATTTTGAGACTTTGAAGTTTTGGGTTTTTTGTATATCTTTTGCTTACCTCTGCATTGCTTCGTTCATCTCTGGGACATATCCACCACCACGTCCTTTTCCCAGCATTTTTGTTTGGCCCTTTTCAACACTGTCAAAGCTTCTCGTACGATCCCAAGCTCGCTGTGTAGCACAGTGAACTCGGTAGCGCCACCTGCTGCTTTTACACCCCTAACTGGCTGCGGAAGACCTGCCACAACCCAAGCTCAGCGAATCCGGTCGAGGCCGCTTTCTCTGGCCTGCTCTGTCCAGCTTTTTCCTCTGTGGACGGACAGATGATAACAAGGCTAGTATCTGGGAAGAGATTGACACAGAGAGCTCAGCCACTTCCGATCGACAGCTGCAGAGGCACTAGAGTCCCCTTCACATTTGCCACTTTAGCTTTCTGTCCCTGCAAAGAACGCTGCACACTTTCTTCACTCAATGTGTTCTTAAGAAGTTTGGCAAATTAGAGTAGTTCCTCTTCAGGGGGGAGCTGATGGTTGACTGAGTGAAGAGGATATAACAGGGAGGTGGGATCAGGGCATGGCGGAGTGGGGGCTGAGTTATCAGAGACCAAATGGGAGTCCCTGCTCCACGCGGCACAACAACAGGGACAAGAAAGTCCCTGCAGCCACTGCTGATTATCACCTCTGCAGTCCCACACGCAGCCTGGCAGAGAATGGCCAGCGAAGGGATGCACCGGGCTTCTGGGAATGCCATCAGTCACTCAGTCATGTCGGGATCAATTTGGTTGCTGAATCACTGGAGGTTTCCAGTTTCCTGCCCTGGAGCCCAGTGTCAGATTATTCACATTTTGTAATGGTCCGACAGCCTGAGGGATCACAGCTACGACCCAAACAGCATTGTAGGGCAGGACTGATAATAGATCAGCATTACTGAAGGAGTACACAAAGCAGGAGCGCATAAGCACCTCCTAATAGACAACACAGCGAGGAGATGGGGGGGGGTCCATGACGGGTCTTGGATTGGTCAATGTTTATTTTGACTGGATGAGAAATAGATTTTGGCACTACTTGCTTCTATTTCCTACCCATATCCAAACCATTTCAAACCAGTGCTCTTAACTGTAGGGTTCAGTTCTGCTGCTTAGGCACCTTTACAAATTATGAATACAAATAATCATAAAATGCTCAAAGCTCAAGTAGATTTTGATTTATTTGTACTGTACGGTTTAATATGACGCATTATTTCCATTGTGTGGTTCCGATTCCCAGTGTAGGTCAGTCAATTCTTCTAAAACATTGGAGATAATGATCTTCATCCAAATTAAAATGACTTTGACCCAGCCAACATTTTGATAAGGTCCACATGGGTGCAAAATTAGGCATAAACCAGCCAAAAAAAAAAAGAAGATTTTTCATGGGTTACATATGCCTCGTTTGCACTGTGGTGGTTTTTGTCGTTTTCCATTGTCTGTTTTTTAACAGGCCCATGCTGCTCCAAAACCTTGACCCCTTCGGTTGTAGATCCATAGGAAAAGAAGTCTGGTAACGTGGGTGTTGAACTACTGGCGTCACACAACACAGTCCTTTGATTGCACGAAAAATGTCACTAGCCTACTTGCGACAAGCACGAAATACAAACACCAGAATGCTGGTGTTCTAACTCACCTCAATGTACACAAACTGTGTTTCTATTCACAGCACTAAGGCTAATCTTAAAAACTGCAGTAAGGTTTGGGTAAAAAAAGGAACAAAAACCAAGCTGCTCTCTTGACTCCATTGTCGTTATGATTTATTGCGTCACATTTGTCGTCGCCGGCATATTTTATCCCTGCCTTTCGCGTTGAGAGCCGAACTAGCGATGTGAATGCTACACCGGACGATAAAGTAGTATACTGACCCGGACCTACCACACCCACCGCCCAGTGGAAACCAGGCAACGAAGAAATTCTGTTAACAGCCTACATAGGTTTGAGGCAGGATAAAAAAGGAAACTGGATTACGTAATATCATATATGTGGTGCCCAACTGGTCTTGATGATAAGCCTTGGATTTGGCCTAATTGTGGACACAATATAAGACGACAACCATCAGCCATGATTTAAAATAATTGATGGGGCCCAAATGCACACGTTGGCCTGTTAGCAACTTCCTGCTTGTAAACATTTTGCATTGGAGTCACATAATCACATTTCCTTACAGCATGTTGCAAATGCTGAAGTGTTGGAGACGGTTGTTTTGTTTCATTCACCCGGTTCATCTCGTTTCACCCCCAATCCACAGTCAGTCAGTCACATGGTGGAAAGTCAATAGAATCTGATTCAACAACAGACTGTCTTCAGTCAGAGGCTTCTTCAGTTTCGGTCCAACCCAGGCCGCTACAGGAGGTCCTTCCTGCCAACAGCTACATTTGTTCACAACTACTCCTTGGACAATTTTTAATAATATAAGCTACAACAACACTTAATTTCTCTTTGGGATCAATTAAGCATTTTTGATTCAAATTTTGAATTTGAATTGAACATTATTGTGATTTGCTGCTACTAATTTACAAACTGATCCCCCAATTGAGAAAGGGAGGGATAATTGTTTGTGCCACTTTATGTGTGCTGTAATTCTTCTGAATAAAAGAGAAATGTTACATTTTGAACGCAATATGATGTGGAGATCTGAACTACAACAGTCAAAGACTTTGAGGCAGCTACAGTAATTGGGGATTAGCATTCTGGTTTTGGAACCAGAGGTTATGGATGATCGGCCAGGGGCTTTTTTATATTTTATATTGCAAGTGCATAATGGAAAACTATCCTAAATCATCATTTTTCAAAGCAGTTGCAAAAAAACACCAAAGGCAGACATGAACAGAGTAGGGATGCACAGATACCGATACTGGGGTATCAACCCCGATACTGTCTAATGTACTCGTATCGGTATCATGAACCGATACTTAAAACGTTAAAACTCTGCAGTAATTTCACAGACAGTTTGAATTTTTAACTTGACATTTTAGTTTTGCTGTCATTTTTACTAATATTTATATATTTTTATCTAATTCACCATCATTTGTTGTAACAAGCAGAGGAGAAAATAAAGACAGTCTTTCTTTTTTTTTTCTATTGAAAAAAGTGGCATCATTGCATCCCTGGAACAAAGGAATTGCTTATAAAAAATTAGCTATGGCAGATGGTGCTTTTTTGAATTCTTACTTCACCGATTCTAAAAAAAGCTAGTAGGTATAGACAATAGATGAATTGATAATAAAATCCCAGTTTAAAATGTTTCTACAAAGAGTTTGCATGTTCTTTATGTGCATCAGTGGGTTCTCTCTGGGTTACCTCAGCCTCCTCACACAATCCAAAAAATTGTGTTAGGTTAATTGATTACTCTAAATTTAGATCATATTTTGCAAAATTAGAATTTCGATGCATTTTTTTCATTAATGTTTTGAGTTGAGACAACATGTCATATGGGAAATTAAGTGAATAGTTTTATTTATTACTGGCCACATAACTCATGCTTGTCCAGTTAAGTTTGGGCAATCATGCTTAACCTTGTGTAACCTATGTCTACTTCATGCATGTGCTCTGATGAGCAGAGGAAAGCGAAACAACAGAGCTAGAAAGTAAAATGGACGGATTTTATACAGCATTTTGTCCACTCAAAATGCTTTCCAAAGGAGCCACATTCACTGCTGCTTAGTAAGCAACTAGAGCTTAAAGGTATTGTGGAGGATATTTTTTCTCCCGGCTGGATCATCTAAACTATTGGTCCTCCTAATTGTTAATCATCCTGAGAGTCTGCATGCGCACTGTCACGTCAATCTGTTGCGCGACGCCATTATCCGCTCGTTATGCTTCACAGTTCTCACCGGATTGTTTTAAAATGTCTGTGAGTCGCTAGAAAATAAGAGTCTTTGAGGTGTATGAGAGGAAGAGAAAGTGCACAGAAGACAGAAACAAGACCAGAGTGGTTTTAGGAAATTCGTTTCAATGATGGCATGTGCTGAAAGCACAGGCTGGGCTCCCCACTGATTCCTCCGTTGCAAAGTCTCCACCCAACAGGTAGGCTAAAGTTTTGGGTTACTTTGTCGGGACATCACATACGTATTGATTTACTTCCTGGGACGTGTGGAAATTTAGTGGCGGTCCCTAACTGAAACCACCGGCTGCGTTGTATCCGCTCCGTGAGAGCAGCTCTCGGTGAGATGTTGGAGAGAGTCTCCGCTGTAATGAAACGAATGTGTATCGAATATCCAACTAACTTCACCGCAGTCAATTTGGCATGTTCCTTGGAGAAATGCATTTCAGATTACTGCTAGAATAAGTCATCTACGTCTATGACTGAAAGAGCTTTTTTTTTTCTAAAAGTGGAGAGGGTGGTTCTTTCCGGAAATTCGTAAAAATCCTCCTCCATTCCTTCAAGTGCCTTGCCCCAGGGCACATCCACATGTAACAGGAGGAGGCTGGAATTGAACCCATAATTCTTCAATTGGAAGGCAACTACTCTACCTTCTGATCCCCAGAAGCACAGGAGTTGTTCACTTTAGGCATACCTCATCGACACAACCTTTTATTGGTTTTATGGTGGTTAGTTTTCAGTTCACACTGAAGGAAAACCGATTAGCGCTTACGTTTCACAGTTGTCCTCTATGCTTGGACGCAGCTGACGGGGTAAATGTTACACATACATCTAAAGAAAGCGCGCAGATTCTGCGACCTCACTCAACTCTTCAAACCACCACCTGGAAAGTTAGCGGGACACAACCTCTAACAACCTCTCTGCTGACATCCTGCCATCGCTATGCATCACATGTGCATGAGCACGTGTCTTTATTCATGTGACCACTCTACATGACAATCCCCCCACCCCGGTTTATTTTTGGCATTGCAAGAAAGCAGATACCACTGTAGCGTGAAGTGGTTTCTATAACGGTGCCCGTCTGGATTACTGAGCGTTAAGCACACAAGTTACATTTAAACTGTTTACTCTACAAATCTCCTGATACAAGACCAGTTAAGCAATAGCAGATATTATAGGAGGGATTTGCACCGAGCTTGACACTGTCATTTAAATTACGACTTTAGACTTTAAGTAACTTGGAAATATATATATTTTTTAATCTATTTACAGAATCACATCCTGCATGTGTGCTTTATTGTAGGTGAAAACACATTTACTGCTGCTTCTCTTCAGTATTCACAAATCATACTAAACGTCAGTGTGTTCGGATGTGTCGGCCTCACAAGCCTTCGCCCCTTAGTTCTTAGGACCACGATTACCACTGTTAATTTATTCTCACAGTTCCAAAAGTGTCAAAATAAAACCGCATTTCTCATCAGTCACCGATGTGTCTAAGATTAGCCCGCTCGTGTGAACTGAGAGGCTATGAAATGTGATTTGTCAAAGTTAGTGGGGACAGCTGTGGTTAAAAAGTAGAGTGACGAGTAGTCAAATGTGACGATCAAGAGTGGCAACAAGAAGCCTTGTAAAGAGGCGAGCGGCGATAAAGTGTGCAACACTGTCAAAAACTCTTAGATCACTTGTTCATCAAGCTTGTAAGTCAATTTCTTCAAATAAAAGATCAAAATATGAAATGTATTTACATGTATACTAATTTCTTGTCTCATATCTTTATACAGGTGAAACTAAAAAAATTGGAGAATCGTGCAAATGTTTATCCATTTCACTAGTTCGACCTGAAAGGTAAAACTTACAAAGGAAATGGATTTGTTATTATTTTGAGGATTATAGTTTACAGCTTGTGAAAACCCCGGATTAAAAATCTGAATAATCAGAAAATTAGAATGTTATATGAAATTAATAGAACAAGGACTTAAATAAAGAAAGGTCAGACCTTTGATCAGTATAATAATGTATATGTATTCAATACTTGGTTTGCGCCATTTTTGCATCAATTACTGCCTCAATGCAGCATGGCATGGATGCTATCGGCCTGTGGAAGACCAGGATGCTTCAATAGTGGCTTTCAGGATTTAAAGGTTGCCGGTTCAAGCCCCAGCTCTGACTCTCTCGGTTGTTAGCTACTAGTGGTGGTCAGAGGGCCTTTCCGCCAGGGTCCGGAAACCTAGCCTCTGTCAATTTGCCCCGCAGTAGCTGAAGCTACAGTGTAGTTTTCCATCTCCAGTGTGAATGTGTCGGTGAATGACTCAACATATTATGAACTACTTTGGGGTCCGTAGGGACTAAATAAAGCGCTATACAAGTACAAGCCATTTATCTTATTT
The DNA here is from genome assembly GCA_028564705.1 of Apricaphanius iberus. Classification (NCBI taxonomy): domain Eukaryota; kingdom Metazoa; phylum Chordata; class Actinopteri; order Cyprinodontiformes; family Aphaniidae; genus Apricaphanius; species Apricaphanius iberus. Next base: position 259,560 of record JAPXFQ010000284.1, read on the forward strand.
TGCAGTCCCTCATAGATTCTCTATTAAGTTCAGGTCGGGCCTGTTCGCTGGCCAATAAAGCCCAATAATCCCATAGTCATTGAACCAGGTTTTGGTACTTTTAACAGTGTGGGCAGGTGCCAAGTCCAGTTGGAAAATTAAGTCAGTATCTCTGTAAAGCTGCTTAAAATGTGCTTGTAGATTGCTGCATTGACTCTAGATTTAATAAAGCTCAGTGGACCAACACCAGCAGATAACATGGTTTACCGAATGTCACTGTGGACTTCAAGCATCTTGGATTGTGTGCCTCTCCATTGTTGCTGTAGGATCTGGGACCTTGGTTTATAAATAAGATGCTACAATTGCTCTTTTTTCCCCTTTAGCCCAGATAAGATGCTTCTGGCACTGTTTGTTGTTAAGGAGCGGCTTGACAATAGGAATAGGACATATGAAGCTCATGTCTAGGATCCTTCTGTGTGTGGAGGCTTTTCATGCACTAACTCCAGCCTCAGTCCACTCTTTGTGAAGGTCCCCAACAGTTTCAAATGTTCTTTTCCTGATGATCCTCTCCAGGCTGTAGTCAGCCATTTTCCTCAAAACGTCTTCCTTCCGCATGACTTTCTAATGTAAATTTAATACAATACACTTCTTTTCAAATGACCTTTTGAGACTTCCTCTTCTGATAAAGAGAGTCAATTGTGGTTTTCTGCTCAACTCTCAGGTCAGCAGTCTTCCCCATGAATGGGATTCCTACTGAACCATTTAAAGGCTTAAGAACCCTTTGCAGATGTTTCAGATTAATTAGTTGATTAGAGTGGTACATTTCTAGTTTAAAATATTGAAACTATTCCAGAATATTCTTATTTTTAATTTGGGGTTTTCTTAAAATGTAATCCATAATCATCGAAATTATAGCAAATAAAGACTTGAAATGTCTCGCTTTGCAAGTAACGAGTCTACATAATATATTAGTTTCATCATTTAAGTTGAATTATGGAAATAACTGAACTTTTGCACAATATTACATTTTTTTTCGAGTTTCATCCATATTACAGATATTTTTCCTCTTCAAAGCAGAATTGATGAAGTTCACTGAGAGGGGTTAGTTACTTGGTATGAACCTTTCTTTTTTGCAGGTCTACAATATTTCTCGAAGGATCGAGGCCAGATCCTTTACAGAAGCTTTTTGTTTTTTGTTTTTTTACTTGCTTTTTGGATTGTCTTAGTGTTTGAACACCAACATTGACACGCATAATGTGTTTCAGAGATTTTTTTAATGGTCAAGTACGGTGGTTTAGGTATCATGCTGAGAATCTGTTTCACTTTTTGTGCACCGTGTCTATCTTTCACAAAGTAGATTGACATAAAGAGGACTACCTTCAAGGTGTTCAGCCTCACCACAAATCAACAGCTATATAATTTATGCTTCAGCATTTTCAACATGTATTGGCTTCTAGAAAAGTATCATAAAAAACGCTGAAATAACTCAGCTTTTATGTGCAGTTGTACAATCTGTTGTTTAGAGAAAAAATCCAGCCTTTAATTCGGCCATGTCCTTTGGGGAACCCTGTGGGGCGTCCTCCGGGAGTTGTCCGAGACTAGGGAAGCAACGATACCAATTTTTTTCAAACCGATCGGATACTGATACTTGGATTTGAGTACTTGCCGATAATGAGTACCGATACCGTGAAGCGAAGCCGTGCTGAGGAGAAGCAGCTCTCTTTTCAGGAGATTTGTTTGAAGCAAATTCTCCTGCTGCAGCTGAGAATGTCTTCCTGCGTGTAGCTGAGCCTGGAGCTGAGGGGGGGTGCTCGATTTGAAAAAGAATTTAAGCTGACGTGTAAAACCTGCAGACGGATTATTAAAACCTCTCTTTTTCCAACTCTTGCTGGGAAACTTAACAAGTATTTCCCTTACACGTGTAGTCATGCAGGACACAATTAGGTTTGCCATCTTTTACACTTCATTCTACAAAAACAGTGTCACACGGTTCAAAATCTAGAAGCTGTTGAGTTAATGTGTCAACAAATGTAATAAACAAAACAAAATAGACAAAATTCAGAAATATTAAATTGTATTCTTAAATATAATTGGTGGTGGGACAATCTCAAGCAAAACTTCAAACTGGTTTTAAAAGAGATAAAGCAGAGAAACTTTACATTTTCTGGCTCTGGCCTCAACTACATTAAAAGTGGGTGGACTATTCCTTAAAGTCAGGTCTGTCCCAGAATCAGCATAAAGAAAAAAAAAAAGAACCATTTCTGCCGAAAAGATTGAAGAAAAAAATATCCTGCCAGAAGTATGCAAGAAGTTTATAAGTGGCTGTAAAATGTGAGTGGATGAGAATAACGAAATATATAATTAAATATATATAATATATATAATATATAATTAAATGTTAGTGGAGGAGTATGAACATATTTGAGCTCATATGTGTGATTTTTCTTAACCTTGTCAGAATTATCAGGAGTCCAACATCGATGACATTCATCCCAATAATACATATAGATGAACTAAAATTAACACACGGCCTCGCCACCGCACTGACCCTCCATCCAATCATATAGAGCACTTTATAGAGACCCGAGGGTCCATTTCCAGCAGCCCAAAGTAGAAAGGAGTTTATGATCACAGAGACGTTTTAATGACCCGAACGACACTGACACCAGCAACAGATCCTCTGCGAATCCTGAGAAACGCTTAACAGCTGAGATTGGGGGAGATTGTTAGCACGCTCACATTTTACACGCTCAAGCAGTCTAAACATCAGAACGCAATAACTCAGTTGGGGGTCTTGTAAAGTCAAACAGCTTGTTGTTGTTAAATTGTCTCAAAGTAAATGCAAGCAAAAGAATGTATTTAAAATCACACATATATTTTTTACTTGCAATAATTATTACTTGGTGTAAAAAAACACTTCACTCAAATACAAATTGCTCCACAGGCTGAGAGGAAATACAATAGCTCTAAAAGTTATAATTGTCAAAAAGAATCAATCGAATAAAATAAAGAAATAAGAAGAAATATTTCCTTGCAGCTAAAACCTATTTACATACATTTCAGAAAAAAAAAACTTTTTTTCTTTACTGTCGAACATAAAATCAGAGTAAAACTATTGTTGTTGAGGATCAATAAATATAAACACAATTTTTATGAGTTTTTGAAATATAATAAAGTGAAAATTGTGTGTTTTCTTATAATTTTCATTTAAGTGAGAAGTATACACACGCTAGGTTTATTGTTTCTTTAAACAAAAAGAAAACTCCAGATGATTCCATTCTGATCTTGAGAAGCTTCTGAAAGTTTAATTGAGTCCATCTGAGTCAATTGGTAGCAGATAAAGGCACAACCCAAACATACAGAGGTTCTTTCTTCAATATCATGGAAAAAATTAAAAGACTTTAGCCAAGACATCAGGAAAACAACTGTGGACCTTCACAAGTGTGGGTGCGATTTCCAGATGCCTAAAAAAAAAACTTGGACGTGTACAACCATCTTACCACTCAGACGGACTCTGAGTCCCAGAGAGGGTCTGTGAACATGATGGCTGAAACTGGTAAAATAGTGTCACTATCCACAGTAAAAAAAAGCTGTTACTTCAAAACAAACATAAAAAAGCCAAACTATGGTTTACTAAAATCTTCATTTCTGGAAACGTGTCCGGTCGTCTGACGAAACAAAAATTTAACTGTTCGGCCATAATAATTAAAGTTTGAAGGAAAAAGAGAAAGATTTGAAGCCATAATCCGAATTATAAAGTATGGGGGTGGCAGAATCATGCTCTGGGGCTGTTTTAGTATAGACAGATCTGATGCACTTTAAAAAAAATTTGGTGGACAAATGGAAGCAACATCAGAACATCAGCCAGGAAGTTGAGGCTTGGGGGCAAATGAGTCTTCCAGATGGACATTGACCCTAAGCTGACCTCCAAAATAACTACAAAGTGGCCTTAGGACAACAAAGTCAAGGTAAAGTGGCCATCTAAACCCTGATCTCAAGCACTTAGAAAATGTGTGGCCGTCAAGAAAAGTGGGAAGGCAAGCAAGACAGCCTACAAACCTGACCGAGCTCTGTCAAGACGAGTGGGCTAAGATTCAAGCAAACATTGGTAAAACAAAAAAAACAAAACAAAATGCTGATGAAATGTAACCCAAACCATTTGACATAAGCAAAACAGTTTGGGGGCAATTCTACCAAGCACTAAGGAAGTTTATACCTCTGAAAAAAAGATTTTCAAAAAAGCATAATTCCAACTCTCTTTATTACAATAGTTCACAAATACAAAAAAAATATATTAATATATTTTGATCTATGAATAAAAATGTTTACTCTTGTTTGATATTTGAAAGTAAGGATTCTTTTTCTTTTAAAGTTTATGTAAATATCTGATTTCATCTGTATGGATTCGTTCATCAGTTAGCTTTGATTTAAAGAAAAAAATCACTTAAAGTGAACAAAATTTGAACTGCTCCCTTCTCAGATTTTAGTTCTTTATACTATGTTGTTAATCGGGATCATGGTCCTGTTGGAACCCCAATATTGACCACGTTTCAACCATCTAGTTTTTGATTTAAAGGGATGTTAAGTGATTTGGAAGTAGTCCAAATTTCTCATTCTTTCATTCACTTTGTGCAATGCACCAGTGCTGCTAGCAAAATGTTGATGCAGTGTTTTTTTTTACTTTAGAAGGCCCTTTTGACCTTTCCAGCCATACATTTACAGGTAGGATAAGAGGGAAAATTATAAAGAAAAAAAAGAATAAAGAAAAAAAACACCCTAATAATATTTACCCAGACATTTCTTATGCTTAACAAATAGTCCAAAAGTTTTTTTAAGTACAATTCAGGAAATTTAGAGAGTAGAAACCTTGTGCATGATCTGATAATTTGGTCGAGCAATAATCAATATGAGGATCGATATGTTTTTAAAAACTACTTATGTCAAATGCTTCCTTTTTTTATTATGAAAAGTATTTATTTCAGAGAGAACCCAGATTTTCAAAGAGGTTCTCCAAGATTTTAAAAACGTCATTGAGCCATGTGAAGCATTTCAGATGCTTCCTAAAACCAGGAGCTACGGTCATGTCTGTTGATGCTCTGTCAAAACAATAAAAATATATGTAAATTTGTGTCATATTTCTGTTCAGTAGGTGTGCCGTATCCACAAAGAAATTGATGGATTTTTTTGAAAGAAAAAGTGTATATAGACCAAATGTATTTGATGAAGCCCCAAAATTTCACTTTGGTTTTTGTTATCAACTGAAAGATATCAAGAAAATTTTTCTCTTAGGAAAAAGTTAGGACACCTTACCCTCTTTAAATGCCCTTTTTGGTTGAAATAGTTTCTCTCACCATCTATGAGTCTCTGATATTGGTCTGTGGACAATTTTGCCCACTCCACACTAAACCTCAGCCTCACTGGGAGGGGTCCAGCTCTGCAACCGCTTTAATTTTTTTAAGGATTGTCTCCTCCTGACCGCCTGAGGGGTTGGGGAGGATTTGGCTGGAATAACGTGATCCTTCCACACGCTAAGTCCAGCTGGGGAAACATCAAACCAGCCTCAGAACCGCTGATCATGTGTAACCACACCAGCCCAGGACCTCCACATCCAGCAGGTTCACCTCCAAGATCGTCTGAGACCAGCCACTCAGACAGCTGCTGAAACAATTGGTTTGCATAACCAAACAATTTCTGCACAAACTGTCAGAATCTGTGTCAGGGAACCTCACCTGCATGCTCGTCATCCTCATCGGAGTCTCAACCTGACTCCAGTTCGTCGTCTTAACTGACTTGGGTGGGCAAAAACTCATGTGATGGCGTCTGGCACGTTAGAGATGTGTTCTCTTCACGGATGAATTCCGGTTTACGCTGTTCAGGCCAGATGGCAGACGGCGTGTGTGGCATCGTGTGGGTGAGCAGTTTTCTCATGTCAATGTTCGGATCGAGTGGTCAATGGTGGCGGTGGGGTTATGGTATGGACACGCGTACGTTATGGACGAATATCTAGCAACTTTACACACCCTTTGAAGAGGAGTTGAAGAACATTCCACAGGAGTGTGTTGCACTGAATGAGGCAAAAGGTGGTCACACCAGAAACTGAGTGTTTTTTTGAGTCCCCAGAAGCCCCCCCCCCCATTGACCGCCACCGCTCGGATGGACATACCTGCTGTCAGCATGCCAATTGTGACTCACAACCTGCAACATCTGTGGCATTGTGCTGTGTGATACAACTGAACATTTCAAAGAGGCCTTTTACTGTGGCCAGTCTAAAGCACACCTAATCATGCTGTCTAATCAGCATCTTGACATGGCCGATATGTGAGTTGGGATAGATTATCTCAGCAAAGGAGAAGTGGTCACTATCACAGATTTAGACCGATTCGTGAACAATATTTGAGAACTTTTTTTATTTTGTGTATGAGGAAAATGTTTCAGATCTTTGAGTTCACCTCATAAAAAATGGGAGCAAAAACGTTTTGCGTTTTGATTTTGATCAGTGTATGTGATCCTCACCAGGAATTGCTTTTTTAATTAAATTAAAAAGAAAGCAAATGGTCTTCAGCTTTTGTTTATTGGAATTTCTTATGTTTTGTTCAAATTTATTTTTAAATATGAACAAGTATGAAAAAAATGCAGGCTTTCACAAGGACTCCTAATATTAGTATGTTAATATGTCTTTACATGCATCAATGACAAATAATGCAAACAAAGAAAATTTGACTTTTTATTTTTCTGGCTTCTAGGTTTTCATCAGGGCTGGGAACCTCTGCTCTCTCCAAATGAATTACTCTCCAAATACGTTTTGGAATTAAAGTAGTTTTCAATGCCTTTTTTTATTCTGTGCGTATTAAACATCTAACAGAACTGTTTTCGACTTAATCATCTTATATGATTGATTTTTTGGAGGCTTCATGAGCAGAATTGTAGCTGCACAATATATTGTCAATGTATCATTACTTCAATATATCTGTCTACATTTTATTTATATCGCAAAGGACAGTTTTCAATACATCAACCTTAATGATAGTTTTATAGCAGTGGTGAGATCACACCCACGACTGGCACAGATAAGAGTTGCCCAAATAATTGCCCTTTAGGTCACAGAAGCCATTGGATGCTGGGGATTTATTATATTGTCCTTATCAAATTGACCGATATTAACATCATTGCATGCTTACCAAGATTCTGTAACCCTATATAAAAAAAAAAGATGTGCTGTGCATGATAACCGTCTCATTCATAGCATAATTATGGCTAAATTATCTTTAAAACTCTCAACTAATAAAGACAAATAAAAATGAAGATAACATCAGTTGCTCAAAATAGATCAATACAGTAATGTGTAATTAAAATCCATTTAAGTAATTACAAGTACTCTCTGGGTGTCACTTTTATGGATTTTCTGAGTTTACTCAATGAAGATATTTTAAATGATAGTTTTTAAAGTCTTGGATAGTTCACAAGCATCCTCTACGGTAGGTTATTTTCTTCTTGTTAGATCAAAATAGTTTCACAGCTCTCAGCACCACATCAATACCCCGGACAAGCTTTTGGATCTGCTACATGTTTGTATGGGTCACAGTCTCAGCTACGTGTTGTGGAGAAACAGACAGACGGAGGACAGCCTGCAAGGCAGATGGACCACCATGAAGATCATGAAAAGAGCCAGACCTTTCAACCAGCACAACCCCACCTCCCCACAGCCGTTAATCAGCACCTGCTAGACAACAAATTAACTTGCTGCTGCATAAATCAGGACAGTTTTATGCCTTGTTCAAGATGAGCATCTCGATTATGGTTTTGGCATTATCTGTTCATTGCTGGGCTCAACATTCTGATATCAAAATAAAAACGTTCCAGTTATAAATGCTACAGCATATTGGAAGTGTGAGTGATGATGACATTGTAGCCGTAGCTCCGCCAAACGGGGAGTTTATAATCAAGGATCGCTGCTTAAATTCGTGTCAACATCCAGGGCACATCTGTGATGGCTCCCACCTTAAGGGTGTTTGGTTAAGATGTTTGATTAGATCTTCTCTCACCATGTCAGCAACCCAATTCCAGAATTCTACTTGAACTTCCTTCTTGGTCCAACTGAGAAAGTTGAATGAACTGAGTTGGTGAATTTATTGGTTTTATTTCTTAGATCCTACCAATTACCTGTGGTTTGTCATGGAACTATTGTATTTTATCTTTTGGAGGTTCATTCTGTAGTCCAAGAATATATTCAATGGGTCTTGTTAATCAACAAGGAGCTAAGCCAACATCGAAGATTGCATGCACTGACCAGTACTTCCAAGCCTAAACATCCATTATAAACTGATTGATGAACATCAATTTCTGCTGAAGGTCCTCCCATTAAATCTACTGTCTCCCCCAGCAAGACTGGATCGTAGACATAACCAGAGCCAGTCTTACCGGATCAGAGGTTCCCTGAGCCAGATAGGGTATGTGTCGTTTACCAAGGCTTCATCTTGGTTGGACAAACGCAACACGACAACCTTGTTTTTTGCAGTATTATTTAAATTATATGTATGTGTTCTTTGTCACATGCATATAAAGGGGCCACTCTGAATTAATAACCCGTTCAAAACCAGGATATTAGCAATAACCCGGTAACACACGGCCATGTAAACACCGGCAAAACCCTGAATATTATCCCTGGAGTATACTTTTTTCTAACCCGAATATGTGGTCATGCAAACACGTATCGGCATATCGCCATCAAAAGGAGCATTGATTTATGTTCTGCGCATGTTATATTCGCAAGGAATCTTGGTGTTTTGAGTAGAGGAACTTTTAGTATGAGCCGTCAATACAAATCCCATGTCTACGGGAGTAACTTGCTTTGCTCCCTCTCTCTCTGCTCACTCATGTAAACGGGTCATTCTGAATGTTTCAGAAACCCGAATACTCACCTTAACTCGACCATGACCCAAATATTGCTGACATGTAAACGTAGTCAATGTCATCCCATATGTGGCGGGAGTTTCTGAGAAACTAAGAAGGATAATTCTTTAAACACAACATTCAATTGCATTTTAAACCTGGTAAAACCCTCAGGCAAAGACTGGTTCATCCTGTCTTACACCATCCCTAAGATGGTTTGAGAGAAGAATCAATCTATGTAAAACATTTGAAACCAACCTTGAACTGAGGAGGTGGCCTCAGGTTCGCCCTTTCCAACACATAAAGCAGCTTTGAGTTGTTTACCAAGGAAGTTTCACAGAAATTTATGGTTTGAGGCAGGTGATAAAAACAGTGTAGAGTACATAATTAGGGTAGTTCCACTGTTAACGACACTTAACTTACCAACATTAATCAGAGCTTTTATAACCTTGATAGCCTCATTAGGAATAACAATAGCCTCAATACGATTTAACAACCCTTAATTTAGACTGGTATATTTGATAATCCCAATCCAGTCCATTCAGAACTGAATAAGGCTCTTGGAGAAGAGACAAGAAAAGTCTGGTTGCCTTCATTGAAACTCTGAAGATTATCATGTCCTGGATGAATGAGATCTTATATCAGCGTATCTGGTGTGACCACCGTTTGCCTGATGCGGTGCAACACATCCCCGTCTCGTGGTCAAGTTGTTGATTGTGGCTGTGGAACTTTGATCCATTCCTCATCAATGGCTGTGCGAAGTTGCTGAATGTTGCCAGGAACTGGAACAGTGTCGCATGTACCGATCCAGAGCATCCATGCTCGATGGCTGACATGTCCGGTGAGTATGCTGGCCATGCAAGAGCTAGGATGTTTTCAGCTTCCAGGAATTGTGTACAGATATTTGCAACATGTGGCCGTGCATTAGGATGGTGCCACGTGAGGTTCTGGTGGTGGATGAACGGATCGACAATGGGCCTCAGTTTCTCACAGAATCTCAGTACGTTCAAAATGCCATCAATAAAATAAATGCCCGTGTTTATTGTCCATAACACACGCCTATCCATACCATAACTCCACCACCACTGGCCACTCAATCCACAGTGTTGGCATCAGCAAACCGCTCACCCACACGCTGTCTGCCGTGAACAGTGGAACCTGGGATTGAACCGTGAACAGAATGCCTATCCAACGTGCCAAACACCATCGAATGTGAGCCCACTTAAGACAGCTACAATTGTAAGCTGCCGTCAGATCCAGACTTCGATAGTGAACATTCTGGATGTGGAGGTCCTGGGCTTTTTTGTTTGTGAAGTTGGCTGAACACACACCCAAATTCTCTGAAACGCCTTTGGAAAGAAATTAACATTCATTTCTAGGAAAACTGCTCTGATGGAGGTACCCGTTCCCTCAAAACCTGCAACATCTGTGCCATTGTGCTACGTGATGAAACTGCACATTTCAGAGTATCCTTTTAGTGTGGGTAGCTTAAGGCAATGTTCAAGGTTTCTAATCAGCATCTTGATATGCAACACCCGTGAGATGGGGTGGAATATCTTGGCAAAGGAGAAGCGCTGACTAACACACATTTATACAGATTTATAAACAATATTTGAGATTTATGGGTCTTTTTTTATATATATATATATATATATTTATTTATTTATACCATGGTTGGGGTGAATACTCGATTCTGATTGGCTGGAGGGTGTACATTAAAAAGTGCTAATGTACACATAGGAAAGGCGTCCCGTCAAATTGCCTGATGACAGTTCTAAATTATTGCGCTGGCTCAAATGGCAGCGGAGACTCAACGTTATTTGCATCATCCTCTGGACACACACAAGCATTAAGTAGTGCACTGGCCTTCTGAAATTATGTTTTGTATCACGTAATGTAAGGTAAAGCCATCATCTCGCTTCCCCTCACTGATAAATCGCTGCGGTCGGCTCGCTCTGGCCACGTTGCTTGGCAACACCTGTATACGGGAGATATTAAATAGTGCGCTCTACTTATATAAAAAAAAACTTGCGATTTTAACTCTAAAACACATTAAAGTATTATTAATTAATTAAATATGTCTTTCTTTCGTAAGTGACCATGGTATAAGCGGGATAATGCCCTTCGAGGTGTCCATTATCAGAAAATAATAGACTTTCCGGAAGCCTCCGCGTCGTCCATTATTTTCTGATAATGTACACCTCGTCGGGCATTATCCCTTATATATATATATATATATATATATATATATATATATATATATACACACATATATATATATATTTCCAATCTTTGATTTCAGCTAAGGGAAAATTATTTAAAAACAGAAGTGAAGCATTACTATTTTTCTTCTTCAGTGTAGTGACCAATTTTATTTGCTAAATGTCACGAAATTATGAAAATGTGTCGCAGATAAATTTATCATTGTCAGACATGATCTAAATCAAGATCTTTTTTTTATCAAGAATGCTGTACCGTTTTACCAGGGTCCCATTTTTGTTTGGTTCATTAGTTATCATGCAAGTTGTGCTAAAATTAAAACAGCTAATGTTCTTGCTTGGGCAAGGCTGTAGAAGTTAATAATAAAAAAAAATTCTGCTTGAGCTTCAACGACTATTGGGAGTACAGTAATGTTAATGTATAGAAATCAGTTTTACTGTTGGCCACAATCAATTATTCTATGCTATTGGAAAATAAGATTCAGCAATGGCACGAAAGATACTTTTAAGGAACCTGTCCAAGGTCTACTGCGTCCAAGGGAGATAGGCACCAACCGCACCCTCTGGGGTACATAGATTTTTCAGCCTCTTAACACTGAGTAAGCAAGCAAGCAAGCAAGTTTATTTATAGAGCACAATTCAAAGTTCTTCACAGTTAAATAAATTAAGTACACAAATAAACATAAAAACACCAACTTGGAAAAAAGATAAAAAATAATTAATTACAATAAAAAGCAAGAGTGCAGATAAAACACTTTCAATTGTCATATGCACGGGTAAAAATAACTGTGTTCAGCCTGGATTTAAACATTGTTAGAGTTGAGGCTTGTCTCACATCCTCATGAAGACTGTTCCAGATTTTATCTGCCTGAAACTGAAATGCAGCCTCACCGTGTTTATTGTTGACTTTGGGAACCACCAGGAGACGCCTCCCTGAAGTTCTCAGGACCCGAGATGGTTCATATGTCTCTAACATGTCAGAGATGTACTTTGGTGCCAAACCATGAAAAGACTTGTACACAAGCAGAGCTGTTTTAAATTCTATTCTCTGAGCGACAGGAAGCCAGTGCAGAGACCGGAGCACTGGACTAATATGGTCGTATTTCCTGGTTCTTGTCAGGACTCGAGCAGCAGCGTTCTGGATGTACTGCAGCTGTCTAACAGCTCGTTTAGAGAGGCCAGTGAGCAGGCCGTTACAGTAGTCTAACCTGCTGGAGACAAATGCATGGATAAGTCTCTCTAAGTCTGGTTTCGACACTATTCCTCTGATCTTAGCAATGTTTTTCAGATGGTAAAAAGCTGTTGATGTTATTGCTTTGATGTGGCTGTTTAAGTTCAGGTCCGAGTCCATGATTACCCCTAGATTTCTAACCTGATTTCTTGGTTGAAACAGAGACTCAAGATGACTGAAAACACTTTCTCTTTGTGTCTGTGGGCCAAAAACAATGATCTCAGTTTTGTCTGAACTTAACTGGAGAAAGCTGCTTTGCATCCACACACTGATCTGTTCAATACAGTGACAGAGTGTATCTATAGGCCCATGTTCAGTGACACGTAGATCTGAGTGTCATCTGCATAGTTATGGTAAGACACATTATTGCTGTTAATTAGCTGACCCAATGGAAGCATGTACAAGTTGAATAAAAGTGGTCCCAAGATTGACCCCTGGGGGACTCCACAGGTCATGGGAATTTTGTCTGAGACACAGTTGCCAATTTGGACAAAGTACGTCCTGTCCTTGAGATAGGACTTGAACCAGTTTAGAGCAAAAGTATTATCTTTATTTTTATTTTATTTAACTATGCCACGGAAGTTGGTCAATCTGGTTGGATAGGTTTTAAGAGTATACGTCGCCCACAGTTTTGAGAATGACACAAATATTAGTTTTCACAAAGTTTGCTGTTAACTGCTTTTAGATCTTTGTTTCAGTTGTTTCTGTGATGTACTGAAATATAATTACAAGCACTTCATATGTTTCAAAGGCTTTTATATATATATATATATTATATATATAATATAATATTATATATATAATTACATGACATTTATGCAAAGAGTCAGTTTTTGCAGTGTTGGCCCTTCTTTTTCAGGACCTCTGCAGTTCGACTGGGCATGCTCTCAATCAACTTCTGGGCCAAATCCTGACTGATAGCAACCCTGGAGTTTGTCAGAATTAGTGGGTTTCTGTTTGTCCACCCGCCTCTTTAGGATTGACCCCAAGTTCTCAATGGGATTAAGATCGGGGGAGTTTCCAGGCCATGGACCCAAAATTTCAACATTTTGGTCCCCGAGCCACTTAGTTATCACTTTTGCCTTATGGCACGGTGCTCCATCGTGCTGGAAAATGCATTGTTATTCACCAAACTGTTGTTGGATGGTGTTTTGGTACCATTCCTATTCATGGCTGTTTTTGGGCAGAACTGTAAGTGAGCCCACTCTCTTGGATGAGAAGCAACCCCACACATGAATGGTCTGAGGATGCTTCACTGTTGGCATAACACAGGACTAATGGTAGCGCTCAGCTGTTCTTCTCCGTTCAAGCCTTTTTCCAGATGCCCCAAACAATCGGAAAGAGGCTTCATCAGAGAATATGACTTTGCCCCAGTCCTCAGCAGTCCATTCACCAAACTTTCTGGAGAAGACCAATCTGTCCTGATGTTTTTTTTTGGAGAGAAGTGGCTTCTTTGCTGCCCTTCTTGACGCCAGGCCATCTTCCAAAAGTCTTCGACTCACTTTGCATGCAGATACGCTCACACTTGCCTGCTGCCATTCCTGAGCAAGCTCTGCACTGGTGGCACTCAGATCCCGTAGCTGAATCCTCTTTAGGAGACGATCTTGGCGCTTGCTGGACTTTCTTGGACGCCCTGAAGCCTTCTTAACAAGAATTGAATCCCCTTTCCTTGAAGTTCTTAATAATCATATAAATTGTTGATGTAGGTGCAATCTTTGTAGCCACAAAATCCTTGCCTGTGAAGCCATTTTTATGCAACGCAGTGATGGCTGCACGTGTTTCTTTGCAGGTCACCATGGTTAACAATGGAAGAACAATGATTTCAAGCATCACCCTCCTTTATACATGTCAAGTCTGCCATTCTAACCCAATCAGCCTGACATAATCATCTCTAGGCTTGTGCTCGTCAATTCTCACCTGCGTTAACAAGATTACTGAAATGATCTCAGCAGGTGCTTTAATGACAGCAATGAAATGCAGTGGAATTTTCATGACAAACAAGGACTATGCAATTCATCTGATCACTGTTCATAACATTCAGGAGTATATGCAAATTGATATAAAAACGTAAGCAGCAACGTTTCCAGTTTCCAATATTTATGTAATTCTTAAAACTTTTGGCCATGACTGTACAGTAATCAAAAAATACAGAAAAGCAAGAATAATATGTATAGGAGTGAAATCAGAGGTGATAACAGCTGGCAGGTGAGACAGAATGGTGAGAGTGTGGAGTGTGAATTAGTTTAGGTAGGAGGAAAGGAAAGAGTTCAATGCAGTGACAAGGTGCAAAAAGGAAAATGTTTAAATTATCAGCTTCCTCTTTCTCTCACATTAAAAACTTTGTTTGCAAGGACCATTTTATAGAAACCGTACAGAAGGGTTTTCCTAAGGAGAATGAACCATTAATATAACAGTTTTAAGGTAAAACTGATATAAAAATACAACTTCAGATACTCTGCTTGGCCTGTGGATCCGCGTCTGGCAGATCCACAGGCCAAGATGATCTGGAGGTTTGTGGTATTACAGCGGTCGGTCCGTCTCTGGAGGTTACAACCTTTCAGAGAAGCTGCCAGTGCAAGGTGACGTTACACCAGAATGAATGGATCTCTGCTGGCACACTTTAATTGAGCTGGATCACAGATCTAAATATAAGACCACTGCAAGGGGCTGTGAAACCTACGGCAGATGCTGAACAAGTTAAGAGGAGAGTATATAGTTCAACACAACCCAATATTAAAAAGATTTTGAGCCCATTTTTGGTCATGAGTATTACATGAGGATCTCAACTAATTAGAACATCTTTCAAATGTTAATTTTGTAATCAAATTCTAAAAAGGAAAAAAAAAATCCTGGGTGGCAACATACATCTGGATACTAATGGATATAGATTAATAAAATGTATTATTAGTGTTAAATCAACCTAAATGTCACTCTAGTTTCACACTAATTTGTAGCCCCCATGAGGAGAATGTTCTGGGGTTTCCCTGTGTGATATCACTGTAATGAATCGATACACAAACTTCACCCTTAAATCCAAATTACTAAACTAAATCCACTTTTGAATGAATGTGGAGTTTATTGATACCGTATATGCCAACATACACGAACACACTTTTGAGAAATATTTCAATTTCTTTTAAATAAATACACACAAAAAATTTTTTACGGTTGAAATGTGAAGTTGTCTTCCACCAGCTTTTTGATGTCGCTTTAGCTACTGTCTGAGGACGCCAAGGTGTTCGCTATACCGCCACCTGGTGGCCTTCCAGCAAAGTGAATGACACGGTCAACTTGGCAAGTTTATTTTAAAAACCTTTTATTTTTTTTATAAGCTTTTTCAATTACGTAAAAAAGGAACATTTAAAAATCCGGTTGAAAAAGAAAAAAAAAGCACAACCAATGAGAAATTTGCTTCCAAGCAAAATATGAAAACTTGGACTTGTGCGGTATTAACAGGCCACTATCTCCACCTCCGCTTGGACTACGACTCAGGAGGCTAATTTGAGTCCAGACAGGGTAATTAGATGTCGAGGAATATAAACTTTCATTTATTCAACTGACCTAAAACAAAAATACACAGTACAGCAACAACTAAAACACTTTAACAATCGTTTTTTCAAGAGCACAAGAAGTTTACAAAAAATATGAACGCACGTGAATGATGTTACTTCAAGGCTGACACCGAAAGCAAACCTTAACAGCAATATTTTAACTCCAGACGTATCAAAACGGCTTCGTATGTACAGAAGAGGAGCTGTTCTCTGGTCAGATCAGACCCGACTTTAACTTAAAAGGTTGGATTAACAGCAACAAAAAACTTGAAGTGCTCTCTACATAAGGAGTGATTAAACTTTATGAACTTGTAGATCCAGTGAGAAATCTGGGTTCAGTAATATGACTTATATAAATGCCCCCTCTGGTGACCAAGCTGTTTTAGTATTTAAGTACATCTAAACTCCAACTGTGAGAAGCACAAGATTTTTCAGTTTTACCATCAGCAGAGCTCAAAATATTAATAATAATGATAATAACCATAAAAAAACTGTCTGCAGACATGGACTATTTGTGTCTGTGACCTTCGCCATTGGAGGCTTTCAGCAGAGGGGTGGAGGAGCGTGTTAACCATGGGTGGTGTCGTCCTCCACAAAGTCTTTGGCCTGCTCTGCCGTGATCACATCGATGTGACTCACCTTAAAACACAAAGACAGAGAGATGCTTAACAACCAATCAATACCACTCTGTCTAAGCACCAATAATTCAGCTTATGAAACAGAATAAGCTGAAGAGTCTCTTCAACGATGCGGGTCGGCAAAGAGTGGATGGAAAACCTCGAGTATGGAGGAAAATTCTTAATCCCTACTGAACCGTTTGAACCTTTGTGGAAAGATGGTTATACTTAACAGGATGATAAAGAAAACTAGCAATGCAGCCACTGATTGGATGAAAGCAGCTCTTTTATCTTTTACTTCAGCATGAAGGTATAGAGAAAAGAAATAAAAAATGGTTTCTGCAACTTTCACTGAGTTCCTTTGAATTCAGCACAAATTTACTTGGTGAATTAAGTTTCTCAACTTCCGATGATTTTAGTTTTTGCTCTAGGATGTGACTTTAATGCCTTTACAAATACTTTACTCACTGCCTCATAACTGTATAAACTAAACCTTTAGAGGTACTGACAGTGGGTTTCAGCCAACTATTAAAAGTTTTCAAGAGCATTTTAAGTAGATTGCCTCAGTATGTCCACTTCAGGAGCTAGCTATGTAGAAGCGACAAAGGCACACATTTAAGATAGGGATGCACCGAAATGAAAACTCTTGGCCGAAACCGAAAATGAAGAAAACTAAGGCCGAAAACCGAAACAAATGATTGTCAATTATTAGAACAATAACATTTTTGGCTTTGATGTGTACTAACCTCACTAAAATCAAGACATTGCAATATATCAGTTACAAAACTATGAAGATATTTATTTAGCAGTGACATAACAACAATGCACAATATAAATCAAATTAATAAAGTTTCGGCTGTGTTGTTTCTGTGATTTAGGTCTTTCGGCCGAAAACCGAAAATGCACTTTTGGGTCATTTTCGGCCGAAAAGTTTCGGTGACCGAATTTTCGGTGCATCCCTAATTTAAGATGTAAGCACTTTTAACGTCTGACCTTGTATAGAATCAGGATATATTTAAGATTTTTTCAAGCCTTAATTTGGAATTATAAAATGTAAGACCTCATGCCTTTTGAAGATATTTCAGAGACACAATATTTCATTTTTCTGTTAAATCAAATTCCAGAAAAGGGTTATTAAGTATGTTTTAGGACCCCAGTTCTGTCCGACTCTGAAGTCTGACCTTGGGAAGTTGTATTGTTGAATTTTGGTCTTTTCCTCAACAGTCTGTTTTGCGTTTATAGTGTCCTCACCACCTTGCTCCATCAACATGTTGACTTTCATAAAATTACGGACTTAATATTTGAGAGAACTAGAAGTCAGCCTCTAATGAATAATTAAACTGATTGGATTTGCTTGAAAAAGAATCTCTTTCAGTAGAAAACAGGAGAGTTTAGAGGAGAGCCTCACCTTGTTCCTGAATTTGACGCCGTAGAACTTGTCCGCTGACTCGAGCAGCTCTGGCCTGAAGGTTGTGGTGATGAACTGAGCGTGTCCGGCCAGCTCCACGATCATGTCTGGAAACAGATCATCGTCCCAACAAATATAAGCAAAGGCTGACAGGTATTTTTCCATCTGTTCGCATTATATAGAGTCCTGTATTTATACCGGATACTTTATCTGGAAATCAGTAGGAATTGACGCATATATCGTGCGATAAGCGGCTGCTGCGTTCACTGATAGCTTTTTCTCAACATTATTGTACACTGTGCACATTATTATGCTGCTTAAGTATAGATTATCCACTTGTTCTTATTTGTTGTACCTCTGCTATGCATGCCATTTGTTAAATATTGTTTTATATATCCTTTTAAAGTTTAATAAATGTTAAATTGAGATGATAAAATTTGTTATCATCTTTGTTTCTATGATGTAAATTGAGGGAGCAGAATCAGTATCGGCTCCAAGAATCAGCTTAAGAAAATCAGCAGCCCGTATCGGTCATCGGCTAAGGCTGATAAAAAAAAAAATCGGTATCGGCACTAAAAAACATGCTTATAGGTCGATATGTAGTATACATCATGGAAAGTGAGACTCCAGCTAAATGGTCAAACTGACAGTCAGAATAATCACTAGTTTACTCCATTAGTTAAATAATCAACATCTGCAGCCTTAACTTCAATACGACTTTTTCCTTCATATTATTTTAGAAATATCAATGATCTCATGGAACCAAAGAGGTAAAAAGATCAAGTAAAAATCTTAATAATGCAAATTTAGTGCAGTCTGCTAACATCTCCAAATAATTTTTTTAATATTCTTCCCAGAACATGATTTTTTTTATCATTTTTAACAACTTTGTTATCTCTAATGGGCAACTACCATCTGACAGGAAATATTATAGTTTTAAATATGGTAAAGTATTCTTTAACGATTCTTTCTTTTGTCCAAACAAAAATTGAAACATCAACTGAAAGGAGAGGTGTTCATTTTAACAGCCCTTTTTAATCGACTTTGATGATCTTTAGAGTGAAATGTGATAAAAAGTTGTTGTCACTTTAGTTTTAGTTAACTTACAGGAAACTTAGTGGACTAGAATAAAGCACCTTTATGAATAAAAATATAAAATAAGAGGAAACGTTTTTTAGCACCACATAAAACTTCAAAAGAACCTCACTTGGTTACACCCAGAGGCAGTATTTGTGTGGAATAGAGATGATTATGAATAACTGTACTTGCTTAAATCAGATCTGATTGGTTTTAAACTCGAGTCTCGAACTCCTTTCTTCAAAAAGCACTCAAACATGCACAGGTGGCGTTTACCTGACACAGCCTTCCTGTGCTGGGCGTCGAGGGCCTGGTCGATCTCATCGAACAGGTAGAAAGGAGCCGGGTCACACTTCTGGATGGCAAAAATCAACGCCAGAGCCACCAGAGACTTCTGACCTCCCGACAGCTGCTGCATCTCCCTCATCTCCCCCTGCTTCCCCGTGAACGACACCTGCGAGGCAGACGCACCAAACCAGGAATCTTAGGCAACGCTTTCACCGTTGACGTGTGTTAATCTAGTCTGTGGGCTCAGGCGAAGAATGGGAACGGTTATGACAGCTTTCATAGGGAGCGGGTTAAATTTAGTGTGCATTACTCATCGCATGACGAACTTCACCTTGGTTCTGCTTTGTGGGGACGGAAAATAAAACACAAACTCTCTCAGAGACAAACTCTGAACTTTTATACATTGAAGCCGGATGAAGAAAAACTGATGGATGGACTGGATTCCCAAACGGATGAAATGGTAGATAGACTGACAAATTGCTTTAAGTCTTGAAATACAAACACTCCTCGTCCCCCTTATCAAGATGTGGCAACGCGGGTTTCCCTACCCTGATGCCGACGCCGGTGAACTGGTCCACGGATGGGACGCTGCTCTGGGAGCCAGAACCCCTCTCGCTGTCGGCTCCCCCCTCCCCCTCATCCTGGGACTGGCTGCCTTCGGCGTCTCCCTTCTTCATCACCAGCGTGGCTTTGCCTCCTGGGACCAGCTTCTGGAAGACCTCGCTGAAATTTTTCGACACCTGAGAGGAAGCAGCGAGACTCCGACGTTTAGCGCCTTTGGCGGAAACCAACTAATGCGGCCAGGCAGCGCTTGGCGGTTCGGGAGCCGCCACCGGCTCGTACCTGTTTGAATGTCAGCTGGATGGCCTCATACTTGCGCAGCTCCAACACGTTCATGAGCTCCATGATGGATTTGTAGCCGCGGTCGAGCTCGTCCTGACGCTTGATCAGCTTCTCCTTCTGCTCGGAGAAGTTGACGAACTGATCCAGGGCCTTCTTGTTGACGTGGCTGTACTTCTTCAGCTCCGTGTTGCACTGCTCCAGCTTTCTAAACAGCTGTTGAAACAGGACCAAAAAAAAATCAATTTAGATGGCGAGGAAGTGTGAAAATAAACAAATATAAAAACCTACTAATGTTCTACTGTAGAGCTCCTGACTGCTGCATCCTAGCGTTATCGCAGGCCCTTCCTCCCAGCAGCTGTTAGACTTTACAACCAGAACTGCTCGCAACGAACAGAATAATCTTTACATCCCTGCTGAAAATCGCACCGTTTATCTCATTCAATGCCGACCTCGTCGAAAGATTTTTGAGGACCACTTGTGTCGTGGGGCTTTTTTTCAAAGTTTTTTTTGCAACTCCATAACTTTTTATGCCGTAATTTTCCCCAATCACTGGCCGGAAAATTTTGGATTACAATACTTTAAAAAAAATCTAGACATTTTGTATCAATCAGTCAATTGAATGATTAATTTTAACAGCTCTAACACAAACAAACACACACGTTCATAGATCTTATTGCGACTAGTTCAGTCAATTTTTACAATCTGACCTAAATCCAAAATATCTGAACTGGACATTGTGATATTAAACTGTAAATCTATTTGTTTTGATTGTATTAGGGATTCACCGATACTGGTATCGGCCCCGATACCGTCTAATGTACTAGTATCGGTATCGGCTAAAGTTAACCGATAACATGAACCGATACTTAAAATGTGTAAACTCTGCAATAATTTGACAGAAAATGTTTTGGTTTTTTTTTAAAAAATTTTTTCAAGGTCATTTTTATTAATATTTTAGTTTTTACCTAATTCACCATTATCTGTTGAAACAAGCAGAGAAGAAAATAAAACCTACCTTCCAATTCATTGCACTTTTTTTTTTACGTGGAAGTATCGGCATTAGTACTCAGTATCGGTTTTGAAAAAAGTGGCATCGTTGCATCCCTAGATTATATGTGTGCTTATAGAAGCTGATAGCGACAAGTTAACTGCATTGAATTATTTCATACTTATCAAATGCATTCAAAAAATATATTAATACGTATTTAATTAAATGGTAATAACTCATTTTGTAGATTAAATAGTTTGTTTTTAAGAATGTAAGAATTATCGGCTTATGCTTATGCGCTCGTCACCAGGGATAATTAATAATTTACCTGCAGCTCCCTCTTGGCTTATGTCCACATCATAGTCGCACTGTGTGCAAAATGCATGATGAGGAACTTTAAAGCGCTGCAGGCATCAAAGATTTATCATGTCTGGTTATAAGAATCTTCTTGTCCAAAAGAAAGAAAAACAAACAAAAAACCCAGCTACTGGTAACTTTGTTCCTAACTTGCAAAGAGACATCTGCTGCTCCGACACACACCCGAGCAGTGTATAAGCGGAGACACTGCGTCATATTAATACTTTTGTGTTTTAAAATCTACAAAGGTTTGAACTTTGAGAGCATTTTAACTAAGAGAAACGTGACCAAATGTTAATGTTTGTCTGAGAAAAGTGTATAAAGTGTGTGGCGAGGGATTTGGCCTTAAAACATGTACAATTATTGTAAAAAATAAAGATGACTAATCTGCGGATTTCCGACTATTTTGGTTTATTTTTTAGAGCGTAACCCCCACAATAAACGAGGGACGACTGTACACAAAAAACTTCTGAGGAACACGGACCCTCTTCTGTTTGGTAGGTTCTGCTGCTGAACACTATCCATAGATTTGCTAAATCTTTATTTTTCTTTTTTCACTTAGACTTCAGCTCAAATGTTTCCACAGTGAAAGTAACGTCACGCGTAACGGTTCATATTTACCAACAGCTGAAAGTCCGCTGACGCACACACACAGCTGTTTAAGCGGCACCTGCAGGAGCGAGTGAGGAACAGAGACGGAGACAGGCAGAGCTGAGCACATGTAGCACAGAACTGACGGGTCCGCAGCTTCTTACATAGTTTAGAGGTGTGAGCCGAAGCAGCGTATTCAGATGTCAAAATGCGTACTGGTCGGCAGGTTTGCGTCATCTAACATTTCTGCTGCCATTTTTCACGGTTTATGTTTTTTAGCTTCTTATAAATAACGTTTACTTTTTAATGCACAACTACACTTGCACATTCTGTAAAAGGATATTGTTTACTCATCCTACTCAGATGCTAATTCTTAACTGACTATGCCACTTTATTCTTAATAACGACATAAATTTTTGGTTTTGTAATTTGACCTCACTGTATATTATTCTTGTTTTTTTTTCTCTTCTTGTGTGAACCTAAATGCTTCCATTACCAGTCACTTTGCTGCTGTTAGTAGCGGTGTACCGATCCAACTTTTTCAGTACAGATACCTGGATTTTGTGTGTCTGTCGATACTTAATGCCGATCAGATTCTATTGTTGAATTAATAAACTGTATAAGTTCCACCTTATAACTTTTTGGAAGAGCCTAAAGGCACCAGACTTTATTAACTAAACAACTAAGACAAAATAGCAGATGTAAAACATAAAATCACCACCAAAATAAAATTTCAAGTGAAAAACGAATCATTTTTCTGATTTTTTTTGCAATATTTAACATTCTGAGAATCGGTTAAGTTTAACTGATACCGATACATGTACATTGGATGGTATCGGGGCCGATACCCGATATCAGTATCTGTGCATCCCTAGCTGTTACAGCAGAATTTCCCCTTTGTGGGATAATAAAGGATTACTGTTATAATTATTTTAAGTTTACAGAGGAAAACCTATTTTAGCTCCTTTAGACTTTCATTAGGTGTATAGTAAATTACATAAATATATAGTAAATAATATAATATCTATACATATATATAAAATATAACATAATAAATTAAATAAATTAGGTGTATAATAGCCGCTTTTACTTTCACATTTCCAGATGTCATGGCATTCGAAGCTCTCCAGCAACGTGAGCGAGCTCCCATTAGAGCTCAGCCCACTCCTCCAATCAGTGGTACCATCCTGCTCCCTCCATGAGGCCTCCAGAGGAGCAACATTAACCAGATGAAGTGTTTATGAGAAAGTGTGAAGCTATTCTCGGCTTTGTTAGAGCTCAGACACTCATGAAAGATGCAGCCAAGTCCACTCATCCCGCAACGTCTGCTCCCAAAGGCAACTGGCTGAGAGCAGAAACAGAACGCTCGAGTCTTACTCACTGGTGAGTGGGCGGCTTCGCGGGGTGACGGTCCTCAACTTTATTCCTCCAGGAACGCGGCTCTAGTGGCACATGGCCGAACATCCCTCTCGACAGATTTGGGGAATACACACAGAGTGTTTTAGTAGACCCCGTCGTGGAAAGAAAGGCTTCTAAAACGACGAGGGAAGCCAAGGTCTTCAATTTGAGCATTTACCGCTCATTTTGGCATGACGTTACACTCTCCAAAAGAGATAAGTCGAGCTGGCAGACATCCAGTACATTTCCTTAGAGCTCCCCCAAAATAAAGTACTTCTGCTTAACAAAATAAACTCCCTCAAATTAAATTTCAGAGTTATTAATATTATACATTTCTACAGCAAATAAAAGACTCAACAGCAAATAAAGTTTCAAAAGAGCATTACATAAATCAATGATTGGGAGTGCAGCGGAACAGGTAAATTAATCTTTCAAGTTTTGTTTTTTTTCATGTCGCTCTTAAATTATATGCTTTAGCTATAAAATTTAAATAGCAACAAACTGTCTTCCATTTCTTTATCCAATTCCTCAATTCATCACCGGAATCATCACGAGGTCGGGCGATTAATCGCATTTATTGAAATTTATGTTTATGAAAATTACATATTTGGAAAAATCAAGATATATATTTTTTCTTTTTCTAAACAAATGGACTTGATTTACAAGGATACTTTACAGCTTATTTTTAGTTGGACTTTGAAATCAGGTCAGCTCTGGGACAGGTAGATTGAAATAAAAGTACGTTTTGAAAAATATATTTTTCATCACATGCAATAATTTTTGAAGAAAACACCAGTAGGGGAAAAAAAGATTAAAACTGGAAATTGGATAGGGTATAAAAAATTTAAAAAAATAATAATTTGAGATTCAATTTTTAACCCATATTGCTCAGCCCTACTTCAGCCCTTGTTAGCACTTTTTTATTTCTTTTGCTGGCACCTGTATGAAGGATTAAAGTGTTCTGGTATCAGATCAGCTAAAACTAAGATGCATATTAGTAGAACATTTAGTGGAAGGAAAAAGTGAGAAAGATGAACAAGCAACAGTCCAATAATGTTTAGTGACAAAAAAAGAAGAAAGTAGTAAAAGTGTATAGCAGAGATTTGGTGAAAGAACTGCCACTATAACACATTTTGCTGGACTAAAAATTTCCTCCAGGAATGATTGTGGTTAACTATAATATCGTCACTTTGATTTTTATTTCCAACTAGAGTAATAAAAATACATCTACAACTTCTGAACAAATTAGTAAACTTTCATTTCTGAAAAACATTTACCATTCCAATTTGTTACTACCAGTGTGGAGTTTTGCAAACAAAAACACTCTGTTAATATAAAAAAAATATATAAAAAAACTATCCTATTTTACTCTGCCACTACTGATATATGGACCATATGCGTCTTTTTTCATCCACTCTTTATGGTGAAAAGAGGGAGACACATGAAGAAAACAAACAATTATTGTGGCTGAAACAATTATTGAGCTCATTCAAATGTATCATACAATCCATTCAGAGCGATTAATGTTGGTAAAAAAGAAAGAAACAAACAGCCAAGAGCAAAAGCAAAGTGTGTGTACCTGTTTAAGTGTTAGGGTCTGATACTTCTCAAAGGCTTCCTGAGGCAGGGAGCCCAGCTCTCTGATTTTCTTCATGCACTCCTCCTTCTTCTTAAGCAGCATGCCCTGCCTGTTTGTCATTTTCTCCAGCTCCTTCGTGTCGTGGTTGATGGCGTCGTTCTGCTCCTTCTCGATGTTCTTCCAGCGCTCCATGCTCTTGATGTGCTCCTTGATCTCTGCCTCTGTCTTGTCGATGAGACCGTCCAGATCTGGGAACAGATTTGGAGGAGGGAACAACGGAAAACAGGGACATGCATTTTAGTCACAGAAACCGTACCTAGATTAGAAAACGGAGAATTTATGTATTTCATTTTACAATTAGTTGTTGCGTCCTTGGAATTGAATTTAGTTCTACATTTAGCTCCGCCTACCAGATGGTTGGCAAAAAAAACAAAAAAACATTGCATGTAGGCTGAAAGTTCAATTTTGGTCTCATCTAAAGAGGCGCCCACCTTCCACATATTTCCTGCGTGGTCTGTATTAGGGGACTTCCAAAAGGCCAGTGACAGCACTTCATTTTATGTAGGGTTATCAGAGTATAGGTATAACAAATGTACACTACACTTTCCTTTGTTTACAGAAAAAAAAACTAAACATGCATAATTTCCTGGCTATTAAGTGATGATTATTTTTTTTTTATAATTCTGAATCAATTCTAAGAAAACTTCTTAAAAATCGATTCAGACATCTTTTTTACAGCTGGAATAGGAAGGGAAAATCTGGGCGGGCATTTTAAGGGTGAGGTCTAAAAGGTTTACCACAGATTCCCCTGGTGATCTGTAACACCACCCAGTGTTGGGTCAGTGAATTACAGTCATGTAATTAAAGGGTCTATATTCAATTCAATTCAGTTCAAAAATACTTTATTGATCCCAGAGGGAAAATAAGTGTTGTTGTAGCTCATTACTAATTCATTTTTCAAGGAGTCGTCGTAGACCATGATGGCTGTGGGGAGAAAGGATTTCCTGTAGCGGTCTGTGTTGCAGGGAAACTGAAAAAGCCTCCAACTGAAGACATTCTGTTGCTGCAGGATTTCTCATGAAGAGGATGCTCAGGGTTGTTCATAACCTTTTTAAATTTTATGAAGAATCCTTCTTTGCATCATTTAAGTCCCTGGCTCTGATGCTGCTACCCCAACAGATGATGGATGAAGAGATTAGACTCTCCACTATAGACTTTTAGAAGGTTTGCAGCATCTTGCTGCAAACCTTGAAGGACCTCAGCTTCCTCAAAAAGTACAGTCTGCTCTGTCCATTTTTAGACGAGTTCACTGTTGGTTCTCCAGTCCAGTCTCTTGTCCACGTGAACTCCGATGTATCTGTACTCCTCAACCACCTCAACTTCTTTTCCTATGATGGAGACAGTCTTTGACTTATCCCCGTTTGTTCTGAAATCTACAATCATCTCCTTTGTTTTGTTCACATTCAAGGTAAGGTGATTGTTTCCACACCATGCCACAAAGAGGTCCACCAGCTCTCTGTATTCAGCTTCTTCTCCATCTCTGATACACCCGACAATTGCAGAGTCGTCTGAGTATTTCTGCAGATGACAAATCTCCATCTTATACTGGAAGTCTGAAGTGTACAGAGTGAAAAGGAATGGTGAGAGTACAGTCCTCTGCGGTGCTCCTGACCAGCTGGTTTGACACGCAATCCTTCAGTCTCACAAACTGGGGTCTGTTTTTCCGGTAGTCATTGATCCAGCTGATTGTTGAGGCCTCCACCTGTGTCTTCTGGAGTTTTTGACAAAGCAAATCAGGCTGAAATGTGTTAAATGCACTGGAGACATCAATGAACATGATTCTCACAGTGCTGTCTGCTTTGTCCAGATGCCAGTGAGTTGGTTAAAGCAGGCTGATGATGGCATCTTCAGCGTGAACTCCATATCGACAAGCAAACTGCAGCGGGTCCTGATAAGTTCTAGTTTGCTTCATCAGGTGGGACAAAAGGACTCTCTCCAGGACCTTCATGATGTGGGATGTTAGGGCAACAGGTCTGTAGTCATTGATGACTGATGGGTGAGTTTTCTTTGGAACTGGAACAAGGCAGGATGTCTTCCACAACACTGGAACCTTCTCCTGGGTCAGGCTAAGGTGAAGAGATTCTAAAGAATCCCACAGAGCTGCTCTGGACAGGTCTTCAGGACTCTGGACAATTACGTTTTTGGAGTTTTCAACCATCTGGTAAAATTTTCTCATAAAAAAACCCCACCAGACTGTTTTTTGGCTTCATTCACGCATGTCTGAGTAATCCTCCTGAATTCTGCACTCTGAGCAGCTGCCCCTCCCTCTCCTCTAAAGGCTGAGTGTTCAACTAGTGACATCACTTGTTGAAAACAAGGTAGTCTTAGCCGTGTCTGCACCGCCCCTGCAGACAGAGCGGCTAACCTCTGCTAGAGTTCCAAACACACCCTTCTCCTTCTCAAAGCTCATGGCTGCTTCGGTTTTTGGTATCTTAAAACACTTTTTTGTTGGATTTTTTACTTTCTCTGTGAAAACGCCATTTGGCTGCATGGATTACAGGATTTTATTCTACATTCCTAAAGAACAGCAGCTGGATCAAAGACCTCTAATGGACAGAGAAGTAAGTGGCTACATGCTAATGTGGGTTAGCCATTTATCAAGCTGCTTATGTGATCTTATAACAGCATTGTGTGGTTAATTAATTGATCTGTAGCATCTCAGAGTGTTCAGTAAACGGGTGCAAACAACACCCACAGCTTTTTTATATACTGGGCTGGACGTATTTGCTCAATGGACACAGCTATGTTGTTTTCGGCTCGTTAAACGAACCGTTTTACTTTGTGGTCCAACATTAACTACAGGATACAAGTTACATTTAGGAAAAATTAATACTATATAACACCAACAGTAACATTTTATCATATATATGTCTATCCCAGTTGTAAAATAGCATGATACAGTCCCTTTAAGGTAAGAGCTTAAAAAAAACAAACATCTTTAACAGCACTGAACCAGATCAATACCGAATCGGAACAAATAGAATCGATTATCCCAATCCTAACTCTTGAGAATCAGAATCTAATTGATTCTTGAATTCTGAATGAATACCCAGCTCGAATCTTCAGATAAGTGCTACTTTGTGTTTGTCACATAAAATCCCTATAAAATCCATCCATGGCTGAAGTTTTATATTTTAAAGGGTGTGAATACTTTTGCAAAACCTGTAAATAAATAAATCAGTAGGAATTACACAGAACAAGAAAATCTGTACTTTTGGGAAGTTAAAAACAAACAAAAGAAAATTATTTTAGTTTATATCTTGATTTCAGGTTTGGGTCCAACAATGATTATGATTATTATTGTCTTTTCAAACTGAATGACTAAACGTGTCGGACAACTTTTTTTTATGGCTAAGCAGTCGAACATGTCTTTACATTTACAGACTGAAATAAATGAAATGAAATTAATTTTTAAAAGCTACTTTTTCATAGTTCAAACTGGATACTAAGTGCAACAGAAAGGCCCAGAAAACACATCTGGAGGCTACAAACACTCCTACATATCCCACCCACCGTCTGATCGAGCCAAAGTCTCTTTGACTCGTTTGTTGATGCCGTCCAGCTCAGAGTTGGTCGCTGTGAGCACCGTTCCTCCCTCGGTCTCACGCAGCTCATTCAGCTCCTGTATTATTCAGATCATTTCAAACGAATTAACAAGAGTCCTCTACTTTGGATTTTGATCTACTGACAAACGTAAGCGCTTTTCTCTCTTTCAAACCAGGGTTACCTGCTCGACTTGATCGAGGCGTTTCCTCAGGTTCTCATTGAGATAAGTTTCCACTCTGGTCATGATTCCCTCCAGCTTGATCCTCTCATTCAACAGCTGCCTGTTGTCCTGTGGGAGAACCAGGGGATAAAGGCACATCAATTAGTCATATATATAGGCTGCTGGTCAATGCAAAGTGAATAATAATAAAGGAATCTCAGTCCTTATTCTCCTGCATCAACAACACGTACAGCATGGAAATTAATAAATCCTGTCCAGGTAAGTGCTGTGATAAAAATAGCTCCTCGATAGAAAAACTGTTTTATGTGAGGTTGATGGGATTTGTAAAGTGCAAACATTGCAATTAGTCATCCAAAAAGGCTTATACTGAGAAGGTGGAGTTGTTGTGCAATAATAAAGAGAGAAGCAGGAGGATGGAAAAGGAGCCCAGCTGCAGCCTCACTCAGATCATCTCCATGCAGAAGCATCGGCACGAGGACAATGGAGGAGAAAAACACAATGGAGGACACAGATGTTTATTCTGGACCACGTCCATGTCTAGAGGCCCTCTTCATTTTCTCCTTAACGATTACATTTCAAAGCTAGCTCTTTTTGATTCCCGGGTCAGAGGCGTTCTCATAAAAGGCACAAACGGTAACTGCATATCAGGCCGATAAACGCTGGAAATTAATTATCATGTCATGTTTAGGATTTGAAAAACGTCTCCTTTTAAAATGGCTGTGATCTAATCAAAGCCATGGGTGAAACATCAGGACATTGTTAGCTATGAAACTAGTTAAACATGGATGAAAACAACTTTATGGTTCACTTTATGTGCTAAAAGAACACAATCTGGGATATTTTTTATTGCATTATTTTGGAAAAAGAATTAAATATTTTAAACACATTTTGCACAATAAATGTTCTTAAAATGGTATTCTAAATATTCTTAAAGTTGTTCTGCTTGCAATGTATCTTGATAGTGAGAATCTTCATAATGAGTCATTTTTGCAAGTCCCGAGGTGGCCGTGCTTTTTCATAAACTGCCCCTACAATTTAGAACCAACTACCCCTTAAAAATCAGATCATCTCCATCTCTTGCATCTTTTTAGGTCTTGTATAAAAAACTATTTTTACTCCTTGGCTGTTAATGGTTAACTTCTTTTATTTCTCTCTTTTGCTCTAGTATTTATTGTTGATTGGATTTGTTGTCTTATTCTTAATGCACCTTGTTCTTGTTAAGCACTTTGGTTGGCCCTCGTGCCATTGTTAAATGTGCTATAGAAATAAAGCGGTATGGTATTTGACATATATAAAGAAAAAATATATATATACAGTACAGGCCAAAAGTTTGGACACACCTTCTCATTCAATGAGTTTCCTTTCTTTTCATGACTACATTGTAGATTCTCACTGAAGGCATCAAAACTATGAATGAACACATGGGATTATGTATTACTTCAACAAAAAAGTGTGAAACAACCTGGCCTGAACCGCAGGGTGAAGGCAAAAGAACCAACAAGTACTAAGCATCTCTGGGAACTCCTTCAAGACTGTTGGAAAACTATTTCTGGTGACTACCTCTTGAAGCTCAAGAGAATGCAAAGCGGTAATCAGAGCAAATGGTGGCTACTTTGAGGAATCTAAAATATAACACATGGATTCTGTTATTTCACCCTTTTTGTTTAAGTACATACAGTAATTCCATACATCATGTGTTCATTCACAGTTTTGATGCCCTTAATTGAGAATCAACAATGTAGTCATGAAAATAAATAAAACGCATTGAATGAGAAGGTGTGTCCAAACTTTTGGTCTGTATTGTATGTGAAAAAAACACTGTTAAAAACCACATGTATGAAAAACTTGTTAAACAGTTTTCAACATCTCTTAAAGTAATCAACTCCAAATGTAGTTTTAAATAACCAGGGGATTCTAGAAAAACAATTCCCTCCACTAGAACCTTGACACGCATTTTCAGACGGTCACTGGCAGATGATTAAAAGAACCCTTAAGGGCGGCATCAAACTCCTTTGTACATCCATGCTTCCTCCTGACCTGCTGTAGCTGACGGATCTCGTCGTTGAGGTCATCGACACGTCTCTGGTCCTCCAGGCTGAGTTGAGAGAGGAGGTCAGTGCCAAGCTCAGCCTTCAGCGACTCCCTGGTAGACTCCATGGCATGGAGGCTAGCCTCTAAACTCTGGAGACTACGTTGCTGAGGAGAGAGAACGCCGACAATCAACAAATGTTCTCACGGATCAAGTTGATCATTTTCAGCATTCTTACTCATACTTCAAAGTTCCTGAGTTTTAGACTTAAATCTCATTCCATTTCTAACCAACTTTCCACACAGATGTGCAAATTGTGCAAAAAACAAACAAAAAAACAGTCAACAATCACCAAAAACATAAAGCTGCATCCATGTGCATGCACAACCTAAAAGCCCAAATGCAATGCAGAAAAACTCAATTGAGGGACAAGTTGTTTCCCTCGTTATCGATGAAAATGTACAACCTTGGGCATGAAGGTCTTCTCAGACTGCTGCCTCTTCTCCTTCAGCATCTTCATCTCCGACAGAATGCTGTCCCTGGAGGCCTTGAACTTCCTCTGCTGCGTCTCGATCTGCTGCATCTGGTTCATCAGCTGGTCGATCTCGTTGTTGATGCGTAGAGCAGCCATTAAGGAAACATTCAACCGAGTCCTGTAGCCTTTCCAAATTTATGATAAACTGTTGCCACTACATAGTGATAACCCTGTTTGCTAATACATTTTCAAATTAATAGTAAATTTTAATTTTATTTATGTCTGCTGAGTGTATAAACTACTATGGGAGTAATTTTCAGGGCAACATGTAATTAATACATTTTAAAACTGATCTTTAGGGAAAAAACTGAAATAGAAGCTTAATTTTTTTCCTTCTATGACCAATAAAGCTGCGGCATCACTCTGAGGCACAATAACTAATTTTGGTGGACAATAAATTGTCCCAGGAATTCTTGCGATAAATGATTATATTGATGTTTTTGTGAACATTTTCAAATAATTTAATGACAATGCATGTAAGAAAAAAAAGAAAAAGACATCCCATATATTCTGTCACTACGGGTATTTGGACCAATTCTACTTTTTTCCATCCAGTCTTTTGTAGAATGAGGAAAACACAAGAGGAAAACAAATGAGTATGCAAAAACATTATTGATCTCACTTATATTTATCATATGATTGTTTATTGTGACAAGTTTAGTCACCCTCACTTTTCGGAAAAGGGAAAGTCTCTATAAGGTCAAAAAAAATAAAAAATAAAAGCAGCAAAAACTTCTCCACTATTCTCTGTAGGATCTGGTAATACGATATGTATTGCAATACAGGGGGACGATAGAATGTATTTCGATACTATAAGTGAGACTATTTTTAAAACTGAATTTAACTTTAGAAAACTGTCCCAGCTTTCTAAACACTCCAACCTGTTTCATACTTAAAACATCCAGTTTTATTACTAGATCTAGTTAATCCACTAGAATTGATTTTACTACAAAAATTACTGTCTTCATTAATGGTTCCATTCAAATATATATATAAAAAATGAATTGATACATCGCTTCTGAATATCGGCGCAATATTCGGACTTAAAATAATGCTTTATATATTGCCGTATTGATATTTTTTTTACATCCATCCCCAATGTTTGTCAAATCTCTATACCCAGAGTCAAGACAGAATTAAAAAATACCTCCTTCCCCAGAGACAATGCACTAAAAAAAGACCTAAAATAATCAAAACTAGTTACCATGGAAAGGTTAATTAAGTTTTAGTGTTTGGTACCGCTGCTCTGCTTTTGCATATCTTAATACAGTTCACTGGCTTATGTTGAATACCTGTTGTAGTTCTTTGGCAGCATGTAGGAGTTGCTCTGTTATATTAGTTTCATTGGTTTTTTGTTGTTTAAGGCATTGCTTTTGTAGACAATTCTTCCCTGTGGTTTTTGGTGCTGTGCAGCTGGAAGGATTTTACGGTAAACAAGGTGCTTTTTTTCTTTTTGACAACTGACAGCAGCTGATAAGCATCCCGAATACCTGAACTACGATCAAAATCTCAGAGGACTTGAAAAGGAGGCTTCATGGAGACAGACTGAAAACTGAAGAGCAGAGAGAGGAAGGAAGTTCATAGTTCAGGATCATATCCCTGACTCAAACATCCCATCTTTCTACAGGCAAACAGAAAATTAAAGAGGTGTGGCAAAAGCAAATGAGGTGGTTGTTTTGTAGGGTTTGTTGTAGATTCTGAATGTAGTAGTAATAATAGGTTTTCATACTTAAATGTTATACTACATCCTTTGTATAATGCTAGATTCCTCTTTCTTAATAAGAAGCAGAGTGTTTCTAATTGGCAGTAGATGAAGCCCCGACTGGTTGAATGATGCAGGCAGGCTCCGGCAGGAAGATGCTATCGGCCCAAACATCTAGGCAGACGACCAGAAAGCACCCACAGTCATTAGGCTAAATTAACAGACAGGCTTATTGATCCTCTGGACCTTTAGCAATTTAACAACAATTAGGCCAATTAATCTGCCAATTCAAATCAAATTAAAAGAAATAGGCGAGGCCCTTTGGAGCAGAAAAATAAAATAAATAACCGTATTTAAAACATGATTTAGGACCATGAGTGATTAAAAATGCTTAATATGTTCCTTTTATAAAGCTGCAGTGTTTCCAAATATTAACCAAACATTCAAGTGTACTGCAATCCATCGCAGTCTAATGCGACATTGGACAGGATATGAAAACAGAAGAGAGTGCGTGGTGCATCGTTTTATAGAGCAGTGAAGGAGAGTGGCCAATGGGAGGCTTTTAAATGACTCATCGCAGGGATGAAAGACGAGAACCTGCTTCTTTCTGCTAACTGACACAAATACCTTACAATCTATGTTAAATTTCATCCAGTATTTGCATCAGTGCTTCAGTGTGAGGCTTTAACACTGTACGCATTTTAAAACCCTACCTTGGGAGAGAGTTACCACTCGACTATGCTGCACATGCATGGTTTAATCCCATCTGATCCGCTTGTTATGCCTTCATGTGCTGTCGTGAAGTGAGTCATGGCTTTGGCAGATATGACCCAATATACACTAATCCTTCTTGACCCGCTTAAACCTTCCTCCTGCTGGCTCTGAGGCACCTACAACCCCACAAGGGATTTAATCCACGTCCAAAATGTAGGATCACCCGATAATAGAGCCACGGTGGTCTCGCTTCCTAACTCCACATCCCAATGTGCTTTTTTACACCGCCTTCTATCACAGGAAATAAAATCTTTACTAATAAATTCAGATTCATTTTGTGTCTGTAATGCGTTTCTACGTTTCCAACACCATTTCTCGTAAATCTACACAAACTATGCGTCAATTAGTTTAAAGCTTTCTTTACCCGACATTTTTGGAAGAACGTGTGAAGAGATTTGGATTTTTATCATGGATCTAACTGTAACCTAATCAATGCACAGTAAAAAAAAAAATAATAAAAAAAAAAGTATAATTGTCATAACAGGCTACATGTCCACATAAATCCCTATTAATGGTTTGGTTAAATGGTCCATACTGAGAAGTCATCCAGAAGCTTCTGACATGATTCTGGCTGCATATCTTTCTATCCCATTGACGCATATACAGCTTTAAAGCACTTTTAATACTGTTCAAGTATATATATATATATATATATATATATATATATATATATAAACTTAAGTTTAATGTTATTAACGTGTACAATGGCTGGAAAAAAAGTTTCAAGCAGCAGCACATACATATAACCTGATAATCTGGTGCTGGCTAAGAACTAAGAACCTGCTGAGCTTCATGCTGAGAAAAAACAGAAAGCAACTTGGTCACCATGACAAGAACTAATCTGAATGAAATGAGATGCGACTTTGAAACTTAATAATAACGTAATAAAAGTCAAACGGGACGGTATCATACAGATGGTCTGTTTCAAAACCAGATAATGTAATGCAAACGATGGAAGGGATAAGGGAGGAGATGGATAACGCCTCGGATCACCAGAGAGCCACATAACTGGATGTTGCAACAGGTCAATGATCCCAAACATAGCTCCCCCCTTTGAGAATGAATAAAACTGGCTAGGTACAACTTTTAAGGGCTTTTATAAGCTTAAAAGCCAGGTTTGGGTCAGAAAGCCAAACAATTTCAATGAATTACTCCACTTCTGAGATGGAAAAGGGTAAAATGTCCTTCCTGAACTAGACCTTTCCCAAAAAAAAGCATGCAATTAAGAATTTACTAGCTTTCTACAAAGTCTACAAATTCATAAACATTTGAGCCTGTATGTATAATTTTGACCGCCTGTGGATTGGATAAAATAAATTGAAAAAATAAAACTTGTAAATATGTTTTAAGGTTCACTCAGGTTCAGGTTGCTAACTAACTCAGCAGTTGTCTTCCAAAACCAAACAAGCACACATTTAGTGTGTCTAGTTATAAAAGCTTGTTTAAATCAAAAATCAGAAGAACTTGCCGGTTTCAGCTCTAGAAAGAAAAAGTGCAGCTGCTGCTCTGTTTTGCGATTCCAGGGGAACGAAATAACAGACGTTAAAGACGAGGTAAACTGGGCTTAAAAAATGTTTTAAACATTCAATCTCAGGCAGGAAGGTGGGTGCAAAAAATATGTTCTAGTGGTAATATAAAGCACTCTATTGGTAAATGATGTAGATGGACTTTTTTAAAAAACTTTTCAATAAATCGATGTAAAGGATTCTCCAGTAAGACACTGTCTTGATTTCATGTGGATGAAGTCTTACAAAAAAAATGACAGTCTGCCATGTTGTTCCTTCAGCATTACAGGAAGCAGATGATTCTTTTTTTCTTTTAAAAAATGTTCCTGGAAGAGATAGATAAGTGAAACAATGTATCTATGATTTTGAATGTCAGACATCAGCACTCTCAGTTTGGTTTAAACCCTGATACATTTTTTAAAAGCACCAACACTGGGGCTGATCTCACAGACTCCTTTCTTTGTGTACGATTCCAGAATGAGTCATTTTGACTATATTCTATAATATGTGTGTGTGTGTGTGTGGAATATTATCTGTTTGTTCAAGTGATAATTTGCTGGAGATTTTACAAAAGCCACATGACTCATTTTCCAGTAAACTCATCCAGTCCGTTTCAAAGTAATCCCGTAAAAATGTCTGCAGCGAATTTTACCCATGTGAACCGTTTCATCCCATCCATTACATCGCTCTGGTGTTGATACTCGGAACACGTTTTAAATGTAAAGGATATGTTCGATGTTCCTCCGTAGGTTTTCGTTGAGTTTGGCCTCCAGCTCGGTTAGTTCCTCCTCCGCCTTCCTCATGTCTTTCTGCAGCTCCAGACGAGACTTTCTCGTGTCATAGTAGCCTCCTGTCAGAGCTCCTCTGTGGCTCACCTGGTCGCCTAGAAACATGCCAGTTACATGTCAGGATGACGCAGGGCTCCCGCGGTATGATCCTTTGGGTCTATCGTTCCATAGATAATTCCATGACTTCACATTTTCCACAGATAGATATCTTCAGCATTACCATTAGCCTACCTTCCAGAGTAATACAATCCATGGTGAAAGCTCGAGCCAGCTGGGTGGAAACCTCCATGCTGCGACAAATCAGCGTTTTCCCAAACACGTGCTTAAAAGCCTTGTCAAAGTTTTGACTGTAGCGCAGCTTACTGATCATAGGGATGGCATCCTTAAAAAAAAAACAAATCGATAGTAAAGTGAAAGTAACAAGAAACCCTCGCATTCTGAACAAAAACGTCGCTACAGACCAAATGAGAAGACGACAGGTAAGAACTGAAGGACCGTTACACAAAAAAAGTATTAAATCTGTCCAGTTATGGATTCTTAAGAGAGTCCTTCAGCAGAAACGGAATGATCAGCTGGGAATAATGCAAGGCTCTTACGTTTGTTTCTGGGTAGGCGGTGTCTCTGACGTCCAGCTTGCTAAGTGGAAGGAACGTCACTTCTCCAGGTAAGTTCATTTTGTTGAATTCCATCAGGATTTTGGTGCTCACTTCATCCGTCTCCACAATGTGGTAAAAGAGCCTGGAAGATACGCGAGAACCGTTTTACTGAAACTCCTCCTGGCTAAATGAGAATATATGACAGCGCAGGATCATTATGGGGAGTTTAATTAAAGCTAAGAAACAATGCGGATGGTGTGGTCATTTTTACACCGTGTCAAAAGTGAACGAAAATCTAAATATATACATCAGTGTCTTTCCCAACCCTGGTCCTCCAGGCACACTGCCCTGCATGTTTTCGATGTTTCACTGCTTTAACATGGCTGCCTCAGATGAACGCAGTTCAGCAAAAGCTTGATACTCAACGCATCAACTGAAATCAGGTGTGGTAGTTCTCATCCATTTACCGTTATCAAGGTGAACTGCTCAATATGTGGCGATATTGATTTCAAATAAACATTTCTGCCGTTATTCAATTCAATGAAATCCAAAAATACTTTTTTGATCCCAAAGAAATATTAAGGCTAGTAGCTCTATTCAAATATTTTCACGGAGTTGTTGCTGTGGGCAAGAAGCCTGTGAATATTCTCATTCATCCAGGTCATGGTTATCTCAAGGAAATTTCAATCAAACGCAACTGGACTTGGTAATTGGGCAAGAAGGTTCTGCTGTAGCAGTTTGTGTTAAAGCAAAACTGAAGCTTCCTCTGACTAAAGACACTTTGTTGTAGAATGATAGTCGCACAAAGAGGATTCTCAGGGTTGTCCAGTATTACACATCGCTGTTGCTGGCAGTTTTTTTCCCTGCCACTTTAAGTAAATTATCCGGCTCAGCTGCAGATTTCTTGAACCCGAATATCCTATTTTTAATCACAGTATTTTGGTGTTGTAATTTAGTCCTTATACACTTCCTAATTTTTTTTTTTAAATTAATATTTAAGGTTTTTATCTTTTTGTTAATCTGTCTCTTTTGTGAATTTTTTTAATGGAATTTATATTCTGTTATATGTTCAGCATATAATAGAATGCAAAAGTTGGTTTTAGTTGGTGCTACAACTTTGTCTGTGCTACAAAACCAGCAATCTCTGTAGCGCCAGCGCTATAAGCTAATAAATAAGTGAACGTACAATCCTGCTCTCTTTATTTTATGTAAAACCAACATTTGTCCAAAATATGTTTCATAATCACATCAAGGTCATAGTTTCCCATGGAAGCTACAGAATATGTGTGTTAGCAATAGACGTATGATACAACAACAACAAAGATGCTCCTTCCTCACCTGAAGTGCAAAATATTTACTGTATTTTTGTAAATTTCATGCCGCATGGCTGAAACGGTAACTTTCGTCCACTAAAATGTCTGGGCGGCGCACTGGACTTTTATTTTTCTGTCGTTTAATCAATATGAACACATATGAATCGCTACCAATTAGGCAAGTTTCACATCATAATCAATCGAATAAACAATTAATCTCCTCGCCGTTATTAAATGGATGCAGGCACGCTAAGGAGGTAATAAAGGAGTGCTGAAGCCGGGATACATCTAAAACATGCAGGACAGTGGGCTGGGAACCACTGCTTTAGATGAATGTGTGAGGTTTTCAGGTAGAACAGCTGGGTGGGAAAAGAAACAGTTCTCACCTAGTGCCCGCTGTCACTTCCACGCAGGTGTAAAAAGCTGGCTCACACTCGAAATTATTCATGACAATGCCATGGTAACCGTTGATGACATGCTGGTTAATCCCCTTCCTCCTAAAATGCTCCAGAACTTTGTTTATGCTGTCGATACCGTTCAGAATGGCCTGCAGGGGGGAGAGGAAGAATGATTAAAAACAGACCAAGGGTTTAAAAACCATCTGCATAAAGAAGGACTTTTTCAGAAAAGATTATATTTAGGTTTAGATTTTCCAGTCGTTTTCTAAAATTTCCATGTCCCAATGCCAACAAACCATACCTACCAATGGGTTTCTGTTAAAGCCTGGATCATGGTTTGAACAATTTAGTTTGTTGTTTCTGATTTGTAGCTTTAAATTAAAATTACTAAAAAATAAAAAATGGAGAACAAGGAAAATACTCTGTTTCTTTTTGTTTTCATATTCAATATTGTAAATCAGTAAGAATTCTTCGAAGGAGCTTAAATGTAAATAACAGCTACCTGCATTTCCTTCAAACAACAGACAGGAGGCCCAATAGGAGGAAGGACATGACGAAAACAGACAAAGAAATGTCCATTTCGGGAGACAAGGAGATTGTTTCAAGCTCTGCAAATCATCAACAGCGAGAGAGCAGAGGGCAGATAAGGGCGAGTCCATCAAACGGAGGAAACGGAGTCAATCAGCTGGGACCAATGAGAGACGAATAAATAAATGCATGACATTTGTCAGTGAGGCTCCATGCAGCCTCCTTTCATCCCGGCAGACATTATTCAGAGGAGATATTTGATTGATGCATTTGGCCAGAAGAAATGACTGGATGAGGCAGAGACGAGTGAGTCATATGTAAATTTAGCAACCCATCATAAGGTGCGAGTGTTGAGGCAGACGGATGATTTCGCTTGATCTACCTATCCTGACAAGCGGGGTGAGTCACAAAGTGGATTCTTGGCGGCGTTTGGTTGGAGACCGAAGCACCTCGCTTTGAAGATTATCAACTGCCGACAATTTCCAACCAGGCGGTTTTCAATTGAGCGAGCGAAGGTGTGGACAGATTACTTTATTAGATCTACAGCGTGAACGAAATGGTGGGAATGAGAGAGCGAATTCCTCTTCCCCTCGCATGCGGACGGGATGCGTTGGCGCTCCCGTCCTCCTTTCGTACAAGTCTATACAAAGCAAGCCCTGCGGAGCAACACAGACCTTGCCTGTGGCCGCTCGGAGGAGCTGCTGCTTCTTCTCCAGGTCCTCCCGCTTGGCTGCCAGGGCCTGTTGCTCTGCGTTCTCCTCACGCCACAGGTAGCTGGAAGGACACAGACAGTCGCACACTGTTACACTTATGTCACTAGAAACAGCCAGGCAAAACTGCAGCAGTGATACTTAGAGGTAGAGCATTCAGTGAGTGCAATAATAAAAAATAAAACACCTTGACTTTACAACTTGTGATCCCGAAATTCATACAAAACATGATAATTATGTATTTGATTTGGCACAGTATGAAGTATTGGAAACCTCCAGCTTTCATCCGTATAGAAGGAAATTATTTTTAAAACATGCCCCGTAGTTTACGTTAAAATCCAAGCTTGCCTTTTCGACAAGTTGTATTTCTATTTGTTTTTCGATAACTTCCGTCAGTTATAAAATCAATTTAATAAATGTTGAAGCAAAAAACGGTTCACTGGTGCTTCTAATGAAGTTCTCTTAGCTCTCTGGTGAACCCAACCTATGCTTTTGGTAATGGGAAAAGGTGACGGAAATACTTCAGGACTTTAAAATTACTAAAATATTTGACATCATTTAGATTTTTATATTTAATATCTTCTTCTAAAACATTGATGGGTTAAACATTAAACATCAGGCATGATCTGTTGCTTTTCCTGCAGTGCTCTACAGGCCATCTTTGCATTACAGATATGCAACGATACAGGGAGTCACTCAGAGTCCCCCTTACGGTTTCCATCTCTGCAGACTTAAATGTGCAACAAAAAGAGAAAAAAATAGGACATCTTCCTCCAACCATTACCATCAAAACCAGGTATTTTTCCAAAACTTTACAGCCAGAGTACTTAAATATGAAATTTATTATATTATACCCAATTAAATCTTATTATTGACCGGCAGTTTTTCTTAATTGACTGGTAACAACCTCAAGACAAAGGAACACGGATCGACCTGGCATGATAAGAGTTAGACAGATTAAGAGATGGTTCTTACTTTCTTTCACTTTGGAGTTCATCTTTCTTATTCTTCACTTCATAATACTTCTTGTCCAACTCCTCAACACGCGTCTTGACCTCATTTAAATCTTGGTCGAGTTTCTGGAGACACAAATTTAACAATGTTCACATATACTCCCTATTTTTGGGAGCTCGGGTGAAAGAAACGGGTCGCCCTGAGGGAGACGGTTACAATGGCGACAAACAGTTGTCAGTTTGAGCACGCTTACGTTGTACTGCTCGAGGTTCTTCTCCTTGTTCATCTCCGTGTCCTCCAGGTCTTTGTGGATGGCTGCAATCTGCCTCTTTTTGTCATTGATGGCCTGGTCCAGGGACTTTAACTCCTTCTTGATCCACTTATCCCTCTCCTCCTTGGAGGTAAACTGACTCCCACGGCCCTGCTTGGCATACAAGTCAGTCCTCTCTTGGGTAGCTTGAGCCAGTCTGGGTAGGAAAAAATAAAACATACATAACACAATAAATGAATCCATTTCTAGCATTTGGTCACAAACCAAATAGTATTAAACGTCAAAAGAAAGGATGCTTGATATTATCAGCGTAGTCATTATTGGACGATGTCGGCGTTAAAAACGTGGTATCGGAAAAGATCAGTTTCCGTTTTTCCTTTTTTATAACATGGCTTTTAAACCTTACTTTGCATAATATGTCTCACAGGTGGGATGTTTCGTCGCTTCCGAGTCAAATCTGCCTTTTTTTTCTGAACACCTCCTCAATGTATATAATCATATCGTAATATAATAAAAGCCACTTTCAAAGCTGGTATTTTAGAAGATTAACAGGCAGATGTAAAATTTCATCTTTTCCAGTGTATTCAAAATCTAATTACTTGGTAACATTAGCACCGTTGAGGGGGAAAGATCTGTATTTTTTTCAGACCCCAACCATGCCTAAACTCCAAAAGGTATTTGGGTTAAATTTTATGTTTTTAAAACCTTTCAGTCGAACATCACAGTAACAAGGGGGGTTAACATCAAACTCTTCAGCTACTTCTCCTCTCACTCAAAATGTCACAGGTCTGAGATACAGTTTTTCAGATGTTTTTGTTTATCTGGCAAAACTCACAATATACCCTGTGGCTTTTTCATTTCTGAGCAACTTTTAATGTTTAGGTAGCCATCTATCAGCGATATCGGTTTATATTGGTATCATGAATTAAAGTAGAATGGGAGGCAGATCTTTTAGTCATCAGGCTCCTCTCCTGTGGAACCAGCTCCCAGTTATAGTCTGTGTGGCAGATACTCTGTTTTTAATACTAGGCTTAAAACCTTCCTTTTTTATAAAGCTTATAGTTACAATCGCTTAAGTTATCCTGAGCTATTTTTTTGTAGTTATGCTGCTATAGGCTCAGACTGTTGGAGGACAGAGTGACCACTTTTCATCTCTCTTCTACTTTTCTCTTCTACTGCTCTCCAGGGATATTTTTTCTGCTCTGTTTGCGATTGTTAACCCAGTTTTCTCTCAGTATTTTTCTCCCCATAAAAGCTCCACATGGTCTGGTGCCCTGCTCAACTACAATGCCCCCTGCTGGATGGGGAACATCGGTCCAGATGATGCTCAAAGTCACCCAGCATCCTCCATGTTGTCTCTTCTGTCTTCTCAGACCCCCAGACGGTCATGGCAGATGACCGCTTGTACTGAGCCAGGGTTCTGCCAGAGGTTTCCTCCTGTTAAAGAGGAGTTTTTCCTCTCCACTCTCGCTACATGCTTGCTCAGTATAAAGGATTGCTGAGGAACAGCTGTGGTTGGAGTCACTGGCGCTATATAAATAATAGTGAATTGAATTCAATGTTTAGACTATATCATAGGGCTGGGTATCGATTCAAATTTCATGAATCGCTTCAATTCCGATTCTTAAGATTTAGAATCGATTATCACAATTCGATCTTATTTGATCCGATTCAATCTGATCCAGTTCGATATTGCTATGGGTTAATGCTATTCAATTTTCTTTTACCTATTAATTATATGTCTGTAATTCAAAATGCCTCATCACTGGGAAAATAACATTTCACCGGGGGAAACTTTCAGACACAATATTTCAAAATGGCTGTCTGGACTTTACCTTCCTATTTCAGTCATAAAAAGGGAAAAGTATTCCAAAAAATAATGTTGATTTTTGAAATTGTGAATCAATTCTACTCAATTTATCTAAGGATCAATTCAGAATCGATTTTACTATTTTTTTTAACATAGCCCTGCTACATCAGTAAGTCTGATATCGGTAACAAAAAGCCAATATCAAACATTCCCGTTCAAAAGGTGTTGCACTTCAATTTTATTTTCTATGAATGCCGTTTTCCACAGTTTCTCGTACGTAAAGACTGCGACATAATGTAAACCTCCTGCGATTGTAGAGCTTTCAGAGTGTCAACTGAATCATCGCGCCACGCTTGGTCATCAGTTGCGTAGCCATGAGTCATCCCTACCTAGAGATGCCCCGCTCCTCCTTCTCCTTCACCATGTTGAATTTGGGTTCAGTCTCCTGGAGCTCCTTTTGTTTCTCCTCAATCTTTTCCAGCAGCTTCTGACGCTCCTTCAGCAGGCGTTTCTGTCAGAGGAAACATGGTTAAGAGCCTTGAATAGATGAAATGATTGTACTTTCTTCTGGTCAAAAAAAGGTAAATCAACAGCAGTTTTCCCTCATTTAGTAAAAAAGGATGATGAAACAAGGACTAAAAGCTAGTGAAGCCTTTTGTTTCGCTCCACTTTAGACTAGTATTGTGCTCGCCATCACCAGATGGGCTCAATCCAACCGCCAGCAGGAAGCTCACAATTGAAAGACTGAGCCAAAAAATGAGAAACCGTTTTTCTGTGACCATCATCCCTATACTCCCAACTACACAGCCACTCAACACGAGGCCGTATGGAGAGTGATCCATTCCAACTGTGCATGCAAAATTTCACGCCGAAATGAATGTATAGTGGGCCTCAATGTGATTCTGCTGACTACTGACTTCGTTTCTCATCCTAAAAGGGAAGCTGAAATTTGTTTTGTTTTTTTACAAGAAGCTTAAAAAAGGGGGCATTTCCCCATCTTTTTCTGCTTCTTTTTTTTCTAGTAACATTATTGGAAGACTTGTTACTGGAATAAACAAATTAATATTTTTTTCAACTGTCACTAAGCATTATTGTAGCAGTTGAGAGGATGTGTGAGAAAAATAATGTACAGCTTTTGGCCCTCTGAAGGCTCTGGAAAGAGCTGAAGAAGAGCAGAGAGAAGCTAATACAGTTTTATGAACATAAATGTTCACATAAGGGCTGGTGAAATTTTTCAATAACAATACATATCTATCGACTGATATGATGTGAGAAAAAGGCTCTATAAAAAGTTAAAACAAAAAAAGAGATCACCTTCTTGTTTTAAATCAAAGTCTATGTGGTACCTTAATACAGCAGTCATTACTTAGTCATTTTAAACCAAATGTAACAATAATGAACAGAATCAAAATACAGGATTTTAGATGTTTCCCTGCTTTAACACGCCTGCTTCAGATGACTGCAGTTCACCAAAAACCTGCTGATGAGCCATCAATGGAAATCAGGTTCGCTGAAGCAGGGAAACATCTAAAACCTGCAGGGCAGTCTGCTTTGAGGACCCGGGACCCGAAGGGACAAAGTTTGGAAATTGAAATTGTTTCTTTACACGTAAAGAGCAACTCACCCCGCTTCCAGAGTTGCTATTCAAACTCCAACTCGCTGTGGAGTTATGGCTGAAACTGGAGCTCGTTTTATACCCCACAGCGGCAGGACTGCTGTCGTCAGCCATAATGCTTCAGCCAGTAGCAATGCCAGATTCAAATTTAAGCGCAGTGTGAAGTTT
The DNA here is from genome assembly GCA_028564705.1 of Apricaphanius iberus. Lineage (NCBI taxonomy): Eukaryota > Metazoa > Chordata > Actinopteri > Cyprinodontiformes > Aphaniidae > Apricaphanius > Apricaphanius iberus. Next base: position 304,058 of record JAPXFQ010000284.1, read on the forward strand.
TAAACTGCAGAAGGCACTCCACTGATGGTTTTTGGTGGAAAATCTATATTTGTACTAAAATACCCAAAATAATGAGCAGACATCTAGACAGCACTATTAAATACTGATTTATAGTTTATCAGCAAAAAAAAAAAAAAATACTTTTACTTTTAGCAACCCAATACAACAGGTTGAACAAAACTCCCAAAAGGTAAGGAGCTTAATTATCTAGATAATAGCCAGTTTTGATTAAAGCGGGTAAAAGGAGTGAATACAACCCTCCCTGCTTTCCCACAGTGATGCCGATGAATACGAGGGGTGCTGGTGCACCGTCACGTGTTGGTTGTGACGCAGATTGGAGGCTTCCGTACCCTCTGTTCACTGTTGCCTGCCAGCTCATCCTGCAGGTCCTTGGCCTTCAGTTCGAGCTTGGTCCTCTGCTTGATCTGCTCCTGGCGCTCCGCAGACAGCTGCTCTCTCTCCTCCTTCATAGCCGAGACCTTGGACTTCAGCTCGCGCACCACGCGCTCAGTCTCCTGCAAAAAGGGAACAATAACAGCGAAACGGGCCGCAAGATTCATTTCAGAAGAATTTCATCTTGTTAACTTAACACTCATTAGTAACGACATGGCTACCCAAGATCAACATTATTAGTGTAGACAGAGTCAATTTGATGTAAGAATAAACTCTCACTATGCTGGAATCCTAAGTAAAAAAAAAAAAAAAAAAAAGGATGTAGAGGTGTGATATACAGTAAATGCCCCAAACATGTAATTTTTGTATTGCCCCCCCCCCAAAAAAAAAACATTACACACGATTAAAAAGTAGCATATAGTACAGATGTGGTATATTTGTTCATGATCCTTTTCATTCTGACATAACAAAAAGATATACTTTATATCAAATTAATATAACACTTGAACACGAGGAGTTATGGATGACTAATCCTGCCCAAAATCCATTAAAAAAAATAAAAATAAAAAAAAATAACAAAATATTGTCAAAATATTATAAATGAGAAGAGAAAAAAAATAAAAAATAAAATCACAAAATATATTTGGAAAATCAAGTAAGAATAATGTAAAACCCAATTATGTTGAAAATTATAAATATAAGTTAAAAATAAAATTCCTTTATTCGTTCGATGCGATATTTGGCACATTAACTACTTTATGAAGCCATTTAATTTACACTTGTTGCCAATTTTGGCAGGATCATCCCTCCACACACACACACACACACACACAAACACTATATATATATATATATACACACACACTTGAGGATTATACAGATTATAGCTTGCTTTTCTGCACCAGCCACTATAACTTTACCTCTACTTTGTCCCTTGCGTCTTGCTGAGCATCTCGCAGCTGTCTGGATTTGTCTCCACATGTCTCTCTCTTGCTGGACAACTGAATAAGTTCACAACAAAAACAAAAGAACACCATAAAACAGACATGATCATCAACAAAAACAGGAAAATGTTTCTAGTTCTGCGATAAAGGCAATTCCACTATTAGATTTACCCATTTAAACAAATGCATGTTTGCAGTCAACCAACTGCAGCGTTTCTGAGCAGCGTAAATACGTCACCTCATCCAGTTTGGCACGAGTTTCGTTTAGCTCCTGGTTGTAAATCGTGTACTCCAGAGCTCTCCTCATCTTGTCCCACTTCTGGTACTGAGCCAGCTCTTCCTTCTCATCTTCCAGGGTATGCAGACGCTCCTCGATGTACTTCAACAGCTCGTTGATCTTCTCTCGCTTTCCCTCTGAGAAATGCAAGCGCAAGGTTGTAGGGCAAAACCTTCAAAACGCTACAAAAGCTTAGTTTCACGGTAAATGATGTTCAATGATTATCATAGTTGATGCAGCTGTACCAAAACGACCAGAAATCATTTTTTAAAAAACAGCTACGATTCATTATGTTCAGTATTTATCCAGATGACACGTCGGATCTTTGTGCAATTCTACAAATTACGAACAAGCGTTGGTTAAGATTCTGGAGGATTCCTTTGGGTCTGCTTTAGAGTCCTAACTGATCCAAGCACGTTTCTCTTCAGCTTTATTAAAACTATGTACGTTTTATAGCTTAAGTTAAAGCTTTTACCCGTCTCCTTCATGAGAGAAATACTCTCCTCCTTTCGTTCGTCGTACACTCGTGTTCCTGCCACCTCTCTCAGAAGCTTCAGACGCTGAGAATCGGGCGCTGTGGCCATTTGGTTGATCTGCGTGAGGAATTCAAATGAAGCGATGAAGATGGAACAGCCTGAGATTAGTTTCTCTCATAAAAAGGACAAAACGTTTCAAATCAATTTTACCGGCAACGTTTCACACAGATGAATTTAGAAAAATCCCTTAAGTTAATTTACAGGAGGCATTAATAACTCGTAAAAGCAGCAACTGTTGGTACCCCAAAGACTTGATGGTAAAATAAATGTGAATGAAGCATGTTTTATTTTTTTGACTGAGTCGGGTACGGACTCAACTTCTTAATAGTTCCTATGACATTCTGTTTCCACTGGGTAAAAATTTTAGCTAATTTCTCTAATCCACCAAGATGTGAAGAGGATCCTCACTAACTTAATCACCATGCTGATTCAGCAGGACGGTTAAAGGGGGTTCTATGGCAGCCGACCTCCTCTGACCTGTGAGTGTCCACTCACGTGAAACAAAGTTAACAAACCCATGTCTCATTTTGTGAATCTACAGAAACTTTCTGGACACAAAACAACGAGGACAGGTGTGGTGTGAGACACAATAAACATGTAATATGATGCTGTAGCCCCGCCTTTCTCTCATAAAAAACAAAAAACTGCTAAATGTCTTAAGAGTGAATGGCATCCTTTCCCCCTTGAAGAACCAGGAGACAGTAAAAATGTGGTACCTTCTCCCAGGAATTTAAAGATGGGCTTTCATTGAGTACTTAAGCAGGATAAGCAGCCAAAACGGCTGGCTATATCAAGGCAGAAATGTTTAATGAGAACAACTGCAAGTCCGGCACCCACTGTTTTCTCACCTTTCCCTGCTTGACGATATAGTATGGGTTACTCCGCGAGAAGCCGGCACTCTCCAGAAGGTTCATGACGTCGTTCTTACTGCAACGACAAACGGCCAAGAGGCTTAGAAAGGAGGCAGAGTTGTAATTTTCTGTGGGACTTTTTACAAGTACAGTGACGGTCAAACCACAACAATACGCACGTCACCATCTTCTTGTCCAAGAAGTACTGGTCTTTCTTTGCGCCAATGACACGGCGAAGGGAGACCTCCTCTTTGTCGATCTGGGGGGAGAGAAATTTCTCACTAGAGATGCTGACAGTATCCCACACAACAGCTAATTTCTCCGGTTTATACAAAAGCATTATGCAACCAGGCTGATTACTGTCTCAAACTCTGTAAAAAAAATAATAATTTATTTGATTTCTGCTCAAATAAGCAGCCAAGCATCATTACCAGTAAAAAAACACTCTGTCGAGCTGAGGGAGAAAGATACCTGTAGAGCTATTGGTTAAATTGTTCAATATTCAAATGAACTATCAAAGACTTCAAGCAAAAACAACTGAGAAATTAAAAAATCCTAAACATCTCGCAAAAATGGGAGAGAGAGATGAAGATATTATAATATAGAGAAAACGTGATGAATTCATACCGGCAGCCGGTTGTCGGAGTTGTCAAATATAATCTCCACAAAAGCTGAAATGACACGTGGACCAGTTCCTTCCTACAGCAGAAAAACATAATCAGAACAATACTTCATACTCTGACTTCAACCATTATCATTCTGGCTGTTATCTTTTTTATATATACTTTACATTATTTCACATAGACCACTCACATGAAGAAGAGCCAGACGCTGTTCGGGTCGCAGGTGGCTGAATTCATCGCTGAGCACAAACTGGATAGCTGCAAAAGACAATTGAATGTTGTAATTATTACATTACCGTATAACACATGTTTGAGAATGGTTGACTGAAACAGAGCTAAATAAATAAAGCTTACGAACCATAGAAAAAGTTACTTTTTCCAGATCCATTCCTGCCAACTGAAACAAACAAAACAAAAAGTTGGTGACGCAAAGATATGGAAAAGCTCGAGCAGTTTAACATAAGGACAACAGTGTGATACCAATGGTGAACATTTTGATCATGGTGTGAACGCATGGTTCTATTGCATTCAGTATGTTACTATCAGCATCTCTGCAGTTTTTGTTTGTGCAGCAAATGCATGTAAGGGGATCGTGTTTCAAAACTTCCTATTGATAAAGGTACACCTACATTATATTATTCATTCTCCATTTCCCCCCCCCTGTTAACAGCACAGAGAAGGACTTTTTCACTACTGTGTTTGATTCACCTGAAGACTAATAAAGAACAAATAAAAAGAAAATTTTTCAAATATCTATATAGTAGAGAAGTAATGGACAAGAGGTCGTATTAAAATGTTACAGTAAGGAACCTTTGGTACGGCGCAGAGGTGTACCAGGTTTCCACACAGAAGCATAACTGTGACGCACTTCAGCCAACAGACGCGACTCTGTAAACAGACGTCGCAGTTATGACCAGCGACTCTTCTAATGGAGAAAAGGAGCTTGAATGTCCATTTCCATTATCAAAGCCCCCCGACTGGAGACCAGGCCAGCGTCCTAGTGTTACAGACGTAAAATGGTTACCCATTTCCTCTAGCTTCTGTGGCAGCACTTAGCTACAACAGACCAAAGCGCCAAAGGACCTCTTGCTCTTAATGTAGCAATAAGTTCTAAGCAGAGTTGACATCTGACTGGACAATAAAACCAAGAGAAACCCTGGGGTTTGCAAAGAGGAATTCTTCCACTGTGATTAAACCATTAAACTAGCAGTGGGCTTTAATCCCAGGATGGATAGGATGTTGCATGAGTTAATGCAACATCCTATCAACTGGTTCAGATAACAGCTTAACCAACGATTAACCTTTCACCATCATTGACACAGAGAGAAGGGCAATTTAAAATATTTAATATTCCTGATTGTCTTGACTTTTCCAGAAAGCCAAAGTACTGATAGTGCAGTCTCCAAAAATGAAAACATTTCAACTGTAGCTGTTATTTTCAATTTTATAATATATATTTTTTACATTTTCCAATAATTTGTTGGAATCTTTAGTGCAATTACAGTTTACTTTTAATCTAATTACGCAAAAGCTACTCCTCTTCATTTTCTGACTGTACCAAAAATGAACCGAACAGTTAAATTTAACAGAGGTACGAAACCGGACAGAGATTTTTGCTGTACCGTCACACTCCTACCAGAGCAAAAACTACAGCTTTAATATGTGAGCATGTGTTGATTTAGCCTGTTGACAGGAAAATACTTTGTAATCACTGTTCCTAAATTAACTCAGCCATGATGGTGCTGTTGTTTGTAACCTTTTGGATAAATAAGTCGACAACAATAAATCAAGTCATGTATTTTTATCTAACCATTCAGTAACAATCACTCTGGGAACATTTCATAGAAATATATTTAGGATTTTTGAAACTACACAACTTGTGTGCCTCATTTAATCCCCCACCTACATTAATTTTGAATTACTTTAAACTGTCTTACAGCTCCTCTTAACTGAACCATTTGTTTTGATGTACACCTCTATTGAAGTTGTTAACATACTTAAAAGCGTGGCCAATGTTACATGCAGGAGCAGCAGCTAACACAAATTCTAACTGGTATATGTGTGGAAAAACCTATGTTGAAATGAGGAATAGCACAGACTCACCGATCACATTGTGTTTGGGACTAAAGGGGTCCACAACAGTTTGATCCCTATAACTTCTGAACCCCTGGATAATAACCTGCAGAAACAAAACAAAAAAGTACAGTGAAGACAGACCATAATCATCTCCTTTAGCATAACACTAACATCATGCAATCAGTACGAGGACGATTATTGCAGGCAGGGCCCAATAAATATTTGTAAATGGGAATATCAGAATCAAATAGAAATCCTGAGAGCGGGACTGGGCCTTTTTGTCACCCGCGGCTAACGGGAGCGTCCATTCATAGCGCTACCAGCCGTATATATATATATATAATATGATGGTTATGACAACCAAAATACTGTCCATCTCACATTTGTGTCGCAGAATCATATGCCATATAATTATGCTAACCAATGGCACAGCACTAACGATAGGAGTATCAACGCATATCAGTTAGGCTAATAGCGTCAGCTTAGCTTCTGGAGACGTGCATGTACTAAGATTCGAACAGACTGCTCCACCACTAAATTTACCCCCCCCCCCCCCCCCCCCAAAAAAAAAATGACATGTCGGGTGTTTTCATAACGATTTTTCGGGGTTTATAAAACAATTAGCACGCTGCGGATTAAATCTATATAGTGTTCACTAGCATTAGCATAGCGGTAAACTAGCCTGGTTGTGTATGTATATGGTCAGCTACCCGTGCAGAACCACGGTACTCTTAGCTTACCTGTTTAATATACATGGCTGCTTAAACAGGACTTCCCCTGGGTAAGAGCTGGAGAATAATATCCCCCCTCACAGTAAACACAACAACCCGTAAATTAGGAACGACAGAATAACTGTTGCATTTGAAAAATAATGCAGGAACGTATGCTAACAGAGAATAACATGGAAAATGGCGGCGTGGGCGGGATAGAACGGTTCCTACCATTATGTCAAAACTGGTTCGGCAGCGACAAAAAGGATAAATAAATTGTATGTATTTAGAAAAACATTACTGTGAAACAGTAAATTATATTGCTATATAAGTATTATAACTATTGAGTTTTCGTACATAAATAAGTTAAAAAGGCTTGATTTTATTTTCATCCCCAGTTGGTATATTCCGACAGTTCTCTGGGCGCCAAACAAACTCATTTTCTGTTTATGTTCAACCCAACAAGCTTCTTGGAGCAAGTTTCATTTAGGCGCTTCACGAAGAGGCTCTATAAGTTCCCAATCAAAAATGTTATCGTGATTTAAAATAGAACTTTCAGATGGGACCATGCATTCATCAAACAGGCAGTTCATGTAATAATAAAAAAATGTTAGAAAACTCTTCCAGAATCAAAATATCAAATGGCAAATGTCAGAGGTTTCTCATTAGTCTCAACTTCAACATCCAAAATGGCTGTCTAAAACTTGTGGTGCGTTCTATTTGTTCTCCAAACTTGGAAATTCAGACTCTCAAGTGTGAAAAATCTACTGGAACACCCTGAATTTTGCTACGTGGGATACGTCCCACTTAGAAAGTCTGAGATTTTTTTTTTGCTCTGACTCTGAATCACCAGTAAAATGTGTCTAAAATCCATCTTACGTGTGCAGCCTGCAACTCTAAACTTAACAAAATAAAAGTGTTTGTATATGGAAAGTACAGCTTTGTACTACAACTACGGCGATGTGGGGATCGCCATATTGGAATCTCGACTTATTTGACTACATTGAAACGTTGTATGATGTCAAACGCAGCTCTGAGTTCCGACTTAAATAGATAAGTAAATGGAATGCACAATTAGTGATAGCTGAAGTAGAATAAAAATTATTTTGGACTTCTCAAAAGTTTTACTTTAAATGTTTCAACTTTGTTTAGTCAGAATGTTGGTATCATGCTTGGATGTACAAAATGCAAAGAAATTTTTATAACTTGTTTTGGTTGTAAGATTTAGCATGATTACTGAGCATGTCTGTAAGCACAGTCCTTTTATGCAGCGTGTCTTCAAAGATTTCTCTGCGTCACATCTTTTTAAAAGGGTTTCAGTTGAAGTATTGGCCGTTGTTGTTATCTACGTCAAATCAATTGGGTAGCTTATATTTGCAAATATTTTCCAAAAACTCAAAATACTTAGTGATCGCGGTCCCAGAAAAACTATCATTAGTTATGGGAAATGAAATGATATAAAAAAGATACATACATGATAAATTAGCTTTATTGGTGAATTAATAAACAACGAATACCATAATAGTTGTTAAAAATTATGATTTTTTTTTATGATAAACTTTTATTTTAAAACGTGCACAAATTATCTGGTCAAAAGGATGTGTGTTTTAAAGGTGATCATAGAAGATATTTCTGAGTTGCTAACTGAACACATTTAGGTAGGTGTCCGTAGCTACTCAAAAATTTGAATTTTCATAGTATAATTATGGGAAATGAAACAGAATACGCGCTGAAGTCCCAAAATTACTCCAAGTTTAATGGACCCAGTGAGTGTTCTGCATATAAACTGTTCTAAATGGTGGTGAAAAGATCATAAAACATAGCTTGGCAAATTTTTGAATTTTTTTGTATATGGCTTCAAAAACTTATAGGCAGAAATTAATAAAACCTTTCTGGAAAAGAATGGACTGGTTTAAATGAGGTAGTATCTTTATTATTTTTTTCTTCTCTATTTTATCCTTCTGGTGGCACTCCCATCACTCCATGCTGAAGAGATCTGATCATGGGGCAACATCTGAATGATTCCCAACTGGCATTTGTTGTCGTCTACATTGTTAAATGATGTATGGTTTGTGTAGCTGTTACAGGGGACATGCAGTGTGACTTTTATTCGGGAAAATTAGATTTCTTAACTGGGCTCAAAGTCACTGCAGGTGTCACTGTTGCTTCTCCTTTTAGTCACATGAGGACATATTGGTGATCAAGTTTTACTTTCTGAATTATATACATACAAATTATAAAACTGACGAAGTTTCAGTGGTGAAAACATTTATTAAACACATTTAATTTCCTACATCATTGAAAAAAACAGACCATATTTTTAAATAAATTAGTTTTAAATGCCTAAGCTTAATTGTGAATAGGCAAATGAATCACAATGTTAACCTAAGGCATGAATATTGCAGTTTATCATTGTGCTGTGTTGTTTCATCACCGCAGCTCAAAGACGGGAAGACCCTTCAGTTGAACACTGTTCTTTTTTACTGTTTTTTATTTCTTTTTTTACTCTTCATTGTGTCTCTTGCTGATCTTTGTGTCTACCCGCTCTGCTGCTTTCAACATCAGGCACACAGAAAGCATTGATTCTTAAAATTTCAAGTAATAACTACCAAGCAATCATAGTCCGTGTTGTTTAAGGCAGTGCAGTTATTGGGCTCAGTTTCAACGGGTGGTGTACTGGGGACTGCAGGCAAGAGGTAGGGAAGGTGAACATGGATGGCTCAAAATTTTTGGTGCTGAAAGTGGCGGAGAAGTCACTGGCAAAAAACGAAGCCGCCTCCGTGACGCATGGAGTGGCCGGTTGGGGCGTGGCAGCGAGGGCCGGGGCGTTGGAGAGGACCTCTGACTCAAACTGCAACAGCTGGCCCATGAAGCTGAAGTTCGGTGAAATGACGGACCGGCGCTGCTTGATGATCTCGAAGGCTTCATTGAGCCTCAGCTTCTGGGTCCTCATGATGTACGCTATGCAGATGGTGGGCGAGCGTGAGATGCCTGCTTCGCAGTGTACCAGAACCTTCCCTCCTGATTGCTTCACTTGATCTGAAGGGGAAAGGAAAGGAAGAAATCTTTGTTGAAGAATCTGTCCTTTGACCCAAATTCACGTACAGCAAAGCATCACAGTTTCTAATCTTTATATTTATTTCCCCCCTTCATCGTAGTGTGAACACTACAGAGACAAAAGGGCAGGATGTTATGGACAAACAGAGACACAAGCCTTCATGGTGCAAACAGACAAACTTCTGTTGCTCGTGTTAGTCACAAAGCACACCTGCTCCTGTACTGATGTGGGGGTGGTGCATTCACCCTCCATACTCACAGATGTGTGTCCTATAGGTGCAACGCTCCAAAGGGCTTACCAGTACAGCCTACCGCCGACACACATATCTACTTCCACCTACATTTCTAAATGTCCCTTCTTAAACGCTTCAACAATTCTTAGAAGTCTCCAAACACCTGCGGGTCTGTACTTTCATCCCCCTCGTGTGTAAGTCTGATCTACCCACGTAGCAGACACTAGTTTCATTAGCCGCTGTGAACACCTACACGTCTCTCTCTCTCTGTATCACAGGAACTATCAGGGCCACTTCTGTCCGTTCCAGAGAGCCCCTCTGCTGAGAGAGCAACATCGACCCGAATCAAGCTGGACAGGATCTGTGGGTGTTTTAAACGACTGAAGTTTGGTCCGCATTAGAAGGACATACTTCAGGAGGTCAGCAACATTCATTACCGCTGCAGCGGTGATCGACTTTTAATGGAAGACCAACAGCTGTGCTTATTTGTGCATTCTGCATGTCTAATGATTGATGAATTTCGGAAGCAGCGTTTGAATGTAGGCTAAACCTGCTTCCAGGTACACTTTTAGTACCTTATGTAACAACCAGGCTTATGCAGAACCGCGTCCAATAACAAGGCACAGTACCGACAATAGCTGCCACCTAATGCAGGTCAGGCTTGCTGCTTGTGGAAGAGGTCTTTCGTTGGTTATGCCAGGCTATAAATATACCATTGTGTGTTGCCTTTGCTATTGCCATTATACAGTAGCCCCATTAGGTGTCCTACGTACCGCCCCATCCTCCGTAACAGATTTTTGCCGCCCTGCTTGCCTCAGGGCCATCAGTAGTTTCCATCTCCCACAGACAAAAACACTATACTCTCTTACTGTGCATTAGTCACCTAGTATTTACCCTCCACCCAATCATCACAAATAACAGCGTGCCGTGTTGCGGAGCCTCCAAACTCTGACCCCATTGCTACAGCTCACCTAGTTGTCACACTGACTGACCACACCCGGCAGCATAGTGATTTGCCCTTGGAGCTGATGACGGCACTGGAGAGCCGTCTATGCGTTAAGACAGAGGAGGAGAGAAGGAGATCGGAAGGGAATAAGGGAAGGGAGGAAATCCTAACTGACAGAAACCTGGCCGGGTTATATTGACAAGGGATTGAAGGCTTGAGATGAAGTTAAACTGATTACCACTGGGTATCTCTAAGCCTTCTATTTGTGAATGGCAGCAGGCTGAGATAGAGGAAGACATGTCCCAAGATGCTTTTCAAAAATAGCACAATCTATGTATAGGTGTAGGAGTCTTTTCCTATCTCAGCTTGAGTATTTTTAGGGCTTGTATATTGCAGCAATTAAACCCGTATAACATCCTAATATAGAATTCTTGCAGACTAGACGCATGAAAACATTTTAAGTACCAAGAAAATATCCAGCACTCCTTACTCACCTATAAACTCTATAGCCTCCTGAAAGTGTGAGCTTATGTCGGCCATGGGGCTATCCTCCACCGGGATCCACTTGTAGTCGTAGTGGCCCCTGGCTGGGTGCAGGTCCCGCCGCGACACGTTTAGCAAGGCTGTGATGTGAAGGTCGCTGAGATAGTCCTGTCTAGAAGCGTGGTAGGCACTGCCGAGGTAGAGGAAAGGCAGGATCTCTACAGGTTTACCCTGGAGTGCAGAGAAAATGGAAACATAAGTCAAGTGTGAAAGGACAAGAACACACAGCCTCTCAGAGAAGACAAAACATCCACTCTCTGGCCTTGATTCATCAGCTTTTTACCCACAACTAACCCTGAGAAAACACTTTTTTTTTTCCTAGTCACAGCACTATGAGCCACTGCCAGCAGAACATTGTGTTCATTTGCTGACAAAGTGCACTGGAAAATGAAGGAGGGGTCCGATTAGGTGCAGTAACTCACAATGTGTCAGTCAGAAAAAGCAACAGATCATTCAGATCTGAAGCTTTCTCAGGCTTTCTATTTATGGTAGACATGACAGAGGAAAGGTCACAGATAAAAGCCTCACCTAGAGGTTGCTCATCTTTTTTTTATTCTTTTTTTTTTTTGTGCTAAATATAAAAAGAACTGGGTAGCAGGGAAGGTCAGGGAATATCATAACGCTGCTTTGATGCCGAATATAAAACCTCTCCGATACTAGGGTGGCTCTCGGTGCATGCGCCCCATAAAGCCTGACAGTGTGAAAGCTTTGCAGCTGTGTGGGACAGGAGGGGTGTTTCCATACCTGATCATAATCTGGTTTGCGGTGTGAAAGCTTCTCGCTGTGGCTGCTGACTCTTTTCTCGGTTTCAGTTCCGCTCTGGTCAATGGTTTTCACCTCAGTGCAAAGTTCAGGGTATTGAGAGTAGAAGTTTTCGTATCCCCCTGAGAGAGAGAGAGAAAATACATGTCAATGATTTTTTTAAAAAGAAGCTTAGAATAATATTAACACCACCTCTAACCTAATTAATATACAACCTTCTTGTGAAATGGCAGTGTTTATGAAACCGTCTTAGCGCGTTTTAGCGCGGGGTTTTCTAACCTGATTATAGACGCGTAATTAATTACAGGAGCCCGCACTAAGGGGACCGGTAATCCGTTTATAGGTCACCATCCTGACAGACGGAGATGGATGCATTTCCCAACACTTTGTCACGACCTCAGATGAACCTAAACACTTGCAATAACAAAGCTTGGGTTCCGAGGAAGGGAACGAGTTTATTCGACATCACCGCCGACAAAAGTCGCTGCAGCACCGATTAAGCTGCGTCTCTCCAGCACTGACTCATTCGTGATATTGACGCACGCAAGACATGAGAAAAATAGCTCATCGGGACGGCATAGGAACGACTGTCGAAATAGATTCGGTGAAGTGATGGGAATATTGGCAAAAAAAAATTCGGTATATGACTATGAAAAATACAATTTTATTGGTTCATGTTATTGATTTCTTCAGACTACATATATTGTAGGCTATTATAGCTACCAGGTTCATTTTTTTTTTTTTGCCCCCTGGTTACTTTAAAAATCGGACACGACTTTCGACGTGAAACAGGCAATAACAAATGAAAAACCTTGAATTTAAATGTTCAAATAGGACTCCAAAGATTAAAGCGTTTTAAGGAACAATTCTGATTGAAATACAAGCTTTTATATTTACCAGTTATCTTGAGTAGCTATAATAATAATAATAATAATAATAATAATAATAATAATAATAATAATAATAATACCTTTCAAGAAGCAGATGCTTGTCCCGCTCGCTAGATGCGACAGGGTGTTTATTACTATTTGGGCTACACTGTCCTTTTTCAGTTTCTGCCAGTGGGACGTCCGGTCATCGAGAGCCACGATCGCCGATATGCTCCCTTCCCGGAGCCGAAACAGGGCTCTCTCGTCCGGGATGACGAACCGCAGAGGCACAGGCCCTCCCCGGGACCTTCGGACCACCAGAGAGTTGAGATTGACGTTGACGGACCCTTTAATACTCGAGTTCGTGAATGAGAAATAGGGTCGACAGTCCACGATTAGACAACTGCCGCACTCCTTCCTGATGATCTTCTTCAGACGCCGACAGTCGATGCTGGAGACCTTCATCTTGATGAGTTGTTGTTATTATTTTTTTTTATTATTATTGCCTAAACAACTGAAGTGGATTTGAAAGCGGGCAAACAACGAGCCCAGTGCGAGTCTGTGCCTACATTTCCTCCAAGGGGATTCCGGCCGATCGGTTTTAACTGAATGGGACCTCCGGTGCGTGACGTCGCGAACCATATATGGACACCGACGCTCCTGTGTTTGCAGGAAAAAGCCCGCCCACGTCCATGACTCTGCTGTGACTCCGCCCGCGGCCCCGATAAATAAGAAACCCTGCATAGAAACTACTACTGATCCAGCTATTACTCACTCCCTCCGCGAGAAGCTTCGCCAGTGTTTTCATGCAGCGTCTACTTCATGCTTCAAACTCACAAAGCCATGATTTCTAAAGAAATAATCGCCTAACAGAGAGCCCGTTAACGTCTCAGAGATTACGAAATAAACCCATCGCAGTGGGTTGCTGTGTGTGCACCTTGCAACATTTCTGCAAAAATAACATCAATCATGCAATATCCTTATTACATCATAAATGATGCCTTTGTGTTGTACAAAATGTAATTACGATAAATCCTTTCAAAAACGCGTTCAACCATCAACTCGATACACATTTCGTGTAGTTCAACTGAAAAACAAACTAATCCTCTTTCAGATAATAATGAAACAAAGTAAAATTATAGTCTCATGACAAAATGAGCAAATACGTATATATATATATATATTAGCTAAATTCATAGTTTGTAGAGAAGTAACCAAGGATCAAAGTTTTTGAAACAATTATGACATTTGAGAACAGTGACATTTCTCAAAGATTAATGAAAAGACTGGACTGAAACCAACAAAAGTGGCCAACGAAAACAGGAACAAAGCTGCAGGAGTTTCTGGGAAGGGCTAGGCATCTGTTTTGCATGTCACAAAAATCACATGTTGTTAGTCTTTTAAGTCTCGACTGAGGCGTGATTAAAAAAAGAAGCCTTTACTTTTAAATAACACCTCTAAATCTATGTAAAATATTCTCAACTCTTCGGGAGAATCTGTAATGGTTTAATAACCTCCCCCTCCAAAAAAGCCTCACAAATTCAAACCATATGTTTGGCAGAGAGAACACTACGTACTGTATAACCAAAGGAACATGGTGGTGGCAGTACCATGATCTGGGTTTTATGTTCCTACGATGGAACCGTTAGGCCATAATGACCATCGTTGCATTTGGAAGAAAATGGGAATGCTTGAAGTCGGCAACACCATTGCAACTATGAGGTATGGAGGTGGCAGTATTATGCCATGGGGCTGTTTTGCCACAGGAGGAACTGTTGAACTTCATAAAATAGATGGCAAGGAATTTAAAACTTTGGCTTAAATGGGTCTTCCAACCGGACAATGACTCTAAGCTTACAGCCAAAGTGGTTATAAATTGGCTTAAGAACAAAGAAGTTCATGTTTTGGTGTAGTCCTCACAAAGACATGATCTCAATTACGGAGAGAATTGCAACATAGAGAGGGAAAATGTTACCAAGTCAAGATGTGGGATGCTCACAAACATCTACTGAGTTCTCCTCCTCTAAGGCAAATGCTATTTCTGAATCAAAAGGTGCTCTAGCAACATATTAGTTTGAAGGTATGATCACTTTTATATTTCTATTGAAGAATATTTTTAGTTGAATTGTACAACATTGAAGTTGGAAATAAATAAGTAAAAAAAAAATTTGTTTTTAACAGAGGTTTCATTTAAGCAGCTGTATGAAAACTTTTTAGAGATCATTTGCTAATATATTTACTTTCCATTTACTTTTTAATCATAGTTGCTTTCTCAAGACCTGATATTAAACTCATTGCCTTTCACAACCAAAACTACAAAAGTACAAAATGACGAAGGGGAAATGATTGGCATGCATGGGTTTGTACAACTTCTGATTTTAAACATGTAACTTCCTTTTTGAATGCATAACACACGGGAAATAACAATTTCAGTTTGGTCACTGTGCATAATTTGCTCTGTGTATTTTATTTCTCTCAGAAGGTGGAATTTGGAGTCTGGAATGACCAGAGCCATCCTAACTCTGGATTTGCTAATTGTTATGCTCTTTCACCAGGCTGACGACCAGTAACACTATAGCCTAACAATGTATTTTCCATATTCAAAAATGATGTAAAACTGTATTATTTTTCGTAAATGTAAAACTTTATGCATTTGGGTAAGTTTGAGTTAAAGTATTGAATTGCATGCCCACACGAAAAAAAAAGAGTACTTTAGTGTATTTCAAGTATGTTTACATTTCCAATAGTATGTTGAAAAAATTTACTTACCCAAATTGTATATTCTCTTAGAGTTTGAAATAAACTGATATATTAAGAATATATAAGTAGTATAAAGTTTATATATTTTTGGTATGTTAACAAATGAATCTTAATGTACACTACTTACAATACAAAGTATGCTTTAATTTGACTAATTAAGTATATATTAGTACATGTAAAACCATGTACTTAAAGTATACTAGATATATTTTAAGTTGTTCAATTTTAGCACATAAAAGTATACTAAATGCAATTAAAGTTGAGGTTTACTACAATTGAATTACTGTTAAAATATATTTAAAACAAAATTAGTTGTTCCAAAATA
The DNA here is from genome assembly GCA_028564705.1 of Apricaphanius iberus. NCBI lineage: Eukaryota > Metazoa > Chordata > Actinopteri > Cyprinodontiformes > Aphaniidae > Apricaphanius > Apricaphanius iberus. The sequence goes on from JAPXFQ010000284.1 coordinate 319,963, forward strand.
GCATGCATTTAACTAATCATGAACACACTTGAAGTATAATGATGATTAGTGTTGCTTCAAGTACACAAAAGTATCTCAAATTTGAGTACACAACATTAGATCAGATTTTATGGTGATTGTACAAGAAACTGAATGGTAAAGAAGCCACAGGTTGTCTTGTTTTGGACCTAAAACAGGCAGGAGACAGACAGAATCATTTTGAGTTGATTAACTGAAAGAATGAAATGAAAGCTCACAAACTGACCAACATTAGAGCCACGGCCTATAGTGAAAAAGCATGAGAGTTCTCTGTTGAGATCAGAACGCTCAAATTTTGGGTCAATGGTTACTGGTGAAAGGAACAATTCAGTGACAGCAAGAGTGGTGGAGCTGAGGAAAATGACAAGCAGAAGGGGATCAGGTAAAAAAAAAACTGGTATATTCCGTAATAACCTAACAAGGTGAAATATAGGAATCCACTTAAAATGCACACACTATACACTACAAACACACTGCCTGTCTGACAAATACCGTGTCAGTGTAGCTAAAATTATTAACGACCCACTTCAGAACTAACAGTGTAAGACCACTGCTTCCTTGATTCTCAATAGTTTATATTTGTGTTAAGGGCTTGTGAATAATCCTCCATGTAGGCTGCTCAGGAATGTAGTTGAGTTTCAGGAAGAGATCAGGCAAAGTAGCTGACAAAAGCAACCTCTAACTTCCGCTCGGTCACACGTATAGCCCAGTGAACCAGTACGACTTCTCTCCAGCAACCCCCAGCCTGTAAGCCTAATCCCCAAAATGAATTAATGGGTTTAAACGTCACCCAGGCCACCCGCGCACGGCAAGAAATCAATCCTGACACACAGCACAGGACTTTGCTTGGGTTTAGTTAGAATTTGGATCTAAATATGGATGCTTACACGGGCTGTAGACCTCACATCAACAGCAGCTGATCTGAACTTGTAATATAAAAAAGTAATTGCCTCTAATCCTGTTCAGGGGGGTTTATGACAAGGCCTGGAGACTGTCCCGGCTATAAACTTGTGAGTCTCTATATATATTCATTTAGGTTAACCAAAACATTTTTTGTTTGCTCAGTCTGACAACAAGCATTTGGTAATTTGGAGTTGTTGATTTCCCTATATTTAGCTGTATTCATTTTATCTTCTTCTTTTACTTCCAAAAAACATCATTGCAGCATGATACCACCATCACCATGCTTCATAGAGGAGATGGTGTGTTTATGGTCACGTGCAGTGTTTAGTGTCTGCCTAACATAGCAACATGTCTGATAGGCAATAAACTCCATTTTGGTCTCGTCAAACCAAATAACTTTCTTCCGCTTGACCTTAGAAGCTACCACATGCCTTTTGGAAAACTCCAGTCGAGCCTTGACAAGTTTTCTTCGACTGTGGCTTTTTCATTGCCTCTCTATAATAGAGCTTTAATTGGTGTAGAACCCGTGCAACAGTAGTATGGAGAGTCTCACCCGTCACTGCTGCTCAAGCTTGTAACTCCTTCAGCGTAGTCATAGTTTTGGTTTCCTCTTTCTTTCTCTAGTCTCCTTCTTGTCACTCAGTGAGGAAGGTATGATCTACAAAATATTTACATATAGGTCATATTCCTTCCATTTTTTGATGATCGATATATATGATTTCCATTACCTTTTCTCTTCTTTTGCTTGGAGTGTTGTTTTTTTGTCTTATACTGTAATGGTAGCCAAAAATACTGGCTTACAGAGATTGGAGTCTTTATACTACTGATAGCTTGAGACACAGTCTGTGGAGACATAGTCACTGCACTCAGGTGATCTCAATTCCACTCATCATAAGACTGGTAGCACCAACTGGCTGGACCTCTGTTGAATCAGTCATTTGAAAGTGAATATTTAAGAAATCACATATTTTGTTTCTCATTTTTATTTATTTTTCATTATGCTGTTGAAATCAATTTTCACTTTGACATTAAAGTTATCAACATTGTTGCTCGTGATTGATTTCTAAAATCAAGGTAACATATAAAACGCCCAAAAGGGGTTGAATACTATTTTTAGGCAGTGTAAGTAACACAATTTGGTCATTAGAAGGACTATGTAGAACTTGATTGCTTGAGGTAATTAATCTAGTTTGCCAATTATATTACTGTTGTGGCACTCATTTTCCAAAATGATTAGTGTGCCTACAGAACACTGCAAAAACTAAATGAAGTTGTAATAGATTTTTGGAAAAACAATGCAAACCTGCAACCTCTCTGCATCAATGGGAAGTGTGTGACGTGTGTAGATGGAGTAGATTCATTTAGATTCCCAGCAGCAACAGTCTCATCCACTCTACAAACACATCAGCCATTATCAAAGCTCGCACATCCCGAGGGAGATCAGAGTAGAGCTGCTGCTTCTCCACATCGAGAGGAACCAGTTGAGGTGGCTCTTGCATCCGGTTAGGGTTCCTCCTAGATCCTTCCCTGGCGAGGTACTCTGGACACATCCCACTGGGAGGAGACCCAGAGGAAGACCCAAAGCAAGTTATGTTTGAACTTTTCAGTGCATGCTTGCTTCCTTTCTAATATTTATTTTTGTACAGAGCAGAATATCATGTAGTATTTTATATCGATTGCACCTCATCCGAGAGGTACCCCTAATTAAATTGTACTCTTTAACTGTAAAATAAATTACTGAATTCATTCCTTCATTCAGTCCTTTGATATGGGAGTGTTGAAATTGGGACACATCGAAATGTTGCAGGACACCGTCCTTCTAGGACTGAACTTGGACACCCCTACATTACATTATCTCTACCGTGAAGGTCGAAGGTGGTAGTAAAAAGTTATGGGGATATTTTGCTGCAGGTAGTACTGGTTTGCTTCACAAAATAGATGGCATCATGAGGAAATGCAGAAATATTGAAGCAACATCTTAGCACACCATCCACAAAGTCAGACTGGGTACATATGGGTATTCCAATGGTCATTTAACCTAAAAATACTGCAAGTTTGTTAAAAAAAATGGACAAAAAGTCAGTGTTTTAGAGTGGTCATCACAAAGCCCTGATCTGAACTTGTAGGAATAGCTAAAAGGTTTAAGTAGTAGTAGGGATGCATCAGTACTGATGCAGGTATCGAGTATTGACCCCGATACTGTCTATTATACTCGTATCTGTGTCGGTTAAAGTTAACCGATACCATACTTAAAATTTGAAACTCTGCAATAATTTCACAGAGAATTTTTATTTTTAACTTCAAATTTTAGCTTTGTGGTAATTTTTAAAATATTTTATTTTTTTATCTAATTCACCATCATTTGTTGTAACAAGCTGAGAAGAAAATAAAACCTCCCTCCAATTCATTGCGTTGTTTGTGTGGTAGAAGTATTGGCATTGGTACTCGGTATCGGTAAGGATTCAGATCCAAGTGTTGGTGTCGTATGGGTTTGAAAACGAGTGGTATCGGTGCATCCCTAAGTAGTAGGAGTTTTTCCCATAAAAGGATTGCTTGTTTAAACCCTTGCTCTGTATGTCTCAGTTGTGGTTTCCTTAGGCAGGATAGCCTACTTTACCTGCCTTAGGAACGATGCCCGGTGCACACAGATTGTATGGTAGCCTAGCTTAGTCTGCCCCATGGTAGCTGTTGTTACAACATAGCTTACCATTAGTGTGTAAACCTTTGTGAATGGGTGAACAACTGAATGCAGAATAAAAACCGTTTTGGGTCCTTTGGACTAGATAACGCACTATACAAATACAGGCCATTTACAATTCAACTTTACTAAAGAATCTATGCCTTTGTAAAAGATGTTTGTCTTTTTTATACAGTTTAAATAAATATCTGGTTTCGACTATACTTTCTATCTCTAACAGCGTTTTGTGGTGAATAGTGCTAAAAGTTTTTCCCAGGTTCATAATATTAGTGTTTGTCATTGTAGACCCAGACTAAAGCTAAATGTCTCATAAAAAAGACAAAAATGATACATTGTAGATTACTATTAAATTCAAGGGGCCATTTTTAGCCAAGCACACTAACCATTTCAAAAGCCTCGCATTAACAGAAAACTTAGAAAAAAGGCCATAAAAGGTTGTTCAGCTAAGCTATAAGGAAGACATTTCTTTAAATTAAGCGTGCAGCTCTGCAAATGCTTAAACTAAATTGTTTTCTCCTTTCGGTGCTAAACACTGACCTAATAATCCATACAAAAACAGCCCATGTAATTCATCTGAAAAACTCAGTGGGCAACGAGCACAACAAATAGCTGTTACATCATGTGTCTGGGGCATAAATGCACATGAATGATAACAGGAGAAAAAAAAAACAGAAAACGGAGAAGAGAAGGACAGAACAGGGAATGTAAAAAAAGATGCAGTGATGGCTCTTTGTACTGATTCAGATTAATAAATAAAAAAAGGATCAAAAAAAAGAAGACTGTCCTTTTGGCTTTTTAAATAAATTGTGGAGACAGAAAAGCCTGTGGCAATGTGCCCAAGAAAAATAGCTGTCCATAAAAGGGATGGCTGGATGGATGGATGGATAGTTCGATAGATGGTGGCAGAGGATTAGAGGCAACAGCAGGAAGTTTGCCATGTGGCCTGCTCTAATCTTGGCCTGTGACATTGCTGATGCGAGGGAAGGCCCACCTTTTGTTTCTTGGCCCTAGTTTCATTGGATGGCCCCATTTTCAGCTGGAAATACCGCACCCAGGTGAGTTAGACCCACAAGATGTTTCTTGCTCATGGAATTTTATTACTCTGACACATAATGGGTCAAAACCCATGCACACAGGTCCACTCTGACACAATTGCTTCAGCCTTTCGACTGCTCTGTAGTACAGCTAATGTGTTTGGGAAGCAGGCAGGCAAAGCCACGAAAGTGCACCTTGAAGAACTCGGGATGTGCCTAAAGGAGTGATCAAGTATGTAACATGTGGGCTGAAGGGGTCACAAGTTCAGCCGATCTGTTTCTCTTGTTTTGGTGTTTGAAGAGAAGGTAATTTGGTAAAGCATGGAAACCACAATGATTTCAACATCGCTTTACAACCATGATGAAACAAAGTGCAGCCATCTCACAAAATATTTCTGCAGTTCAGTTTCTGTTTTTTGCTCTTATGCCTCAATATATGTTATTTGGATTTTATCTAATTGACCCAAACAAAGTAGCACATAACTGTAAAGTGGAAATAAAATATATTGTGGTGTACAATATACAGTCCTTAAATCACAGGATTCCTTCCATCCACTCTGGTCAGGGTCAACTCCTCTGTTTTGACCGAAGAAAAGCATCCCCACAGCATGATACGGCCACCACCATGTTTCACACTAGGAACAGTCTGCACAAGAGGATAAATATAGCATTTTTGCACTCACGTTAAAAAGGTGTTATCTAACCAGAGCACCTTCTCCCTTTTTTTTTTTTTCTTCTTTCTCTTACATTTTGCCATATTTTTCATTTTTGGACGATGCATCTATGTGAGATGTTCAAAGCTTGAGATATTCTTTGATAACCTAACCCCGCTTTAAATCTGTCCTCAACCTTATCCTGACTCATCTGGCCTATTGCTTGGTGTTCATGAAGCTGTTAGCTGAATAATGTTCTGATTTTTCTTCAGCTTCACAAAATATGTGCGACCTTGTGCTATAAAAAAAAATCATAAATAAGCACATTTTAGTTTTTGGTTGTATTATGAAACCTGAGGGTACGAATACCTTGGACAAGATGGGAAAAGTTAAAGACTTTCAAGATGTATCAAATCAGTCTAATGGTTTTACCACGTTGTTGCAGGAAAAAAAAATCATTCTTTTGAAATAGCTGACTAATCTCAAAATAATCTCTCCTTTCCTTTATTTCTTTACAGATTCAATTTTTGTGCTTCTGTGGCTCCTTTTTTTACCAAACAAAAACTTTTTGCCAGACTGCCTTTGCATGTTATGTTAGTTCGTAAAGCAACTTCCTGTTGTGAAAGTCCCCTTTTTCTTCCATCAGACTTATAAAAAGAACCTGAGCACAATAGGACGTCTTTGCTGGGACACATGGCCCGGCTCAGCTTTCCTCCTCACTCAGCCTCACAGGTGCTTCCTGGCTGCTGGACGGAGGCTGCAGAGGATGATTCCGTTTCCCAATAAGACCTACATTAGTCACCTCGGCTGACCACTGAGTACAGCAGATTGGAATTTCACCCAGGTACCCAGGTATCAGAATCACTCAGGGAAGAAAAGAAAATGGAAATAACACCTGAAAATTAAAAAGAGAGCAGCAAAATTCACAAAATTATTAAGCAAGCCAAAACATGTAAATAACAGGCTTGATTTGTTCCGATTCAGAGGAATGTCAAATTATAGTTTAGTTGCAAACCAACCCTGATGAGGTAAAATCTTTAAAATGTAATAAAAATGAATAATTATCTATTGGGTGAAGTGAATTTTCTTTGATAAAGACCAGTTTTTCAATGCTTAATTCAAATTATGTTGTGTCTTCCATATGGTCTTCTCAGTGATACATTATTTATTGTATTTTGTTGATAGTGTAGTTATTTTTATTATTAATTTACATTTTCCTTTCATGACTTATTCATTACATCACAGATAAAGGTCTGGGTGGGCAGAAGTTGTTTCAATGTAATTCACTTTGAATCTCAATTCTATCTATCTGTCTGTCTGTCTGTCTGTCTGTCTGTCTGTCTGTCTGTCTGTCTGTCTGTCTGTCTGTCTATCTGTCTATCTATCTATCTATCTATCTATCTATCTATCTATCTATCTATCTATCTATCTATCTATCTATCTATCTATCTATCTATCTATAAACCTCATAACCTCATGTGGTTGCCAATGGATTTAATTTTGGGGTATCAGAGCAGAAAGACTGAACACAAATACACACTTCAGAGACTTACCATTTCAGTATATAGTAGCTAATTTTCTTTCAGTTTCACGATTATGGGCTACCTTGTGTTGACCTTTAATAAAATCCCAATAAATACAAAGACGGAGACAAGAACAGATAAAATTTCTTTTTTTTTTTTACTTTTCAGAGCCAACAAAAGAACTAAAATAAGTAAAAAATATGATAATATTGACTATTTAAGTTTTGTGTGAGGATGCACAGTTGAAAATGATCATGCAAATAGAGAATTGTTTAAAAAAAAAAACCTTGGTCAAAAATCTGTCTAAGTGCATTTGAAAAGAAATCGTTTGGACAAAATAAATGATGGAGAGCTTACACACAGACCGATGTCTGTTGGATAGCTTTATGAGTATTTTATCCTCGTTGTCATTAGCAAAGTAACAAACACTCTTAATGAGTTTCTCTGCAATGCCGATGGCATGTTTTTGCACGCTCTTGATCAACAATAAACTGCAGTGATTGTGAGTAATCATGCAGTCAAGTCGGATCACATCCAGTAAATCTGTGGCTGCCAAATTCAGCGAGGAGCAGGAATGTTTGGTATTCCTCTGTTCAAGTCATAATATGATGGCTGCTATGACACATGCTGAGCAAACACACACAAAGGCTTCAAAAGATTTGACTCATCGTTTCCACCCATCATCGTCATGACTCCTTAAGGCAAACCACACTCTTAGGCAAAACAGGGAGCTGACGGAGGAGAGACACTGAGGCAATTTGGCAGATTAAATACAAAGTAATTCACTATTTTTCTTTCATTCAGAGAAAAAAATAAGTCTCTCTCCTGGGGTGTTAGGGTGACATCAAAAAATAGCAGCGGCCTCAGGTGATGTCAAATTTTGCTTGGTGTGTTTTTTTACGCTGCAGAGGTATGGGAGCTCTGGGATTTAACTGGAACATCCAACGTCTTGCTGCGCTCCACTGTGACGTATGAGGAGGACAGAAAGTGCAAACCCATCCACCCTCCCACACCCCCTAATGCTCGTTATGCATTTTTTTTTTTCATCCATGTCGTCACACCGCATCCAGATGTCCCACGAAGCAGGCCTGGCTTCCGGTTGCTCGGGACGAAGCTCGCCGAGGTAAAGCAGAAATACATTTAGCTATGTGCTGCACCGTGAGTCACAGCATGACCTGGTTAGTGAAGAGGAGGTTTATATTGGAGCCCACAATTTTTCACATCTCCAAAAATAACTCAAGTCTGCATGCAGATCTGCGAGCATGACATATGATGATTAAGGTAAGCAGACTGCATTGTTCTCTTCACCTGCTACACAACACACTTTCTGGGTGCACTGTGGACCATAAAATCCTGAAAATAGTTCAGTTTCGAAAACACCATCACATTAGTGACTATGCTCCTGGAGAAAACGTAACAGCTAAACATACAGCTATTCAAAACCATTTCCTTATTTGGCTTTTTAACTGGGTTATCTATGTGCTGGAGACAATGTGCTTGAATTTATGTGCCACTTTAAGAGCTACATAGCTAGAAAACAAAGCTCATCAATACACCAATCTGATTGTTTCATATTTTAACACAGTACAAGAGGGACTACATTGCTGCTTATGCATAACACCATTGTATTAAACCTGTTGAACACAATACAATAAAAGCATATTTTATACACATTAAAGGCTTAGGGGGCTTTTGATGATCTGTTGTCATGGTGTGGGTATCATGCAAGCACACAAAAGAGACAGAATCAGGGTCAAGTAGATATTAATGACTAAACGGAAGAAAACAAGCTAAGAGGACCGTAGACGACATGGAGGGAAAACAACAAAGAACCGAGCAGAAAAGCATAAGGTGTAAAAACAGGAGAATCAATGACTGAAAGCAAATCAAGAGCATAAAGACAGATGAAAAGGATTACCTAAAGACTGGACAAGCGAGTCCGATTGCCCGATGACGAGTTGAAACTGCTTATCTTGTGTTCTGCGTGGGCACACAGAAGCATACTGAGAGAAACAGAAGAAGCTGAAATCCATATATCGCACTTTGGAGGACCACAACGTCAAAGGTGTTTAAAGCCATAAGTTATAACCTATGTGTTTTCAACACACCCTGAAAAAGGAAACAAAAGCTGAGGTAGTTCCCTCCAAAGCTACTTAGCTAGCGCTAGGCTACTATACGTGTTGCTGGCTTCAGGCAGCGCTGACTAAGCGCACTGAGCCAACAGCTCGAACTGATACGTCATTTGGCCGGTGCTCTCCATAAAACCTCTGTTTACCTATGGTGGATGGCAGAGAATCGACCTCATTTCTCCCTTTACTGTAGGTAAATATAGGCTTTATGGAGCACGGTGGCCGCATGCCATAGTTCAAACCACGAATTGTAATATCAGCAGCTGAATCTGCCGCCGGTTAAATCTCCCGATCTACGAAGCTCACCGTGAGGCCCTGAGCTCACCGAAGACCGTAGCTCTGGTGCCGGAGTCCGGTCTTCTTCTGTAATGCTGCCTGAACTGGGTGGTAAACTGCATCTAAGCCTAAATACGGGCACCATTTTTATCTTATGTTGTTGATTTTAGTAAACAGAAACAGTGTAAGAGTAGTGATACAGTTAGCCAATCAGATGACAGAAACATGCATGTCATTAATCTTAACGAGCAAGCCGCCACATCTTGTTGAGTCTCCATGCCCACTCCCACACTGAATTGGCATAAAATGAAACAGACGGGGAAACCGACTCAGACGGCATTCTTTCATACAAGAGAACACTGAAAAATGAATAAAAACACCACTGAAGAGACCTTTAAATATGACAATAAAAACTGATTTTGCAGCCCTTTCTGTTTGTGTGTGGGGGGATTTTTATTGTTTGTTTAAGGCTTACATCTCAGACATTCTGACTTTAGATCAAATGAATCTGACCACGTATTGATGTTGTTGAAATGTCTGTACTGCACAGTATCAGTTTGTCTTAAAAACTACAGCAAAACCTTTTGACTAAACTTCCGATTACTAAAATACATAAATTCTGTTTTCATGTTTGATTTTAGAGATGTGTTGATCTGATATATATATCACAAAATTACAAGCAAGTTTTTCTGGACAAATGTTTCTTCATTTGTTTAATTTGCTGTGAAACATGTAAGCAGAAATGTATCATGATGGCTTTTAAACAAAGTAACATTATATTCACAGGAACATAGAAAATAGTTCCTCATCTGCCTCCAGAGTGTTATTCTAACATCCTCCTATGTAACAATAGCTCTGCCGAACCTTCCTCTTACTTGTTCTTTTGGCACCAATAAACGCATACAATGCATGTCATTATATTGTTATCTGTCTGCACTTCTGCTAAATACAACTGGGCACAGAAGAGACTGAGGAAGTTTGAAGATAAATAAACACAAAGATAGATTAGAAAGTTGGTGGTTATCCAGAGAAGGAGTGGTAAACAGCACTCTAAGCTCCTGGCTTTGTGGCAGCAGACTGGTCCTAGAACTGCAAAGTTGGAACACAACCCAACCTATAGTTGTACACCAAATGGTTCCAATTTCAGATTTTTATTATTCATCTTCACAACCTACAAATTCCAAAATAGTCTTTGTCATTTATAAACATTATAAAAGATCAGATGTTTGTAGAGATTTTTAAGATATATGGTGAGGAATGTGTGAAAGTGTTTTTGTAAAAATTATGCTTTATGCTTTGATAGTAGATCAAATTGCCTGTAAACAGTCTGCAGCTCATGTGGAACATTTGTTATCCAAGTGTGCATGTCATCTGGTAACACCACATTCCTGCAGACAATCGAATACATATACCTGAAGCTGTGCATGTGAAGTAACATTTACTGTAGACAATGAAAAAAAATGCTAAGATATCAACTATTAGGTTAGTAGTTTTAGACTAGACAGAAATAAAAAAAATGTATTTGTTTGTGGTAGGATTGCACAGTAACTACACAGTTGGCAGTAAAACTTCTCTTTTTCCACTAGCAACAGACAACTTTGTTGGGAATTGTTTCAGCCAACGAGACTAATTAAATTACAGACCTCAGAATGGCAGAGAAGAACTAGCCTGACAAAAAAATAAGAGATAATTGAATACAGAATGAATCTATAAGTTAAGGTGTGCTACAAGAGCATTTATTATTATTTAAACTTTGAACCTTTTGTCACGTTAGAACCACCAACTTTAAAGTTCAATTAGATTCTATATGATAGGCCAACAGAAATAGTGCATAATTATGTGATAGAAAGAGCAAGACATAGGTTTCGATTTTTATTTGCTTTTTTTTCACAGTTGAGTTAGATTATAGAAAAACATTACAAGCATTGAAAATGTCAGAGAGAATTTTTTTAGCTCATCATCTGCAAATGGAAAGAGTATGACACAAATGCAATCCCCCTAATCTACGGCCATCCACCAACGGTAACAATCCGAGTATCACATTGTTCACACACAACTCAAGCAGCCCCTTGATGACAGATGAAACGTTTTCAAGACAAGAAGAAAATTCCAGTTTAAACTCTCAAGACAATCAGAGCATCAGTCAAAAGTCACCTTGAAAACATTATCACCACGGTTCCACACGGAGAGGGCATCATCATGCTATGCAAATGTTTTCTTCAACAATGAATAGGGAAGCCTATCAGAGGTAATTAGGGATGTGTATCGTTTAGCTTTTATCCATTAAATGGTGCTGGTACTTAATCGGTGCTTGAAACTGTCCTTAAAGAATAGAAAACATACAAACTTCATCCAAAAACCATCTTAATAATTATGATCTAAGTAATCAAAGGATAACTGTGAATATATCACCATTCCTAAATGACCAAAAAGCCCACAGTTTTCAGTGTTCATAAAGGACAAATCCAGATGCAGTTGCTCTTTTTTTATAACATGTAGGTGAAACTAAGGTAGTAGAACTAACCAAAATATATGAATAAACTTAACATTTGGACATTACCAGTCTGTGTCCAACATCACATAAATCAAATGTATATAGACTTAGTAATCAAATTTCACAATTTATCACATCACCATAAGTAAAGATTCAGCTGATTAAACCCCAGTTAATCACATCAGGAAATGAATGCTCTTATTGTAAAGATGTACAAGGCTACTTCCGCTAATGACTTTGCACAAAGCCAAGCTCGAAAAAAAAACCCCTCTAAAACCAACAAGTAGAGCTCCGAAACTGAGCTCAAGGCAAAATATCCTCACTTTGTATTAAACTGTTCTCACTTTATAGGTGAGAAACCTGAAACGGTGAAAAATGGTCCTCAGTTTCAACGCTAGACAGGCAAACACACACACACACACACGTACATATGCTCGTTCACCCAGCTGATGGAAACACTGAGGCAGCGAATGGAAAGATGTCATATAGATATGAAGGTAGTAGGAGCTGGTGTCGGCTGGGAAGTGCTCACGTCATAGAAAGTGAGGGAAACACATTACTGTCACAACAGTGACAACAGTGAAAGCTTTGGGTCTGCACCTACACAGCTTTAAAGGAAAATAAGAGCATTACATTTAGACGAGGGCCAAAATGGCCGAGTGTATAGTGCAAAGACATCCAGAATCTGCTCTTTTATGCCACTTGAGGCTGTTGGCTCGAGGCTACATGAGTCACCACCAGGGTAGGAGGGTTGCGTTATGGATAATTTAAGTATCTTTAAGAGTGGACGTGCTGCTAAAGAGCTTTGCATTGCTTTTTATTCTATCAGTTTTTACATATACAAAGGGATGAGAAGTCTGACAATGCTATTTGTTGCAAAGCAAATGTCTTCGAGGGTCTGAGTCATTTAAGATAGGAGATAGATTTGCCAACATCAAGTAATAATAAAATAATACATTAAAACAAGTCAAATCAAAACCAGGAACATGCCTGAAGACTCAGCAGCTCCGCAGTACATTTTGTCTGCATTCCATCGTTTACAGTAGTGTTGTGATTGTGTGGCCCCTGTACTCAGTCAACAATGACATCCTGGACATAGTGTTTCTTGATGGAGACAGATATATTGTCCCAACAGGAGTTTCTACAGGATAACCTTAAAGGGTATATATATATATATATATATATATTATATATAAATATATAATATATATATAAATTATATATAATAATAATATATATATATAATATATATATATATATATATATATTACACAATGTGATGCTGAGAGATGCCCTAAAACCTGACCTTTTTTTTTTAGAAACAAAACACTGACAAAGAAATACCTTCATCTAGAGACAAAACAGGTCAAAAAAGAACAAAAAAACCCACTTATTCCAGAGGGGAAACCCAAAATGCAGCATTTATGAAGATTTTTATGATTGAGATGCATGCCTAGAACATGTTAAATGATACTTTCTGATTGAATATTCATATTATCTTTCTGACTACGGTTTAAAAAGTAATAACCCAAGAATAAAGTATGAAAAAGTATCCAGCTAAAACTTGAGGACATAATATGAGGATTTAGTATATACGGGGACTTTCCCTTTGAGTGATTACCTACTGCTTCAAAAAACAATGGAAAGAAAGCTACTGTATTGTTCTGAAAACTCCATGAGACAAAACGCTCATTCCTTTCTAAATGTCTAACAGATTCAAACACACAGTTAAACTCTTGCTCCAACCATATACATTATTTGATTAATTTAGTACTCTGTCTAATAATCCCTCAAATAATCAAGTGTTATGGACCTCAGGCAGTAACAAGCTTTTATTCTTACAGAATGAAAAGACACAGAAAAGGTATAATTTCCCTATCAGTACTTGGGAAACAGAAATCCAAAGCTAGTTATGCTAGTTAGCTCAATGTCAAAGGCAATCCAGTAATGGTCCTTGTGCTAATGCAATGACTGATGGTAAAAACATTTCCACGGCAATATGTTGTGTTTCAATAAAAGAGGCTAACTGAAGTTTTTAATTGCCAATGCACTCAGAAAGACATCTTTTTTATGGGTTTTTGTGAGATATTTCATATTGTTCTAGTTAGTATTTGTGCTCAGTGAAGCTTTTTCAGAGATTCACAGGTACACTGACAGGCAGACGAGCTGTGACATTTCCTCTTTCTATTTTACTCTTTGGCAGTCTCTCTAAGGAGAAGAGGAGGGGGCCCAGGTTGGTGACTCATACAATGTCTGCCTACATCTACCTTTCCTGAATCAATGACAGAGGGAAGTGAGGATGACAATGTTTATTTTTCCTTTTCGTAGTGGCTCCAAGCTCTACCTATGCTGATTTAGGACCCAAACCCCATCCCCCCTCCACAACAAACTTCTGACCCCCTTTTTTTGTATGTGGAGGGGGCAACCCGTCCTTCATTGTTCACGGAAAGCTATCAGATAAACAGAAGCAGCTGCTTTATCTAGATGAACCCACCGCCCTGGTTACGAGGAACTGCTGCTTCTTGATAAGGGTTGTCTGTAGGCAGGGTAGTAAGCTGGGGTTCTATAAGCCGAAAAACAATGACGGAGGGAAGAACAAAAACCCCAAATGTCCACTGGTAACATTGTACTCAAGAAAATACTATCTGCTCAGTCCAGACATTCTGGAAATTCCAAAAAGTGTTGCTTTAACACTTGCAGCTAGATTTATGTGGCATTGATTTTGCTAAAAAAACAAAACTCAAACACATTAATAACTCTTTAAGTCATAAGCAGTTGTTCAGGCATGGAAAGACCAAATTGATTTTTACCACAGAAGTTACTGCTGCTCTGTATTAAGAATATTTCGTGACGTCAAATGAGTCATCTAGTAGGATTTTAATGTTGGAGAGAAGGTTAGTACTTTTTCTGTATAGAGCCAATGCAGTGATGTTGGACTAGGTTTTTTCAACACCAGTTTGGAAGGTTGGAAAAAAGTTGTAATAAATTTAAAATATATTTACGAAGGTATTCACACACTCATCCAGTTGATGGATATCTGGTGTACCAAAAACTTCCATGGCCAAAGTCCTGTAAAAACCAACACTTAGGCATGCAGACTGCTTCTACTAATATTTTTTTTAAAGAATAGTTCGATATCAGTGATTCCCAACGTGGTACCAAAATTGTTCAGGTAAAAATTTCCTAGCAGCAAATTATTCAATAGTAATTTTTTTGAGATATTAATGTGGAAGATATGGGTAATGAGTAGGACTCAACAAATCAACAAATTCTGCGGCTCATAGTGTACAGAGGTCACCAGCGTATTCCAAAATGTACAGGCCTCAAAATTGTAGATTAGGTTAAATACCGTATATAGAGAGCTGCCCCAAATTCTCATATCACCAAGTGCAATACAAAGTGTTGATTGTATGGTGGAAAGTACGCCAACACTGGACTCCGAAGCAGAGGACAAGTGTTCTCTGGAATGATGAATCATGCCTCTTTATCTGGCAATCTAATGAACAAGTCTGCATTTGTCAGCTTGCAGGAGAACAGCAGTTGCTTGGCTACATAGTGGCAAATATAAAGTTTTGTTCAGAGGAGATTATGGCATGGGATTATTTTACAGGAGTTGAACTTGGCTTGCATATATTCAGTTTACCAAGAAAGTTTGGACATTTTTGGCCTCTCTCTGTTTCAACATTAAAATCGGTTCACACTGTGGGTTTTATAGCTGACAAATCATTTGTCATGAATAGACTCGTACAAAAAAAAATAAACAAATGGTGAGCCTGAGTCTGATTCACACGTCTTTGACCGTTCCGTGACCGTTGTGTGTGACAAGCCATCCAATGGCTTACTCTCACGACCACATCCCTCTTTTGTGGAATGTCTCTTCTTTTTATGTCTTTTTTTTATTACTGTCTTCTTTCTGTATTTCGATACTTTGATGCTGATTTTTTAGGTGCTCAACTGTACGTCGCCTTGTTTTGACTGTGTGTTTTTCAAGCTTTGGCAGCAAATTGTTGCCATCTTGGGTATATGTCGACTTTAATGACACATGCTTTTTGGTGACGCATGCTCTTGTCATTCATATGTCCTGCTAGAAGGAGACGTTGTGCAGCTTGACTCAATAAAACCTCGCGTTGTATACTGAACCACCTCTCTAGAGCTCACACAGTGGGATCCGGGCTTTAGGTGCAGAGCAGTGTGCCAAGCAAGACAGATGAAGGAGTTAAGTGTGGAAGAACTGCACTGACATGAGCACACTTCTGACGGAAACCCAACTGAATACTGCATCCCATTTCTGCAAGTGACCATATAGACAAGGAGACATTTTATTGCTATTAATCCACTAAATCCTTGTGTAATAAACTGGTTATAAAGGGCTTCACAGTGTAGCAGTTGACAGCACTGTTGCCTTCAGGCAAGAAGGTCCCCGGGTTTACATCCTGTCCTTAACATGACTGTGATGCACTGACGACCTGTCCAGGTTACACTGCGCTACCCACCCTCCAGCATTGGATAAATCGTATGGATAGTGGCTGAATGGACTAATGGACTTAAATGCATCTGAATAATGTTGTGCTTACTTTAACTGTTATCTAAGTTGAGTTTAGTAGGCCAAAATCTCCATGTAACAAAAAGCATATTTCATGAGGTCTTACGAGTCATACTTAACATGTAGAGTGCAAAGGGTTGAAACAAAATGTATTTTCATAGTTAATGTAAAAAACAAATTAACATTAGTATCATCACGTTAGCAAATGGTAACATGTGAAAAAAGCTGGACTCTTCTCCATTCACAACATTCTTTTTCTCATAATTAATACTTCCACACTTTGTTAACTTGAACTTTAGCCTGTTGTTGACTCAGTTGTGCAGGTTTTTCCCCCATCAAAGCTGATTCTTTGACCCCTGGCACTTCCTCATACTAACAGGCCTTTAGGCAACACAATGGACTACAAGTTAGTCTATAGGACCCTTTTTCTCAGCTTTAGCAAGCATTTCCTCAGGACAACAGTTAATGACAACTTTTGAGATAGTAGTCGGGACATCTTGGATGACTCAAACTTGATTCATAGAGGAAGAAAAGGAGGAGGAAAAGAAACTAACTTCTTGATAGTAATATCAAAATCCCAGGGAATTTACTCAGAATAAACGGAACTTCCTTCTCTTTTGCTTAAAGACAGCCCACATAGTTTACTTTGACACTGGAAATAAATGGTGGTTGTCATTCTTGTTCTGGTTTTAGCGGCCTGGGGGTCTTTCACTGGGATTTGCAATTGGGAATTTGATGCAAAGACTATATGTTAGTAAAATACTTAAAAACAGATATGAGGTGAATGGGAAAATATGAAAAATGATATCTTGTAGAGCTCTAAAACAACCAGTTCTAAAGATTTATTACTCGCCTGTATCTGCTTCCTGGTCTGATGCAAAATGTTGTTCTTCGCATCCAAAGTTTTGAATCTCAAACTCACATTTATAGGAATGTGCATTGAAAATATAAAATCGTGAATTAACAAACCAAGGCCTGAATGAAGAAACAAAGTTAGTAACATTCAGTAATCTGGAATCAGTTGCAAAGCTATTTCTAAAGCTTTGGGACTCCAGCAACCCAAAGGGAGACAAATTATCCCAAATGGTGAAAACAAACACCAGTGGTGAAACTTCCAAAAGTAGTCATCCCAACCAAACTTACTCTAAGAGCGAAACCACGACTCATGCAGGTGGTCATAAAAGAATCCAGATCAACATCTAAAGCTCTTTAGGCCTAACCTGGGATTTCAATGACGTCGCACTTGCTGCCATTACAGCTGTAGTCTGCGTGAATTGAGGAAAGGGAACCTGAGGAAGCTCAACTTAGTCCAACTGGTCATTCAGTTAGTGCAATTTGGAAACACACAAACGCAAACCATTTAGATGTCTGCAGTAGCAAGTTCTGTCTAACCGACCGCCGTGGAGCACAGTGTGAAAGTCCTTCTCAGACTACAAATGTGATGGAGCACGGCAGTGAAGTCATTGTAATCGCGCAATATTGTAGTTGTATTTTTGCTTCAAAATCACCCCGAGAGACTAATAAGCACCTCCGAGACGTTCTGAACTCGGAGGAGAGTCCTGCTATCTTATAACTAATAAAACATGGTGGAGGTTGAAAAAAAGTGAACTTCTCCTTTAAGGTCTGTATTCAACAATAAAAGAGAGACTGGGGGTAAAATAGCATTTATCAGAGCGGTTCAAGGTCAGATTACTTGCCCTGAAAGACATCCTGTATGGTCATTATTATTTTGTAGAAAATATTATCTGGCTAACAAAGATAACCCTTTTAGGGGATAAGCATCCTGTTACATGTGGTGAAAAACTTTCAGAAAAAGATTTAAAAAAACTGAGAGTCAATTAATATATATAAAATGAATTCTGCTCTCTACCGGAAAGTCCTGTATAATATGTAGTCACTGGTTTCTGACTTTATGATCAAGCACACTTAGATTAGGCAGCTGAACAATGATCAAAATCAAACTAGCAGGTTTATCTAGATTGCAGATAGCAGTTCTATCAAGATTAAAGATAGCAGTTTTTGCTGTAGAAGCGGGCATAAACATTTGTTATGTTTTGGAGACGATTACTTTTATAAGGCCAGATTAGTTGACAAAATCTTTTTCTCCAAACAAATTAAATCAGTATTTAAAAAGTGCATGTTGCATTCCCTCATGTTTCCTTTGTCTGACAAAAACTTTGATCATCTAAACCTAAGCTACATTTTCTAAGAAGCCACTTACTTCTTCATGGCACTCTCAGCACATCTCGAAAACTGAAAGTCTTGACTCAGTTTAAGGGAAAGATTTGTGGTAAAATGTCTGAGCTTACAAGCATTTTGCTGTCTGGTCACAAGGACAAATAGGCAGAAGTTTTATTTATTTATTTATTTGTTTTTACAACCATCTGCAGCCTCATTTGCTGCCAGCATTATATTCCGCATTAAAACCTGTCACACTCATGTGTCACAACTCACAGTCTTACTATTATCATGACACCTAAGCTGTCCACGCACAGTCTGGGCATACTCTCAGAGAAATCCTCTATTTATTTTCTCTTTTGAAAATAAACAAAGACAAACCAACACCATAAGAACATTACTTGAATCTTCTGTGGAAACAAGCCGTGTGAAGGGGGTGTCAATATTGCTGACGACGCAGCAAAAAGCACAATTTAAATTTTAATTATCAGCAGGAACATTGCCTGCATTTTGGCTGCCGTATCCAGCTCATGTTAATTCACTTCTATCATTTTTCGTCTGTTTCCTCCGTCGTCCCCGTGCTTCAAAAACACATTATTATGACATCACATGAAGGTCTAATGGGAAGCGCATTAAAGTGTGTAATTGTGACTCATTTAGTTTACAAAAAGCATCTAAGTGCAACTCCGAAAGCAACTTTAACTGGCCCGTCGTGATGTTTTGTCTTTCTGCTCTGCCAGACAATCATTCATCTCGTGTTTACCTTGGTGCAGTAAAAATCAATGCAGATCATAAAAAAGGAAGAAGAAAAGATCAAAAGGTAATTTCCTGTCTCCAGAACGTCAAGTCACTGTCGCAAGCTAATGGCTGTTTTATCTACCACTGCCATTAATGGAGCAATTCGCCATACACCTCCCCCATTTGTCTGGATGGAAGTAGTTCTGCTCTGAGTCAGTTTATCTCTGTTCTTTGTTTCTTGTGAGTCGTGCAGCTATAAACGGTGAGTTTGGAAAACTGATAGGAAAAGGCTCCTTGGTGCCGGTTCATTAGAGAAGCGATCAATGCCCTGGAAATGAGCCTTTACCTGAATTCAATCAGTGACGGACTTAAACCCTGTTATCATGAAATGACTCTGGGCTTGATGAAAGGGGACGAGTCAAGCAGACGTCTCCAGGGAGAGGAGCCGGGCGGGACAGAGAGATGCCAGTAGGGCAATTTTCCCTTTAAAGTGGAATTCCTAAAAAAACATCTGTGAGCAAAAGCAAGGAAGTTGGATGGAATTTTTAACCTGGTGTTGGCAGAGTGGAAAGCTAATCTTTGCGATTTTCTGACAACCCAAAATCACTAATGTACACTGACTAGTCTGTCAGGTTAGATTATTCAGCTATATTCTATATACACAAAAGGGAATGTGCAATGACATTCATCAAATAGTAATTTTGGAATAGCTGTTAGGATTTACTGTTGATGATTCACAGGTTTCCCACATTTTGTCATGGAGTTTTCAAAGGACCCAGTCGAAAAGAACGTCTCGATAAAAAAAGATTATTTAATGTGAAACAATTTAAAACATAACTTACAGCACAGACACTAGTAGAACAAAGGCGCAAACAGGAACAAACAGGAGGATCTGATCGAGAGAAGCTTCCAGCAAGTATTGGGACACAGGATTGCTATGAGACACAGATGGCTGATAGAACAGGTTGGAGGTGTGGAGAAGGGAAAAAAGACTGCAGATTACTTACAGCTCCATTTAGCAGGAAGGAAAACAGAGACGAAAAACCGGGGAAAAGACTAAGAATAAGAAAATCTAAAAAAAGAATAAAGAAGCACAAAGAAAAACTCAAGGTAAAAGCACTAATGAATATAAGAGGAAGGAGAAGAGAAAAACAGAACAGAAATAAAACACAAGTATAAACATTTTGCAGAAATAAACTTAAAAAACAAACAATAATCCAATTGAGAGAAATAAAGTAAAATGCAGAACTAACACAAAGGAACTTTATGAGATAAGAAAGTAACTAAGATCAAAAACCACCCATAATATTAAAACAATGGTAGAAACATCCAAGTATAATAACACATTTAGTGCAACAGAATGCTGGAAGAATTCCCTTGAAAATATTTATGAAGACAAAAGTATTCTGCAATATAGTTTTTATTTAACTTACCATAAATTATTTAAAATGAACGGCAGATGAAAACTCTCGTTAACAAATTAAAGCAGAGATTTTCATTTTAACTACAGTTACTATTTGTACACCTGCAGAATACGATTTACAATAAACTTTATGTTTCTTCTGATATGTTTCTTCTGAATAGGAATAATGTCAATATTTTGGAGGGACCCAAACAGAGACCCAACTTAAATTTGAGAGATAATCTGTGCAAAGAGTACAAAATGGTGGCCTTCCAACCTTAAAAGACGTGTAAATCATCACCAAGATAACTTAGTTTTATTCAAAATGAATCATCCTTTTTTATAGTTTCATTATCTTTTGAGGCATACCTGTCTCACTTATCTTATCTAAAACAAGCTGTGGGTTGAATTAAAAATAATTCAAATCTAAATTTTCAAGAAGGATAAATAATTCTGAGCTTGTTTGCATATCTTAAACTACAAAAAACAAGATTATTGAAAAATTTTTCTTATTATTTGTTCTAAATATATTTTAAATGTTGGAGCACACTTCATGGTGGTAGAACTGTTGCCATGGAGCAATATGTTCCTCAGGGTCAAAGTGGGCATGGTGAACGGGGGCATTTACGGTATATTACATTCATTTAATTTAAAATTGACATGAGATCCTTTAACAGTTTCAGTGTATTAGAAATGGATGGAAATGGATTTCTTGACAGTAGTTGCCTTTTTCTGCAGTTTTCACACAGGAAATGGACAGAGAGAGAGGGAGTTTTCCATATTCTATCACATAATTTTGAAAATCATTGGTATATTAAAGAGTGTATGAAGTAGACCAACCTAAAGTGTAGCATAATTTTGAAATAGAAGTAAACTGAAAATGCACATTTCCATTCATCCATCCATCCATCCATCCATCCATAAAGCCTATTTTGCCTTGTGAGAACACTGACACCCTCCAACTTATTGTTTAGTACATTGCCTAATTTTTCTCCAGAATATTCCAGAATCCATCTATCGGCATGCAAAATATCTGCATGCCGATACGTTTTGTAAATGAAAAAGATCGAGTAGACAGTTACGCTGCTCACACATTCCCACTTGCACACCTGAAGGAACTAATGCAACTCTCAGGTCGACTAATTTGTGACGGCGGTGATTGCACGAAAAAAGCATCCGCGTACAGAAGCAGGGTGAACATCATGAATGAGGCAGAAGAGTGACCATCCCCACCCTGCCGACACATCGTCTCAGTGACAGTTGATGCTTTAAATGCTTATTTGAACTCATTTGATGGCATTTACCTTTCCTTTTGACTCATCCTCCCAACCTGCATTCAGTTTCACCCTTTCCCCTCGTTGCAAACCTGATAAATGTCAACTCAAATAGCCTTCACTTCTCCCTAGCGAGCCTCCACCCCTGTCCCACCAGCCTCTTATTATCCTGATCTCAACCTCACCTGCTGTGCACTCCTCCTCCTTCAGGCCACCTGTCGTCACAGAACCTGAAATTAATTTGGCATCTCTTCTAGCTCCTATAAGCAGAGAGCGCTTTTAAACTTCCTACCTCAATACAAGCACACAGGGAGCTTTCAAGCCACTTACGTCCATCTCATCTGGCTACGGGTGTCAGGCATCACCCGATGAGTCAGCAGCTGTCACCACCCACCTGCCTTCACACTCTTATTAGCAGCTGCCGTCGTCAGAGCGGTAATGATGCTCCTGACCTCAGTTTTTATGACTTGTGAGTTCACAATGAGGCTCCTTTGAACCAATTGCTGTGTTCTTACTTTTATTTCACTGGCAGCATAAAGTGTGTGGGTGATGGTGGGGTGGCAATGTACAAGAGAGAAAAAGAATGGTCCAACTGGAAGGTCATTATCAGTGCGAGATTTGTTGCTGATGTACAATTTCTGTTTTTGTAAAGCCTTGGCTTACAAACAGCAAGTTTTCTTTGACAACCATAACTGTCAGCATTTTAAATATCTTTAAGTCTAGTTCTCCTGCTTGTGTTCCAGTCTTTAAATATGAATATTAGGACCAAGAATGACATAAGACACATTAATTTAAAAACAGGATTTAATAGCTTTGAAATATAAAAAATGATTCAGAGTAATGTTGAGGTGACTCAGTGATCCCCTCTCCAGCCAAAAAAGCTGCCAGCAATTCCAGCCAAGCATGTCCCATGACCGACAAAGGCCAGGATAAATAATAAAACAGCACATTTGCTGTACTATAATACTGACCAAATACTTAAGCCTGTAGAGAAAGCTAAATGTATTCAGAATTGGCATACTGGATCCTTTTTAGGTTTCAAGTAGGGGTGTGCAAAGCAGCCCGTGTTCGCATCTGAATTTGTATTTGATGAGGGAGGGGAGTATTTGTATTTGCAGATGTCCACACCTTTGATACCTTAGAAACACAACCTACCTGTTTTAGACCACACCGTTCCGTACCGTCTGGGTCAGCAGCGACGCTAGCAGAAAAGGGGGCACTACTGGACTCTTTCCACAATCTAAGAAGCCAGCTAGAATGTCTTGGACATCAGATCAAGATGCCTACTGGATTTTCCTCTCTTTCAAGCAGAAAGATAAACCATCTAGTTGCAACCAATGGGCAGCTATATCAATATATCTGGCACATGTGTTTCTGTGGGACAAAAAGCTACAAAGAACCCACAGGTTACAAGGACACAAAAAACTTTAACAATGCTGTGCAAATTTAGAGTTCGTCTATGAATTGGCAGAGGAGGATGATTTTGAAATTTAAATACAGAGTTTATACAGGTTTTATCATCTTTATGAGACTGCTGCTTTTTACTTTTATTCTGGAGAATAGAAAATACTTCTCAGAATATTATTTCTGTTTTTTGTTCATTTTTGGAAAATTAAAAAGCAAGCTATTACTGGTACTGATAAAATTTCTAATTTAGGAGAGTAATTTAGCTTTTTAGAAGTTTATTTAACTATTCCTTCTAACCACAGAGACTGTATGCTTTAACTTTGATTTTAAAACAAAAGTCTAGACCCAGTCCTGAAAGTGTTTGAGGAGTGAGCAATGTGTCCACTGAAAAACCCAAGTGTCCATTAAAAATCAAAATATGGTCACCCTAAAAAAATTTTTGGTGCTTTTTTTTTTAAAGACAATGTTCTGAAAATATACTTCGAATTACACTTCAGTTTTAGGTCTGTTCAATGTTGGCCAAGGATATATATTTTCTTTTACTACTCTTCTGAATTTACTTTCATTTAACTGCATTTTTCAAACAATAAAATATCTTAAGATAACAGTATTCACAGCTGTGAGGTTTGATTGTCATCCTCCAAAATCCTTTCATATTTAAATAACTTTGTTTTCATAGGCAAAAAATGTTGTACTTTCAAAATGCGATTAATCAAAATTAGTAAATTAAAAATCCTCTAATTCAATTCAGTTTACTTCTATTTATATAGCGCCAATTCAAAACAAAAGTCATTTCAATTCAATTATGCAAACATTCCAATCAATGATTCCTATGTAAGGATTCCCAGCAGATTGCGATGAGTCATCGACATGAGGTTGTGTCCGGATCATGCAGACTCCAACCACAGCAATTCCTCAGCAATCCCTCATACTGAGCAAACATGTAGCGACAGTGGAGAGGAAAAACTCCACTTTAACAGGAAGAAACCTCCGGCAGAACCTGGCTCAGTACCAGCGGTCATCTGCCACGACCTCAAGAGTCGACCGTAATGAATTGTATAAATGTTTTAATTGAGTCCCACCCCTAATTTATACATCTATTTGTGAATTGTGGTTGTTAAGCTCTCAGTTTGCACTGTTTGAATTGTTTTGTCATAGTTTCTTTTTTCACTCTTTTATCCTTCCTGTGGGTGTGGCGGCAGACTGAGGTGTTTTTTTCTGTTTTCTTTATTCCCCTTCATCTCTTGTACCTTTATATCACCTTCTCCCTCTTAACTTTTTTTCTACCTCTCTTCATCTTCTTTATTTTCCACACTTTATTTTCTGTCTGTGTCCCTTTCATCAGAAAAAAAGGCCCAAAGCAATTTCTATTTAAGATTTTTTACACAGATATATCAAGTGGATTAGCAATAGCCATTATGCCCCATTTGTGAAGGTAAATCTGTTGGGGCTCGACTTGGTACTCAGATACCAATTCAGAATGCCACACTGTCGTACAGGACACATAATATATAGGGTTGCTGTCCTGCAAAAAGGTGAAGAAAAGCACCCCCACGGCATGAAGCCATGTTTACAAGGGAGATGGGGAGTTCAGGAAGCTCTATATTGTTTTTTTTTTCCACATAGGATGCTGGTACTTTGGCAATTTTGGTCTCATCTGACCAGCGAACCTTCCTGCACCTCTTCCCTTTTATGCTATCCGAATTGCAGGAAACTACTTATTTATGCTCTTCTTCATGCCACTCTTTAATAGAGGCCAGATTCATGGAGTTCATGATGAACAGTGGTCTTGTTAATAGATAGTCATATCTGAGCTGTTGATCTGTGCAGCTCCTCCACAGATACAATGGACCTCTTGGCTGCTTCTCTGATTAGTGTTCTCCTTGCCCTGCCTTTCAGTGTACATGCGCGCATTGTAGATTTGCAGTCGTGGCAAACTCTTGTATTTTAGGTGATGAACGGAACAGTGCTTTGTAAGATGTTCAAGGTGGATTGTGAAAATGCACATCAGATAATGTACAAACATTCTGAAAGCAAAAGAGATGTTTCCCCTCCATATTACAATAAATTACCACAAAATATAATTTTTATGAAATACAGTCAGTTATGATGAAAGAATGCAAAAGGTTTTATGTGTATAATATAAGACTCCTACAAGGCAGTGTTAAACCATCCAAAAATGTCTAGAAAAAACCCCCAAAAAAACAAGTAAGTTTCCTGTTTTAAAGGAAGTTGAGCGTCACTTGAAGCGAGGACAGGAAAAGTACACTGGCCAACAGGAAACTGTTCCCTTCTGCATGCCAAACACTGTCGGCAGGAATGTGTGCATAACCTTTTTAATCTGTACTCAGTTACTGCTGAATCCGCTGTTTTGTTTTACGTGTGGAAAAAAATGTCCTGAACTTGTTGTTCCTGTCCAGGTTTGGACAGTTATTGACTCTCTTGATTTCTGAAAAATACCAAATGATCTGTTTGGAATAAAATCATAATTTTGTAGTTTGATTTATAGCATGTGCCATAAAAAGCAACTCATATTTGTATACATACTTGTCAGGTTTTTCGTAATCATTTGATCAGTGCCTTAAAAAGCAAGCATGCGTAAAGTGATAACTCCTGAAGAGTAGCTTTATAATTCTTACTATGAAAATGACTTTTTATTATTATGGTATAGATCTTTTATCTCTTGACAAAGACTCCCACTCAAATTGTCTGGATCCAGAAGGGGAGGAAACAGATACGATGCATGGTTTCTGGGCCCAGCACTCTCCCCTGTTTACCCACCAACATCCCGCACAAACAGGCCTGCCTCAAAGTCAGACAACAGTGAGTAATCTTGACCAATCTGTTCTTCCATTTCTCTGGCTTCTGCTTCCTCGCATTAGGCCACAGCCTCAAGCCAAGGGCTCAGCTGGCGTCATGCGGAGCTGCCGAGCAGGAGGGCGGCGGGCTGAAGGCGCACGCAGCCCACCTGGCTGTTACACTAGGTGCTATCACTGAAAATGATGATAGCAGGGACTGTAGTGTCACTTGATGATCATGGCAAAGCTGATATGGAGAACCATCTGAGGAGAGATGCTGATGAGCATTTAGAGGAACAGTTTAAACTTATTACCAGTAACAATTGTAGAAGGATTTTAGGTATGTTGCGGTGAAGATCTAAAAAAATAAAGAAATAATATTGCTGAATAAACAAATCAAACCAAGGTCACTTTCAAATGCTACTAAATAGATCTGATGTTATTGTATCAAATCCACATTTTACCAGCTTGTGTTCTGCCATCGACACAGTTACTAGTTGAGCTCTGTTTTCACTGCTGAGCACTGCACTCAACTGCACTCGACTCAAATCAAGGAGAATTGTGATCTCTCTTTGTAATAGTCATCAGAACTCTCGCTGCAGCATTTTGGCTCAACTGAAGGATTTTAATTGCATTTCGTGGACTTCCTGACAATAAGGAGTTACAGTAGTCCAGCCTTGAAGTAACAAATGCATGGACTAGTTTCTCAGCATCAGTCCCGGACAGGATGTTTCTAATTTTAGCAATATTCCGAAGGTGGAGGAAAGAAATCTTCAAAACCTGTTTAATATGGGATTTAAATGTCATGTCTTGGTCAAAAACTACACAGAGGTTCTTTACGCAATTACCAGAGGTCAGTTTAATGCCATCCAGATTGAGTGACTGATTTAGCAGTTTCCTTCTTAAAGGTTCTGGTCCAAAGACAACAACTTCTGTCTTGTCTGATTTTAAAAGCAGAACATTCAGAGTCATGCAGGTTTTTATGTCTTCAAGAGATGCCTGTAATCTACCTAACTGATTGCATTAATCTGAATTTATGGATAGATATAGTTGTGTATCATCAGTATAACTGGGCAAATTCATACCATGCTGTCTAATTAACTGATTTGGATTGCGTGAAATAAGTATCTGAACCCCTGGATATACCTGAGTGAAAACCTCCTTCCTTCTGCGAGGAAAGTGAAAATGGGTCATGGATGGGTGTTCCAGCATGTCAATGTCCCAGAACATACAGCAAAGACATCAAAGAAGGTGCTCATGAAGGACATTAAGGTCATGGAGCTTAGTCAGTCTCTGGACCTTAATCAAATAGAAAACCTATGGAGGAAGCTGAAGCTCAAAGTTGACAGAGACATCCTTGAAACCTTAGCGATTTAGAGATGATCTGCAAAGAAATTCTTCCTAAAATGTGCTTACAAACAAGGGTTTTGTCAAGTATTGAGTCTTTTTTTGTTAAAGGGTTCAAATACTTATTTCAATCAATTAAATGTTAATCAGTTTCTATTATTTATTTAAAGTAATTATTTTCAATTTTCCATTTGATGTGCTATCTGTCACTGTTAAAAATAAACATACCTTTAAAATTATACTGTTCTGAGACTTTTCATTTCTTTGTCATTTGACAAACTTACAAAATCAGCGATGGTTCAAATAATTATTTCCCCCAATTTTCGTAAATTAACTATGATGGACAGTTAACTCCCACAAGATACACTCTCTATCCTTTTACTTTTAAACGGGCTGCTTATCAAGCGATTGAAGATTCAGTTCTTTGCAGGGAACATGTTGAACTGTTTTTCAACTTGAGACTGTGGTCAGAAAATGAATATGCTCGGAAGAGAGGCTTACAATAACTCAGGATGTGGCCACGCTGTGGCTGAACACAGGTGCAAGTAACACTTTCTCTACATATTACAATAAAATCTTAAAATATACAAAATCATGTATTTTCTATTTTAGCAAGAGGTTATACAGTATCTGAGGAAACGTAAGCTAAAAGCGAAACACTCAGTGGAAAACACCTGATTTTCTCAAGCAAACAGAAAGTTCTCAGTTCTGTTTCAAACCTCACTACCACAGTATTTTTCTTTGGCAGAATAACTACAAAAGAAATGGTTAATGACAGATTCTGCAACAATATTATAATGACCAAAGACAACTCTGAAGAATGACAGTATTACTGTTGATTTAATCTTTAACATTTTGGTAAGGTGAAGGACTCAACTGCAGGCAGGATCAGGTTTAGAGTAGTTTTGATCAAATAAAATAAATAAAAAACTTGAAATGAGCAATGAAGGAAATCTACTATTAGTAGCAACAACAAACAACAAAAGAACATGGAACAGGGCAACGACACCATGTGAGTGTAATAAGATGAATGTGCTTCAGCTGTAATGAATTGAATGAGGTACTGAGGAGGAATAGCTGGCATAAAATCCATGTAAAAATTACAGAAAAGGACTGGGGGAAAACCCGAGCAGGATAAACACACAGAAACATATTAATGTAAAACCACCACTTACTAAAACATGAGTATATATAAGTATCAACTAAAACACACAGAACATAAAATCAAAGGAAACAAAAGGAAACAAGAAGACTAACTCATGACTTATTTACTGATCCACCCCCCTGATCACTGAATATTTGTGGACATTTTTTTTATTGTTCTCTCAGAAATGCAATTAAAATAACATTTAACCTTTGCTAAAAAAAACAGCGAGCATGTGTGATACCTTAATTGTTGTTTAACTGAATGTGCATTTATATAAGCCATTTTTTTGTTGGGTCAAATTAATGATATCAAACAACTAAAAGAAAATCTTAGTTTGATTCAAACTTCAGCTTATCTGGGTTGTGTTTCTAAGTGTAAAGTAACATAAAGCATCAGTTTTGTTATGATCTGTCACTGTCTGCGTCATCGTTCCTCCCTGATTCTTCCTTCCCCATCTGTCTCTTTCAATTATCCCTAGTTTGTTTCACCTGTTGTGCTTCTCAGGTGCTCTTTATTCCATTATTAGCCACCCCACTATTTATACCTTTCTTTGTCTGTCTGTCTTTGTCGGATCCTCTTCAAACCTTCCCCTGTGTGGTTCCTTGTCCTGTGCGCCCTTCGAAGATTTTGGCTATTTTCAATAAAATAGGAAATAACTTTTCTAAGCCTGTCTCTGCACTTGAGTCCAACCCACTAAACCTGACAGAAAGATCCGACCACAAAGAAGGCTCAGGAGAGAAGCACTATTCACCTACAGAGTTCAGCTGCCGATCCCCAGCATATTTTCTGGCCCGCCTGCACGAGGACCCTGAGGAGATTCCCGAACCTCCGGCAGGTACGGCTGCCTTCCTGCCCCCTTCCCGGGGTCGGGGACGAAGGCGTCGTCAGGCAGCTCCGTTTTCCTCCCAGAGGAGCTCAGTTTCAGCCCTCGTCGATCCCAGAGGGACCTTGCCATCCAGCGATTTGCCGGCCGAGGTATTCTCCAGCGGCGGGAGTCACGCTCTTCTCCCCACCGTTGCGGCAGACTCCCTGCTCCGCTCTGCTCCGTTCTGCTCCTCCCGGTTGCCGCAGCCCTTCACTCTGTCCTCGGTTGCCGTTACCGTCTTTAGAGGTGTCCAGTGTGCCAGACCAACAACTCGACTCCCAGGCTCTTCATCCTGCCGTGAGGTAGGAGTTTGTTGCGACGATAACGGCCTTCTGGAGAAGACAGCTTCCCTCGATATCTGTGCAAAGTTCTCAGCGGCAAATGATTTACTCGACATCCTCTGCGAGCATTCACCTCTCCTCTCCTTCCTGGACCTAGCCTGGGTGTAGGAAGAGACCAAGTGGACTTGGGCCGAGCTCTTCGGCCGTATGCCCCCTCCTCGGCCGCAAAAACAGCTGTGTTTCCCTGCAGTTCCGGGCTTCCGCCTCCCGTGGGACTTCAGAACAGGTTTCAGGATCCAACGCTTTTGGACTGATTCTGGAGGTTGGGATTTCGGAGGGCGTTCCGGGATTCACACCCTCAGGGTGCTCTCTGGAACCCGGACCTTTGGAATGCGATCCGAAGGCTGATTTTCCTGAACCTGCTTCTGAGTCCAGGCCTTCTACCGGTGTTCCTGGGCCTGGTTCTCCAGGGGATGTTCCTGAACCCGTTTCTTTAGAGACTGTTTCTAAACGTTCTTCAGAAACTGGTTCTGAACCCCATACAGAGAGTGATCCGGAACCCTGTCATCAGAGAGTGATCCGGAACCCTGTCATCAGAGAGTGATCCGGAACCCTGTCATCAGAGAGTGATCCGCAACCCTGTCATCAGAGAGTGATCCGGAACCCTGTCATCAGAGAGTGATCCAGAACCCCGTTCTTCAGAGTGTGGTCCAGAGACGTGTCCTGCGACCCCTGACGTTCCAGAGACGGTTCCTGCGACCCCTGACGTTCCAGTGACGGTTCCTGCGACCCCTGACGTTCCAGTGACGGTTCCTGCGACATCGGACCTCTTCAGTGGGTCTAAGCCTGCGGACCTCCCCAGCGGCTGCCAGCAGCAGGCCACAGCTACTCCCTGTGGTTGCCAGCAGAAGACCGCAGTCCAAGACTCCTCTGAGGGCGTCCAGACGGATGCGCCTCACCTCCAAGTCTCCTCTGAGGGTGTTCAGTAGAACGCGCCTCACCTCCAAGTGTCCTCTGAGGGTGTTCAGTAGAACGCGCCTCACCTCCAAGTGTCTTCTGAGGGTGTTCAGTAGAACGCGCCTCACCTCCAAGTCTCCTCTGAGGGTGTTCAGTAGAACGCGCCTCACCTCCAAGTCTCCTCTGAGGGTGTTCAGTAGAACGCGCCTCGGGCTCCTGCCTCCGCCGAGGGTGTTTACGAGAACGCACCTCTGGGTTACTGCCTCCGCCGAGGGTGTTCAGGAGAACGCGCCTCTGGGTCCTGCCTCCGCAGAGGGTGTTCAGGAGAACAAGCCTCTGGTTCGTGCCTCCGCCAAGAGTATTCAGGAGAACTTGCTTTTACTGCCTCCCCCTAGGCTCAGGTCAAAGACCTGCCAGCCTTCGTTCCAGTACAAGCCTCAGTTCCGCTGGCCAAAGCTCCGGCTTCAGTTCCGCCGGCCACAGGTAAGGCTTCAGTTCCGCGGGCCTCCCAGGCTCTCGGTTCCGCGTCGCCGGCCTCCTCGTCTGCTGGTTCCTCGTTGCCGGCCGCCTCATCTGACGGTTCCTCGTCGCCGGCAGCCTCATCTGACAGTTCCTCATCGCCGGCCTCCTTGTCTGCTGGTTCCTCGCCGCCGGCCTCCTTGTCTGCTGGTTCCTCGTCGCCGGCCTCCTCGTCTGCTGGTTCCTCGTCGCCGGCCTCCTCGTCTGCTGGTTCCTCGCCGCCGGCCTCCTTGTCTGCTGGTTCCTCGCCACCGGCCTCCTTGTCTGCTGGTTCCTCGCCACCAGCCTCCTCTTCTGATGGTTCCTTGTCGCTGGCCGCCTCGACTCCAGCGCCCTCGTCGCTGGCCGCCTCAATTCTTGTAGATGTGTTATTGTGTGTATAATTTAAAGTGTGTTAGTAAAATAAATACTTTCGAAAATTATATCAGCATATTGATTAAATAATAAATATACAATGTTGATAATAACAACAAACATAATCAATAATAGTAGTAATAATAATAATAATAATAATAATAATAATAATAATGTAAAATTTTGTACACAATAAACGCACCATGTAAACATAGGGAACTTATTGATTATTCCTTTTTGTTTTAATTGTATCACTAATTGTCAAAATTAGTTTACACTCACTCTTCCTCTACCCAGCTGTAATGTGACCAACAGTTCGGACTGAACGGATCTTCTCGTTCATCGTTCACAGCTCAGGGTGTAGAGCTGTAATGTGACCGATAGTTCGGACTGAACGGATCTCCTCGTTCATCGTTCACAGCTCAGGCTGTACTGTGTGTGGAGTAGTAGATTCGTTCATTTGTCACGTGACACCTACCTAGTCACTGTCGCGTTGTTAAACAATGATGGCAGCGTGGACACAAATAACTTTATTGTGGTGTGTATATGCTTTCCTAGGTTTTCGAATTGCTTGTGGCATTTTGTTTTTTATTGTCAGGTGAAACAAAACATGTTGCCTTCTGTATTGTAGTGGAGAATTGAGCTGTGAGCCGGGAAGGAGGAGGGGTGAATGAGTCGTTCAGCTCGTTTGAGCTGTGAGCCGGGAGTGAGCGATTTGTTCACGCTAGCGATTCAGCACCAGACATTGCAAGCTAGTTTCGGTTAGCTCTCGGAAAGGAAGGGGTGAGTAACTCAATGTGCTGTTAGCATGTTAGCAGAGCTATACTACTGTGAACTAATGAGCTATTCTCGTGATGTGAGTTTTGTACTCAGGGTTTTTCTTCCAGTCAAGAGCAGAAATGTTTTTTTACTGGGTGTTTCCCCCCCCACAAATTTAAATATAAACTATAAATATTTCTACTAATGAAATTAGTTGCTAAGAGTAACAGGAATGAGTCGGTAAATGGGTCACTTGGGGTTGTGAATTATGATTCGTTGGAGAACTGCTGCCTTGTTTACTACGACGCCCACAAGAGGGCAACAGCGCCACCTGCTGTTAAAATGAACTAAATGATTCGTTAAAGATTCGTTCAATTTAATGTTCGAGAGTAAATGATCCGAGTCGGTAAAAAGAGTCGGTCTTCCCATCACTACATATAAGAGCTCTAAGTGTATCCCTGCACACCTGCAATCATAATACAAAAGACAACTGTATGTCAGCTTATAGTTCTTTCAGCCTAACAGTTAACTGATGTCTGCT
The DNA here is from genome assembly GCA_028564705.1 of Apricaphanius iberus. Taxonomy (NCBI): domain Eukaryota; kingdom Metazoa; phylum Chordata; class Actinopteri; order Cyprinodontiformes; family Aphaniidae; genus Apricaphanius; species Apricaphanius iberus. Next base: position 352,801 of record JAPXFQ010000284.1, read on the forward strand.
TTTTAAGTCAATCTCTAAAACTGTTTTTAAGCTATTACTTTTTTAAATCAAAATCTATCAATCAGAGTTTTGGGGCTGAATTTTGATTTATGGTTTTTGTAAAGTTTTGGTCTAGCAATAATAACTTAAGCAGATTAAGGGCATTTTCACATGGTACGGGAGTCCGTACTTGGATACCGTATTTGGTCACAATCCACTAATTTCGTACCATGTGAGACTGGACCGTGCCAGGATACGGCCAGAGAGACCTGCCTTTGAGGTAGTATTCGAGTCCAGGTACAAGCGGCCACGGATCATGTGAACACAACCCGTACTCTGGCCGTACTCAAGACAATAGATGCGCTCCACGCGGAAATGATGACACTGCCGGCCGAAATTACAGAATCACCTCGCGACCATTAAAATACCAAAACAACGCGATTCAAGCATCCCATAGCAACCCAGCAGATTACAAAACGGCGGTTTTAGGACAACACTCACCCTGTAGATGGCTTCAGGTAGCAGCTGACCAGTAGACCACTTTGTATACATTCTAGGCTTTCGCTCATTTTATGACGTTGGTACTTCTCACTCCCTTGTTTTTCGGATAACTACAGACTTATTTGTATAACGCCACCTGCTGCTTAGGTGTAGTAAAACACTGGATTCCAGTACGGGTCAAATACGTGCCATCTGAACAGAATAAATTTGCATTTTCTCTGGCCGTATTCTGGCACGGCCAAACATGTGAAAACGGCCTAAGTTTGCTTATCAGTAATTATATTTTGTAGTGTAAAATTTTTTTATTTATCCTTCCTGCCATAAGCAGTGGTTTTTTTATTTATCAAATTTATCTTACTTTTTGGCAGGTACTGCAGTTAGCATTAGTGACTGTAAACAGTGCCGTTGTTGTGTATTTCCTACAGAGGGAAGAATACACAGAACAGCCAAAGTACTAGAGTGGAAGCCCAAATAGATATAACAGATTCTTTGCTATTCTCTGTTCTGCCTGCCTGTTACCTGCTGAAGGCCTCAATCTCTGTTTGAAAGTAGCTCCCTCAGTCAAAATAGAAAAAAAACCATATATACCTTTTAAAATGTTCTTATTCATTGTGTTTCTTCTGACTTTCTTCTTATCAACACATAGATTCTAAAAAAAAAAAGCTATATATCTTCTGTGGTACCCACAACAGGAACCATTTCTCGGAACCCAAGACTATTATTACCCCCACTTCATTTAACAAGGTGAAAATAAATTAGCACATTAGAGACAGGCGCATCAATGCATCACATTATGTTTGAAAAAGTCATTGATTTCAGTTAGTCAGTTCATCAAAAAAACATTATACAGATTTATGACACAAGCTGCGTTTCCATCACCCAAGAAATTGCGCAAATTGAGTTGCGAAAATAAATTTGCCTAATGGAAACACGGCAATTTCGAAAAAACTTGCCCTTTTCGCTAAAAGTTTTTGCGTTTTGATGAGGTGGTTTTTTCGAGCGTATCGAATCTAATATATTTCGCAAAACAGCAATGGAAACACCTTTTTCGCATCATGAGTCACATGAGCAACAATTGGATGTTGGAAGTCATATTTTGGGTCTGTGGAGGAAGCCGAAGTACCAGGACAGAAGCCATTCAGACACAGGGAGAACACAGTGGCTATGTCTGAAGTCTGAGGCTGCATCTTTATAAGGACCTGTCCTCACTGGTCGAAGCAGGACGGACCCTGCTTTGACCAGCTATACCGGGCATTGGTGGCTGAGAATTTGGAGAAGCGCATTTTTTTATTTAACAACATTAAAAAACAACAATTTATGATTTCTTTGTTTATTTAATCATTTATTCAGCTCCGCCAGCACAAACAGGTCGAGCTGGAATGGAGACAAGGCTGTTGCCAGGCTATACAACAACAAAAAAATCACTAGCAACGACCAGGGAATAAATATGAGGTTAACAGTTTTAATGAAAGATTAAATAAATTAAGGATCTGGGGTGAAGAGCCCTCGGAGACCGGGGTCCAGTCTTCAGAAATTCATCCTTTCAAGCCTGCTCAGGACCCCCCGTCCCCCCCAGACAAGAGCTGGAAGAGAGAGATTTTAGAAAACAAGGTAAGAGATGAACGGACACGAGAAATGGGGAGGCTGCGCCTGCTGAAGGATGCTGCGAAGCAGGGTAAGCTGTGAAGCTGAAGGATGCTGTGAAGCAAAGGAAAAGGGTAAGAGGGATGGGGGAAAGGGTCAGAGGAATGCAGGATGGGGGACAGGGTGGGATGAGGAAGGTGTTGAAAGGGCGGGTCGGTGGGACCCGATGGGTAAGGAGAGGCATAATGGGATGAGGTTGGGCCGGGTTGTGGGTTCGGAGGGGTTTGAAATGAATAAGACAAACGAGGGATGAGAGGCAGGCAGCGTTTATATTTGGTTTGTTGAGTGATTAGTGTCTCACCCAGTGACCCAGGGGCACTGGGTGAGACAAGTTAGAACTGATTATGAGATATGTTAAGCTAACTTGATAACTCCATTTCATGAGCAAGAATCATGCAATGAATCAGAGTTTAACAGTTTTGATGAAAGATGGATGAAATTGAAGGTCTGGGGTGCTGTCGAAGACAGAGAGCAAGACTCTGTGTGGGGGTACAGTGTTCGAGTATTCATCCTCCAGAGTCTGATCAGGACCAGGACCCCCCAAAAAGTTTGGCAACGTGATTGACAGAGAAGTGAATTAGCGTGGCACAGATCATGGAGACTGTTGCAAATGTATGACTGATAAGATGAAGATGATCATCGGCCTTAGATAATGTCCGAGATGCCTGACTGGGCAGCCGAAGTGACTGCTCCTATGGAGGATAGACTGGACGGAGAAATATTCTGGGGAGATACCGGGTGGAATGCTTAGGCATAGCTAGTGATGGGCTCACAAGTACTGAGGTCGGAAATAAGGCAGAATAGGTAGATTCGGGTGTCCTGACTATAAATGGAGATGTCTGAGAGACAGGGGTGAACAGAAGAGTTGTGTCTGGATGATGATGATGGGGCAAACTCGGAGCAGTGCAGAAAGCAGCGGTAGGTTAATAGGAACATGGACTGAAGTGTTAAGTCGACGAAGGGGGATAGATAGCTGGAGTGAAGTGTGTGAAAACAGGTCGGAGGCGAGCGGTATGCGATGAGTAGCTGTGGGTGGTTCTAGTTTTTTCAGACCTTTCATTAACATGGTTATATGACTATGGTTGAGGGCTGGACAAGTGTTACCTATTGCCAGCTCGGTAAAGAAATCGATGCCTGAGAGATAGGACTGATGCAGATGGAGCAGACTTTTTGGATGGAATAGGCGTGAGAAATAAACTGACAGATTGTCAGGGGACTAGATGAAGGAAAGAAAGACCACTAGTTATGTGGAAAGCCATGAAGGCATGCCAGCTCGATATGTAAGATGAGATAAGATGAAAGGGTACTGAGGGAGAGACTGTCAAGGATAGAGTTCTGGGATGCGATTCAGAGGTCATGGAGTTGAGGGACCGAAGTTGGGTTGAGGTCTGAAGAGGGAACCAAGGATCTGAATTTCTGGAAAGGAAAACAAGAGAAAGAATCAGTGATGCAGTTTTGGTGAACATGGACATGAGTTACAAGAAGAATGAATTGATGTTGGGCAGATGTGAGAATGAGTCTGCGGATCAACTGCATAAGAGCAGGGGAATGAGACCAACCTTCATTTAAAATGTCTACAGTGTCTGTATTGTCTAAATAAATAAGGATTGATTTTTGCGACCATTCGTGTCCCCAAAGAAGGGCAGCGATGAGGTAGAGCTCATTGATAGTGGGGGGGTTGGGGGGCAGAGTCAGTCCGAAGGGAGTCAAACTGGGGGCCAGCCCGATGTGAACCACCTCCCTTGGTAGTAGCCCCCGAAACCAATTAAAAGCGTTGCATCATAGAGCTGAATATTGTATAGAAGAGAGACGCAATTATTATAGAAGAAAGAAATAACGTTCCAGGTAGACAAGAAATTGCACCACAGCAACAACTCCATCCAACAAGGCTCAGAGATGGCAAACCAATCATTAAATGACATGAAACCCGACGCTGACACTGCCTGTTTATTTTAGTAAACCTTAACTAACCGTCTGGGATGAGTTGATTTATAGGCATTAACAACTATAAATAATGACAATAAGTTAGTGTAATGTCAATATATGTAATGTAATTATCAATTGCCATTTTCAATTGTTTAAAGTTAGATTTATGTTAATGTCTTTAAAAACTGTGAACAATAATGCAACTGTTAATAAAATTATTAAAATGAGATTTACTATTTAAGCAGTTTATTTATATATATATATATATATATAAAGAAACAATTAACCAGTGTGACAAAACAATAAACTGATAAAGAGATAACAGTATATATCTATCCATCTGGTCACTGTTCTAATATCCTCAGTCTCCGTTTGCTACTTCTACGGCTGTGCTCCCCTTCTGCTTTGCCTACCACTTCATCCGCTATTGCTGCTGGAAGAAAATTCTCTCATTCCTGTCCTCATGAGTGGGGGAAAGGAAGCATGGTTTTTTTTTAGGATTCTCCATTTTTGGACGGACCTACTCGCTGCGCTGACGTCACTGTACTTAAAATTCTGCCTTAGAAAGATGCAGACTATGAATTTGGATCCAGGCAGGTGCTGGCCCGAAATGGAGAGCATTAATAAGAAAGCAGGTAAGAAGATCCATTGTAACTCCATGGAACAGCCAAGGTCAAAGCTCAGGTGGGATAATCTGTTAACATGACAACTCAATACCATCTACTGCACAAATCTGGCCATTATGGACAACTAGAAAAGGTACTAAAGCTGCAAATAATATCATGCAATCTTTAAAGCTTTAGAGAGACATTAACCACCCATGTGTTGGGATATAAGTGGATAGGCTAATGTTTATGAAGGAGGGATGTTCAGATAAAATTATCTAGAGCCCCAAGAAGAACATAACCAGAGTGTGAATTAAGATTATACCACTAAGCATCCTTTTACTGGATATTGTGATGTCAGCAGTAAGTCAGTCATGACTGTATGCAATAACATTTGAACAAAGCACATGCTCATTGTGTGGCAGTCACACACCCTCGCCTCCTGATCTCATTCCGGGTTAGTACTTTCTTCAGCACCAATGAAAATCTGACCCCACTCCCTCGGGAGTCAGTTATCTCCCTCTGGTCGTGATGACTCAAGCCCAGATACACCCTTCTCCAGCAGGTTAAACAATTGTGTTATCCTGTTCCTCATCATCACCACTGCTTCTCTTCCACCTACAAGCCCTCAGGCGGCCTTTAAGGAGGGCTACGTCCCTTGATTGGAAATGAAAGACGGGGTGTTATTTTGAGCAGCTCCTCCTAACATACGGAGGTGTGTGATTATATAAGGCGATGTTAAGTTTGTGGTGTGAGGTGGACAAAAAAGCTGCACTTGGATATTCGTATACAGTGCTTTTTAGTAGGAAGGGGTGAATCATATACCTCTAATCATACTGCCATCTCTACCTTTGTTTGAGACCACTCTACAGAGATGGATTCAATTTAATATGATGTATTCTTTTTTTTGTTCACTAATGTGAATGCATTATCTACCTCTCTGTTAATGTAGAAACCAAGCAAGACTTCAAAAAGCTTTAAAAAAATATAAAAAACAAGTATATTCAATATAGCACTTGATAAAGCTTCATGGACACTCCACTATAGCTTACAAACCAGTAGGCTGGATTACCTCACAGTGCTATTATATTTATAAATGTAATATGAATGTCAAAACAAACAAAAAAAACAAAAACAAAAAAACATTAAGGGTAAATCTTTTGGTTTTACAATGTACAGTGTTTCGTATTGCAGAGTTATCATTTTGATAACCTTTTGCAGTATCTTTTCAGAAGAGATCATGCTTAATGGATGTATATCTATAACAAAAACTGCAACCACATGGCCCTTATCTGAACCAGGATTGTAACTAATTCAGTTTTTTCATGAAGATAAAACTATAATTATACTGAACACATGCAACTCTGATGTGTCTTTATAACCATAATCTCAGTGGCTAGAATAAAGGCCATTTACTTTACTCATCAAAAACACAGAGACTCATTGATACATTTCCCTATCTCTTCTAATTAAAGTCGCATGGATCTGTTGGGCGAGCAACTGCTTGAACAAGGCAAATGCAAACATAGCCACACATCGTCTACAACACAGAAAAGTTTCAGTGGGTGTACTTTTGCAGGGCCCTGTATTTATATAAGAATTTAGAGTAACTATGACAACCTTAGGAGATTATCAAAGAGAGAATTACACTTTTCAATGATTATTTTAGGAGTTCAGACTACCGACTGTGAAATTGAGTTAATGTTATGATCTATATTTGCAATCATGAACTACATGAGTAGCAACAGTGAATACCATTAGCAAATGTGCTTTGTTCTTTACTGGTTTTCCAAAAAAACAAAACTTTAACTACATGCTGTTAATAATTTCTTTTTCGCGCCATTATTCGTTCTACTTCCTACTTTTGCTTTTTGCCTCATTGGTTTGTTACTTTTAAGCTCAATTTTTTCACTTTCATGGGTTTTGGCATTTTCATCACAAAAACTTGATGAATGGACAACCAATGCCAATTTATAAGAAAGAAGTCATACGGTTATTTTCAAGAATGTACGTCCACTTTATTTTTGACATCTAGGCCGATGCTTACAAGGTAAATTTTAGGTTTCAAAATAAAACTGAATGCATTGTGGTGCCTAAATGCTAGCAGAAATTATAAATAGTGGATATAAACAGATGAGTCTAATTATCAGATTGAACACCAGCTGTGAAGAAAGGATGAAAGAAGGGGATAATAGCGAGGAAGGACGTAGAGACTTTCCCTGCATCCGAAACCACTGAATGTTAGCCTCTAAGCACTAACACTAGCAACTAATCCTTAACCTTTCCTGGGGTCAACAGTGAGAACACTATGCCTAGTAGTCTAGGGAGGCGTTTGCGAATGTGCCCATTTCGAACAGCCTTTCTACCCGACGTCATTACGCTACACAAACGCACATGAATGACGCATTTCAAAATAAACCTTCGGAAGAGGTTGTTGTACTCACATGCGCGCGTCTTTTTCCTTTCGGCCATTTTCGTCATTTTACGTGAGGTGGGCCGGGCGACTTGTATTGATGGTGTCTTGTGGTGCAAAGGATTGTGGGATGGCACCAGTTAGTTAGCATCAGAGGTCCCTGTGCTAAAGTGGCTATGATAGTTAGCATACAGGCCACTTTCCCTAACTCCTTCCTAACTTGAAGCCCATTTCGGATGCATCTTATCATGGCGGACGCTGACGCACATAAGGTTTGGCGTAAGACGTCTTACCAATTTAGTGGTTTCGGATGCAGCCCTAGTCTCTTTCTTCAGTCCTCAAAGTCTGCCTACGACCTTTAGACGTGGTTCACGTTCAACAAACTTGAACTAATTGGCAGAAGTCCCTCTTAAGCAGATCAAGTTCAACAGACTCCAGGAATACTTGATTCTGCTATGTTATGGCACAGATGAATTTAAAATTGGCAGGACATCGGCATTGACGACTGGAGTTTGGCATCTGTGTTAAACCTGTAAAAAAAAAAAAATAAACTTGAGAAATATAGGCAAAGGAAATTACATGTATCAGTAAAATATTTACTAAGGAGAATATGAATAAACACTCAAATCTACCAAAGCAAAGTAATCCCAAAATAACACCAAGTCCTTTCGATTATGTCAGCATATGACTAGTAGTGAGCCTAACGTCTTTAAAGGGGACGCATTATTCAAATGTCACTTATTAATTTTTTTTTGTGTTGCCATTTGGTTCTCACTCCCCAAACATGAATATAAAATACCCAAACCATTTTTTTAATTTTTGCAAATTTTTGCTTTCAGTAAAATTCCCTCAGTGTGACATCATAATTAGATAAATTTGCATAAACCCCTCACCTGTCAAACCCTTCCCACCAATTCCAATTCCTTTCATTTTCCTTGCAACAAGGTGGGTGGGTGTGGTCTGCAGCCTCTAATTTGCATAAAAAAGACAGAGGCCTCCAAGCAACAAATCTGAAATGGACTGAAATTTTCATGAACTGAACTGGTGAGATTGTTTTACGTGAAACTGATTTTATGCAAAGAACTTGATTAATATTATTCGTTCAGACCATAAGCCTATTGTTGCTTTTTAAAAGGAGGTATAATATGTCCCCTTTAAAGCAGTCGACTGCAGGCTCTACCTAAACACTTCCTAATAAACCAGCACATTTTAGCTCAGTCCCAGGGGTAAATAATAAAAAGTACATATTTTCTCTGTTATCGTCCCAAGGTTCTTTAAACATACCACAAATTCAATGAAAAACCAAACCAGCATTGGAATCACCATTTTGTAGGCTGTTGATGTTTCACAGTATTTTTAGGAGAGCTCCTGTTAGCTGTAAGCATGTTAGATAGTCTTTATACAGTTGTGGCTCTGACAAGACTCCCTGATCTGGGAAAAACCGGGATACACCACTGATTTTTATCGATCATATTTTTTTCTGTACTGGATGGAAAAAAATTACAAAATCGTTCAGACTCATTCTGCCTTAACATTAGGAACGATGTTGTCTATAATTAGTTGTTGCCAAGGAGAAATATTTATTTAAAACACAAAACAGAAGGCACCTCCCCACGACAGCGAAACCTGCACAACTACATACCATAGTAAATAGCTGGTTATAGGTCTGCTGAAGTACATGTAACAACAAACAGAGCAGATGTTGGTAATTACCTGAGCATACAACATTTTTTGTATTTACCGTAACTACAAAAAGTCTCACTGATGGGATTTATAAATGACAGGAAACTTGCAGCTGAACCTGTGCATGTTTACATGGACCCGTTAGCAAAAAGGACCTAAACTATCCCAAAGTCATAAAAGATGAATTCATTTCTGACTACCCGGTTTCCTGAATTAAACAGCTGATGTAATATACATCACACCTGTTCCCATCGTCGAGGGGCGACTCAGGTCTTGGTAATTTTACGTGAGCATGATGATTACACGCAGACCAGCTGATGCAGCCCTGCCTTTTTTGTCTGCCCCACTTTGCTTGATGCAAAGTCACCACTGACATCACTGTGGTGCACCTGCCAGCAGGCGTTTGGTTTGTGTAACAAGAACAGTGACAAGTGTAGCAAGTCATCAGAGCTTCGTCTGTTTTATTTTCATTCCAGGGGCATTTTTGTCTGCGGGATGGATGGATGGATTGCCTCAAAGCCTGTCAGAGCTGAAAGTCGACGTCAGAGAGAGTTCTCTTTGTTTGTGTCTGTTTAAAGAGGCTACTCTGGAGGGTGGGGCACTGTTATTCTCCATGCCCATGGAAAAACATTTAGTCAATTATTTTTATCTCTGTTGCTGTTTCAGAAAATACAACATTATTTCTCTAAGATATCTCCTTTTTAGGTGTATTTGTACTGTACGGGATCGTGTGTCCTGTCATTTTATTTGAGGTTGATTTGTTTCAGTGAGATATGTCACGTCTCATACTTCATTCAGAAGTCAGCCCACATGGAAACACAGACAAGTCTGCAGGCACGGGGCAATGAGGACAGAGACACGATCCTCCTGGCATAAAAGCACACAACAAAGACACGGGGGAAACAGATGGAAACAGAAGCCTGCAGGCAATAACACAGAAACAGAATGAAGCTGAAGAGGAGAGAAAAGCAGCACATAGAGAAGACCCTTTTATTTGTGTGTATATATATATATAAAATTACCTTTGTGACTCAGGCTCTTTTGTCAGCCCTCTCTCATTCATGTGCACGTGCAAAACCCGTGCAGTTGCAGTCAAGTTGCAGTCGCAATTTTTAGTTTTTTTCTGTTTGATCTCTTCATGCAGGACATACTGGTAGGGTCTGGATGACCTTCCATCCCTTTTTGATTGATAAAACACGATGAGACCCATTCAAACTGTCCCATCAAGATCACAACCCGGCTTGGTTTTAACAACTCAGCCAGCCTTTACAGCTAGGTAAAACTGAAGTGGAGACAAACAGAACAAAAACAAACTTAATTGGGATTCGCATCAATAGAACAATGCAGATCAGAAAATAATTGTATGGTGGCAAAAATCCAAGCAAGTTGAAATCCCTGATTAAATCAAATAGACAGTAGAATACAAATATCCTTTATTGTCCATCACAAAATGGAAGCAAGAGGATTCACACAATTGTAAAAAATATGAAAGGACAAAAAAATAAGAAAAAGATTATGAAAAGAACAGTTATTGATATCGTATGGAAAAAATACTGTACAGGTAATAAAAATAAGATTCTCAGATTGAAAGAAATGGGAAACTGAACAGCAAAACCTATTGGCCTATTGGCTTTAGAAGAAACCAAACTAGTAAATATTAGGGATGTAACAAAATATAGATGTGCTGATATATAGCAATATTTTACGTCAGGATGTATTGATATTCTAAAGAGTGGAACCATTAATGATGACACTATGGGCCTGATTTATCAAGATTCCCGATAATGACCGCAAAATTGCGTGTGGCACAAAAAAAATTGCGAGAGAGGGTTGTCTTATATTTTGTGAGTGATTTTCTAAGATTGCGTGAGCAATTCATATCAGGTGCAAGTAGCACCATTCAAATGAGGAGTTTGCGGCCGCTAATGCGAGCTATGGCGCAGCTAGAGAGAGGAGGAATAAGCGAATGGATTCTTCATGGTGCATCTTTGGCACAAAAAAAGGAGAGGGGGATGACATATGTATCAATTATTTGGCTGTTTCAGAAGTGATTACTATTAGGCTAGAATGTTGTGAATTCTGTTTTTTGTTTGTCAGTAATAAATGTAATTCACGCGGTGTACATGCGCTGCTCTTTGCTGCATGCACACATCGTATTGTCTGAGCATGTCTGAATTTTGTTTTTAAAATGTCATATATAATGGCAATTATCATTGTGGTATGATTACTATTACATGATTACTCCATTTAATTCATTGGACTCAAGGAAGCTTAACCACTACAGAGGAAACTATTGAGGATCTAGGAGGAGCATAACTCACTGAGCGCTCAGCATGTCTTCACCAGGTGGAGATGTAATTAGAGCGCACTGAGTTATGATGCATCTTTGGGGAGAAACGAGGATATATTTACATAACTGTCAGGTTTATTACCATTAGAGTGTTAATTACTCTTGGGTTATATTGTGTGTGAATGATAATGTTCATTTGTCAATAATAAACTTATGTTGAATGTGTTAGCACAAAATTAAGACATGCTTTTTAGAAGTGCTAAAAATAGATGCTAAAATAGCTGCCGCAAACATTGTTATGCATAGTAAATCACACTGTGCCTGGAAGCCTACTTATGTGCCTGTTCTCCTCCCAATATTTTGCTTCTTCTTGCAGAAAGGGCCAGTTTGTATATTCATCAGGGGACAAAGCACTAAATGGATTGCGTGCCTCTTGCTGCGGGTTTCCAAGGCGCAATGTTCTCTGCGGCCCTGTGTTTGCGAGGCTGTGCGGTTTGCGCAGGTTTTAACAAGCGAATCCGTTGATAAATCAGTCCCACGTTTTTCATTCCAGTTACTGAACTAGATCTAGTAATAAAACAGGAAGTGTTGTGTATGAAACCAGTTGGAGTGTTTAGAATGTTGTGACAGTTTTTCTATAGTTAAATTCAGTTTTAACATTCCACAATATATAGTCTGATTCATAGTATTGCAATATATCGTACCCATCCCCGTATTGTTACACACATCGTATCACCACATTCTTGCTTAAAAACATCATTTGTAAACAGAGTCCCCCTGTATGTTAGGCAATCTCAGTATAAATCAAATTTTTCTGTGAAGGCCTCAGATGTTTTTTTTAATGGTGCCCTTCACAGAAAATGGTCGAAAAAGTGGTCCTTTTTTAAAATATATCGTCCACTCAGAGTTGCATAAGCATGCTGCATGTAGACATTTTCACCAACCATCATTACCGGCATAAGCTACAGACAGAAAAATAGAGAAGAAAATGAGCAAGTCAGAAAAAGGCCCGTCCCATTTATGTCACAGGGAAAAACTAGTATTCATGGTCTTGCCTACCTTGGCTTGTGATCGCAAACGGGGATACGGATTTTGCAGCCTGGAGAGAGCAGAGAACATCTCTGCTAGTAGAAGCTAGAAGCCGAAGCTAACTGGTTGCAACAAAGCTAACTGCTAGCAACTCCACAACATGGCAGAACCGGGTCGGGCTTGCTTTATTTTTCGACATGAACGAATCAGTGTTGCATTCATTACCCAAGAAAGAGAAGCTGAGGAAGAAACAGTTGGAATTTGTCTTTGAACACCACCAGCGGAGTAAGTTAACTCAATGACTATTCAATCGAAGGCAGCAAAAGAGTCGCATTGCTGTTATGCGATGTTATGTTATTGCAGTATGCTACTCAGAATTGGTGTCTGAGTACCAAGTACAAGCCCAACAGTTTTACTTTCCCAAGCAGAGTATTACAGCTTCGCTGTAGTACGCCACTTGATGTATATGTATGAAAAATCTTTATTAGTGATTACTGTGGGTTCAATTTCCTGACGTCATGGACATTAAACTGAGACAAGAAGGGAGAAAGGAAGAAGGTGAAGAAAAGAAACCGGACCAACAGAGGGGCGAACCGACGACACAAGCTGAGAATCTCAGCTTAAGTAGCCACCCCCTAACACTACCCCTGCTAAAAGACTTGCAGCTGTGACTGCAGTGAAAGAAAAACCTTGACTAATATATCAGATTGGCTGGATAAAAATGCAAACCAGATGCTTCTGATATTTATTTTACATTTTGAAATTAATTCTTTCCACTTCAAGATCATACCCTACTTAATGTTTGTGTATCACAAAAATCCCCAAAAATTGAATTAAAGTTTGATGTAACAACAACAAAAAAATCAGAAAGACTAAAGGCTAAAGGGGTGGACATTCTTTTGCTGTGCACTGTAATTTCATCCCTGACAAAAATTGAAAACAAAATAAGAGCCAACAGACGTGTGAGCAAGCTCAACAGAAAGATTCAAGCAAACTACACTTAGTCAGGATGGTGTGAACTGATGCCAGATGTACTTGTTCAACGTGTCAAATATTTAAATATTATGCAGTCTAGAGGCTAGAGGTGGGAAGAAACGTAACAGAGGGGGTAAACTTGTTCAAAATTTGCTCAAAATTTGTTTGTGCTTGGTTTCCAGCAATAAAAGTTCTTTTGTGTGCCTGTTTTCAAATCGTGAGTTCCAAATTTGCTTTTGCATAGCCAAAAGAATTATTTATTTATTTTCCCACGTTCTTTTCCCATTATTTATGACCCAGTGTCCAGTCTGGGATTTAATGTTTTTAAATCCAGTAATGAACTTTTCACAAGGAAAATCGTTGAAAAGAACAAAGAGCACAACAGCCAGTATTTCATCCATCAGGGGCAGAAAATGGCTGTGATGATGATTTAGTGCTCGTGGAGAGATTGATGCTTGTGGGGAGGTTGATAGACAGTACCAGGAGTGGATGCTTTAGGTGCACGTGATTATGCATAGCATATGCTGACAGAGGATGATATCTCTGCCTCTGCAGTCTGCAAAAGGCAGAGTTACTTAAATGTACCAAAATAACAACTACAACGATACAAGCTTTGTTTGAACCTTTTTAACCAAACGTTAACTATGTCAACAGCCTATTCTCTGAATTAACAACCTAACAGCACTACGTAAACAAAGCACGGAGCGGACATGAGAGCACCCATGTAAAGGTACAAAAATCTATTCAATAGAAATAGTCATGCAGTGAGGTCCCTTTTTTGCTTAGCAAAGCCCTTCTGTTGCTGTGTAGAGCAGCTGTGACAGACACCTACTTTCCCCTCTACCCCCCTCCCGAACTTTTAAACATCACTCCTTTCTTGTTCGGGGAGCATGCACTACAGTCTCATAAGGAAATACAACTTTTTGATAGTTTTTCTTGTTCCCAAATATAAATATTTTTTTAAGTACAGGTTTGGAATACGAATTTGTGAAAAAACCCTGTTATTTGTGCCTTTCTGTATACTTTATTCGGGTTCAGCTCTACTCCTACAGCTGTTTCTGTTCTTCCTCAGAGCTTTCACAGGTCTTCATATTATTATGCTGCAAACATAAACAATGCCATTAAAGGAAATGTATTACAAGCAAGTAACATTAACAAATCTAATGAACACATTTCTATAGTTATGCTAAGTATGAACAACTATAAAGACATTTTTTTGCATGTTGAGGCTCATTTCTAGAAGAAAGGTCCTGACATTGGCTGGCAAAACTTGCTTTGCTAGCAAAGTATTATGTATGGCGGGGTTGCCATGTTTTTGTTAGTTTTTTTTGCATTTCAATTAATGAAAATTTCTATATATTTTACTTTGCTTGGTTGTTTGAAAAAAAAAGTTCTGCTGTATTCTTAAATGGCTGGCCAACAGCTATGATATATAGGACTTTTGTATAAATCCACTCATCTTGTAAGAAACGTTGAAGAACAATAATCATTAACATCATGTGTTGATAAAATGATCAAATAAAAAAAGTAATTACGTCTCTAAACATAAACATACCCCAAAAAATGCAGGAAAAACACTTTAAAATGTTCATCTTATATCAAATAATAGCCTAAATTACATATGCCAACAAACCAGTGTAGGTCACCTGGAGTCGGCTCCTCAGTCAGCTCAATCTTCCTAGTTTTGTGGCTCATACACCCCCTCACTTATCCATACAAGACGTTAACATCCTTTTATTACCCCTCAGTCCACTTTCCAAAAAAGTTATTGCGGTGTGTTTGCTTTGGTTCTCAGCTTTGCTTTTTAGCAGAAAAAACATTAAATTGCAATTGGAACAGCAGGGGCCTCATACTTCCTCATTACCAACCCCTGATGTGACATTATGCAGTTTTTAAACTACCACTCTCATAGATTTGATCATCTTTCTTCGAGTCTTGTGTGCAAACTCTTTAGCTAGTTTCAAAATCTCCTTGATTCATCAAAACACTGAAAATGTTTCATAATTATGAGATAAACACTTTAATTGTATCTCGAATTATTAAAATCAAACGCACCAAAGTCTCAATTTTCATATAAGTACTTTTCAAAACCTCCGCACATTAAGATAGAACAAGAAAAAACTTTATTGCCAATTAACACAGATGTTTCTTGTTTCCTGCCTGCAGTTCTTCTTCTGTAAATCTGCATTGTGTTGATATATTTGTATCGTTCACGAAAAGGCATATGATCTTGACTTTTGCATTCAGCTAATTCTTTTCACCTAATTAAATGGTGCGCTCAACTTATATAAAAACCCCTCACAATTTTAACTCTAAAACACATTAAAGTATTATTATTTTATGTAATAATTGGTTAAATATTTCTTTCTGTCGTAAGTGACCATGGTATAAGCGGGATAATGCCCTTTGAGGTGTCCATTAAAACAAATTAATGGACTTTGCAATTTACGGATACAGCCGATCAAGACTCAATGTACAGTACAAAACAAACGTTTGGACACACCTTCTCATTCAATGCGTTTTCTTTTTTTTCTTTTTTTTTTCTTTTGAACGTGTCCTGTCTAGCAGTATGCTACTCAGAATTGGTGTCTGAGTACCAAGTACAAGCCCAACAGTTTTACTTTCCCAAGCAGAGTATTACAGCTTCGCTGTAGTACGCCACTTGATGTATATGTATGACAAATCTTTATTAGTGATTACTGTGGGTTCAATTTCCTGACGTCATGGACATTAAACTGACACAAGAAGGGAGAAAGGAAGAAGGTGAAGAAAAGAAACCGGACCAACAGAGGGGCGAACCGACGACACAAGACAGGGAAAGACAGGCAAATAAAGAAAACAAGAAAACATCCCAGTCCTCCACCTCTGCCGGACGGCAGAGAAACAGTAATACAAAACAAAAACAACAAACTGTACAGAACCAAACCAATAGTTCGGATCTGGTAGAATAAACAAAGAATTATACATTCACTACACACAAGCATTGATTAATGAACATAATACAAATGTTTCTGGTAAGCTCCTGTGAACAACTAACTAATGATGATAACCTCAGCTTAAGATATGTCCGTCCTCACCTATGTCCCCACACCTATGTGTGTGCGAGCATGCAGGTCTGAATAAGGTTTCCCCATGCAAGTGATTGATAGCTGGTGTAAGGAACCGTCAATCCGTCCTACAGGAATCGGCACAGACATGGAGGAGGCAAGAGATGTATGCATCCAGGGTCCCACAGAGTACAGAGTCCACAGGCGGATCAGCGCAGGGTCGATCACCCACCAAGAGAGGAACAGATGGAAGTCCCAGGGGAACACCCACCAGCCGCGATGCTGGGGCCCGAGAGATCGCAGTGACGAGCCCACGGGCTCCGCCGGTAACCGGCTACGCCAGGGCGGGCCCGGACCAGGAACCGGAGGCCACGGGGACCAGGGGCACCCCGCCCCCCAGCAGGGCCCCAACCAGGGACCAGCCGACAAGGGCCCACCGCCGCCGCCGCAGGCAAGGAGGACCCGCAGCCAACCGACGGACAACACACGCCGCCGCCACCCCGGACCAATACCCACCGCCAACAACCCGGCCTGCCTCCACACATCCACACGCCAGGGAGCCACAGCAAGAGCCACAGCGGATGTACGCCCTCCCCAGGCCGCGCCCAGCCGGCACCTGGACATCCAGATCTTCCAGCTCCAGGGTCCAGATCCCGCCCCACGTGGGGCGCCAAGATCAGGGGCCCAGCCAATGCCGGACAGCCCCACCAGGTGAACAGACCAGCCAGCTGAAGTCCTGGAACCGGCAGGAGGACTGGGCGCCAGGCACGGTCCCCACCGATCCACCGGACGGCACCAACCTATTCTACAACCCCGGCACCCCCATAAGAGGTGCCCCAGTCAATCCAAGGAGGACATCGGCCCGAAACAGCGGCCGCCCGACACACCGGACCACCCAGGACCCGCCCGACATGCACCAGGACCGAGCCGGGTCAATGCGTTTTCTTTATTTTCATGACTACATTGTAGATTCTCAATTAAGGGCATCAAACCTATGAATGAAAACATGATGTATGGAATTACTATATGTAATTAAACAAAAAGGGTGATATAACTGAAAATATATTTTAGATTACTGCTTTGCATTGTCTTGAGCTTCAAGAGGTAGTCACCCAAAATGGTTTTCCAACAATCTTGAAGGAGTTCCCAGAGATCCTTAGTACTTGTTGGCCCTTTTGCCTTCGCTCTGCGGTCCAGTTCAGGTCCTGTGACTTTGGAGGCCAGGTTATTTCACACTTTTTTTGTAAAAGAACTTGTTTTATTAAATATATTTAAAGGATCGTTGCAGGTCGGCACATACAATATTAAAAGAACAACAAAGACACTGATTTATGCTAGAATAGCATGTCACCTTTATTCCCCACACAATATACAGTGTCAGCAACACAAGCAAAACAATGCGTCATCAAACAGGCATTAAGTATTCATCAAAGCATCTCACCTTTGTCACTTGAGAGTGGAGAGCCAGTCACCCCTCGGTCAGACCTGTTAACTCAACGCGAGCCGGGCGATCGTGCACAAAATCCCACAGCAGACTCTCATCCGCTGGACATCTTCATTTATACAGCATACAGAGGGGGCGCGTGGGAAGCAAAGTGGGCCAAGCTTCGCTCTCAGGCGCCCCCCCCCGCCTTATCAGCTTGTCTGGCCCCAAAACAAGTTTTAGAAACCAAAAAAACTGCAGCTGTTTAATGGGAGCTTTTTGAGCTGAAGATCCAAACCCTTATTAATGTTTATATTTATGCAGCAAGCAAAGTATAACATTGTGTTGCTCTCATAACATTGCAGAACATTATAACATTATACACAGGTGACTCGAGGACACCAAAAAAATTTTGCCCATTATTCCACCCTTGGCCTCGAATCACCGTGTTAGACATCATACCAAAATTGATCTGAATCCAACCCAGGTTCATTGACCCATATCAGATTATCCCCATTAAACACCCATATTGCAGTGATCAAGCAGGTTGGTGGATTCTGTATAAATGTACCAGCTCTGTAATATAAACAGATCATATACACAGGTGACTCAAGGACACCAGAACTATTTTATCCATCAGTACTCCATAATTCCATTTGTGTTAGTTTTGATGCCTTCAGTGTGAATCTATAATGTAAATAGTAGGAATGTCCGATATTATCGGCCTAAAGTCATTATCGGCCGATATTGGCATTAAAATTTAATATCGGAAATTATCTGTATCGGTTTTTATATCTTTAATAAGATGAGTTTTTCACACCATACACATATTATATATCAAACTCTTCAGCTACTTCTTTTCTCTCTCAGAATGTAAAAATATTACAGATTTAAGGTTTAGTTTTTGATATATTATTAGTTTGAGACAACTTTCAATATATCAAAAGGCTTCTTCAGGGCCAACCTTGACCGTCTAGTTACATGTAGAGCTTAATTAATGGTGTTTAAGCCCAGTTTATTTTTAAAATTGTATTACCCAAAGTAGGTTAATTATTGGCCTGGCTTAAATGTTTGCTGTTTTTTTATTTTTTATTCTTGTTTCAGTTGTTTCCAATTTACCTCATTGCTATAAAGGTATAATGTTGTTTACATTTTCTAAAAGTAGAAATTTGTCCTGAGTGGTGGGCCTTTGTCAGTATTCTCTGTGTGAGGAAATGTTCCACCTACTTTTGAAGACAAAATAAAAATGTCACCTTTTTCAATTGTACTTATTACATTTTCTAAATTTTTAAAACTCAAGTATCCATGATACAAGATATTTCATTGTGGTTACCTAAATGGGTTTAGTAGTTTTTGTTTTTTATGAGGGAGGGTCCCCACATATCGGTATCGGTTTATACCGGTATAGGAAATTATGAGTTAGGCTATATCGGTATATCGGATATCGGTGGAAAAGCCAATATCGAACATCCCTAGGAAATAGTCATGAAAATAAAGAAAACTCATTGAATGAGAAGTTGTGTCAAAACTTTTGGTCTGTACTGTATAAGTACTGCTGAACGGATAAAACTGGCTCCAAACTTCTCAGGGTGAGTGAAAAAAACATAAAATTAGTTAAAAATAAGGTCCAGATTGAATAAATAAATACATTTCCCTTTAAGAAGTATGCAGGTCAAATTAATACCAAACGATGACACAAAAACCGAACTAACAGTAAAAGGTCAGATCACAGTGTATTCCACCTTACATGAAGAGACAGGGACTTCTTAGAAAATATATTAAGCCTCATCACAAAGGCTTTATTGAGATATGCAGCGGTGACAGGACAACGCTCCCAGTGTGATTCACTCTTCCTCATTTCCTGTTGACCACAGTCAGGAAGGCAAAGAGAATCTCAAGGATCGAGTCGACTGAGAGTGGAGCCCTGGAGATCAGAGGCATAAGACGGGGGGTTGTGAAACGTGACTGCTTCATCATCATGGATGCAGTCAGAGAGTTCTCATTAGTGAGTGACTTGATAAGGTGTGAGTGTCAGGCGAACCCGATCTTACACTGTCACAGTCTCACATCTAATTGGACTGCTGGCGGTTTTATGTTGTTGTCATTGTTGTTTGAGGGAGGAAGGCATAGTTTCAGGATGATTAGAGACAAGCAGGAATGGAAAAACAAAGAAACGTCTGACTATCCAAGAGAACAGCATCACTTTTGAAGTTGTGGTAATAGACACGGACATACACACACTCGGATCAGTTTTCTCACAACAAAACACAGAGGTTTTCTTCACACATCCACATACCAGCATGACAGCAAAGAAAATGTCCATGTTGTGAAGTTTTATAAATATCTCATATGCTACATGAATACATTCAGTGCGAAGCCACACGCATCATCTAGAATGAATCTCTAGATGAATCTCTGAGCGTGAATTTCATTCACAGTGTCGTCCTCCCCAAATGTAAGATGCGGTGCGGGGGTGTTGCTGCTATTGCCGCTTCTGACGTAGAAACGACCCCTCTCGTGCTTTGGTATTATAGCTAGTCCTACAGGATGAAGGGCAGAAAAAAAGGGAGAGTTAGTCATTATCCTCAGACGAGCGTCATTCTCTATCATCACAAAGCCAACTGCTGTGCTGATATGTTTAAAAAGATTGGGGTAAAGGCTGGAATAAAAATATAACAAAGACACATTTTCACCAGAAGCAGTAATGGGGCGAGATAGATAGGTAACGTAACTGCAAAAAGCAGGTGAATTTCTCCAGCTTCATGATTTGTTTTTGTTAAACAAAACTACAAGATTCTCATGAGGTAAATTTCACTCAAGGAGCTCATTCATGAGCCTATCCACCAATTCTGATGGAAATGTAAACAGCGATCAGAACATTGAGATAGCGTGAATATTAATCTCGCTCCACTTAGATGATGTGGTCCTGTTGGCTTCATCAGAACGTGATCCCCAGCTTTCGATTGAACTGCTCGAAAGGCAATTGTGAAACAACCAGGATGAAAATCAGTACCTCCAAATCCGAGACCATGGGTTTGAGATGGGAAAGGTAGAGTGACTGAAAGAACAAGATCACGGATACAAGGGGCTGAATTGAGTTTCCTCCACAGGGTGTCTGAATTCAGTTATCCGGTAGGGGCTCAGACTAGAGCCGCTGATCGGCCACATCGAGAGAAGCAGGTTAAGGAGGCTTGGGCATCTGGTCAAGATGCCTCCTGGATGCCCCCCTGGTGAGGTCTTCCGGCTCGATGAGACCCAGAGAAAGATGCAGGAAGCACTAAGCAATGAGGTAGCCCAAGTGGCTGGAAAAAAATTAACACTGGCTCTCTCTGCTTAAACTTTTGACCCCCCCTCCATAAGACAGATGGATCGATCTTACTCCAATTCCCCTTTTTTATACCCACAGATGTATGTTAATAACTATCTAGTTCGTGCAGATATTACAGTATTTGGACTGGATTTGGTCCAGGCCTTTACATTAGTGCCATGTATGATGTATTCCTTTTGACCCACATAAAGAACACCACAAGGAGACCAGTTTTTAAAAATGTATGGTTTTTTACATGACCTAACTGTGTGTCCAGACCAAACGCGATAGGAGCGACAAGAGCTTCAGGTTTAAATGTAAAATCAATGGAGGAGCGCAATGAGGCGCGACTTGGTGTCCCGCGACACTTCAGAAGCAGATTTGCGTCACGAAAAAGCTTCTCTGCCTGATTTGCGCGAACAATTCACGCTACAGATACGATGGAAAATTCACGCTGCATTTTATGTGGTGCATTTTCTGCATTCGCGCTCATGGCATCTATCGCTCGAGTTGGAAAATTCTGAACTCCAGCGTCAAATCGCGCCGCAACAACCAATCAAGGAACAGAGTTTCAGTGATTCTGTCACTGTCATGGAGTCACAGCCTCAGCAGGACATGGAGGAAATACTGATAAACACCGTGGCTAATCACCCCGAGCTACATGACACAAGCAGTTTGCTATACAGAGATAGAAATAAAAAAATAAACTATTTAGACAGGAATGCTCTTAAGAGGTTTGTGGGAAAATTATGCAGTGATGATGGAGGGAGCGTGGGAACTGGGAGCATTGTAGAGGGAATGGAGAAGAGATGAACCACAGGGATAGACATCCAGACTTGAGACAGAGTCCTTATGGAGATTACATGTTTGATTGAACTCAGGTGAGAGCTTACTTGGTGGATAGTGGGTTGAATGTTTGGGAAGAAAGCTATGAGACTTGGATGTCGGTGAGAGCTTCCTGCTGGTGTTTCTGGAAATGAGCAGAAGGTGTAATCCGAGAGCGAGGAATGAGTATGGAGGGCAGGCAGGTAGAGCATGGAGATGGAGCATTAATCAAAGAGGAACTCTGAGCTTGAAGGCAGCCAGATGTGGGTTGAAGACCAAAGCTTGCTAAGAAGCTGGAGATCGGAACCCACACTAACGCTGGAGGTAACACAGAGAACTTGAAGTCTTCACCATATGGATTTAACACTCAGGCAACAAAGGTCTGACAGCCAGCTCCCTAGATCCTCCTCAGGTGCACCTTGCAAGTGCAGCAGACAGGCTCCACCCTCATCTTGACGGACTGGTTCGCAGCTCATCTGGGACCTCTTGTGAAATTCTTCAGAATAATGTGGAAAGAGTAGGCTTAACAGGAAAAAAAACACTACACAACCCAGACTCCTAACAATTACACTATAACACAAAAACCCCAGCATGAGCAGCCTCATTTGTTGATTGGTCCAAGACCTTTTATTATGTGGATCATTAACAGCATAACAGTATTGTTTCTCCACTCTTCAATCCAAGCATGAAATAGAACTTAATCAGACATTTTCTCGACTCAAAATGTCTCATCTGTTGAAACTGATAAAGTTCTAGTTCATGCTTAAGACTGAAGCATGAAGAGATGTTGTTCTTATTGCACAGCTTGGACAGTATTGAAATAACATGCGTACACTAAGAACAAAACTAAAACGTCTTTGTTGCCTTGTTGAAAAAGTTGTATTCTCAGAAAAATGAAGTTCTCACATTCTTACGTGGATTAGCTCTATTTCTATTTCACCAAGCTGGCAGCTCTATGTTTCCTTAATATTTTAAAGATCATATAGGACTCATTAAAATGGGTTTAATCTGGTATATAAAGTATTTAAATCCAGACTACAGCTCAATTTACATAGTCCAAGGATTTTCTCCAAGGATTTGTTCTGTAACTAATTCTTATTTTTTTATGTATAAGTTGAGGCAGATAATAGTTATGACTTAAACACAATTATATGCTGATGCTTTTAATCAACATTTAAAATGAAATTCGTGGTTTCTACTCTTGCTGCATGTTCTCTTCTTACCGATCTTTAAAATTTTGTTAGCGTTAAGTACGAAGGCAATTCAATTCTTAAAAATTCTCTCCACAGGAGTGGGTGGATTTCATGAGCTTGATCACAATCAACCATCACAGCTCCCGCTTCTTGATGGATTTATTTAGATTCTATATATAAAGAACCTGTTTTCAACCAACATTTTGCTTTGGAAATTTGTAAACCTATGGTGAAAATGTGTCTGAATCAAAATGACATGTCAAGAGTGTGAATATTTTTTGAAAAGTGAACAAAAAATGTGTGTTCCTCCTGTAGGCTGATAAAGAGCACCACTCAGCCTGTCGTGTGAAGGCTAATTACCACAGGAGGGAGCTTCTCAAAGAAAATATACCCCCCCACCACCCCTAATTTTATTTCTGGCATCTCAGCATGAGCCTGGATCATTACTGTATTTTTGCGTTTGGAAAAAAGCGTACATTTATAGCACAAGCAGGGGCATTAATTTTTTTCCACTTGCTTTTCCAGTATACTTGCAATGGTTTTTAAGATGTTTCTTTAGCATTTTAGATTCATTTTTAACAAATGATCAACCTCTGCAATCGGCTGCAATTAAAGAAAGATACATTCAAAATCGTTTCTCTGCCTGGCTGATTGCTAAGTAGGTTTTTTAAAGCTCTGAATAACTCAGAAATTATACACCAAGGTTTGCTGAAAAAGAAAAGAAAACTGACCGAATAAAGAAGTGATCGAAGTGTTCATAAAAAGCAGCCAATGTAAAAAATGTGAAAGATGTTGGAAATGTTCCAACTTTTTCTCCAGAAAATAGAATAGAATAGAGTCAGGTGTCTCTGCAGCAGGTTGAGTAGGGACATACATATTCACACAAAGGTATAAAAAGTCTGAGTAAAATAATGCTGCAACCCAGGCTTATTATCAGTTTGTACAACAAACATGGATGACTCATGAAAACTTATTCATGTTTATTTTTTATTATTTTTCATGCTCTCGAATGTAGACTGAGGCTTATTTTCATTTTATTTTCATTTTTTTTACTGGAGACGTCTTTACTAAAAAACAAAGCTTTTTTGCTCAAGCTCTTCTACTGAGCTTCATCCCTACTTTGTCAAGCCGCCATCCTCACCTGAGGATGACTACAGGAGAGGCGAGGAGACAGCTGGAGTCTCCACCGAGGCGGGGCTGCGGGGCCCTGATGGGATCAGCTGGCAGGTTTCTGAGGAATCGTGCCAGCAAGCTGTCTGCAGTCATGAGTCACATTTTCAACCAGTAGAGGAGACCAGCTTGGTGGGACACCTCCTGCTTTGTTCATGTTCCCAAGAAACCGGCTTCATCTGACCGCAGTGACATCTGCCTCTAAGTTGCCTCAGATGAAGATGCAGCAGAAGCCTGTCTCCTCCATACCACAGGTGTAAGCTTTTTCTGTAATTTCTTTATCAAGTTAACCTAACACTGGTTTATAATGCACTTTATGTGCCGGCCTGGACCCTCTGTTAGTCGTGTATGTTGCCTGTCACTTGAGCCACACATCCATCCATCCATCCAACCTCCTTGCTGGGTGCAGGCGCGTGTTTCCTGTGGTCCTGAGGCGAGAGGCGGAGTACCATTGACAGGTCGCCAATCCAGCAGCCAA
Organism: Apricaphanius iberus; assembly: GCA_028564705.1. NCBI lineage: Eukaryota > Metazoa > Chordata > Actinopteri > Cyprinodontiformes > Aphaniidae > Apricaphanius > Apricaphanius iberus. The sequence continues at coordinate 377,289 of JAPXFQ010000284.1, forward strand.
TACCTCGAGTTTCCTTTGTTTGTTTTTTTAAAATAGAGTTTACACGCCGCACTGTATTTCTTAGTGTGGCTCTGCAACAGACCACCGTCATTACCGCAGATAATTTGATGTTCTGGCTGTAAAAAACTAGCATGTTTTGGCAAGCAGACATTTTCTTGTCTCTATTTCCTGATTAACATACATGTGCCCCAACTCACTGGCATGTTGCCCTGTCAGTCCTATTTTGAAGTGTGAGTTGGAGAAACAGGAAGGTCTGGGTTATTATTTGAAGCTCCTAAACCCTATGATCATCTTAGAAAATTCTTCCTTCCACAGGCCAGACACATTCACATTAGGATGTTGGCAACTCTATTGTATATTACCTTCAGATGTTTGTGTGTGTGTTGCTTGACATTTTCAGGACGTACCCTACCTCTCGCCCCGCAAGTGCTTAGAAGGGTAAGTTTGTATAAAAAATGGTTAGACAGCCCATCAGATGCCTCTGATGGAGGCTGCTACTTTTTCACAAGTCAATCTCCGCTAAAACCACTAATAACGGTCTGAGACATCAAAAAATCTCCACATTTCAACATGTTTTACACACAAAAAATACTCACTTTGTGATGGCAGAAATAATGCAGTTCAAAACAGATTGACCTCTGAATGTGCTTGATCTTTTCCCTCCTAAAAAACAGGCAACAATTTTGCTAGCTAAACATGCAATGTTTTAGGAATCAACAACTTCTCGTTTGGGTGGAGCCTTCGATTAGTCACAAACTTGTGATTGTTTGCCACAGCGGACGTTTTTCTTAGGTTCAGAAGAATTGCCCTCTTTTCAGACAGCAGGTCACTACTGAGGAAGCAGAGGAGCAGTTCAGCTCCATGACGGCCCCTGTTGTCGGCAAAGTGGAGATTCACCTGAAAATCAATCTCAGCTTCAACAGAACACTGGTTTATTTTCACAGAATGAAGGTTAACAAAGAGCCATCCGGTCTAGTTTGGTGTATGGAAAAGAGTTTCAGTGCTGTGAAAAGAACGCAGTGTCACACTTTACACCCAAGGTCCCTTCAGAAATTTTTTTTAATCTAGTAAAACACAAAACATAATCGAAAGGTCGCATATGTCCAAAGAGCATTTTTCCAAAAGACAAAATGTGGGTTTGTTTTGGCAAATGTGAAAAGATTCTCCCCTGGGTTCAATCTGCTTTATTATGGCTGAGTCGAAACTTGACCTTAACGGAGACAAGTGAGGCCTGTAGTGTTTTTAACGTTGTGCCTAGTTCCTAGATGGTCCAATTTTTTAGGATAATTTTGGTATATTAGCCACCTGAGAAGACTCACCAATGTTTCATTTAATCTTTATTTATGGATCTCTCTGAAATGACTTTCTAACCTTTTCCAGAATGCTGGACATCAATAATTTATCATCTCTTCTTGAAGTTTTTCTCCTTTTCTTGGTTTAATTTAGGGAAAAAAATGGCCTATTTAAGCCTGCTGTAAAAAATCTGGTTAATTTCTTTCAACTCATGCTTTAACAAGGTGAACAAATATACTTTCACACAGGTATCTGGTTTGCATAGCTTTTTTTCTTCAAAATCATCTTTAAAAACGATTTATTGTATTTCTTCAATTTATCTTTGCCTCACTTTTATATTTGTTCAATGGTTTTAAATCAGTTAACCGCAACAAAAGGCATAAATGTCTATAAATGTGGAGCAGATTTATGTCTGCACACCAGGTGTAACCTGAATACCTTCCGCCTCGCCGTGGGACGCCTGCGGATGTTGCGCTGCTGACACTTTCCATGATGCTGTCCCGCCCCAACACGCTTTTCTGTTGTAATCAGACCACCCTGCACTTACTCAGCGTTTGACAAACACATAGCGACCTTTTTCTAAATCTGCTCTCATGAAAACCAAAGCAGGTGAACTAACAATGAATCAGCTTGTGGTTTATCAGCTGTGAGCCAACAATCCTGTCACCCACTCAGATCAGTCAGACAATCTTTTTGCAGAACACTAGCCATGATTTATAAGATGTAAATGCGACCGAGCTTTCAGAAATTTCAAAATCAAATAATATTAAATATTAATAAGTCTAATGCCTTTGACCAAAATGTTTAGCCCCAACATTTGTTATTATTTTACTCAGAACTATTAAAATGTTGACTCCATCCAAGTATCAACATAACCATAGAAGCAGCCGGCTCTACCTGTGAATCCGCTCATTAAATTTAGCTTCTGACTACTGTTTCCCAGGAAGTTTCAAATTAAGACATCCACCCCAGGCTATTCCGTTGGATGAGATAACTTCTGTGACACGCTGCTGGCTCAGCATCCAAACAGGCTTGTGGTTTCACATTTCACCTACCAATCCCCTAAAGTCTGACTCAAAAACATATGAGCAGATGAATAACCTCTGAGACACCTTAAGGGCAGCTGCTCCAACTGGTTCAGTGCTCTCTGCTTGCTGCACCTTTAAGAGGAGGCTGCTTTTTCTTCACCAAAACTCCCACTTACGAACACAGGTGTCACTGAAATGGTTGAATTGATAGGTGCTTAAAATATTTCGGGGAAATTTTTTTTAATCGTTTTTTAAAATTGTAGATACATATATTTTTCTTTATGCTTTCCCGAAATTGCTGTTTTTAATCATATACTTTGTTTCCCTACCACCAAATCATGTAAAGCACCTTGAATTACCTTGTTGTTGAAAGTGTGCTATACAATAAAATTGCCTTGCCTCGCCTTAAAAATTCTGAGCAAATTCATTTTGGAAAATGTATTTTTAAATCAATTTAACATATTTTGTTCTTTAATTTATTTTGCTCCTTTTAACTGTTAAACATTAGATTTTTATATTTTTAGCCACGTTTTCAGGGAATATTTTGTTGTATGACAATGAAACTTTTCTCTGATCTCTGTTAAAAGAAATCAGAGACAAAATTACTAATGTGACAACAGCAAAAGGTCTGATAGGGAAACCTGCCAATAAAAACAAAAAATATAATGCATTAACAAATCTTGGAGAATAATAAATAATAATAAATATAAATGTAATAATAATAATAATAATAATAATAATAATAATAATAATAATAATAGTAATAATAATAATTGGTTTCTAAGCGTTTCTCAAGTTGAGAGATCAAATATTATAGAAACTATTTTTACCCCCAAGTTATATTATTTGAGATGACAGCCGAATCTAGAAAACATGTTATAACAGGGGACATGCTTGCCGATCTTAATGAGTCAGAAAATGGCTAAATGATACCTGAATGCCCAAACAACTTGAATGGTAAAAAAGAAAAAAAAGTAAATATCTCCATAATAATTATCTATTTTAAAGCTCCTATGAATATCTTTAAAATTGGGGCAAATATTTCTGGATAGAGTTGTATTCAAAACAAAAATACTCAGAAGTGGATGCCTCAGAATACTTTCAAATTTTTAGCTGAATATAAGCCTGACCAGTTTAATTTTAAAATAGAATTTTTTTTGTAGATATATAGGCCTTACCTGAATATAAGGTATTTATGTTGTAACATGAGATAGTTACATAGAAAGATGACATACGGAAGATTGTTTCTTTCAATAAGCTCACTCAAGATGTAATGTTTTTGTTCCCGTCTGTCTTTCTGATTGTTGGCAAATTATCTCAAAACATTAGGGACAGATTTTGACAAAATTTTCAGGAAACGTTGGCAATGAAGAACAGGAACAACTGATTAAAATCGCGCAGGAGCCCCGAATCTCTGCTCTCTGCTGCGAGAGCACAGCAATAGGACGAACCCATATGTGCATCTCATTAAGAGACATTATATTTGAAAAGTGCTGGAAGTTAGAATTAGATAACAACATGAGATGATGAGTGGCCCTGGGAGGTCTATCAGTGCTTTTACAATTTAAGACAGGGGCAGACTGGCACAATAATTCAAGCCATGGGATACCATCGCAGGCCACCACCCAATTAACACAAAAAACCTATAGAGAGTTATGTTGATTTAACATTGTAAATTATTAAAACAAAGACTGCCCATACATCCACACCCAGTTTATTCTGTTTCATTCCCCAACTAAATTAAAAATTATTTTCTAATGAAATAGCCTGTACTCAAATTGCATCATTTAAGTTTATCTACATCTATACCGGTAAATGTAAAGCCAACATAAATAACAAAAGGATTATACAGACAAAATGGATTTTGGAGTGGGAATGAGAGTAATTCTGAAGTATCACCCTGCCTGGTTTCTCCCACCAATGAATCTCTTTCTCTTGGAATGTTCTAATCTCTCCTTACCCGTGTCATCTTCCCTGGTGCTGGTCTTTAGTCCTAAGTCTCCTCCTTGGCTCTGATTATTCTATTGTAACAATAAAGATCTGAAAATTGGGAAAGCAAACATTTTAAAATAAATTAGGATTAGTAGCAATGAAATTACTGTGATAATTAGCCTCAAGTCCCTTTTGTGCCAAAGATATTTTTTCTCGGACATATATATTCTCTTTTCACCTGTGCAGATCCTCCCTGATCCTGCCTACTGCTTTGTCTTCTTCTAAAAATAAATATTTCTTTCAAATATGTTGACAGCAATAGTAGGCATAAATTCTGCGCATGAATGAAAGAGGATTAAGTTTATGCTCAGCATCTATTGACTAGTAAAGGTGTTTGCATGATGAGGGTGTTTGCATAAGGCATAAGATAACAAGTTAAGTTAAAAATCAAAACTAGTGTATGTTTCTGTGCATAATCTTTCCCCACGTCTGTCTTTTGCGCTTCCTGATGTGGTGCTCCCCGGAGGCCGTTAGACATATAGGACACATGGTCCAAAGCGGGTGAAAAAAGTAGCGGCTTATATTCTGAAAATTTAAAATACAAAATAAAGTGATTCAAGCTGAAGTTTTTATGGTACATCTTTGAACATAGCCATTAAAATATTATGTAAAAATAATTATGTAAAGCACATTAATTGCAAAATATTGGCGGTATTGTAAAATATGACTTTAAAAATCAGTTTTAAAATACATAGTCACGGGTCCTCTTTTCAGGGGAAAGCCATATTAGATGACGTCTTTACTTCTACAAGAGCCCGGATGGACAAAGCGCACGGAACACGCCCGCTATTAAAACATTGATTTCCCCTCAAAATGCAAAAAAGTTTCACCATAAATACATTTTTACCTCTTCACTAGTTCCAAGCAATGAAAGAGAGACTGATGTGCTCGTCATGTTGCTGCAAATAGATAATTCCCAGGGAATTGAGCATTTGAAAACAGCACTAGTTGGACCTCCGTTGTTGAGTTTCTTACTCGAAGACACATGTACCGCATGCTTGTGATAATTTAGGTATGCACTGCCCCCTACTGGCCGAAAATTACACACTGTGCCTTTAAGAAGCTCATCGGACCCTGAACAACGTTTCAGATTTTAATGTTGTCCTTGATCCTAACCGAATGATAGTTATGTTGTTAAATATAGACAAGTTAGCAAACTGGAGAGAAAATCATAAAAATCCCGGGGAAAAGGCAGCTTCCCTTCCTTTTCTAAACCGGTTTAATATTTACCGGGTCATATGGGATAGTTGGTCCAAGTCTCCAGAGGTCAGGAGATTTTGTACATCATCCCAGCATTTTTTTAAACTATAAAAAATAAGTCTAGAAAGCATGAAACATTCACAACATCGCTGTTTATCACTTACTTCTGCTGTAAAGCAGCTATGTAAAAGAGCCCCTCTGACACATCTGTCAAGGATTTCTTGGTCTACCTAAAAAAGCTTTCTGTTTGGTGCAAAGTATTTTGGGTTATTTTCTTTGAGTCACAACAGGAGAGTTGGTGGTGTTTGTTGGTTTTGTTTGTTTCCTTCTCTAGATGGGGGTTGGACGCAGTCAAGGAGAGAGAAGTGAGGCAAGGTTGATGGATCGGGCCTCCCAGAGCTGTCACCTCTCCAGAGGCTACGGATGCAGGCGCGTCACGCTGCACAACGGAGGGGAGGATGAAAATGACGATAGGGGTGATGGAAGGAGGGTGAGACGATGATTCTAAATAAAATGACACCCCTTACATAAACGCTCCCGCCTAACCTTGAGTGTCCGGTCAGGGCAGCCTGTCTGTGACACCGAGACCGAGTCAGCCAAAGAGTGTGTGAGTGTTTGTCAGCAGAGTGTGTTGGTGGGAGCAGGACGGTGAAAATGGCACGTCACTCATCACCAAAGTGCTACTTTGCAACATTTATCAGCGGGGGAAAAAAACAACAACAGTAAGGACAGAGGGGGGGGGGGCTTAGAGCAGGAGGGGTGGGGGGTTGTTCACCCGCGCAGGGAGGAGATTCATCATGCTACATTTTTCATTCATATTTGTTCCATGAAAACCTAATATTAACAAGAAGATGTTATTACAGAAAGTTGCATTTCTTTAAAGATATCTTTTTGTTCCTGAAATTAAGGTGGAAGGAAAAAGAGGCATGTAAAAAAAAAAAAAATTCCAAATAAAAATCTAAATCTTTCCATGATTGCACCGTATTTAGCTGCATCCTTCTTCATAAACTCTTACCCGCTCCACTGTTACTGGCAGAGAAAAGTATGCCCACAGCACAATGGTACCCCCACCATGTTTCCTAGTGTGGACGGTATGTTCAATAGGATGCGTAATTTCAGCTTTTTAAAACACACTTCTCTTTGTGTCATGGAAAGTATTTGAAGTTTGTTCCCATCTGACCAGAGCATCTTCCACATGTTTGGTCTGGTTCTTGGCATGGCTTTTTAGCACACTGGGAAGAGGGGTCCAGGAGGACTAGAAATGAAGCTATGATACAGTTTAATCTCTCAACTACAGTATCTGCCTTGTTTCTTGGTATTGTTCACTAATGTTCTCTAAGACAGGGGTCCACACAGAACACACATGTTTATGATTAGATTAAATCACATTTTTGCCCCATATACATTTTTACACATCTAAATGTTACTAAAAACTGATTAAATGTGTTAACTTGTGGGTTTATTTAAATAAACTCTTCAAATATTACCACCTGCTGTTGTTTCCCTCAGTCTGTTAGAGTCCTTGAGCCAGGCTGTAACATCACCCACTGCTTTGTGTTGGTCAGTCACGTAAAATCAAAAAGAAAAAAAAGCTTTATCTGTAATGAAAAATAACAGTAAGTAAGCACACTAGTCGAATGAGTAACTCTGATTCAGTTGCACATCTATGAATCCATCATTAATGCTGAGCAGCACAGGAACTTCGAGGTCTATCATGTGAAGAGCTTTCCAGGTAAAGGATAGACTTGATTTGTAAATAAACGCCAGCTCAAATCCAGCACATGCATGAGTCTGTGTAAAACGATAACATGGCCCTGCGCTCCCCTGCCTGCAGCTAAAAAAATGAAAAGCTGAAAGAGTAAGAACCACTTCAAGCTAATAGCTGAGACGGCTGCTTTGAAGAAAAAAGTTTTGATCATTTTATTTCAATATTTTCTTCCCATGGAGTGTTTCTAATATTATGGACGATCTACAGAGAAGGATCTGGTTTAAGAAGGGCAAAGATTCTATTGAAGAAAAAGATTAACTTGGCTCGCCTGACTTTACACATTAATCTGATAGTATCCTTCCCCAAAACTACCTTAAGAGGCTTTCAAGGGATTCTTCCTGAAGCTTCTTTTCCATCCCCATCGTCTGATCAAAGATGGACATAGTGACAGTAGAGAGGAAAACCTCCCCTTTAACAGGAAGCAACATCCTGAAGAACCATGCTCAGAGTTAGTGGCCATCTTCCACGACTGACTAGGGGTTTGAGATGACAGAGCATATACACATAAAAGAAATACAATTACTGAACCAAGAGTACTTTCTATGTTGAAGAAAGTTATTAATAGGAGGAGGAGAACGGAAAAGAAGAAAATATATGTTTTTTTGTCTTTTGATGAATGCCAAATAGCTGATGATCCAATCAGATTCTGGGGTCTGCCATTTGTGGCTCCACAGCCACAATGGGATTCTTTGGACCTTCCACAATGACTCTAAAAAACATTGAATAAACTTTACAACTGTCCACAAATTTCTATAAATGTAGATGTCGGGGCTTTGGAACGACATTCCAGGAAGCTCAACGTAAGAATACCATAATCAGCTTTGAGGTGAGCTTGGGATATATTTACTGTTTTGGGATAAAAATGTTAACGTTTTGCTTTAGTTACATACAAGATGCAAACAAAAACAATTCTTTCTCTAATCACTTTGGCACTTAGGAAACGGAAATAATTTTGGTGATTTGAGCCAACCTGAAAAAAGAAAACTTTCACCAAACTGAACCATGTATTCTGTCGGGTGTTTCAACAACCTGTTTTAACTCTATATTCAATATCATTACAGTTAATATTTAAATGCCCCAAGATAGGTAATATAGGTTTGTCCGCTGTACTATTTAAAACGTTCAGTCCTGATGCTGTTGATTTTAAGGTGTTTTAAAGAAGTAATTCCTTTTTACAGATCATAACAACTCATCTATGTTTATTAAGAGCAAAAAACTGCACTCAAATGTTCCTAACAGAGATGGAAAAAAAAATTTTCATGTCGGATATGTTTGTCTCAAATATTAAACAGCCTTTGCTCATAAACATAACAACAGCTTGTAGAATCCAGCCGTCCTCTTAGGCTCCAGTGCTGAAACAGCAAGTGTATATTTCTGGGAGTAAAAATAAGTTGAACGGAGCTCCAGTCAAGCTTCTCCATATATACAAAACACAAATTACAAAATCCAGGGCACACAGTCTGCACATTTTCCCATCTAGGTTTATTTTCTTTCCCTATTTTTTTTTTTTTTTTGCGGATGAGCAAAAGGTTTGGACTACGTGTGTTTAGGGAGAGACATTCATGCTTTGATGGGGCTCCTCTTAGTTATAGCATGACTGAATCCATTGAGGAATCACACACATGAAACACACGCACACAGAAATGCAGACTGCTTTCGATTGGTTGGCCTAAAGCATGGTCAGGGTATGACGCAACCAGCCTCCGAACCCATCCTTGTCACTGTAACTGCAATTATCCTGACTGTCTGTCACTCTGCCATTACACACTGAAAAACACACAAACACACACAGGCCTGGCTTCTTGTATCTGCAAAAACAGTGCTCTGTGTTTTGTCTACGTGCCACTGGTCAGCCTGGAGGAGAGTCCATCCATAATTAGTTTTGCATCCACCTCTGATCCATCAGCAGTCAAGGACGTTTGTGGTGAGCTGCTTTTCCTCTTTTGATAAAAGAGTGCTGTGATGTCAGATACCGCGGGGATGATGACTCATGCGCGCCACCGGAGGAACCCTATGCCCACCAACCCACCACCTCTCCTTCTCCTCCTCTCCTCTCTCCAGAAATATCCCAACGCATTCAGCCCCACTGCCCTGCTTTAATTTTACCTCAACTTTCAACCCCTGCGGACTCCCCCGGCTCTTCTCTTGGAGCAGTAATTGCCTATTTGGGTTTGCTCCCTCGCAGGCGAACTGGAGGGGGTCTGAACTCCGACTGCAATATGGAGATGCGACCCAGAGGGTGACTCATATAGAGAAAGTGAAATTAGAGCAGATATTTCTTTAAAATTAAAGTTTTTTAGCAATGGCTCCGCAGATAAAGGAGTCGTGACCTCTTATTACTGTAAATCTGGTAATCTACTTATTAGTAGTGCGTTACTCTAAATAGGACTACTTTTTCAGTGATGACTAATCTAATGCATTGCTATTTCCATACCAGTAATCATATTAAAGTTGCTTGTTCAATCAAGCCACTGTGTTACTATTTTAGTAATTTTCTTAAGCAAAGGGTATTTTTTGTACACGGATTCTACTGTGACAAAAGCAGCAACAAAACAAGTAACAATATGGGTAAATATGGTCTTACATACCTTCTACAACACTGCTGTGCCTTTTTTGGTCGTATTCTGAGAAAAAAAGAAAAGCTGATTATCTTCGTGCGCAAGAAGGTACATGCGCAAGACATAGCCGGTTTAGTGTGAATGAGAGATTAAAAAGCAAGTATATTCCTGGCCTTAGTGTTAAAATGAACTTCCAATAAAGTTAGTGTTGACAAATCCTGTTATTGTTTTTATTTTTATTATTGCTTTTTTGTTGAGGTAGTGGGAAGTGTTATTGGCAGCTGCTGAAGTAGTGCTAGCTCCTTGACATCATATATGCGACTTCAGATTTGTTATTTTAATTGCAAATTTTAATAGCGATTTACATATCACATGACCAACATAGTGGAAACGCACACATGTCATGAAGGTGCATCATACGTGTAATCAGTGCATAAGGCAGGGTGAACCAGAAAATAACTTTTATCGCTCCATTGAGTTTCATTCATTTTTTGTTTTTCGGCCAGGGGACCCCTGAACCAACCGTAAAGGGCAAAGACTTAGGCTTCATCCTTATTGTATCTTTTCTGGAGATCCACATCATTTAAGGGAAAATAACAAATTAAACTGTTATGCCGGGTTCACACCTGCCAGTGCGACCAGGCGTCAAATCGCTCAAACAGACAAAAGATGATGCTTTAAAATTAAAACGGAGCTGCTTGAACACTTTGTAGTCCGTATCTGCGCGTCACGTCAGTTCATCAGCTGGCGGGCAGGGATTTCTTTCTTGTTTCATTGTTATTTCTGCACTTTCTGCTCTTCCTTGTCTCTTTCTCCTTTCTCCTCTACTTGACACATGTGCCCCTCAACATCTTCCACTGCTTTTGTGCAGATTTTGTCTGAATACATAATGGGAAACTAGTGGTTTCTCCGCTGTTTGAGTAGCTACAGCCGGCATCTCTTCCTCCATCTTCTCCACTGTTTGAGTAGCTACAGCCGGCATCTCTTCCTCCATCTTCTCCACTGTTTGAGTAGCTACAGCCGGCATCTCTTCCTCCGTCTTCTTCGCTGTTTGAGTAGCTCCAGCCGGCATCTCTTCCTCCGTCTTCTCCGCTGTTTAAGTAGCTCCAGCCGGCATCTCTTCCTTCGTCTTCTTCGCTGTTTGAGTAGCTCCAGCCGGCATCTCGTCCTCCGTCTTCCCCGCTGTTTAAGTAGCTCCAGCCGACATCTCGTCCTCCGTCTTCCCCACTGTTTAAGTAGCTCCAGCCGACATCTCGTCCTCCGTCTTCTCCGCTGTTTAAGTAGCTCCAGCCGACATCTCATCCTCCGTCTTCCACGCTGTTTAAGTAGTTCCAGCCGGCATCTCGTCCTCCGTCTTCCCCGTGTGGACGCCTGTGTGGACACCTTGATGGACCGTCGGAGCAGCAACTGCGTTGATGCACTGATGCCCAGTGCGCTGACGTGTGCGACATGCTGCGTGGCAGCTTGACATCCACTTGCTGCATAAGCACCATAGACTTTGCATCAAGCTGCACTGCTGCCTGGACATTCTGACCGGTGTGAACGCAGCATTAGGAGTCTGTTTCTGTGTGCTGATTTTCGGTGGTGTTTTGTTCTGCTCACCTCTCTTTTCATCGGTGTGATTGGCAGGTGTTGCAACAGGTGCTCCTCATCAAGCCTCCAGTAATTAAGCGGAGCTGCTCCAGGAGTCTGGAACCAGATAGTTCCGCTGCCAAGCATCTTAGTCCGAGTCCTTCCTGGAATCCTCTGTCAAACCTCCGTTCTGTCTTTACCTCGGGACTCCGCTTGTTGTCTTCATGGTTAGTTCAGAACACACCTTCAAGACTCAAACCCTACTCACCTCAGGACACAGTTCCTCCGGGTCCCTACCTGGTCAGCCTTCTCTGCTCTGCCTGGAAGACAAAGCAAACAAGAAGTCACCTGAACCATCCTCCACGGCCGCCTGCCAGTCCACCCTCCTACTCCACACACTTCATCCTGCAAGAACGGATACTAGAATCAGAATCACCATCCGAGACCAAACCCAGAACCAGAACCTCAATATCATTACTGTCACCACTCATCTCCAGCCAACCTCAGTACTCAGACTCCTGCTTGTCTCCTCAAGATCCTGACCTCCGGCCTCCCACGTAGGACCTGCAACTTCAAACATTACTCATCTGTTAAAACTGCCAAACAAACAAGTGACCACTTAGCTACTCCCTTCCAGTCGTCCCAGTCATCTGGCTGCTCCAGTTATCCACTTACTTGTCCTGATTCAAAATAAACAGTTGAAAAAAGATTATTCAGTGCCTAAAGTTGTGCCTGATTTAAAGTCGCCTGAAAACCATGACAGAAACTGGACGAATTCTTCACAATAACGGTTCAAACCTCCTTTACGTCCAACAAATATATTTTTCTGTGAGGTATGCAAATCATATTTCTGGTAAAAACTAAATGTATTTACAGCTAAAAAAACCCCACTTAAAATGCATACAGGTTGTGCATTTTATCCCAACAACATAATCCATTCTGATCAAGACTCTCACCCCCAGCTTTTATCCTGCAGTGTTTTTCTGCAGCCTAGTGGTGGAACGAAACAATGCCAGAGACAAATTCTCATTATGTTTTATCTTGTTAAAGATCCTTTAACTACAGGAAATATAGACGTATCCTGATCACAAGAAAGTCATGTTGATTATTTTGAATTTTCAGGACCTTCAAATCCTGTTCAGGCACTACCAGATGGAAAAGCCGGGTTGAAGAGGGAGCTTAAAGGCTAAAGGACTGACAGATAAAGATGATTCAGTTGAGCAGAAGGCTCGGGTTGATCAGCTGACAAAGCTACAGCTGCTGCTAAAGCAGTAGAAATGTTTAATAAGGTTTTAGTTTTATTTAGTCATCATTTCACAGCCTCTAAGTTGTAGCTTTTTTTCAAGACATTTTCTTCAGAATAATTCTGTTTTTGACTTCAGTTTTTGAAATTTTCCTCCAAAATAGTGTACTGTTGTCAGGATTTTAATCCATTAAGAAAGCCAAAGTTTCTTGATCAAACGCCTGATTTGATGTGCATTACATTAAAATAAAATCGAAGAGATCTGACCTAATTAGAAACATTACGCAAAGCTATAAATAAATATTCCTTTCTATACTCATATGGACACAGCATCTATACGATCACTGAGCAGAAGTAAAATGACAAGACAACTCAATATTATTCGGTTCGTTCGAGAGAAACATTTATATACTGAGTTAAAACTAAGAGGAAGTGATTGATTTACAGGTGAACAACAAAAATGTAATTTCCTAATGACTAGCCATGTCTCCTTTGCATAAAAATAAATAAATCTGAGGCCACCTACCGGTCTTTAACATCAATCTGAGGAAAGGTTGCACGACTCCACAGTTTCTTCATCATTTATTTATATATTCAGCAGATGTTCTTATATTTTCACCAAGCCTCCACTTATAAGTTGTAGAATTCATGATAGATTCCATCAGAAACCAGAATCAGAAAAAGTTTATTGCCAAATATGTTTTCACACACAGGAATTAATTTTGGCGTCTGGTGCAGAGATTTAAATCTTAGAAAATAAGCATGACATGCAAATTTAACACACATTTAATTTTTAGATCGATCAACTCAAAGAATTTGCTTTTAATCATCTCCACTGTGAAAATGAGATGACCTCATTTTAATCGCTCTGAGACGATTCTAAGTTCGGCTGCGGAGACTTATTTCTGCAGCAAAGTTTATTTTCACCACACAATGCGTCATCATTAGAGCGCAAAAGAACCAGGGTCTCTTTGATCATTTCAAAGCATCTGGCGCCATCTAGCGGTTGTTGCTATGCCTGTCTTTCAGTTAGTCAACTACTAACTTTATTTTGTGTTGTTTTGCTTTGTTGAAATATCACAAGTAAAAAAGTTTCTAATTACAATTAGTTTGCTTGAATTTGTGTGGTTTTTCAACTGAATAGATAGATCTGTTGATCCCCAACTTTGGGTCAGGACCTCACTAGGTCCCACAAAGGGACAACTGTCACATCTTTATATTGTCATCAGAAATCACATCATAAACTATGAATGATAGAGATATTCATGGTATGATAAAAAAAACAACAACATTCCCTACAGATGGAGGAAAGCAATGTCTCGTGCTTTTATACCTGCTAGTTTGTGGGTTGGACGCTAAACGTTTGGTACCAATTGTTTACATCACTGTTTGCCATGTTTTCATTCTCTTTCTGCAGAGCATGTAATCATTTTATTCTATATTTTTATAATTCTTTTTTTTTTAGGTCTCCACCACCATCTCAGTATCTCAGATCAAATACACCATTGCAGACTATAAGAGAGAATAAGGAAAAAAAATAAAGAAAACCCAAAAAGAATTGTTTCTTTACAACTTAATAATTTAATCTGTTAAGAATATTTTTTTTAAAATTCTAAAACATCATTTGGACAATGAGAAAAAGGAGCAGAAGAACAAAGCCATGGTGCCAAAGAGATGGAGCTGGGGAGAAAAGATAAATTCAACAGAGGCTATTCACAACCACTTGATGGCAGTAACACATCTAGTGGGGGATAAACACTTTTATTGTAATGTTCCAAATGATCTTCATGTATTTGATCATCTCTGCTAAAATACAATCACTTAACATAACCCAGATTATAACAGCCAATAAGATTAGTTACCATAACTATGCAGATGATCCTCAGCCGTTCATTACAATATCACCAGGCAACCAGACCCTAAATGAATGCATTGAACAAATCAATAGCTTGATGTCCCACTTTCTCCGGCTGAACAGAAACAAAACTGAAGTAATTATTTGTGGACCTAAAGAGGAACGATCATGTGTCAGCACACAGCTTTGGTTAATACATCTAGAATCTACTGACCAGACGCCAAATCTAGGTGTAGTAATGTACTCAAACCTGAACCTCCAGGTTCACAAAAAGGCAATAACAAGGTCAGCCTTCTATCACCTGAAGAACATTTCTAGGATTACGGGACTAATGTCACAACAGGACCTCGAAAAACACCCAAGCATTTATCTTTAGTCGGCTCGATTACTGCAACGGTGTCCCCACAGGTCTGCCTAAAAAGTAAATCAGACAGCTGCAGCTGATCCAGAACGCTGCTGCTTGCATCCTCACTAGAACCAGGAAAGTAGAACACATCACCCCAGTTCTAAAGTCCTTACATTGGCTCCCTGTAGCTCAGAGAATAGACTTCATTGAATGGCTTAGCTCCAAAATATGTTGAAGATCTGTTGTCTTTATACTGACCCCACAGGCCACTCAGGTTCTCTAACTCTAATTCACTAATAAGCCCTAGAATCAGAAGAAAACATGGAGAAGAAGCCTTCACTTTCTCTGCTCCCATTATCTGGAACAAACTTCCTGCAAGGCTGCTGAAACACTTAAAACGTATCTGTTTAGAGCTGCCTTTGAGTAAATGATTTTAATATATCTCTGACGTTTTTTCTTTTCTTTTTAACGGTATTTATGCTTTATATTTTTTATGTTTTATGCATAAATGCAGATTTTACTTTTCATGCTTTTACAGTGATTTTTTACTTTAGCTACATGCTTTTTTTTAAATTATTTTCGTGTGTTATGTTTTTTCTGTTTTATTCCTAATTGCTGTTTTTACATTCCACGCTTTTATCATATGGTTGGTTTCTTTACCACAGAATCATGTCAAGCACCTTGAATTACCTTGTTGTTGAAATTGTGCTACACAAAAAAAATGCCTTGCCTTGTGTATCCAGTTAATCTCTGAAAGCATCAGAGGTTTCTTTAAGAAAAATGAGTGAAAAACAGCATCACGAAGACCTTGGAACAGAACTGTCGAAGAGTTTAAAGCAGGGTTAGGGTATTCAAATTTAAATTCAAAATCAAAAATACTTTACTGATCCCAGAGGGAAATTAAGTTAAATTATAAAACAATACTTCAAGCAATGAACAACCCAGAACTCTTGTCAGTATGTCATACGAAAATGAACAGAGTATAAAACAACTGCAAACCAGGCAGGGTCAGCAATTAATCAAAGAAGTGCCCCAGCCGCGGTCTTTATGAAAGATTGGCCATAACAAATCCATTCTTCAGAGAAAGACATAAAGTGCTGTTTGCCACAATCTATGTAGGTGATACAACAAAACATGTAGAAGAAGGTGTTCTGATTGGATGGAACCATAATGTGACTTTTTTGGCTTACATACAAGACGCTATGTGTAGAGGAAAACAAACATTTCATAGCACCACAGCAAAGCATGGCAGTGGCAGCATCATGCTGTGTGGGGTCATAATCATTAGAGGGGCTGATGGAGAGTTTGAAACTGTGAAAGACTTGGGACTGGGGCTGAGGTTAACCTTCCTAAAGCAGGGCAACAGACCTAAATATGCTGCCACTTGTTTGTCAGAATGGCCCAAAGTCAAGGATAAAATATGTAATAATTTGAGAATATTGACTTAAAAATTCATACATAGCTCATATCCATTTAGACTGAGCTTGAGCTGTGTTGCAAAGAATATAATTCTCTAGATTTTACAAGTTCCAAGTACACTCCTTTAGCCTTTTACATTCATAAAAACCAATCCAGTTGTGCAGCAATCACATTTCCACTTTATATTTTTTAACAGTATGAGCACATACTTTAAGTGGTGAAACATCTGACCAGATGATCAATTTTTTGTTATTTTAAATAGTGTCTGCAACCTCTCCCCGTATGCTTTCTTCTTGCAGTAATTCTGGGCATTTATACCTTTGATTACAACAAGCTAGTGGTTGCCAGGGATTTTATGAAGATGGGTTGGTGTCGTGCAAAAAATGAAAATCGCAGGGTTCACCTTCCATGAGGTAAACAAGCAGCCTCTGAAAACCAGATTTCAAAGGTTTCTAAAGGTTGTGTGATCAAAGGAGTTACCAGCCCGAGGGATCAAATGTTGTGTCGCTTGATCTAATGACATAGACTAAACAGTAGGCCTATATGATATTCACTGAATCCATTGGAATGATTTATTTTTGGTTACTTTAGTATAATTCTAAACTTTTCAATTGTTGTTACCCATAATACATGTGTATATCGCCCCACTGTGGATGACAACACTCTTTGACTAATTTCAGGCCTCATCTCTACAAGGAATTTTGCTTTGGTTCCAGAACCGGTCTCCTTCCTGAGCGGTATGATGGCTGGACAGTACCTTCATATATACCTACAGGGCAGTGTGCTTGACAAATGTTTCTGTTAGTCAGCTTCGTTTCTTTCTAAACCAGTTAGGATGCACATTTAGACTCATTGTCATTTTGGAAGATTGAATTGTACTACATTGTATGGTGAAAATATTTTTGAAAAAACTGTCTTTATCCTGATATTTGATTGTTCTTCCGTTTTGTAGAATGCTCCACCACCTCTTTGTAATTAAACAGCTCCAGAGCACTGGTCCATACGTCAATAGATGGAATGTGACGCAACTGAAAACCTACAAAGAAATGACCATCCTCCTAATCAGACAGAACAGGCTGAGTCAGCATTTAATCTAAATCTTTTTACGCTGGTGCATTAAATGTATTCTTGACAAACCACGTAACATTTTTGTACGCCAACTGCACAGAACCGGATCGAAACACTCTTCAAAGAGTCATGAACACATCTCAAAAGATAGTTGGATTTCCATTGCCATCTGTGGAGGATATCTTCAGAACGCGCTACCACCGCAGAACAATACACATCCTGGCTGATGCAGTTCACTACTGTCACTGTTTCGTCATTCGGTTGGAGCAGTTAAAGCACGTACCACCAGACTGAAAAACAGTTTTGTACCAAGAGCGATCATTGAAACAGACTTAATGAAACTGGGCCTCCCTATTGCACATTACTATCTTTGATTATTCTGTTTAATGCGGACACTGCAAAACGTTTTTATGTTATGAGTGTATATGTGTTTGAGTTTTTAAGTCTGTTTTTTTGGTTCTTATATACTGTGTACTGCAGATTTCGTTGTACAAAGTACAATGTCAATAAAGGTGAGTCGATTAAGAGGCAGCATTAGTTGGCAAGGCGGGTGAAGCATGTTAACCAACAACACAATGACTGAAACGGACGGAACACGACAACCTCGTACCTTCTGAGTGATAATCAAGACTCACGCATTTTAGTCCAAAATCTTCCCATCGAACCCCGAACAAAAGTTATGGTGCGTTCAGACCGCAAGCTTTGTCAGCGTCAGCAGCGTCAAGATTACATGTTAAGTCTACATTTGAGGCCGTTGGCTTTTCAAGCTTTTCCTGCGTTTCAAGCTTCATAACGCTAGCTAACGTTCTTGACGCAGCACGGCAACCAATCAGAGCGTCTCACTGTAGGGACGTTGCCTGACGTCGACGCTGCCTAGCCAACCACAGTCCGCGAATCTTTAAAACATCCAGCAGAGAAAGGCCCGCCTACGAGCTTTGCTAGCTTCAACCTAAAAATGTATCGTCTGTGTATATGCTTCGAACTAACGCTGACCAAGCTTGCGGTCTGAACGCCCCATAAGGGGACTTGTGATAATGTTGGATAAATTGGATAGGGTTGTGCCATTATCCAAGGTGAAATGAGTTTTATCCTGACATGGGCTTAACAGCGCCTCAGAAGGGAAGAAGCAATCACTCCAAAACTACCGGTAAAAGGAAAAGACCATATTACAGTTTGCAAATTCACAGGTGGACAAAGAACTCATATAATGGATAGTATTGTGAGGAAAGATCCTTTATATCGAAACCGTCCCACCAAATTAGTAAAAAGGGGTTTAAGGAAAACTGAGTATGGGTTATCCATCTATTTCAAAGCTCTGATCTCAGTCCTACTGAAAATTGGGGCAGAACTGAAAAGACATTTCCTACTGTTTGACTGAATTACAGCAATGCTTTCAGAGAAATTTAGACCAGAATCCAAGCAGACTGTTCCGGGAAGCTTGTAGCAAAATATCCCAAGTCATACAGTTCGACAACAATTCTACAAAATGCTAAAGAAATGTATGTTATCTTTTGAACTTTCATTAAAAAGTTATTTAAAATATATTGTCTCATTATTTGGGCATTTATAGGAAAGAAAATAAATATTTTAGCAACACTACCTGATTTTAAACAGAAAATGTTTAATCTGATTTAATACTACATAGAAAAGGTTGTGTCTGTCTTAAAAGGGTGCTAACTGCATTTTAAAAGTTTATGGTTAAGTTACCTCATTGTGGTTTGCATATAATTCAATTTCCCCAAAGAGCAGCTTTAGATGCATTAAATCCAGCTGGAGACCACTTCCTGCGCTCCTCCCTAGAGTGTTATAATCACTACTGCTTGTTACCAGTTTTTCCTTCCACTTAACTTTCCATCAATATGCTTGGATACATGAACTGTGAATGTCTGCTCTTTTTTTTATGATTTTTCTTCAGACTTACCCTGCTTGGGGAAGATATCAACGGCCGCTGGACAACTGCGAAGACAGCAGGATTCCCATTATGTGTAGGACAGAATTACAGAACTGTATTTAAGTGGTCTTACACTTAGCAACAGAATTTTCCCCCCCATAAATGTAAGCTATAATCTGATAATGAAGATAAATAAATCAATGTAATTTATCACTTTGAGCTGAATAAATGAATTTTGTAATATAGTAACATAGATAAACTGTACTTGTTCCAATACATTTTTTTTTAACGAATTTTCAGCTGAGGTTAGGTAAATGCCAAATTTTTGCTTTCTAGTGTGACGTACTTATGAATGAAAACTTTACAGTCAGCTGTAATGTTTGTATGCTTTGCTCCTGCATAGTAGAGCAACTAAAAGTGCATATGTTGGATGGAAAACAAATGATCAGTTCCCACATACAAAAAAAATCCTCTTATAGTCTTTGATACAAGATGTTTTAAAGTCACAAACTTTATTTATCTTAGTGTGAGCCATTTCTTTACAGTACATTCAGGAGAGAGACATTTTGTGGCATTAACAGCTCATTTCAGTCCTTTAGGTCTGAAAATATCGGTGGCTTTATTGTTGGTATTGCATGTTCAACATACACAACTAGATTCCTCCTCCTCATTTTCATCATCGGAGTGCATGTTTAAAAAAAAAAAAAACAAATGGCCACAGGTTCACAACAGCAGGAGGCTCTCTACTGCACCGACCCTTGAAGTAGGCGTCCATTAGTTCAGAGACCAGGAAGAGGTTTGGTTTAGCGCTCAGCTCTGACCCCCCAAAAAAAACGTCTGCTTCTGGACAAACAGCAAAACTAAAACTTGCACTTAAACACTTAGGTGAAAAATATAGATTTGTGAAGATATGGTTCTGACCTGACAGCGTAGCCAGAGATTAGCTTTCGGACCTGCCTATTAGCTGATCCATGACGAGTCAGCACAACACCCACAATCCACCTCTAGCTTGCTCTCTGTGCAATGTAGACCTGATCTAAGATAAATACTCCCTAGTAGACTAAAAGTCACCCCAAAAAAATAAAATAAAAATAAGAGATGTGTTGCAGACAAGTCCAGGATCAGGTCCTTTCGCTAAAGCTTGGTCGTCCAAGAACGCACACACATACTTGCATAAGTTTAAAATGGCAACTGTTGTCGTCGGAACGACGGGTCAAGGTCAAAGCGTTTTTTTTGTTGATTAAATTTACATTCACAAAAAAAATGAATAAATCTGTGCCGGCGCAGCGACACGCAGGGAGAGATCTCCCTCTGTTGTCAACCATGGGGCCCTTCTTCTTCTAACAGCAGTGCAGTTTAAGAAAGCCAACATATGAAGGAGAAACAATAAAGCAACACTAAGATGGAAGTAATTAAATAAAAGGAGGAGGGTTGTAAACTGTCCCTCAGAGAGAGAGAGAGAGAGAGAGAGAGAGAGAGAGAGAGAGAGAGAGAGAGAGAGAGAGAAAGAGAGAGAGAGAGAAAGAGAGGACACCGAGGTGTTATGAGGTGTTTTTGGCATTTTTATTTTTTAGAATAAAGCACCAAAAGTGGTGGCTTTCTGATTCAGTGCCAAGTCCAACGAGCTCAACGAAGCTCTGCTCTGCACACCTTAGCGACGTCCTTCAGAGAGAAACAAAAAGGTTTGTTCTTATTGTGGTCATTAATTCCTTTCATTAAATCCTCAAACAGAGGCAAATGTAAGACATATCTAGTCAACTAAAACACAAGTCTAACAGAGACTACCATCCTCATAATAGAGGAAAGTGGCATTTCTTTGTTTTTAGACACCCTTTTTTATTGTGTAGTAGCTGGCTCAGTATTGGCCAGTAAAAAGTCCTGGCTGTAAGGCGAGTCTTGTGCAGAAGCGACTCAACCGTCAGAGCAGCAGAAAAAAAACAAAAAAACCCCGGATGAGGCGCTGCTTGACGATGGAGACGGTTCTGGACAAGGCTGGCGACTCCAAACAGGCGAGGCTCAGCACTAGGAGCAGCTTAGGGGCCCGAGCACATTTCAAGGGCCCATAGAGTAAAACAGAGAAATAATAAATCAAACAAAAATGGCTACATTTTTTTTTTTATATTCCTTAAAATCCCCTCACCCCCCTGAAAAAGAAAAGCTTAACAATAACTATATAAAATATACAATTCTTAAAATAAGGAATGAGGAACAGTGAGTAAAATAAGACAAAATCAAAATAAGTTAACTTTTTCTCCCCCTCCATTGCTTGTGCTCTTTAAGGGGCGGAGAAATAAATACTCAAAACTAGCGGGAGTTATTCTCTTTTTCATTTCAGACACAAAATGAATGGCTGGCAGAGGTTTAACATAACAAAAATAAAATAAAATAAAAAATAAACTGCGGTTGGAGCGCATTATATAAGTTAGGATGGAGATTATCGACATCCAACAACCCGTTTTATTTTTGTGGTTGGTTTTTTACCTTCAGAACACCCGACCCACCGGAGGAATGCCACATGCACGAGGAATATTAACGAGAAAAACAAGACGAAAAAAAAAAAAAAGTCAAATAAATTAAACAAAATAATAACTGTTCCAAAAAAGAGCTGCTTCCTCCAACTGCAGCCCCCCGATTGGACAGAGAGCTGCTTTAGTGTGGTTTTTCATCACGCAAATAAAATGTTGCTGCCCGTGAGAGCGCTAAATAAGTAAGTAGTTGTTATTTGAAACAGCAAAGAAATGTTGAAGATAAAATTTCATTGATAACGCACCGTGAACACAAGTCAAACAGCAACAGATGCGATATTTCTCTCAATGAGCTATATTATTTTTTTAAAATCATTTTAAAAGTTTGATTTATTAAGCTATTTGTATGTACAAAAAAATAATGATAATTGCTTTAATTGGATTATTTGGGACGGTCGCGTAGACACGAGGGGAAAAACACTGGACAAAAACGACAGCGGGAGTTATTGCTTCTTACTGTTAAAAAAAGAGAAAAAAAAAAGGACGTCTTCCTAATAATTCGGAGCCGTTGCTGATTGTTTTTTTTTTCATTCATTTTTTTTATCTCGCCTTGAATTGTGCCTTATTATATAGACTGCTAGAAAGTAGGCAAGTGCTGGATGGTTTGTTGTAGCTGCTTGTTTAGGGGGAGAACGAAAAAAAAACAAACACCCATTCTCACATAGTTATGACTTCCACTTTTTGAAAGCGCACAGAGAACACACGATCTGTAGGAATGCTTTGTTTTCTGCGTGTTTTTTTCCTCTTTCTTTTCTTTCCATTAGTGATTGGTTGAAACACAGTAGACGCTCCGTCTGGTACTGAATCTGATCTGCTTCCCTGATAGCACCAAGGATTTCTGAGGATTTTAGCCTCTGCGATGTCGAGCAGAGATAAAACTATAGGACAGGGGGGGGGCTGGGGGACGTTTAGCGCTGCGAGGCCGAGGCGTGTCAATATGGCAGAAATCGCCCCGTCAGCACACACCCACATTAATGGACCAAAAAACTCGCCATAAATTCACGGTTATAAAAATTTAAGTGCATTTTGAGTAAAATCAGGGGTTGTGCACGTTTTTAAAATGGAAAGCAAATATCACACCTAAAATCAATTACACTTTTTTTTTTTTTTTTAAGTGGGATTAAAAATCCAAAACACGTGTGTGTGTATTTGTGTGTGTAAAGTCTCCCTTTAAATCAAGCTCAACAGTAGTTGTTCGGGGCCACAGAGGACATTGTTGGTAGGGGTAGCTCTCGCTGTGGAGCTCCTCCAGCAGCATGCTCCTTAACGAGGATGGAGCGTCGTAAGCAACAGAACGAAAGATAAAAAATAGAGAAAAAAGGCTCGGATAGGAGGTGGTGCTGTCGTCGCTGGACGGGCGGGCGGGCAAGACGGCAGGGAAGGAGGACAGGCAGGTTTGGCAGGGCTGGTGCTGCTGGCAGCGGCTTTAGGAGGAGAAGGCAAGTTTGACGCTGCAGGAGGAGTAGCCCTCGTCGCTGGCGGTGCTCTGCAGGCTGCTGTGGTCGTCCAAGTCGCTGGTGCTGGCCATGCTCACGCTGTCGAGCTCTCCATGGGAGAACTCGGTGCTCTCTACGTCGACCTCGATCTCTTCTGCAGGAAAAGAGAAGATAAGAAAAATTCTTTTTAAAAACTTCTCTGGTGAAGCAAACCCTATGTCTGGATTTTATTTTTTTTTTAGACCTGTGCAATACTACAGTCAGGGCTCTCAGTCACGTTTTTCTTTTTTTGTCAAGAGGACAAATATAAAATTGTTGAGTTCTCAAATTTTTGTGCTAAAAACAAAAAATCTTAACATGAATTAATAATATATCCAAATTTTCTTTTTTCTACATCAACACAGAAAATGGAAAATACCTGAATCTCTTTTACTTGAAAAAGTATTCACATTGCTTCGGGATTGTCATAACTTTGCCCCCCCTACCCCCACCACCACATTCAGCTGCGGACTACCTCTCACCAATCTGCTCCCAACGCTGCAAAATGAGCCAGAAAACCTGTGGGGAAGTTGGAAACGTACTCACCTTGGTCGGAGTCCGAGCGATCGGAGCAGAGGGTGGAGCCAACGCTGTCCATGCGTATCCTCTCTCCCTCCCCCGGACTGGTCTGGACTGCGGCGGGACTTCCTCCTCTCAGCAGCTCCAGCTGACGCTGTAGATGTCTCTGTTCGCGCTCCAGAGACTCCAGCTGGTACTGGCTCTTCCGGTCTGCTTCTTCAAGTTTCTGGTGAGGACAAAAGCCATAAAAAATTGAGAAAAAGTTTGGGAGTTGTCACAATAAACTTAGTGTATCTATAAGTCCACAATCCACTTGGAAGGTAGTTCCCCAGCTTATTTCATGACCAGAATGGGCAATATGCTCATTTCTATTAAGATCAGAAATTTACTCACACATTTGTTGCTTTAATTTCAATAGTGTTGGAATAAATTATGTCAAAGGAAGGTAACAGCATTTCATCTTCTTACTTTGTATTTGAAACTCTAACATAACCAATCTGATCAACAGATAAACCAGGATGCCAATAATTTATTTGATTTTTTTTATATGAGGAAAACTCACACAATGTGTAACACACATCACAACGGCGAACCAATAGGAATAGGTTTACTTAATCTCCGGTTATGCTATGCATTCAATGATTCACTTACCTCTGCATGCGGGATGCTTGAAACTGAAAGTAAAATGTACTCCATAACCACATTTATTGTTCCATAAATATCTGACCACCGGGGGGCGCTTACAGATAAGAATAATTCCATTCCCAGATGGCGCAAGTTGATCCTTACATATGAAAAATTCAAATCTATAACATAGTCTTGCTTGACACAGATGAACGATAAATTCAAAACCCTGGTTGCTGAGAGACATTCACTTTTGCAAAGGGGAGCGTATAAAAAGGAACACACACACTTCAAAGACATGACAGGACATAATCTCCCAGAAAGTCCTCTTTATTTCCAAATGTTTAGATGTTTATTAAAAAATGGAAACATACATGGCAGGTTGGGAAGAAAGGTGAAAGCAGTGTCGGATTAGGGTTGATTCTGTCTTATTTTCTGACTTACATTCCTTGCATTTTTTTTTACCTCCTTTACCATCCTCACTGTGTGTGCTGCCAAGTTAAACCTGGGACCTCGCCCAGTTTTCTTTTTAACAGTTTCAGCTGTTTAGCTTACTGCTCAAGCTGTAGATATGAGCAAGTTTCATTGGCTATTCTAGAATTAGGCCAGTCATGGCTGCAGCATGTTCGAGCAGCTCTGCTGGTTCTGAGTTGTTCTTTTTGTAGAAATTTGTTAACATTTTCTTTTGGTTAAAAAGTTGCATGTTTGGATAACAAGGTATTCTTTTTTTTGATCTGGGAGTAGCTGATGATTAGCATTATATTAGCTCAAATTATATCTGAACAACTTCCCCAAATCCCAGAGGAGTTTAAAGGGAGGTTTGATGAATTATGAGAAGGAACAAAGAGCAGACGGAGGAGGAGGAAGTTCATCCGTCTCTTCCATCTATCACAATTGACAAGGATCAAATCCCAGACCCCAATGCCTCTTTCTGCCCAGCTTTCTAACCAACCGTCCACACAGAGATTTAAAGAGAAAAGGCTAAATCAAAGGAGGTGGATAAGCAGTTCTAGCCCACACCTAATGGCACCGAACAAATATTTCCATAGCTACCAATTCACTTATCATGTTTTGAACGCACTGACATCTTCACACGAAGCCCTACGCTCATCACGATTTAAGCATTGGGGGGTATGGCCGCGCCTGATACGGCGGCGTAGTGCTCCAACCTAACGGCCGCATGTCACGGTGGTCGACACCAACATGCTTGACTCCTAGTGACAAAGCAAAACAAAAGGCCGTCAATAAGCTTTCCAGAGACTGCGGTTGACGGCAGCAGAGGGGCAGAGTGGTGACGGTGGACGACAACAATATTGGCTTTATCCTATAACTCCTCCCTGACCGCCTGCATCACGTGCCATGCACTCCAGGCGAACGCTTTCACATACAGATTGCTTCATCCAAGGCAATCACGTGCATGACGTTTAACCCGAGTCCAGCTTTATTCAGTTATTTTCCCTTACCCATATACTAGTTCCAGACAAACGCAGCTTTCCAGTAAACGTATGGCAGATGACGTGACATGTTCAAACACCCCCAAACCCTCAATTTTTCCATAACATTATGAGATAGAAATCAGACAACGACAGACCTGACAACGTACACGCAGCAGCGATAACAAAAGCGAAAAATCCCCCATTCACATGAACAAAAAGACACTGTGTATAGGCACACGTTTGTCCCTGATGGGTCTTTTAGGAGCAGTCAACACTATGTCCTGTAGTTGAAGACACTATTAAAGAATAACCCCAAACTCTTTTTTTTAACTATTAAACAAATCAAAGTAAACTTCTTACTGTTTTTTTAGACATATACACTTGAACAGATTTTTGTATATGGAAATGTGAAAATAAAGAGAGAAAATGTCATGTATTTTTTATTACTTTTGTCAAAGTCAGGAGAAAAAATACACTTCCTTAAAATTTTATACAGTTGCCACTAAACTATTTAACTTGGGCCAAACATTTCACTTATCCTTCCACATTTTTTCTACAACAGCTCTCTGGAATCTTGTTCCACTCCTCCAGACAGAACTGCTGTAACTGGGTCAGGTTTGTAAGCTACTTTTAGCTGACTTGCAAAATGATGCATAATGCAGCAAACTGACAATGCTAACCATCCTGACAACGGCATTTTTAGATTGAAACATGGCGCTGGCCCCATCATTCATTGGGGAAGTTTGTCTTTAGCAGGGACAGGGAAACTGGTCGAAGTGAGTCGCGTCGGAGAAAACCCTGTAAAAATTTTGCAAAAGACTGTAGACTGATGCAAAGTTTATCTACCTATATATACGGATAAAGCCGCAGTGGAACGTTCTCAAATGGTTTAGCAACCTGACGACAGAATGAGGAGGTAACTGAGCTGCTCTTGAGCAGGGATTCATCTAAATCATGCTGGTAGTTAACCCTCGTGGATTGGAGTTGGAGACCCGATTTTACATCTAAGCTTATTCCATGTCGGTCAGTCAGAGTCTGGACCAAAGTCCTTTTGAGACTTTGCGGTCCTGAAAAGTGATGTAGGCAGCAGATATTCTGCATCTATGGTAAAGAAGACTTAAAGTCTGTAGATGTGTAAAAAGCTGGTAGAGACATCCCTTCCAGCTGTGAGAGCACGGAATTGTGGTTCTACAAGGTATTGATTCGGAGGGAGTGAATACAAATGCACAACATAATTTTCAGATTTGTACTTATTAAAAAAAATTGTAAAACAATGCGATTCCACTTCACAATTATAAAACACCATGGGTTCGTTTATCATATAAAATCCAGTAAAACTACACTGTGGTGACAAAAAACGAAAAAGCTGAGGGGGAATGAGTCATTTGCAAATTAAAATGTATTATATTACAAAATACATAGTTTGTCTGGTTTTCCTTTTCACTGTGCTTGACTATGAATATTCTTTTATGGATGATAAATGCAGTTCTCTCTTAGATTGCGTAACAAGTACAACCTTTTTAACATCTGTACCTTTATATGTGCTTTGGCTTTATTGAGTAGGCCCAGGGTGGTGTGGCGGCTGCAATCGGGTCCCAGAGGTATGAGGGCCTTCAACTTTTCCAAACACAGCCGCAGGTGAGCCCGTCTACAAAGGAAAGACAAACAGAAACACAATGAGTGGACGGTCCTGACATCTAGAATCCAAAATGCTTTCAAAGAAGGCTGATTTACGAAAGGGTTGTGCTATTTAAAACGTCCACAACCCTCACAGTGGGTGCAACAGAGGAAATATATTGTAATTTGTCACAATACCTAAATAATACATCTGGTGCAGCAGATTATTTTAGACAAAACACAACAACAGATTAACAACAAGAAACGTGTTTTTTGTGTCGATAATGTGTGATATTTTACATTAGAATATGGTTTACTTGATAAATAATCCTACATTAATCTTTTAAGGAAGTATAGTTATTGGATTACAGCAGAATGAATCTCATCTTTCAACATCGGAGATGAAAATCTTTTTATAATAATGTGAAGGAAAATGTGAAGGAAAGGGCTATGGTGGCTGATATCTGTCAGGTTTCTTCATTGTTGCTCCAACTGGATCGCGAACAAAGTGATCACGATGAGCATTTAGCCCATTATCAACATTACATTCAGGCATCCTAAAACACTGTCAACAAGCAGAAATTTGCATAATATGTCCCCTTTAACACTGCGCCCCCAGGATTCAAGGTGCATTTACTACAAACTATAAATATTGTTATCACACATTCTAACCTAATAGTAATTAACTCTCCACCAGCCGTGGACTTGACAGGTATGCAGTTGTTGTTTTTTTACCACTTTTCTTTTGCCAAAAACGTATGATTAATCATCTGTGCCTAATCCTCCTCTCTCTGGCTGATGGCGGAGTGCATGCGGCAGAAAGGCTGGCACACACAGTAGCTGAAGCAGAGGCCTCATTTGAATACCGCTCCTTGCCCCGGTTATGATTGCCGCCCACAATCTTAAATGAGAATTGGCAAATCAGGAGCATACCCTAAAAGCAATTTTGGGTTTGGCAGTTTGGGGCTTTTTATTTGGATTATTGATATATCACGATCTAACTGTCATAGGCAGACTTTTGCAGAGCATCCGATGTGCTTAGTTTTCTAATTGAAAACCATCAAAACTGGTGTTTGGCCGTGATCAGTCCGTTATAAATTATCTGAAACCACAACTCGGTGGCATACATTTACGTTAAGCTTCCCGGCAACAGGCTACATAATTCATGTTGTACTCCCTTCTCAATGTAATACCTCATTCTCTGCAGATATTTCAGCTAAAACCACCGCCACCCATCTAAATTACAAACAAGGTACAGCAATGAGGAAGGTGGTGTAATGGCATTTCCTGGAGCCTGCTCAGCTCACGTGCTCCATCATTCTTGACAGCTTCGTATTCTGTGACTGGAGATGGACCCCAGGTACTATCTATCCCGCTAATGGACCCTGGTTGAGAGGTACAAGGAGATAATTGTAGCTTTAACAAAATCAGAGAACCATTAGGAGGGGTTGCCATTTCAGCTTAGCCTGGCGGGAAACGGGGAGGGGGGGGTTAAGGCTGGAGAGACATTAAGGACTCAGAAGTGATCTCTGGGGGACCCTAAAGGAGACATACCGCAAAGACCAGGGCAGGAATTTACTGCAGATGTTTGGGCTACACCTCTGTTACGCTCCGCTGCTTTAAGACTGGCATAAGCAGTGGCTGTGTAGCATATCTGGATATGTCTGTGGGTGTTTGTGTGTGTAATGGTTAAGTTATGTATGGATGGCGCTGATAAGAACATAAGGGCAAACTGTTCCAGCCATTACACCAGTACTGTATGGGTTTTTGTATGGGAATAAACGTTGCGTGTCTGCAGACTAAACAAGTCTACAGCTGTCTGCTGCAGCCCGTGTGGTCAGAACTATAAAAGTCACAATACACATGGGTAAACACACACACACACGCGCTAATGAGGTCTGAATGATGCCTATCAGTCTGGCTGAGGTCTACCGGCTGTTCAATCAGCTGCATTCATCCCACCTTTTCTTTTCCATGATGGACGCGTCTATCTGTACGCTTAATCTCTTCATACACAGGTATCAACTGCCACCTTTTAACAACCAGCAACAGAGCTTCATCTGGGAAAGGCCACAGACAAAATATGACAAAGCTCAACTCAACATGGTTCAATTTCTGCCCATTTAATTCAACAGAGGCCAAAAAGGAACTAGATTAGTCAGGAAAACCGAGGCAGAAAGTGTTCCGTACGCCATTTTGCCACTATAAGTATTAAAGAGAATTAAATAGTTGCACTCAATTATTCATTGTTGTGCTAAAGCTGTTAATGAACACTAACACTTCCCCTCAATAAGGTACGGTTACCACTTGACATTTAAAAGTTTTAACTAGATACAGCAATAAACTATAGAATATTTTTCCTGGAACAGGGGATTTTATTTTAAAACCCAACTAATCACTGTGAAAAACTCCTGAACAACTCAAACTGAGTTTGTCCCCTTGGACAGAGGTTTTGTGTGAGCACCAGTTTTTAAGTCTTGAGACAGACTTGTCAGCTGGACTTGGTCCTGAATTTCAACTGGACAATTGGGAACACATAAGCATCGTTTGAGCCACACTAGTGGTCCCCAACCTTTTCTCCCTTGAGGATTCCCTTGTCTTTGTTCAAGACAGACCTGGACCTCCCCACCCCAAACTCCTACATTTATACATGCGTTAAAAGGGATTAGTTAAAAACTTTTATGTAAAAAAACAAACAGCAATTGTAGGTGTTTCTTCTTATTTTTCATATTTTACACTTTATGCTATATTTAAAATATAAAAATTTTGACATTTTTATTTTATAAATGTTATATTTACAAATATAATTTTCGTACCCGCACAACTGCAGTACAGACAATATTGTGCGATCCGGATCACTGGTTGAGAACTGCTGATGTAAACCATCCTGCGGTGGCTATGGCTGTACAATGTGCTTACCAATGTGCTGCTGGGAGATGAAACTCCGCCTCGATCTTTCATCTTCCCATCAACTCTGATCAGCATCCTCAAGCAACTTCTTCAATGTGTTTGCGGACCGATTTCTGAGGCTGGCTCTATTATTTTTCATAATGGAGAGGGTGTCTTCTGGGTTATGGTGATAGTTTCCGACTGCATGAAGCATTTTTGCATGCCAGACAAAACGTTCAACTTGTTATGGCCTCTTTTTTATTATCATTAATAATTGGCTTTCTTTTTTTTTTGCTCTTCCATCAAGGTCAGATCTTTGGAAAGCACAACTAGTTTCCCTGTCAAAAGAATTTTCCACCTGAGCTGTGAGTCTGTGCAGCTCTTCCAGAGTTACTCTACTGGGGTGCTTGTCTGATTAATCATTGCCACAGGCAACCATATCTCGGTGGGTTTGCAACCCCCCTCTATTTACGGAGACCAGTGCTTTATGAGAAATCCCAACCTTGAGATACTGCTTAATGACCCAGCAGTGCTTTTAACTTCTGACCCATATACTGTGTCTGACACCGTTTGTTCACCGATATTCTCTCACCAGCTCCTGACACTTTTGGATTTACAAAAAAAAAAAAAAAAAAAAATTTCAAAGTTTCCTTCCACTTCACAATTGTGCACTCGTTTTGTCGGTCTATCGAATAAAATCCTAATGAAATGCGTTAAAAGTTTGGGTCCTCACAGTGTGAAAAAGCTTGAGGGATATGAACCACTTTGCAGGGTACTTTATACCTTTTACACTTTATTTTAAGTCACAAAGGCAAACCTCTTCTTCACAGATGGCCATGTACGGCCTGATGTAGAGAGCTGTGAGGGAAGAGCAGGGCACTGGAGTCATGCGTGGGCCTGTTTGTCTGAGACGCTGACCTGTCGGGCATAAAAATGTACTAACTGCAGACACCGGCGACTCTCAGTGGAGATTAAAACCAACGGCAGACGACCCCAGATAACCCCCCGTTTGCATGGGCTCCTTTTCTTCATCCTGCCTCCACCCTCAGCCACCGACGTGACAAATGGCCGGGAGGGAGCAGAGTTCCGCAAGCTTGTTGACACATTTTCTCGCCCAAATGTCTCATTATGGTTCTTAGCGCACAGACCACAAATGGTGTGCGGGTGGCGTGAGGCGTCACTTACTGGGCAGATGATCCTCCACTGTTGATTCACAGCAAACATCCTTCCACGCCCGCTTGATGCTGACATGGGCGCATGAGGGAGCGTGTTCACCTCTTTGGCCACTTTGGCTTTTAATTCACAGCTTCTATAGGCGCTATTGTAGGGCTGGGCGATATGGCCTAAAATCTATATTGCAATATAATCTACAGTATATGTGATAATGATATGTATATAGTTTTTTTCTTTAGATATGTTATGAACATTCTCACTTTCCAGACAAATTGCCGCAGAAAAACTTCCAAATTCAAACAAAATAATGCAAAACAAAACTTATCAGAAAATATATAAAGATTAAGATATCTTAAATAACAATACTAAAAGCTAAATATTATGAAAATAAAGTTCAATAGTGTCTGCTTTCCTGGTTACTTGTTTTTTTTATTTATTCAATTTCCACAAAAAGAAACCTGTATATATTTGAATTAAAAATGCTTCAAGTTCAACAGGTCTCTTCTCTGTTAAATAAAAAATGACAAAATATAAACTTTCAATATCTAGTGTGAAGACAAACACTGAACATCAGTATCCTTGCATTTCTGGTGCAAAGTATGTAAGCACAGCTTGATGACATCATCAAAATCCATAAGTGGCGGTATAGTCGATATTTCTACCTTTGGCTCAAATTATGTAATTTCTACCTTATACCTTCATATTGCCCACTACTACGTCATTGCATCGCATCTACTGTAAAGAAGCAACTTGTTACCAGCCTTGAGACGCCCTCGATACCTCTTATTACTGGAAAATGTGGTTTTTTTTATCTCTGCGGTTATGACGCAACCCAAATGTGTGGCACTTAGATAATTACAGATGCCCAAAGTAGCTACTGGAGCACAAAAGGGAGGGACAAGGAAGGAGTAACCGCAAAAGGACAAACGAGGGAGGAGAGTGTATTCACAATTTGAGGCAGTTGCACAGAACAGTCTCTGAACTGGACATCAGCTTGAGACTCATCACGAAAATAATTTGGAAATTGTTCTGTTAAAAAAATCCTGCCAATTGCATGAGTACAGCAACAGGGATGAGGGAAGAGTTGCAACCGCAACTGTCACCTCCTTAAACTAGAATCTATTTTGACTCTAAAAGCTGCAACGTGATTCTAACTTTCTAAGACTAGAGGAGTGTCTTTTCGGTAGAGACTGTGTGTCAGTTCTGTTTTACAGACAAAGACAGAACCCTGGGATCACCGGGTTCAATCTAAATGGGGCATAAGTGTTTTCCCTTGGAGGTCGTAGGGTCATAAACTCGTGACTCTTGGTGATGACCGCCCCTATCACAGTAATAATAATAATAATAATGTAATAATAATGCCTCTTTAGAGTGCTTGTTAATCAAGCAGACCTACTACCGAAATGTTTTTTAAGTAGGATCAGCTTGAGTATGGGTAAAAGCTTGGAACCACTTCTGTACTAATCAATCAAAAATCGGAACCAAATCATTTTCTCCTGATGGGCTACAAAATACTTAAAAAACAGAACATTTTTAACAACTCCCAGAGTCATTCAAAGCTACCACCACCTGCAACTTTCATGTTATAATGACATCAACCAACAGAATGTAATACAAAGCCCTTTTTTTTTTGGTGCAATGAAAATCAGACAAATCTTAGGGGCTTCTCCCCCTTACCTTCTTACAGCTACACTAACCAGCTACAGAGCCTTCTGTTTACAGAGTTCCTAGAAAAGCCTAGTGCCAGTTACATAAACAGCTATGGATTTAGTGAGAAGCCCCATAACTTTGTGTCCTCTGCTGCTAATGCTAAGGATTTGTTAAGCACATGTGGATAATGTGGAACCTGTTAGCACAGAACATCCTTCATGAGCCGTTAACCTACTTTCTACTGACAAATATACGTTATATTAAGTGGATTATACAAGAAACATCGCAAACTCCAAATACGTTTTAAAAAAATCTATCTATTAATTCACAATGTTTAATTATACAAGATTTTATTGTATTTTATTGCTATTTATTTACATTTTATTGCTAAACTTGCTTCTATGGTGTCCCTGAACTTTCGTTGTTTTACATTGACGATAAAAAATCAGAATAACAAATTAGCAGGCATTTACAGCATGCAGAGTCCGGTGTCTAACGAATGGTGCAGTCAGCTGCAGGTTGTCTGCATGAGGAACTCTCCATCTGTGACGGATTATATAACACGTGGCCTGTTGCTACTGAGAACTTTGCTCTGAATTGTCACATGCAATAGGGATATCAAACCCTCACTGCCATTAAAACAACGCATGCACAATAATCTGTTTCGGGGTTTTTTTCCCTTGACTTTGGCAAACATGGATTTTGGGGTGGGAGAATAAATGAAAGGGTTGAGTTTTTCAGGCACGTAGCAGTTACATGTAGGCAAACAGCCACCCCCACCATCCCACGGTCTCTTGACAGCACATTCACGGATGGATCGATCGGCAGTATAACACAAGTGGCTATTCAAAGAAAACCGCATCTACAACTGCTGATGATCTCTCACCAGTGCATGGGAGTTACCTGCAGAGAGAATATTCGCAGCAGTAATGAAAAAAAAAAAAAAATTGTCTATCAGATGCTTTGAGTTCTGGTTATTGCCTACGAAATAATTGCCAATAGGACGGATTTCATTTATTAACAAACTGAAATGTATTGAACAAAATATGAAAACTAATGACTTAAGTCCCATTTCCCACAAAAATACACAATCAGAAGAATAGTCAACCATCAGCTAGCACAAACTCCTCAACAAAAATAACTTTTCTATTAGTTTGATCTTTTGACCAGCCTTGTCATGTCTATTTATACAATATATATGAATATTTTATTTTTTACTTTACTTCCTTTAGGAATGAGCTGGTATTAATGTATGACATTTTATACATAATTGTACAACACATTTTATGTAAAACAGCGGCTGCTGCCAAATTACCACCATTTTGAATTTATGAATTTTAAGAATCAGAACCAAATAAACAAGCAGCATTCAGTTTTTTCTGCTCCTCTAATCTGGAACTAACTTCTAGAAGACTGCAAAACTGCTGAAACTCGGAGTTCCTTTAAATCAATGCTAAAAAAAACATAATAAACTGCAATGTTCTTTGCTTGTCATTTTCTTGTGTTGTTTTTACGTAAACATTACTACAGGCCAATGGGGGTTCTGCATTGCATGCTGACATTAGTGGGACGATTAGTAAAGCTAACAGCTCAGGTAGTCATCCTGAAGTAACGCTTCTCCTGACCGTAGCTGTGTAACTTTTAAAACATTGTCCCCTTTGTATGGGTGTTGAGCGGAAGCGAGTTGATTTTGTTTTTATTGTTGGGGGGGGGGGGGGGGGGGGGGTGTAGGAGTAGGATAGCGCCACCCTATCCCTCAAACAGCCAGAGAGAACACACACCAGCAATTGGCATAAAATGACTTTGGTGGTGGTTTGTGAAAGGGGAATATTTCATAACCTTAGTGTGCCTTTATGCAGTTTGGTGACGCACGCAAAGATCATTTTATGACAGTTTTAAAAATAAACTTTTTTTTTATACTTGAAAAAGTGTATAGTATTATGTTTGTTACTACTAAAACTATCCTTTTGAAAAAATAAAAATAAAAATCAAGCTGAAACCTCGAGGAAAAGCTGGCAAGCTGACAATTCTCCCTGTACTCCTGAGACAACAGGTTCCTTCCAAACTACTCACTCCACTGAAGTATGTAGGCACACTCTGTCAGGCTGAATATTGTATCTGTTTAGGTGTGTGTGTGTTGTGTGTGTGGTTTGCTTCCTTGATTTGTGCTCCTGACAGGCCCCAGATGGGTGTGCAGGCAGGCAGCTCTTCCTCTTGGCTTTGACATGTGAGCAACCAGCCAGCCAACTCTGGGTCACTGCACCGCACCTTTCTGCCTCCATCCTGCTCTCTAAACCAGTCTCCCTGCTAATTTGTGCAAACTGTACATCCTAACCTTACCACTTACTGAAGATTGCTTACCTGTTTTGTCCGTTGTTCAAAAAAAAAATAAAAATAAAATAAAATAAACTTTTATTACTTCTAGCTTGTTTTAGCTCCGATGAAACACAACATTCTCTCTCATTTGTGAACATTTATCAGTGCAGTTCATTACACTTCTTTAAATATGTGAATCTGGCCTTATGTAACGGACTTCCCATTGCTTCAATTATGTGCAGTTCTGGCAGGTTGGCAGATCTAACCCTGGGTCCAGTTCACCAGATAGATCTAAAAGGACTGCTTTAGGGAAACTAAATGGGCTGATCAGCCAGTCATCATCATGCGCCAGGGAATCGCCTTGATAATTTCTGTTACCATGATGTGAAATTAAAATAATAACCCCCACAAGGCATAAAGATTAGCTGGTTTAATAATCTGGTAATCTGCTTGGTTAGCCCCCTGGACTCGGCTGCTTTAAAGATACATTTTTCAGCTTTAGAAAACCATTAGTTTGTTTAGAGTGACCTGAGGTTTCCTTTGTCTTTTTTGTGACTATAACGATGTCCAAAAAGCATAATTTGCCTATCATGCAAACGAGAAACAAAGTTTAATAGCCTTCTACCAGCCAGCTGACTGAGTGAACAAGACAAGTGGAGCAGTGGCCAAAGAGCCAGAGATGACTTTACTAACTCCTGTACTTTATCTGGATGACATGGACTTGAATGAATAAGAGGGTGAATGTCAGAACATCTTACAAGTTTTAACATGTGCATGTATAGTAGGATCAAATCCAAATTTGTTATTATATCTTATTTTATGATAAGGTATTTAAGGCGGTTACGGACCATAGTCACCCACGAATATCTAAAATCAATGAAGACTTGAGAGCCCTGCAAAATATGCTTATAGCTATTTATTTTAATAGTTCAAACTCCATATATACCTTAGTATCAGTAGTTGGCAATGCAAAAGATATAAGGTAGAAATTATATTTTGGTTACTGGTTCACCAATAGATAATTGGTGCCAAGAGCTTTTCATTGACATTGTGGTTGTATTTATGTACCCATTTTTGTGTGTTCAGGATGTGTAGTTCGTAGTTTATATTATTTGATTTGTTTTGTTAATGTTGATACATTTTATTCCCTTTCCTCTCTTGTATCGTCAATCCACACTCCTACCTCTCCTGCCTCTCTTCTTCGTCGTCTCCCTTTCTGCTCTCTTGTTTGAACTTCAAGAAATCAAACTTTTAACTTCAAGAAATCAAACCCACGGCAATCTCTAATAAAGATTTTTCACACATGTATATCAAGTGGAGTACTAAAGCAAAAGCTGTAATGCTCTGCTTGAGAAAGTAAATCCGTTAGAAACACGAAAAAAAAACAAAAATGAATTATATTTAGACTATATAGGCCTACCACGATTGTGTATTTTCATGATGTGATCAAGCTTTTATGAAGGAGGATGAATACTGATGTACAGATTTCATCTTTATAGTATATATTGCAAGTTTAAATTTGTTGTTTTTGATTTATTGGAAAAGAAATCCACTGAACTTGAAGCATTTGTAACTCAAATTTGTGCAGGTTTATTTTGTTGCAATATCAAATTTATAAACACGTCGCTGACAATTTTGAACTTTGTGTTTTCATAACATCACACTGAATTAAAGAATTACGTACATGATGGCCCGGGAATTACATTTCACTGCTACCACAAACTCATATTATTATTATTAACCAAATGAATTAGACAGGAACAGCTGTTGTCAGTCTTAAACTTTAGCAACAGTATGACAGAAAACATGATATATTGCAAGGGACAGCAATAAATAGGTGTGTTGGAGCAGAGATGAATCTAAAAGTCACAGGATAGTAGCCCTAGAGGACTGGACTCAGGCAGCCTCGGATAAACATATTATGGTATTCTAATTTCTGCTACTTTAAGAAAGACACGACAAAGCCTTTTTAGGTATTACAATCTGTTTTTTTAATGTTTTTTTCTACCTGTAGACGTTTTAACAAGCAAATTCTGACTTTCATCAAGTTAATCATATAATTAATATAATATAATAGAGGTAAATTTGGCCACAAGTATACACTCATCCTTTAACAGCAGTGAGCATGGAGTTTTGGCATTTAAAGAACCCTATAGATAACCTTGTTCTTCAGATAACTGCTGAGATAATTTAGTTTTTAAAAATCCTGGATTATCAGATAACATAAAAATATAATCTAATGTTCATGATGTCATTTTCTCTACAAAGAATTAAATGTAATATAGATAAAATCATATGCAACAACCAAAAGGATAGTTGAAAAATGGCTATAACAAACCAGGCTGTTTTAATATACTCAGCTGCCAACCTTTTAACCTAGAACTAGGAGCTGAAGGATCATCTATCTGTATAAAATACAGCTGACCTAGATTGTGAATACTTCAATAATGGATAAGTTCTCAGGCCATCCAAGATGTCTGACATAATTACTGGACAGGCTTTAAAAGAGAGGGGCACATTTCCAGCCCAGATACCGGTCAATACTCTCGTCTTTGACAAATCCCCCACTCTCTAAAACCCATTCAACACACGCACTTACACATACTTAATTTGACCCATTTCCAAAAACAAGTACAGAGAAAGCTAATGTGACCTTTTACACACTTTTTACGCTAATTACACATGAGCAATGATTGCTTCTGTGGTTAATCTTTTAAATTGACATAAGAGAGGAAATTAAGACATCCCTGGACCAGAGGGGCAAAAAAAGAACCTTGACTTAATGAAATAACTCTACCGTTCTCTTTGTGCCTTACTGGATCTGCAGTGTCAGGGCTCATTGAGAGCAGCCTCAAATCATAATTTACAATGTGGTCTAATATTATCGGAGTGGTCACAGTCTGTAAACTGAGGGCGGAATCTAACCAGCACACTTTAAGGTGGACAGTTCATTCTAGGAAGGAAGGATTTATTTTTCCTTTCAAGATTAGCTTTCCATAATTTTCTAAATCCATTGCGTTTCTGTTAATAGGAGGCTCCATCTCCTACACCGTACATCATAAAATAGCATGTGTCACACTGGATCCACACTCTGCAGATAATAACATGTAATATACATGTCCTGGGTGCCGGTCTGAAGGTCTCCAGTCAGGCGCCAGTCTATGTGTATGGTCTGCTCTTACATTAGAAAGTGAATTGATTGCGTTGATGGCAGACGGCTATATAGATAGGCTATATAGATATTTAAAGATCAATAGAAAGATTGTACGTTATTGCACATGTAACATCATGCATCAACAGATAAGTCTGCATTAACAGAAGAAATAAAGAAAAAAAGGAAGCCTTAACTGATGTAGGATTCAGTTTTACAGCCTTCTTAAAGGTGACAATTGATGTTAGGCTCCAGCTAAGGTCATGCATTTACCCATAACCACTACCTGGGTTTATTGCTGACACAGTCGTCAACGAGGCACCAACTTGGCTGCAAAAGTAAAGTCTTTTCAATAACAACTTTATAATCTAAGCTATAAATACAAAGCTAAACAGATAATAAACGCGAGCAGACAGACGCTATCTGGACGTGATTTCATTTGCTTAACTTTATATAGAAATACCTTGTATTTATGACATAGGATTACACAGTTAGTCCATTATCAACCTGCAACTTGCGAAAACGCCACCAAAGGCCACTACATGCTAATGAAGGTGGAGATGAAGGTGTTTTTCTCATATCTGAGGTCCCTGCATGAACTCAACTCCTGGAACACAATCAAAAAGACTAATGTATCTAATGTAGTAAGTTAAGTTTAATGTCCTTTAAAGCTTTTTTTTAAGCATATTCATGGCTTTATTTGAGTAATTTTAAACGGGTATTGGCTAAGGACTATGAGAGAATGTCAAATCTTAAAAGGCTCAGACCAATACTGCAAAAAAAAAAAATGAACATCCATAGGCAATATTCAGTGTAACACCCAAGAAGAAGCACTGTTTTAGTGATTGTGTTAATATGAAACTAACACACGTGATTTGAGCGATCCTTGTCCTTTAACAACTGTATTTTTTTCTGAAAGACTCGTGTCCTTTTCATCTACTCAATGAAGCATAGACAGATGGACGGGATGCAGAGAGAATCAGAGTGAGAGCTAGAGGGTGAGAGACTGAGAACGGGGGAAGAAGGGGAGTGTTCTCACTGGGTAATCTGCCCGGAAACATGAGTTGGTGAAACAGAAAATCCACCGGGTTTAATGAAAAAACGACAAGCAGCTTCAAAATATGATAATAAATGAATAATAATCAAGGATATAATATGATAAATTAACAGTTTTCCTCTCTCAATACCAATGTTTTTCTCCTAACTTTGGTCCTGATGTAGGCAACATTTCCAAATCCCACTTTTTCTATCAGAAAAAACAGGATAAAAGCTCAAAAGGATAAAATAAAGCAACTGCTATTGTCCATTTAGCCTTCCTGTTATCTGCACAAACATGTCTCAACATGACACTGCAGTGCTTCCTCTGACTTCATTTTAACCACCTTGGTGACTAACACGACAGAATCCATAATGTTGAGTCTTCTTGTTCTAGTAAAAATGTTCAGCAGGACGTGGTGACTCTTACGTACGGTATGTTCCCTGACCAGAAACGGTTAGGGAAGTTTTGCTTTCTCATTCGTCAGTCACCAGTCAGGGACATCAAGCTGAAAATCATATGATCCCGGTCTCCAGCAGATTTCTCTGTGCATTTCTGGATAGGTGCTCCTATGGCAACTTCAAACCCTAGCAGAGTTGATTCTCAGTTAGTTTGTCCTCCTTGTAGCATGAATGAAAAACCATAGATTATCATAACAGTTTTCTTATCATATACAACAACTTTTTAGTTCAAGCAGATCGCCCACAATCCATAACAAAAGGTTCATGAACTGCCTGGACTGCATCTAACCGGTTTTATTGTGCACTAAGAGTTTTACTGCACAGTGCTAACCAAGTGCCAAATGTCAAACTCCATGAAAAAAAAAATGTAAATGAGG
The DNA here is from genome assembly GCA_028564705.1 of Apricaphanius iberus. Lineage (NCBI taxonomy): Eukaryota > Metazoa > Chordata > Actinopteri > Cyprinodontiformes > Aphaniidae > Apricaphanius > Apricaphanius iberus. Next base: position 417,771 of record JAPXFQ010000284.1, read on the forward strand.
TAAATGCCTGGGCCTTTTCCTTCTACTGCAAAAAACGTTCTTGCCTACCTTTTGTTTAGGCTGGGGGAGGTAGCAGACTGAAATAGGAAGATAGTGGCAACACTCGGAAGATGGGATTGAGACTTTGAGGCAGTTGTGACCTCAATCCCAAAAAGGAGAATTGCTATATAAAGCCAACCCACAATACATTCACAATTCAAACTTAAGGATTTAAAGTTATAGCTATGGAAACAAAATGAAAACAAAAAACAATGCCCCAAAAGGGAGGGAAAATGACTCCTATCTCCCGTATAACTCACTGAGGTAGGGGATTAAGTCTTTTTCTTGATGCATCGAGAAGCGGCCATTGAGGATTCTGAATGGATTGACAAAGGTGAGACAACAAGACCCATGTACAGTGAACACATAACAGATTCAACCAGTTGGCAAAGAAAGAAATGCATCCTGTTCGCTCTGCACTAAAGGAAAAAAATTACTCCAACAAAAGCCACACCAAACATCAGTTGGTTACGTAAAACTAAAGCCTTGTTTGTGCTTCTCCATCAGCAAGTATTCACTCACATGCACACGTATTCATGGATACGTTTTCCTTTTATATTTCTCCGTTTGGTTGTCAGTGTTGCAAAACAGTTCCCCGAACAGGAAAGCATTGGGGTGCAGACGTTTCCTGCCTACGATCGCATTGATGTCTCTGGTCGACAACAGTTTATTTACTTCAGCGTGTAAACCCAAATCCAATCAAGGAGCAATAGCCGGCAGAGAGCCAGTTTTGATTGAGCTGGAAATATTTTTATAAGAAGCTCATTGAACACGTAACGCATGTAAACACAGTGGTCTGTTTTTTTTTTTTGTTCTCACCACCTGGTGTTCAAAATTGCCAAAAACCATATTAGATAAACTGGCCTTGCAATGCCCAAAAGCTGCATTGACTACTAATCACATTGACTAGAGCCCCATTATGGCGAAATGATCTTGGTCTGATTTTGGGCTGACCAATCACAGACAAGCGCTCCCCTAATTTAAAAATTGGGCTCTTCTCCATCCATGCTTCCGTAAGGTACAAAGAGTTTTTGCATCGCCAGATAATGGAACTGGACGTCTATGCACTTCCGCCAACTTCACCTAAATGGTCCGACCCAATAGGGTGGAGGAAAATTGTCTCTTCTTACCTGCCACCATCAAAACCGGATGACCAATGAGCAAGTGGTGTCAAAGCTCCACCCTAGCTTGAACAAGGCGAAGACGACACAGTTTCAATGCAGCTTTTATGGCAAAGGATATGCCACCATCGTGGATGGACGTTAAGCACAAAGGCTTTTGCGCCATGAAGCAGTCATGACAGTAAAAGTCCCATAATACCACGGACAGCTGCTCCCACTCTATCTTACACCACCATAAACTGAACAAGGCTCAGTGTTTAGTTACTGATTTGGTTCAGGATCTTGGATATTTTCTTGAGAATGAGGTAAACTCTTTATTTTCAAGCATTTCCTTAAGAGATGGTACAATTTTCTTTTTTTTAAATGTACTTTGCTTTCATTTTGGTGTCTAAGTGATTTATTGTCCTTTATTTGTTGAACTAAGAGATGACGACCTACCACAGACATCAGCACGTGATCCTCAACATTAGCATGCATGTGCAGAGTTTGCAGGGGTAAAGAGCGAGGAGGGGGAGCTGGGATGTGTTCTCCGTGCAGCTGGACCAAAAAGAGACTACGGGGCTGAAACTCATCACTAACGCACGGATTAGTTCACACGTGCACGCCGCCTTTTAATCTGCTCCACTTGCAAAGGTTAGAGGGGAGCACAAAGGGAAGGAGGCGGGAGACAAAGACATGGAGCAAATGAAAGGGACGGGCGTGGAAATGGAGCCAGGCGGCAGTGGGGGGTTAGCGGAACAGAGGTTGCAATCGAGAAGGAAGATGAGGAACCGCTTTCGGCCGCACACTGGAAAGTTAAACAGTCATTTCAATTAATCTCCTTCCTGAATCACGGCATGTAGAACAGGACTCTCCTCCACCAAAGGCGTCGTTTTCTCCTTTGAATGACCTGGAATTGAAAATGTGACTCAAAAACGTGCTGTGTTTAAAGCTTGTGAGATCAGGACAGATGTTCAAAATCCGAATGGTGGCGTAGGTGGGAGGGGGGTCCTGTCAGAACATAACCTTTTCCTAAAATATCTGACATTTAAACACACTCTTTCCACATAAATTAAGTTAAACAATTTTAACACGTCCCCCATTACCAATGGTGGCGGTTATATTCAGTGTGTGTTCTGACTTTATTCACATTTACATCACGAACAAAGAGGTTCCTCTCAAGTCTTTGTGGATCAGAAAGTAGGTGAAGCAACGTTTGTGAAAGTAAGAGGGCGGAGACTTTCCCACCCCCTCATGTTTAAGCTCATTCCTCTCATTGGTCATAGGTTCAACTCTATGATTGGTCCACAGGCAGTGGTGTTTCCCCTTTTTCCCCAGCTGTGGGGCTAAAAATAGAATTTAAGCTCATGTTAAGCAGACAGTCTTGCATCTTTTACAGCCACTGTGTTTTTTTTACCCTTATCATTTTTGCTCTTTCCTTTTTCCCAGCCGTGACTAAACAGCGTGAGGGTCAGTGCGACAGCACCCAGTAAGATTTTAGAAGGCGAGCAGGGACATTCCTTCCATGAAAACTATGTGGACAGACTGCCATCCTCGTGTGGGAGGAAGAAGACAATGTGCAGAACGTTACAGATCAGCATGAACATACAGTCGCTAATAAATGTGATTGATGAGAACACCTGCAGCCAATAAATAGGAAAATAAAAACACTCACTTTTTCGCACCCATGCATTTAATTTAACAGCTCGAAAATGCAGGCTGAGCACACATGTCGACTTGCCTTCTGCAAATCAAATAGCTACATTGCTGCTCAGTGGAATGTGTGTGAATAACAAGGGCTCGACTTTCAGAGCCTTGAAGTAGTATTCCTAACCTACACACTGGTCTGCATTTTGTAATGCTAAAACCACAAACTTAAATGCAGTTTTTATGGGGACTTTTTTGAAAGAGCCGACACAAACCAATGCATAATTGTTAAATGGAAGGTAGATAGTACACATTTTTAAATATATTATAATTAAAAGTCTACAAAGCTTGATTTGCATTTGTATTTAGGTCATTCTAAGACACACCTCTTGAAATTAGAACTGTAGTCTTTTGGGGTTTGGTCTGTACCTGCGTTTCACATCCACGCACTAAATGTGTTGCCTATTCAAAATGCCTAAACTCAGTTGGATTGACTGGAAAGTTTCTCTGAATGCCTGTTTTTAAGTTTTACCTCTGGTTCTCATTTGGATTTAGGTCTGGACTTTGACTAGGCCATGCTAACACGTAAATATTCTTTGACATCTGGTTGTATGCATGGGGTCCTATTCCCAAGTCTCCTGCCTTGAATTTAGCTCCAACCGGATAAAGAGCAAAGAGCTCTGAATACAAACAAATGCAGATTTTTGATTGTGTTGAACTCTCACATTAACTCCATTAAAAGACAAAGAGGATTGTGATTGTCTAGTATGAAGATTTGCGCAAGTTGTTGTTAATTGGGTATGATCAAATAAAAGTTTTATCTTATTTTCTTTCAGATTATATAAATCATTTTTAGAGCCCTTCCTCCTCAGTTTCCTTGATTGGAGCGAAATTGTTTTACAACAAGTGCAACACCCATGCTAAGTAGAAACCAGAAAAAAACATGCCACATTATGAAAAAGCTGTACTGCAGGAAAGCAAAAGCTCAGCAGAATACAACTGACTGGAACATACAGTACATGATAGTCCTCAACATCATAGTACATGTAAAGCTGGGGGATCAAAGATGCCGAGCAGACTTCAAGCTATTTCCATCATCCGACCGTAGTGGCAGGTGAGAACATCCCAGTTCAGTAATTACAGCACCAAAAGGCCCACTGTACACAAATCGGGAGTACGGATTAGGCTAGCGTGTTACTCAAGGTGTCCCTTAGTCAGGTTTGTTTGACCGATTACTAGGCTCATCTCATTACCCTGTCAATTACTTCCTTGTCCTCTGGGACCATGATTAGGTAAGCCAGAGCCAAAGGAGGCCGTTGACAACATAACCGGGACGGCCTTGGAGAGAAGGAAGTTAAAAACAACCCCAGCACGTGTGTTCTCTCAAGCTGAACTCACTGGTCCAAAGATCAGGTCCCTTAAGCTGCTTTTCTAAGGCAAGAAAAGCTTACAAGTTGTCACGTTGGCCAGAACAAACGGTTCCTGTTTTAGGCCCTGCAGCAGAGCCTGAGAATAGATGTTTTCTCAATACGAAGACAACCGAGGAGTTTCTTTTCCTCAAGGAACATCAGCATGGCAAAGAGTGGAGCCTGAATCACATTCATGTTTGAATGCACACTGAAGATCATGGCTGGAAGAACCCTTGAATTACCCTGTTTTTGAAAGTGTGCTATACACATAAAATTGCCTTGCCTTGTGAGTTTATGGGCCACTGGTTATGAAAAACAAATATATGAAGAACTTTTTATTTGTACTTTAAGAAAGTATAACTGTCAGGCATAAAAATATGGTTGTAAAAAGTTAATGAGTAGATGAGACGCTCTGAGCAACAAGGATCACATGATGAGAACTGAAACCGACTAACTATCCTTGAATGAAAACTTTACATCACTTTACATTAGGTACAAAAATACTTTCATTACCGCAAAAGAAACCTTAAGTATACATACACTAGGAACTGGACCTACTGAACTAGTTATCAAATTGGACTCAAGAGAATTCCAACAGTCAGACCCTCAATATATCGCTAGTCAAAAACTATAGAATAGGAACAATAGGATATTTTCATGTTCTTGAGGATGTAGTGGTATGATCGATATGCGATTTTAGGTTCGGCAAACGCATATACCGAAAGAATGGTGTAATGTTGGCATTTGATGGCAGATGATGCTCAAAGTGACCGAGCATCCTCCATGCTGTCTCTTCTTTGTCTTCTCAGACCCCCAGACGGTCGTGGCAGATGACCGCTTGTACTGAGCCAGGTTCTGCCGGAGGTTTCTTCCTGTTAAAGGGGAGTTTTTCCTCTCCACACTCGCTACATGCTTGCTCAGTATGAGGGATTGCTGAGGAGTCTGCATGATCCGGGAACAACCTCGCGTCAATGACTCATCATAATCTACTGGGATTCCCTTACATAGAAAACTTTTAACTGATGGAATGTTTGTATAGTTGTATTGAAACGACTTTTGTTTGTAAAGTGCCTTGAGATGACATTTGTTGTGAACTGGCGCTATATAAATAAAAGTGAATTGAATTGAATTTGTAGAGCCTTTCAATTAATGAGGAACTCGTTAGCAATTGTGCCTCTGCCGTTAGGTAAAAAACTCAAACAAAACCATTGCCCTCAAGATAGTACGAAGAACCGGAAGGTAAAATAAAGCCCTGAGGATGAGCTACAGTATGTGTGATCACCCATCAGTTTGATTCATTATTGCTCTGCTTAAAAGAAAATCTCTGTAATTAGAGAGTGAAAACACAGACCTCTAGGCCTTTTCTTGTTAAACTCTACCACAGCAGCATAATTTGGTGACATGTGGAGGCTGAATAAGATCAAAGCAGCAGAGTGAGTAAAGCATATTATCTCCTTCCAAGTATTTAGGAATGCGTTTGTGCGTTTGTTTCCCCCCCTTCTTCTTCTTTGCGTGCCTTTATCCACCTATAGAAGTCTCTGCAAGTCTTCCAAAGCAGAGGTTATCGTCACCTGTGCTAGCCATGCAAGGCAGATTGTCTAGCCGGCTGCAGATACACAGGCTTGATAAGTGCTAGAAAATGCTGCGGTCAGGTCTAAAGATGGATCAAAAGCTGCTGGTGGTGCTGCTGCAGTAGAGGGTGAAGAATCATGGTATAAGACAGACACACTTGGGTGAAAAACTTTGCCCAATACGTATAACTTAGAGCGAGGCATGCGCTGCGGAGGGAATTGGATTAGCTGCTGCCAAAGAAAGAGGATTATGAATGTTTGAATTTAAATATGCTACTGAAAGATGGATTACCAATGCCGTTCTTATCCGCACTTTTTCCCCTTCCTCGTAAAAGTCTGAATTACTAAGCTGTAATATAATATTCACTGTGTTTGGTACAAGACAAGTGTATAGTGTCACTATGTGTATTTGATAGAAATTCACATACACTTCTCATCAGCATGACTGTCATAAAGATTTGGGCTTAATGTTAACTTTGGGTTCTGACAGTACACCCCTTCCAGTACACTGGGAAAACAAGAATTGAGTCAACTTTTGAGTTTATGAAGAATTTTATCTGATTTATCTGGGGTAAAAAAAAAACCATATATGTAGATCCCGACTAGGGCTGCAGCGGTTTGTCCAGTAACTCGATTTACTCGATTCCAAAAATTGCTCGAGGCATAAAAGTCTGCCTCGAAGTCTTGTTAAATTCCTATGACGCGCACTATACGCGCAGAGATGTGCAGAGATCTGATTGTTCCACACGGACCGTTGTTTTGGATTTGTTACATTCTAAAAAAAGGAAGAGAACAAAGAATAGTGTACATACTGCAAAGTAGACCTGGCGTACCACAGCAGTACGAGCTCAATGATCAGCATCAGAAAACATCCACAAGCTTTTTCAGCAAGCGTCGCTGAAACGAAGTAACTTAACCTAAAGCCTATAAAGACTGATGTTCGGTAATTTTAATACTGTATTTGTAGCGATGTCATGATACTGTTTGACCAGATATGATGTTTCACGTTCGATAGCTGGCCGGTTATCTCACGTTTACGTGTGTCATCCACACGTAAACGCAGATTTTCGGCACAAAAAAACAAATCTTTTAAAAAAACCTTGTGACTAAAAACATAAAACGAGACTAAATGTTCTCTGAGCAATAGTAAAGATGACTTAAATTGGCTTGTTTTTTCCTGCAATGGAGCTAATTTTAAACTTTTAATACATTTTAAATGGGGCTGAGGTATCAGCCTGCTTTATTCACTCACAATCCAGTTCTGATGAGTGGACAGAACCACTGCACAGTTGGATCACCTGTGTCCAAAACTTCAAGCTGTTAGGACATGGGTCGGCAACCCGCGGCTCCGGAGCCGCATGCGGCTCTTTCATCCTTATACTGCGGCTCTGAGTGGCTTGGGAAAATAAATTACTAAAATAAAAACACCTAAGTATTTAATTGAAGTGTATTTTATTTGTTTTAGTTCTTTAATATTTTAGTTCTAAATTTGAAGATTATTGTGAAAAATGACATATTAGAATAAATATATTTTATTGTTTTTGTCGCTCAAAATAAACGTCAAAGCCTAGCTAGCTACTTGCGAAAGCCGGTATTCTGCCAAAACTCCGTCTATTTATCGCGACTTTCAACCCCAGCAAGACCAAGTATGGAGAAATGTAAGAAAAGAAAAATATCTGAAGAAAATAGAACATTCAATGATGCCTGCGCAGATTCATTTGCATTTACCTCTGATGAGAGTGGCATACCAGTATGCCTAATTTGTGGAGAAAAACTGGCTAACAATAAACGGTCAAATCTCACAAGACATTTCAACAATACTCACAGAGCTTTTGCTGAAAAATATCCAGAGGGAGAAGAGAGAAAAAAAGCTGTTTCGGAACTGATGCGGAAGGCGGATCTCACGAAAAATCACTTCAAGAAGTCCTGTCGATCTTCGGATCCACATATGTATGTGAGCAGCTATTCTCCACCATGAACTACATTAAAAACAAACACCGCGCACGCCTCACAGATGACAGCTTACAGTCCTGCGTAAAGATGAGAGCGACTTCGTACAGCCCCGATTTGCAGACGCTGTGCGCAGAGGTTCAGGAGCAGAAGTCCCATTAACCAGGTAAAATAAATATTTGCAAATATTTTGCAAATATTTATTTTTCATTGTTTAGTGACAGTGTTTTTTCCCCAATTTATTTTTTTAATTCAGGTCAAGGCTCCGCTACATGCATGCTCTGAAAGCCCGAAGGCGATAAGGATGACGGCTCACAGCATTTTTTTTTTTTTTTTTTTTTGCTACATGGATCATTTAATCATCAGCTTTTTAATTTATTTGAAAGAGACATTCAGACATTTTATTATTTTTTGAAGAATTCAAAATGTTTAAAATGTGTCCATTACTCAGATAAAATGTAATTTTCTCTGTAGCACTTCGTGCTGCACGATTTCATAAGCAACACACTTTAGTTGTTTGTACAAAATGTAAGAATAAGCAATATATACAGTGTTATCTTCATTTTAGAATCTGATGATAGCCCATCTTCAAAAGGGTAGTCAAAGCACTAATAGGTGTATGGCTGGGGTGAACCCCGAAGCATGAAAGGGAAGTTGTTGTTGTTTTTTAAATATCTGTTCTTTCTAATTAATAAATGCGTTCATAAATAAATTAATTTTAGATGTCAAATGTTTGCGGCTCCCAGTGTTTTCTTTTCCGTGGAAACCGGATCAAATGGCTCTTTCGGTGTTAAAGGTTCCTGACCCCTGTGTTAGGAGAAAGTTGGAGAATTTGGAAGCAATCCCTCTTTATTATTCCATCTAGTTTGTGCAATGCACCAGTATCACTGGGAGCAAAACAGACCCTAAGCATGATGTTTCCGATACCATGCTTGATAGTTAGAGTCTTCTTTGGTTTGGAAGACTCATCTTCACCCCACCATACATTGTTCTACTCGATGTGGCCACATACATCCATCTTTATCTATATCTGACCAAAAACCTTTTCTCCAGAAGGCATTTGGCTTCTCGTGGGCAGCTACAAGTTTCAGTCGAAGCTTGGAGTTGTCAACTTTGGAAAAGGCGTTTTCTGTTTTGGGTGAAACTCTCCTCTTTAACAATGGTGGGAAACTGGCTTCCCTGTGGTCAGTGGAAGTATACCACCAGTTAATGACGGGTTTTCAGCCTTGGGGTTTACGCTGCCTTACTTTCATTCTTGGTGACATTTTGGGTCGGACGAGTGAAACTTTGACTCAGTCAGTGTTCTAACAGGACAAGGAACCAAAACAGACACCAAAACGGATATTGCTAAAGGTACAACCTTCAAGGTGCTGAAAAATGTAATCAGGGATGCATTAAGGCTGAACGATATCAGAAAAACAATTAATTGTAATAGTATTCATGAAAACTGTGATGACAATTTTAGTTACGATGAACCAAATTGGTTCTTTTCGTGCTTAAATATTACAAAATGAGCACGCCCCCCTAAAGAAAGATTCAACTATACCCGTGAATACTCCCATATTAATAGAAAATTCATGAGGACAACGAATGCTAAATATTTGACCGAAAATGTGGTAAACTCATTTACTTGTTTCCTGCTTCTCTGCTACAGTTCTGTGCTTTATCAGACGCACAACAGAACAATAATCTGTTTATTTAACATTAAAAAAGCCCAGAATAAGAAGCCAAACCACAAACCATCTTTTCAGATTTTACAGAATCAATTGTACATAAGAAAACTATATAACCACGCTTCAGGTTCCGTAAAAAAACACTAATAACTTCTTTGTTGCTGTAATCTGGTGCTTTGTCAACCAGCTCTCAATGATTCTTCCTGGTTTCCCACCCCCTCCCATTTACAGGCTTTGTCATGGCCTGCTCTGATTGCCGGACGTGGTTATACTCCAATAATATGGCCAACGTGACAAGGAGTACGACGCAGATCAGGTCAAAGTGAGTCTCCAGCTAACGAATGAGCCGACGCTGTTGTTCGGAATGCGTTTGCGTAGGCGGAAACACAGCAAAAACGCAGCCCTGCGCGGTCTCCGCAATCTGCCTGGGCCAGTCAGCTCGAAAGGCTGGTTGTGCATGCGAGCGCTGAAATGACACATCAACACTCCTCTATATTTAACCCTCTGAATCGCCTTCCAATGTTCCCATCCTTTCAGAGGAAATTGCGAGGGAGTGGGGTGAGACAAAAAAGAAAAAAAAAGGAACAAGCTGAGGTGATATGTAATTACTCTGAACTGATTCATCCGCCTACGTCTCTTGGACGTATCCACTCACTCTGAGATAATGAAATACAAGGAAGGCTTGTTTCTGTTTGTAATAACTACTTTAAGTCGAGCTGCTCCTATTTATAGAGTCAAAGGGAAGCCTTTGCAGGTTGCCTCTTGAAACCTGCAGAGTAACAGAGCGTGAGCACCGTATGTGGGAGGCAATCTCGATCTGAAAAGGGGCTCCTCTTGGTTTCTTCAGGGAAAGAAAAATGCTTTAAAAAATTCACAAACTGTTGAGGAGTCTGTTTATCTCTGTTTGAAGATATGGTTTTGGAACAATGCAGAAGCTTGGAAACCACCTGAAGTCCATTACTTTCGACGAAGAGCTGACTTAGTTGTTGTGCCAACATTCTGTAGCAATCTATAAAAATCTCAGCAGTGCGATAAGATTTTTTTTTCCTAGGTTTTTAGCCGTAAGACATGTGGTCATGAGGTTACAGTAGTTACTGTGCACACGTGATTTTCCAAGAACCTCCCCCAGGTAAAATTCTAAATAATAATGAGGGGAATTATTAGGTCCAGAAAACAGGAAATTTTGATATATTTCAACTAGCCTGATCTAAAAGTTATTGAACCATACTTAGCTGAGGCACAAGCCACGTTGGTTGTGTCTCAGCTTAGCACACTTCTATTAACACTAATTGCATTCCAGGCACAAACTTAGATGGTGAAACAATGAGTCACTGCAACTGTAAGTTTTGCTACAGACATGAACTGACTGAGAATCACAAAGACAACATGTCGGACGTTCACACACACACAGGTGAAAGCGCATCAAATCCCACTTTTTTGCCCCTATGCGACCCATATCTGATCTTTTCTGGCGGTCTAAACAGCACAAATCTGTTTTTTTTTTTTCAAATCCGACCCAGGTCACTTCAGTATGTGGTCCTGAATCCGATACATATCTTATGTTTTTTTGAAAGCGGCTGAGGTCTGAAAACGGCCATGTCGCTTTAAATTCGTCTTTTACCTCACTGACACGCTGTCTCGTGTCAGTGACGTCAATAATCAGCGCCGGAAAAAAAAACACGGAAGTAGCAGCCACGGCTCCAAACAAGGCCGATGTTAAAGCACGAGCTCTCCTTTTTCTTGTGGTCATTCTTTCTCTAATTAATTTGTCAAAATCCCGTCGGTTACGACTATGCAAGAATTGACAGACTGCTGAAAAAACGCTTACGTCTGTAGCCGCCATTTTTACTTCCGTAAACAGAGCGCGTTGTGTGTGATGTACTATGGTGACGTCTCATCTCCTTCTGCGCATGGAACCGTGAAGCGTTCACACTGGAGCGCGTTTGCTGTCGCATTTTATCTGTAGTGTAAACGACCATAAAAAAAAATATCGGATTTGATCAAAAATTGGAATTGAGCATTAAGACCTGCATTGTGAGCGTAGCCTTAGACGCTAAAGAATCAGCTGGTCATATCAAACCAAAGAGGGAGTAAGTTGTGTCTCCAGCACCTCAGCAGAAAGCTTCTTGAGTGAGATGCATGCGTACTGAAGACATACATGTCCCAGAGAACTAAAGGACGGTGGGACATTACCAGAACTCAAACCAAGTGTTTAAGAGAGGAGAAGGTTAAGTACAGCCCCAGTATAACAGCAGATCACATAATACCGATCAAAACAGTCAATGTATTTTAGGTTAAATATGAAGAGTTTTAATAAACCTTTTTACTTTTAATTTCTGGTTAAAAATTTACTTTTGATTACAAAGAAAAGGACATTTTGAAAAAATGGGACACAAAAAAGCCCTATTCTGGGGGATTCCTCTACTGTGCAAAGAGGGATTCTTCATAAAAGCATTAGCAGCTCCAACAACTCTTTGAAGAACCTTATACAGTATGAGTTACAACATTTAATTTCCTACTGAAGTACTTATGAATTCAACTGAATTGAATTCAAAGGGGTCATAGTGTTCAGGCAGCTCACCTAAGGCAGACAGTTTATTATCCCAGCTTACATGGAAAATGGAATTATTGCATTCATTGCGTTTAGACTCCGTGACACAAGCTGGCGACTTGCGCCCCTTTCATGTTGGCATTTGTACGGCTAGCCTAGAGAGTCATACATAACATTTCCAGTCAGATAGTAAACGAATGCTAGCGGCAGTGAAGCAGAGAAGAGCAAAAGCGAAGAAATGGACGACAAAAACGCCCTTTAACAGAACACGTGGTAAGTACTGTCCCGTTTGGTTGTGCTACACTCCTTGTTGCTGCCGTGTTGTTATTCCCCGCTTCGCGGTCTCATCACTTCCAGAAAAGGAACCAATGTAGTGCCTTTCAATTCATCCTGACAACTCAGTCTCATTCACACAGGTACACTCACAAGGTTCTAACACGCATGCAGATCGGTAGGCAACTTGTGGATAAGTACGTTGCTCCGAGGGCACTTTGGTAGGGGAAGCCTGAAACATTCTGACTGCAAGGCGACTAGTCTTCCTACTGAGACCCAGCTGGAGAAAGGCACTTCACTCATTGAGACATAGAAAGTAACTAAATGAATCAAGCTCGAGTGTTTCTTGAAAAACCTTATGGTTCATTAATTGATTTTAAACAGAGAAACAAACAATTGTAGCCATAAAAACATAAAAGGATGCACCGGACAGTATTTGGGAATGTATAAATTTGACATGCACCTGTTGAAGAGGAAGATTTGGGAGGGGAAAAAAGGGTTTTTTCTATCAAAGCGAAAGTGAAACAGCATGAACCTGTTCACCCATAAGGGTGTGTGTATGTGACTGGAATTGCCAACTCACCTGTTTTTTTCCAGTTCATTGTGTGTTGACCTGTAAAAAAACAACAAAGAAAAAAGAGAAAAAGAAAACATAAGCAGTCAGTAAATGTCATGGAGAGTTATAGAAAAACAGAAAGTAAATTAAAGACTTTATATTTTCAACAAAGTTGAAAGCAAACAACACACTCCTTAAGATAATCTGAAGAACAAGGAACAAAGGAAGGGATAACATATCTGCAGTTCCTGCTTGCATGACGAGGTTAAAATTTCAGCTTAAACCCGCAAACCAAACAAAAAAAACAGGAACAAAATATGAAAAAAACTTCTTCTGCTTTAGAACATGGGAGGTTTGTTGAGCCGCACGAGCAAGTCCTTTCACAATGCCTCATAGCTGCAAAGGTTTGTCACAATAATAAGATCCTAAGGTTTATTAGTAGTGTGAAACGTGTTCAGTGTTTTTTTTATGAAAATGAAAAAGGCCTAAACAATACTTTTTTTTCCCCATAAGTGCGAGTCTGAATCTTTCACTAGAATGTTCTTTTTCTAATTACTCCGATACAGAAATATTTTTTTTGCACTTCAGCTGTTAAAGGATTTCGCATTTTTGTTGTCACGCTTCTTTTAACTTTCATGGAAATAATATGTCCTCGATTTTATGATGATGAAACATGTTTTGGACGCGTGCTGATTTTACTTACGGATTCCCGTAAATAAAAAAAAAGACTTGGGCATACATTTGCATGGATATTTTAATTATTGGAAACTGAATGGGTTTGAACGTAGAAATAGACGTGGAACAAATACGAAAGCCTTGCAACAAAAAGCGGGACAATCGTGTGATAACTGAATCCTGAGCGAACGGAATCGTGAGGCACCCAGGACGGCAGGACACCCCTAAGAACCAGACCCAAAAGCAAAAAAAAATTTTTAAAAGTCACTAGCCCAATAACCGCGTACAACATCTTGGAGTTTAAAAGTCATTTTCAATTATTTGCCTGCTCCACTGGTTCTGTTTCTTGCTGCCATTTCTTCGTTTTGCGTTTTGAAGCTCGACTTACAACTGTGATCAGGAGCGTATGCAAAGAAGAAAAGGTAGACGAGCACAGGGTCTAATTCGTGAGGTGAAAATGGTTAGGATACTAGTTAATATATCATATTGTACGCCTGACACGAGCGAGCATTAACATGACAGCATTCACTGCAGCAACATAAAGCCTCTCACTCAATACCACACGGCGGGGCTCTTTCAGGTTGCGTGCGACACTGACGGCACTTATGTTTCCTCCGAGCATAGTGTTGAGTCTAAAGTGAGTGTGTGTGTGTACTCCTAGGCAGCTGTAGGGATGGGCTCACGTACGCAGCGGCATGCAGGGCTCAGTCTGCCGTTCATAATGCGACATGAATCAGCTGGTCACTGAGAGCGTCTTCTGTATGGCAACAAAGTGAAAGGAGTCCAGGCCTCCTCCTGATTCGTAAATGGCTGCCAGCCCCGACGAGCGAACGCCACTCTGCTCCCTCTGAACGAGGCTCAGGTTCACGAACGCAACAGCGTGACTCATTTCTCTACATTGTGTAGATTGATGCTTTTCATTCATTTTCCTAATCCATTTTTTTTCTTTTGTCTGATGAAACAATTTTCTATTTATTTTTTCGTTATTTGGATGAGAAGAAGCAATAATGAAAGAACAGAAGAGACACATTGCTTTAAAAATAGTCATAATCCCCAATTACTCCCTCTGTTTTTGGATGCTGTGCAGCTGGAAGGATTTTTGCTCCTTTTTTTCTCCCCCTTTAAAATTGTCTTTATGATGCGTAACCGTGGCAACAAAGAGTTGTTGTTTTGCTGTCTCAAAAGCTCAAATAACACCTGAACAACAAAGAAGAATGCCAGAGGAGCTGAAAAAGGAGAAGGACGGATGCAGAGCCTCCGGCGTCTCTCTGCCATAGAGAGGAGCGGCAAAAGCAAATGAGGTGGACTAGCTGTGCTTCCCTAGACCTGATTGTGTCATCCGGGACGTGTTACTGTGAAACATCATCTCTGCTGCACGGATGTTGAGCCACTAGTGTGTCTGGTGACGGCAACAGTCTTCAATCAGCTGCCTCTGCAGATTTGCTGCAAGACTGGCTGCAATCAGAGATCCTTTCTGCCCACAGCATCACCAGCCACAAGAACTCCTTGAAGATAGTTGGTGGATAGGCGTTACAACAAAAGCTTAATGTCGCCTTACCTTGAACTATTTTTGAATTGAAAATTTAAGCTGCAAAGCTATAAGGCGGGATCGTCCAGCCAACCGCACAGGCCAGGGAAGAAAAGCAACCAAGACGCCTGTTTTAAATCTGGGGCTACAGAGATCCTAAAATAGTTGTCATTCACTAATAAAGTCATTATGGAATTACATGAAAAAAAGCCATGTTTTACACATGGGGTATAGTCAACATTCCTAGCTATAAGTAAAACCTATATGTGGCAGAAAGCTAAAAGTGCACTGTACTACACCCACCATCGTTATTGAAAACACGGCGTAGGCTGCATCAAACTTTAAGGGTTGAGGATGTGCGAATCAGGTAGACTTGCAGCAATAAATCTATTTTACAAACCACAAATCGTTTCCCTTACACGTGACTGTGGCGGTAATGCACTACTTCCTATGGGTCTGTCATTCAGAATGCATTAAAACAAACCTTGATCTTGAAGCCTAAAATATTGCCTATAATATAAGAAAATTCGGGCTGATACCGATATCTAATATTGACATTGCAGTTGTGGCTATATTTAATTACCGTATTGACACGTAAATAGGAACACCCCCATCATAAGACGACCCCCCTTTTCCAAGTCTTCAGAAAAAGACTAAATTCACTTTTTAAAGAAAATATTTTTTTTGACATTTTGAGAAGTAATTGAAGTAACAGGGAGCCTAATGGTGCGTAGGCGGGGCTTCCTCTGTTGCTGGACGTTCTGAACTATGGCGGAACGTATCGTAGAGAGTGGCTTTGCTTTACTTGCTAGATAAAGCTAGTACAACGTCGACATCGGGTGCATCAGCGCCCATTATAGATGCGTTCTGAGTTTGGGGAGTTTAACCATTTGCTCCCGGAACTGCTTATGGATGATGTTCGCTTTCAGCGCTACTTCTGTCTGTCCCGCACCCAATTTTACAACCTCCTGGGCCGCATCAGAGCTTAAATCTCCTACAAAGACACCAACTGCAGGTTCTCTGTTCCTCCTTAGGAGCGCCTGTCCATCTGTCTTTGGTCAGTGTTATTTCGGATTTTTTAAATCTGTGTTTGTTGAAAATGTTTTCACTGCTCCAACTTCATTCAAGATAGGTGTAGTGACATCAACACAGTGAGACACTCTGATTGGTTGACGCACTGCGTCAAGTGTGTCAAGTCTGTCAAAAGTTCAACTAGCTGAACTTCTGCGTTGCGGTGTGAATGCACCATAAGTCACGCCCTTCTTCAGGTCCAAGGGTCCCCTACTGCCAAAATTTTTTTATGAGAGTCAATGAAGCGATAAAAGTTATTTTCTGAAATGCGCCGTGGATCGGACAAATGATGTCCGTGAATTTTAAAAACTAATTTTGATGCACACAAAACGCTGATTTTTGACAGCGTTTGAGAGGCAAAAGTTACTTTAGGTTTTGTATAAAAACGTTTAGCTGACTACAAATGCAGAAGAAGAAGGAGAGCGAGGGTCGTAGCCTCCAGGAAGAAGAAAGGAGCATTAAACACGGATAAAACCTCTATAAATCTGACCATGTGGAAAGTAGCAGCTATGTCGGGGGTAAAGCAGTCGTTGGAGTGAGAGCCAACATGGAGGAGAAGCTCTACAAGCTCTAGGTGAGTGTTTAACTTACTATATCTAGTGTTAGCTTGCGCTAGTTGCGTGACGTCATATATGTGACTTCTGATCTGTAGGCACTTCAATTGCGAAATTTTGCAATCAAATAAAATGTTGAACCACTGGACAAACACTGTTGAAATGTACATCATTAGTTATCATTTAAACTGAGGTACAACATATATGTGATTCAGGACGTAAGACAAAGCGGACCAGAAAATAACTTTTATCGTTTCATTGACTTCCGTTTATTATTTTTTTCGGCCAGGGGACCCACAGGCCGACCGGAAGGGGAGGAGACTTAGGCTCCCCATAATTACAGACTGTCGTAATATTTTTCTTTTAGGCTAATGCAATCACAACGATCCCTGCTATATTAGCGTGTTTGGGGATCTGTCAGGAAATATACTAGCGTTACTGAACAAAACTAAACAAACTGTGAAAACTTTGCTCATGACATGGCAAATCGAAACTCGCACTTCTGCATCAGACATTTACTCTCAGACATTCTCTGCCTCGCTGTGCTCACTGTCACTGTCATGCTCCTACCACACAACGTCAAAAAAACCTTGTCCTATATTTGAGTCAATACCGTATTTCCCCATACGTTCGACACCATGTAACAGGCCGCTGCACCAACATTGATTCTCTGATTCAGTTGAACAACCCATAATCTTGCGCCGCATCACTATCCCCGTCACGTACACATACAAAAACCACGTAGCCGAGCCCATGTCCTTCCCCTCCTGAAACACAGATGGCAACAAGACGAAAATAAACATCTGTTGTTCATATTGACCCCGTTTCACTCATCGGACCGATGAGTGAAATCATTTGCTTGAGAAATTTTTTTTTTTCTAGCTGTTTAGTTCAGTGAGTTTATCCTATGACAGTATAATAACATCTCTATACTTTGACATGTCAAGGCTTTACTGTGGCCCTCAAGTGACAACAGAGAACACACATACATTAGTGGCAGATAAGCTGGTAACTGCTGTTTGACCTGAAACTCTCTAAGTGCCTGAGCACTCGCACGTGATCTCTAAAAGGTTTCAGTTCACATCATCAATATCTCTGTGGTCACACATGGAAACTCTCCAATACATTCAGTCGAGCACTTTAAAGTCGAAGTTAAGTTAAATGTGCCAAATATTTCTAGAAAGTCAAAGACCCACACACTTGTTTCCTTTGCACTAATATTATCGGGGGTTTTAATTAATTGTTTTTAAAGGCAGCAGAAGACGAATGCACGCATTATTATTATAATTTTTTTTTTTATTCTTGTCAACAGCTGTCGGCTGCTTTTGGGTTGCTTAGTAACCCACATCCTCTTTTGCAGAACTATTAAAGCCAATGCTTTACAAGAAAACTAGGCTTGTTTTCACCCGATTATTAACCTTTAAGGTAATTTTTTTTTTTCTTAAGGCGCCCTGCCCTGCATGTTTTAGAGTTCCCCCTTGCTTCAGCATGCCTGATTTCACTCGATGCGCTGATTAGAAGGCTTCTGCTAAACTCCAACCATCTGAATCAGGCATGTTAAAGCAGCGAAACGATAAAAAGGCGTTGGGCACGCATGCCTCGAGGGCCAGGGTTGGAAAACACAGTTTTAAGGAGAGAGGAACACTTATTAAGAGGATCATAATGTAATATTCATACTGACAGGATGCTTGGGAAGCCTAAAAATTATGTTAGAAAACGAGAAATACCTTCAATGTTTCATTATACTCTACAGAAATCTGATTATATAACGTATGTATAAATCCCTCTTGTGTGACAGTCAGCCCTGGTGCAAACCCCTACAGCACATCTTATTCAAACAAATCAGTCCAAGTCAGATTTCCTCTCTCTCAAGGTCTCACAATCAGGAACCACTTTCCTGCATCCCGGCTCACATATCTGAATCTTTAGTGCATGACAACAAAGCAGCAGAGATTAAAAAGCGGCTCAGGGCCAGACGTGGCAGCATCAGGCGTCCTTCCTCTCGTCTTGCAAGTGTACGTGCGTGTGCCTGCGGGTGTGCACGCCCACAGACTGGGTCAGCGAGATAAAGCATCCCTGCTATAAACGGCAGGCGGGAGAGGGCCGAGTCAGATAAGCCTGTGGCTTTAAGCCTCGACCCCGCCACTGAGGAGGCAGCTGCAAACTGCAGTGAGCAAACAGAACGTGCAACAAACATTTTCATTTGAATGTGCGTGTTTTTTTTATTTTATTTATTTTTATTTAAGGAAAGCACACATCGTCGTCATGGTCTCCAGGAGGAGGAGGAAGCATAAAATGAAGTGCAGCTGCTTTGGGAGGGAAATAAGCAAACGCTACTTTGGGGATAGGGGTGTAGATACATTACAGCCACGGTTTCAGCAGCGAAATCAAAATACATTCTCCGTGCTATTTATACGCCAAACAGCTCTGATGAGTCAGGTCATGGACAAAGGGCATCTTCATTGTCCTCCTGGTGACACTCGACAGGGTGTGAGAGATCTATCAAGTGTTAAAACGAAGGTCGGGATACGAGTTCTGTCACTAGTGAGAAAAGTATGGCTCACCGGGGGGAGAAAATCCCAGTTCGACTTAATGGGATGATTACAGGTGAAAGAAAAAGGCTCGGCACACAATGAACAGAGTGAAAATGCAAGTGGGAATAAAGTGACAACGCGCAGCTCTAAAATGGGGTTAGATGGGACACATGCTAAAGAGAGAGAGAGGGAAAATAATTTCTCAACCCCTTCCAATCTAGTGCATTCCTCTCTCTGAAGAACAGGATTTCTGCTTTTTGATGGAATTTTATTCACACCAATACCGGATTTTGTTGGGTACAGATTTAAAAGTCCTCAATTTATACAATTTCTCAAGATAAATGCTTCATAAAAGGAAACCTGTCGCGAGGAATTCATACATATATTAGTTTTTTTCTTCTAGGCAAATCATACACGGTGCAGCAGACCTTAGAGTGGATCCGATCGTGACTGTTGCCATGCAGAGCAGAGCGAGGCACCGTTCAGCCCTCGTGACAAGTAGTGTGCAGCTTCCAGTCGGCGCCCCCCCCCCACTCCTGCATCGACACTAAATGCGATCGTAGCGGTGCTTGAGTTGAGTTTGATGCCGGACCGTTAACGGGCAGAGTTGCGTACAGTACGCGTGTATGTGTGATATGTGCGCTCACACTCGTTTCTGCAACCAACTGCGGGTTTGGGGAGAGGACAGGCGGAATGCGGATGCAGAACTAGGCGTGAGTTACGGTTTTCCTCAAGTCCCTTCAATGAGATGCCACAGGAAGCGACGGGGTGGGGAAAGCTACGTTTCCTCTGGGTGCAAGGAGCGTCCTCAGCGCTGCCCCTCCCCAACATGTTGCCGCATGCAGCGTGTCAGCTAGCTGAAAGAAGCTCCCCTTTACCCTCGCTTACTGGAAATACATCAGCAACATTATAGGCAGCAGGAGTAGACACCGTCTCAGAGGCGGGCAGGCGCTAACCGACGGCTAAAAGTGATACTATTTTGCTCAATCGGCGCTCGATAGCCGAGACTTCATTTAGCGGGTCTGAATTTTCGCCTGAACCTGTGAATTAGAGAATGTCACAGATGATTCATTTAACTGTTATAAACGCTACATGATATTATTATACAGAATAATGCTTGTTCCCCCCCCATAGGAATAAAAGCAGTTTTGATCCTTTTATATGCTTATGTATATGTGTATGTTTTCTTGTTTTTGCAAAGATGGACCAATCAGGCAATTCATCTGGCTGATACCTACGAAGGCGGTATTTTTTTTAATCCAACAATAAAATGAACAAAATAAGACACTATTCCCATTTACGTAAATAAAATTAGAAGACTATCTTTATCTGCTTTTTTATTGCTTTTTATTGTCGGCTTTTCGTTTTATGTAATCACGACTGGGGGGAAATTTTACGATGCCCATCGTTGGCCCACTGACTGTTGCATCTCAAAAGTTTTGCCTGTGGTTTTTAAACGAGGATTTTTACCCCATGAAAATCTTAATCCGACTCCTGCTCAATAACGGCATTCTAAAGGCAGAAGGAGCCGGAGAGACCAGACTGCATTATACACTGTAATCGACTTTAAAATTACTACTGCTACATTTAGCATTTCAGGTTTATTCAACTTTAGCTAACATTTATGCGTCTAAATAAAAATCCAAAAATTCTACACCAAATGTATGGAAATTTTGTTTTCCTTGTTTTATTCAAAAACAGTTTGATCATGTTTTAGGGGTTAAAACTGTTCATTCATTACTGAATATTATAGCACCTCAGAAAAAATAGAACATCAAACGATTAAGTACTGGTTTGGTAGCTTCGAATGACAATGGAATCTAAGGTTGTGTTTTCCTCGTTAGTCCTAGTCACAAGCAAACCTCGTGAGCATAAATCAACTAACAGCCAGTCATCATCAGGGTGAAAGAGAAAGTAAAACTGTTAGGTAATCGACACGGAGGAGCATCAACGTCAGAGCCATTGATACAAGAAAAATAAACCTCTTTTTCAAAATGATGGCAAAAGATTCGGAAATGATTACAGGTGAAGCTGCAACGTCGCTGTCATTTCTTGCTTTGCTTTCAAGCAAGATCTCTAACCTGGATCAGGAAGTCAGTTTGACAATCAGCTGATGAAAACGCTGTTTACATCACACCTGCCTTCCCCTGTGCGTTCTAAGCTTTCAGAATCCAAAATGTACTGATAAAATGAGTAAAAATTTCCCTCCACAGAAAAATCCAGTGAACTGTTTGTTTGCTATAGCGGCACTCTTGGCCTGAAAGAAGGCGTTCTAAAAATAAAAAAGGTATATTTTATCACCTGGTATTTGTTTAAACCTGGATTAAAAAACAGCAGTTGACAGGGAGCATATTCGCACATTCTTACCTGTTGTGGTTACTGCTGAACTTTTTATTTCGGAATTTCCTCTGCCTCTGGTAGCTTGTGCTCGGGTTTAAAGGGAAGGTCGAAGCGTATCCGTGTTCGCACTCTGAGGACAGAAAATCAACGGTTACAACCGACAGCCACGGCTACGTGAAGGTAAAAAAGAAACAAAAAAAGACAGCCGACTTTTCCCCTCAAACGCTAAAAAAAGAAAATCAACACAAATCACCTCTTTCTCTTCTTTCTATATACTCCGCTGCCTCCAATAAACGCTGGATATTCGTCAGCTGGACATCAGTCATTCTTCCCTGAGGCTGTCTGCCGCTAACGTTGAATTTTACAAACGGCAGCAGGAAAGCTCGGCCGCTTTCTTTCTTTAATGCAGTTAAGAGGCACGGTGTTGCATCGGAATAAATTGTATATATAAAACGTCTTATTATCCTAAACAGGGCTCTTCTCACTAGCTCTGATAAAAATGATGAAACAAAAAGTCAAATCACTTGGAACTAGCAAGCTACAGCGGTTTAAAAATTGTGTTTGTAAGAAAATGTCAGTACGCTACCAAGGGAATATCTTTGTTCTATAAAATATGTATATTTTACAATAAGATATTCAAACAATAAAAAGTATATCCAATGGAACCAGAAGCCAGCAAAGCGTCTGCTGCTGTTGCTCGGTGCTTTTCTTCTGTTTGTTTACCTAGCCGCTCAGCTGGGAGGCGGGAACTAAAGAGAGGTTTCACGGAGGTAGGCCGGTTTAAACGCGGGGAATTCTGGGACACTGAGTACTTTGGTGCAGTTGCTTTAAGGTGCAACAGAAGTTCCAAGAAAACTTTTTTATTGTAAAATCATATAAACGCATTTAAACACATGATGTCACATTTATATGTTTTTTTAAATATATATTTAATCCCATATTGTTATTATTATTAAACTCTGTTTAACAAGATTCATAAGTGCAGTATAGAGAGCCAAAAGCGACACATTGAGATAATTGAAAATATTATATATATAAACATATATATATATATAAACACTAGGGATCCACTAATACCAATACTGGGGGGCCGATACCATTCTAATGTACTCATATCAGTTAGTTACCGATACCATTAACCGATACTTAAAATATGGGAACTGCAATTATTTCACCAATTTTTTTAATTTATTTTTTTTACTTAAAAGTGTAGTTTCGTTCTGATTTATATTAATATTCATTTTTTCATTATCAGCAAGCACTCAGATCCAAAAATACACTTTAAGAAAATTAGTATTGTTGCATCTTTAGAAAATACAGTAGTTAAAGTTCAAATTTTCCAATGTAAACTTATAATTTGTTTTTCTGATTCTCATTTTCCATTGCTGGAATACATCGGTGGGGAGATTAGCCCAACCCTCCCTAATCGGGTTCCTGGTATTACAAGAAATCTGACATTCTATCAATTATCTCCCTAAATTATACACTTTAACATGGTAACGCCTATTTTGGTAATTTATCAGTTTTACAAGTAACAGTTTGAAAATTTTAATTCTGACATTCATGTATGTATTTTTAAATGTATTTGACACTTAAGCAGCATTTTTACACATTTCCAATTTGGTTTAAATTATAGCACTACACATGTAATAAATTATTTCATGTACTGGATTGTGGCCTTTTGGCCCTCTATGCTTTTGCATATGAAACTGTTTTTGGAAGGGTATATTTTATCTTATGTTGCCTAAATAATATTTCACAACAAAATAGCAAATTAGGGAGACAAATGACCATGGTGTGTTTTTCTATTTGTAATAATTTTATCTAAGGGGATTTTAACGAAACATGTGCCTAATAGCTTATTTGATGACAAAAATGAGGAGGGAAAAAAAGAAAGAAAAAGAACTATAAGTCCCAGAATTCATCGGGGCGGTGGGAGTGTATTCTCGGTTTAAGCCAGGCCCAGCAACACGTGACATCACAGACGAGCACAAGCCTGATTGGCTACCGATTTTGACAGGCGGGGAGGGTTGAACCCTCAGCCGACCAACTGCAGAAGGAGTTTGCGCCATGTGGAAAGCAGTGCGGCACGCCTCCAAATAGCAGAAAGCAAACAACTGAGATGAGCTGTCTCCAACGAGGTGATGAAAATTCCCACGTCAAATATGGAAAAAGTGTCTTCAGGTGCACGCGGCACTGCACGTTATCCGTATATTTGTGCTAAAAGCAAAGCGACCTTTGTAGAGTCACACTGAAATGACAATGCATAAAATCATGCTTGGTTAAATGATATATGCATTTTTCCGATTGTACTTATTTCTAATCAAGCGCCATCAGGTTATTGCCACAAATGCTAGAACCTTTACGCATGTCTAGATTTGCCATCTGCTGAACGTCTCATAACTTATTTATAGTTTCAGAATTGCTTACAAGCACATCTAACAGTTTAATGTGTTCAATAAAATTCTGTTGTATCCTCTGCGTATGATCTTTAAAACACTCATGTTTGTTTCTGCCAGAGTCTGCGGGGGCAGAATGACATCATCCTAAACTGAGGACACCGCAATGTGATATTGTGATTTTATTAAAACATTGACACACACTTCATCATCATCAGGCCTGTGTTATACTACATTAATAGTGCTGCAAGGGAAAATACAGATCCAGGTTTTGAGTGTTGTAGAGGCACACAGCGACGATCCCTGGCGCAAATAACACGCGCACAGAAACAGTCTAAACCTGAATCAAAGTTCGCAGTTTTGTCTCATTTATAAACGCAATGAGAACATCGCACGTATCTCTTGCAAAACCGCCACAGACTGTGCTTATTGCGGACCGGGATGCACGGGAAGCCCTTTTGTTGTCTGAGACTGTTGACAATGAGGTTTCCTATTTTTTTTCCTCCTTAAAATCAGATGGAAAAACGGAACGGGATCAAATGCAGCACGGATCAACTCACTTCCGTCCTTGCGCTCGGCGCTCTCAAGGAACCTCGCAGCCTCCAGCAGGACCTGGACGTTTTTCAGGAAAGTGATTTGCTCCATGTGGGATTCTTTGGAGTTGAAGACGTCATCGAAAGCGCAGCTGGACATGTCGAAATCTTGCTGATCCAAGAGAGATGCTTCTGAATCAAAGAGGAAGTCGTCACTCTTCAAACTTCGTCTTTGCCTCTCAGCTTTGGCCATTATTTTATCTGTATTTCTCTTCTTTAGATTCCTCTCTGGAGTTTCGGCGCTTTTGAACAACGTGCAGAGAGCAGGAAGCAGTGCGGTAGCAAGAAGCAGTCGGCGTTGCTCTTGTTAGATGGTTTCTCGTTTCTTTCTTTTTTTTTATGAATGCAGGGTGTTTAATGTGGCCAATGTCAGTGGATGCTGGTGCATGAGAAAAAATAAAAAAAACGGGAAGACGTCCCCTCAGCGTCTGAGGAGTCTGCGTGGTCCCTGTGCCCGCCCTCGAATGAAACAAAAACCAAATAGCATCTGTGGTATTTATGCAATTTCTGAATTTCTTTACAGTACAATAATAATAAAATGGTACCAATCTGGTTTTAACATGAGTAAACCGTCGGAGAGCTGGTGTAGGGTCAACAGATAAAGTGAATCTTAATTTTAACTCAATTTTGTAGTTTTTGTGGTTAATTTGGGGGATGCTAGACTTTATTCCCCCTTAATGAAATGCAGGCCTGTGCAAAAGATCCGTTGAAGTTTTTGACACTTACAATGTAATCACACACTTTAATGTATTTTAAAAGTATTTAATAGGATAAGTCAGCAAGTAGTGGACTAGTGGGAAGGAAATGATGCACGATTCCCAGAATGATTTACAATGACAAAATAAAAATAACATCTATAGCCTCTTTATACCATTTTAATAGAAATAAATAAAACGTATGGCAACCAGTTTGCTTTACAAGTCATTTATTTAGTATAATAGTTCAAGGACAATGAATAGATCTTAAAACAGCATATACTCTGTTTGATCTCTCGTCCAAAAATGAATCAGATTTTGGTCATCTGGCTAAACTGGCAGGCTGACTGAAAAAAGGGCCTTGGCAAGGTCATGTGGGAGAATATGTTGACAGCAGTGTTCTGGTAAATCATGCACTCAACAAGCCAAGTCGTTATAGAAGAGTGGCAAAAAGAAAATCATTGTTGAAAGACAGTCATCGTAAGAAATCAATACCACAAACTATTTTGGGGACACGGAAAACATATTAAGAGGACAACTAACTCTGCCCATCAACCTCAACAGTCAGACTCTGTAGTGATGCATGGTGATGGCTGCATTGTCCTATGGAGTTGCTTTTGTTTCGTGTTTTCTTTTCAGTAGGGTCAGGGAAGCTGTTCAAGGTTGATGGGAAAATTAATGTTATTAAAAGTAGGATAATCCTGTTGTAGAATTTGATAACAGCAGCAAGTTAATTAAAAATAAGATTTGAAAGCACAGAAATATTAAAATATAAAGATCAACTCTTCTGGCATTCATTAAACTTCAACATACTTGTATGGCATGGTTTCCTGTCTTTATCATTTTGAGGAGTAGCTAAGCACAAGGTACCTCTGTGTCCACTTGTTTAAAAACCATGGACTCAGGTCCTTAACACATTTATGAACAAAGCAAAGTAAAGCATGCATAAAAGAATAGGAATTATTAGAATACCGGAGATTTCATTAAAATATTTGTTACCAAATTACAGGGTGAAATCATCTACTGCAATGAAAGATTATTGTATTTTTTAAGGAATTCTTTTTACTAGATATAGCAATGAATGTGAAGAGCTCTGCGTACTGATTTTTTTTTGTTTCTGATCTTAAAAATAATGCATTGAAAATTCATATGTAACGCTTTGTTTTTTATATATATTGCATGTACATTAAACTGTATTCTTAAAGGGGACATGTGTAAATTTCTTTTATTTTTCCATCGGTGTTGCAATTTGGGTCAATTTGCCTGTGCTGCCTCTTTAAATACTCCAAACTCGAATGCAAATCATCCATTATTTTTGCTGTCAGAAATATTGTTCTTCTACAAGCCGTTTGAAAAAGTGCTTTATCACAATAAGATGACTTGGCAAATGACCACCCCTCGCATGTCAAACCCCACCCAACAATTCAAGTTTCATTCCATTCTCATGTTTGCTAAACCTGCAGCCTAGTAAGAAGATGGGTGGGCGTGGTCTGCAACTAATGATTTGGGTAAAAGTGACAGAGCCTTCTAAAATGAATTGAAACGAAACAAATTTAGTTGCTGAGATCGTTTTTTTTTTTTTGTTGTTGCAAAAACGTCATTAACATGTTTTTTGCAGACCATAGATCTAATATAACTTGTTTAAAGGGCCTATATCATGCAAAAACAAGTTTTTTGGAGTATTCAATCATTTGGTAATGCAATGTTCTCATAAAAAAACCCAGCCAGAGTGGTTTTTGGCTTAATTCACACATGTCTGAGTAATCCTCCTGAATCCTGCGCTCTGAGCAGCTGCCCCTCCCACTCCTGGAAAAGGACTGACAGTGATGTGTGTTACGTTACGATGTTACCACAAGGCAGTGCTACATGTGTCTGCACTAGAGGTTGACAATTTTTCGGGATTCCCACGGGTCCAAGGATTCTCGCGGGACGAGAGTCAATTTCACTTTTGGTAGCGTGATCGGGACGGGACAGGAAATAATCCACGGGATCGGACGAGAAACCGGAAATTAGAATTTTCTTCTTTTTTTTTTATATCTATCTTTAGTTGAATTCCATCGGGTCTACTACACTGCACGCACCAAAACTGATACTGCTACGTTGTTGCTACACCACCTGGATAAACTGGTAAGGATATGATAGCCGACTGAAAATGCGTGTATCTTATGCTGCGTTCGAGAGCCCATTCAAACCAGTCGGACATGGGACTTATCCTACCTCCAAATAGGAAAAGTGCACTGGAATGCCTGTCGAAGTGAAACCTCCTACCTGTGAACTCGGGGTAGTTCAATGTACCCCGACTTCACCAAAATTTAGTCGGAGGATAATGGCGGTGCCCACGGAGTCTCACGTCATGGAGTGGTAAAACTTGAACGAATAGGCTATAAACTGTACTTCTCTGCTTGTAGTATTGTTTTAGACACTGTAATTTTAACACAACTTGTTTTTCATATTATGGTGTGAATGTCGTTATTATCTTTTAGCATGCCTCTTCATAAACAAAGCGACTATGTTTAGCGCGGCGGTCGTCCATGTTTTCTGTTTACATTCCACTTCAATTGGCTCGGATGCTTAGAAGTGGGAGCTAGTACATTTCAGGTAGAAGTCCCACTGGTTTGGATGGGCTCTCGAACGCAGAATTAAGAGTTTGGTAGTCAGACGAGTCGAGTCCATTCATGACGTGGTAAGGTGGCCAAACAACGAGAATGCGGGATATGGTTAAAGATGGCGGATAAAGCTGTGCTAGGCTATGGTTTAAACGGGGGTGGGGGGAGCGAGCGCCATAGGAGGTAAATTACTAATCTACGGGATTCGGCTCGGGACGGGACTCTTTCTCTCTGGATTTTTTCGGGACAAGATTTTTTCGGGGGGGCTGTCACGTGATCGGGACGTGACGGGAGTATTTTTTTGGGATCGGGACGGGAAAAATAAAAAAAGAGGTGTCTGCACCGCCCCTCTAGAGAGAGCGGCCTACCTCTGGTAGAGTTGCAAACACACCCTCTGCCTTCTCAAAGCTCATAGCTGCTCTGGTTTTACCAGCTGAAACAACTTTTTTGTTGTTTGAGTTTTACTTTCTGTGTGAACACGCCTGTTTGGCTGCATGGATTACAGGACTTAATTCTACATTCCTAAAGAACAGCAGCTGGATCAAAGACGCCCAATGGACAGAGAAGTAAGTAGTTAAATGCTAATGTGGGTTAGCCATTTATCAAGCTGCTTATGTGATCTTAGAACAGCATTGTGCGGTTAACTAATTGATCTGTAGCATCTCAGAATGTTCAGTAAACGTGTGCAAACAACACCCATGGCTTTTTTATATACTGGGCTGGAAAATTGTTTGCTGGACTCAGCTATGTTGATTTTGGCACTGTCTAAAGCCTGGATATGCTTGTCTGTAGTCTGGTAGATTTAGCAGCTGAAATAAGCTTTATCGACTCCAGTTTTTACAAAAAATAAATAAATAAATGAAACCTTCGAGTCCCAAAGTTTCATTGTGGTACTTGCTGGACTTAAATTTAAAGTCGGACTGCTGTTTAGGATAAGGCTCAGCTGTTTTTCTCTGTCAGAGCAGCTCTGACCTCTACGGGAGAGGAGGGGAGCCGGGGGTTAGGGGGCGGCAAGAGGCGGGATTACAGAGAAAAGAGACGTCTTACTTTGTGGTCCAATATTAATGACAGGATACAAGTTACAAATTAAATTTCAGGACGAATTAATAGTATATAACACCAACGGTAACATTTTTTCATAAATATGTCTATCCCTTTAAAAAAAAAAAATGTTCCCTTTAAATCTAGAACACTATATCATAGTATATTCCGATGGGTCATGTTTTATAGTATGAACAAGTTACAACAAGCTGCAGGGTTGCATATGTCCTCATGGGTAGACTGAAGCTAAGAGGTTATCTTAACCCTACTGTTATTTTCTTTTCTCGTCATCATAGTGTAATATCAGTGTTATTCATTGTTGCCATTGATTGTTGGTATATCTGGGTTTTTGAGCCACAGCCCATTAAACTTATTATGATTTCTCAATGTCCTCAAAGAGGAGCAACATAGAGGCGAATAACGATGTTACCGTAGCATCAAATGGAGCTCTTTGTTACAGAAAATGTAACTTAGAGGTATGCTTGTTTTACCTGCTCTCGAGGCATTTCTAGTAGACCTTTTCATGAGTCGCTGCATCAGGGTCCGTTTTGACACATAACATGTTGAGGCATAGGCCTGTATTAACTCCTGACAACCCACCCTAACCACCTCCCCACCCAATCCCCCCTCTCCTTGCCACTTCAAAGGCATTGGCAGCAGCCCATATTCGTTTGATGTAAAGTTCACAGAAACTGAAACTTTCAAGTCCAGCGCACGGGGGAATCTCTGAAGGTCTCTCCCTCTCCTGCCCCTTCACCTCCAAAGCCTCAGCGAGGGGGGGACTGAAGAGGAAGGAAATCTCTTTGTGTTGGCCTACTTTAGACTGTGAAAGCTGCTAGCACCAGCACACGTTCCAAATCTGAGTATTTTGATAAGCTCTTGGTTGCAGTCTCTTTGGAATTTTTGCTCAGAAACTCTGGTTAAGATCACATTAACATCATTCCCGCGCTGCTGTAGCATATGGTATCTCAAATGGAAAAATGCAAGGTGTGCGAAGCCTGTGATCTATGAGGTTGCTCATATGCAGCAGAGAGAATTAAGGAACTCTTCAGAACATAAGTCACATGTCCCACAAGACAAACACTGGTAACAGTGGGAAAGCAAAGATTTATGAGCGACCACTGGATGCATGTTCTACAGGCACAAAGTCATGTCAAACCCTTCCTCTTCGCAGAATCACTCAGATTAAAGGCCACCCTGTGATCATTTACTTTGAAGGCAGTGCTCGTGCTGTCGAAATCCACAGGAAAGACAAGCGCAGAGGTCAAACGCTCATAAGAAGAAAGAGTCATTCCTTCAACTTTGGTGAACATCAGCTTATCGGTTTGGGGAGGAGGGAAGTAAATGAAGACATGCCAATGTCAGCTAAATAAGGATGTAATGGCTACTCGACAAGACTACATATTACTTATTACCTTGCATTAGTTGGAAGCATTACAAAGTAATACCATCTACAATAATATGTATCAAGAGACCAACCCTATGTCTTCCAAAAGATAATATCATTAAATGACAGGCTGATCGTTATCTCAACTTATCTCAAACCATCAATAATGAAGGGCCTTGCCCAAGAAAGTCTATTTAAGAGATACAGCCATTTGTGCAACGTTAATATGCTCATTATTGCAATTCCTTTCTGTTTTGGCAACCTGGCCTAGCAAACTACTCACGTGATGCAATAGGAAGTCTGTCATTTAATGGCAATTTTTCCTCCAGGATAAAGTTTGCTGGCTGCACATTGCTGAAGCTGGTAGCACTATAGCCTTACAGGAAGAAAGTTCTGGGTGCAAGTGGCCTGGAGCCTCTGTGCTTGGAAGATTCCCATCCTGTATATAGGTTTTTCCTCTCAAAGTCATAAAACATGACTTTTTTGGTTAACTGGTCTCTCTAAATTAGGCATGAGTATGTTCACGATTGTGTGTCTCTCTGTGTTTCCCTGTGATGAATTGGCAAGCTGTCTAGGGTGTACTTTGACACTAGACCCCCTCCATGCAACACAGCAAGGTTAAGCAGGTACCTGTTGCATATTGTAAAAAGAAAGAAGAAAAGGACTGGGAAATGTTAGTAGATATTAAGAAAAAAGTCTCTGCATCATGAGCTTTGGTGTAAAAGCAAGTACATCCCTTGAGGTGGTGAAAGCTAACAACCTAAACAAATGTTCACAGCATAAATCCACCTTATCAGTTGATTTTGTGGACCAGCTGAATGTGGATCCATTGGTTTAATTTTCAACTAAGAGAAATGGAAAACATAGGAATATAACATCTTCAATAATGTTGCACAACTGACAGTCTGACACAAAATTCCCTAAAGTTACTACATTTTGGAGGAGCTAGAGAGGAAGGGTGAGTCACAGCCCATCTAGTGGCACAATACAAAAGACACACATAACCAAAGTAACTCGACCAGTAAAACATTATGTTCAGCAGGCTCAAATGGCATAAAATGTATTAATAGCGTCTTACTCCAATGGAATGGCTATAATCAAGCAAAACAGATGGTGTACAGCTGACTAACTTTTGTTTTATTCTGCCACCCTAAAAATTGATCTAGTTACTTTTATTCACAAGCTCACAATGATAGGACAGGTAAAAGAACTGTTACCAATAATCTTTTAGGTGCAAAGCAAGTTCACATCTCAGTCCCAGTCCTTCCTTATACTTCTGTTCAGTTACCACCCATTAATCGATAGAGCTTAGAGTCAGGGTAAAAATTGTACATAAAAATAGTCAACAGCTATTTGTGCTTTCAATTATGTTTTCTATCGAGTTTAGGTTATGAGACTAAATGCTGTGTTTTCAGACTGGTCCGATTAAATCCACAAAAAAGGACGTCCATTGAAATGATTGAACTGTATGTTTCTTAATTTTTAATTCAGTTTGCAACTTTCTATTTTAAATACCAGTATAAATGAAAAAAAAAAAAACAGCTTGCAAAATGGAACATTCATTTATGTAAATTGCCACGGTTTTTGTTTTGCAGAGGCGAATTTTGCGTCATCTCTGAGTCAACTCCATCCCCTGAGCAGGCAGAGGTCATATTAGCGCGCTACAAAATGAAACCCTCAAATCTTTCAGAGACACTAACGCACAAATTGTAGACATATTGCCACAATAAAATACTTTGGTGTAATTGTTTTCCCTCACCCATTATTGCTTTCCCAGAAAACTCGCTGACATTTTCATGAATGTCACCAATTTGCATCATCCTCAGAGGACCACTTCAGTTGGAGCTTGTTCATAGGTAATTATGCAACATCCGCCAGGTGAAGCTCTGCTCTCAGGGTGCGAGTGGGTGGAAAAGGGAAACAAACACAAAAAAAACATAAAATACGATGGATTCATCCAAGAACAAAGAAAAATATTTAAGATGGTTTGAAGGGGGAAAAATGGAATATGAACATGAAATATACTGAAACCTTTTATCCAGTCAACATACCTACAATGGAATGATTAAATCTTGGTCGTGTTATAATACTGCCAATTCAGACCTAAATCCAATATGTGGCGCGCACCGAAAATTGATTTTCACAGCCACTCTCAACCTAGTCTGGCTGAGGCAGGGCACCTGCTGTAATTTCACTGAAAGGTGTTTTTTACATAGTAATTGCATCGGGTGGGTTGGATACGAATGAACACCACAACTCTTAAAACCACTTACCTCCACTTTATGATCATGCACTCATTTGTGTTGGTGTATCTCATAACTTCCCAGTAAAGCAGTAAAAAGTTTGCTCTTTTAGTATGGCAGAATGTGGAAAAAAAGTTTAAGGTGTAGAAGCAGCACATTTAGAGAAGCACTGACCAACATGACCTTTAAGTAACTTTTCCCTTTGTGTCTCACCCATGTGGTCAGCAGAGACAGCGAAAGGCATTGATTGTTCGCCTTCATGTTCTTTTCTCTTTAGGAACAATGGGTATTTGCTCTCCACGGGAGGTTTAGGCCCGTGCCACACAAACACGAAACCTGTCCTGTCGTTTTCCCCTCAATGGATCAATTACTGTGATTGATGGCTTACATGTGAACCTGCCTCTGTGGTTGTTTACGTTGACATGCGCAAAATCCACAAATCCCCGGTTTGATTGTCCTGCTGCTGCTGCTGCTGCTGCAAAAAAAAAAAAATCCCTGAATCTGTGTGTTTGAGCCTGCGCTTCTTTACAAAGCTGACTCTTCAAACAGACACACAGGCAGCACAGGTGCCAGTTTTTAATTGGTGCCTGTTTAAAACAACACCAATCAGCCAGAATGTCTGAGGAAAATGATTGTGGGAAAATGCCAAAGCATTTCTTTTTGTTTGTTTTTTGGGACAGAGCTTTTTCTGTTGACCCTGTGTTGACACTGCGGGCTGTACTACTGTCAGGGCGACTTTTTTCCCAAGGGCCACACGCTGTGTGGGTCCCTGCTTTGTCAGGGCTTTCTGGCCATGATACTAATCTGTCTCCCATCAAGATTGCAGCCGAGCTTTTCTTTTGTTTGGCACGAACTGCGCAACCACTTGGGGGAAATGCTCTCTGGGTATTATCTCAATTCCAGGATATTCAGCAGACCTTCCTTGTGATACAGTATCAAAACAACACATTAGACAGCCGCACCCCGCCCTGTTTCTCAAATCAGCAATGCTGATGCAGCTACAACTGTGATGCTCTGTCTCAATTCTCACTTCCTGTCTCGGCAGCCTCCCCAGAGCATATTTTCACCGTTGTTATAATCACTGCACTCCAGTGTCCTATTCTGGAAGAGCACTCCTCCAAGAAATGTCCTGAAGAAAAGACATGAACCTGTTGCCCCTCCCCAGGGCGATTGCCTTTTGGCTCTTAGTGACCATTGTTTGCCTGTGTTCCCAGGGACTGACATCTGGTGACAATGACTACACCGGGATAAAGGAACACATAAGTACACGTACACAGAGGAATATATATATATATATATATATATATATATATATATATATATATATATATATAGAGATATATATATAGATATATATATATATATATATATTTATATATATATATATATAGAGATATATATATATATATATAATATATAATATATATATATAATATATATATAATAGAATATATATATATTTATATATATATATATATATATATATATATATATATATATATATAGAGATATAGATATAGATATAAGGAGCACTGGAAAAAGTATTTGGCCTCTAGCAAGATTTTTTTCTCCTGTTTTTGCTTTCCGAATAAAATAATTAAATACAAAAACTAGTTTCAAAATGATAGTTGAATATTATTAACCATGCCCAAGATCACTAAACTACACAATAACATGAAAAACAATAACTGGTATCATGTAGCCTAAAAGGTCTCATAAAAATAAAAATAAATACATAAAATACCCTAATCTAAAGAAAAAAAATATGGAAAACAAAACCAACATAGTTGCTGTTTTTAGCTGGTGTGGTTCACATTCACACTGCTCCTCGTCAAACAAACCAAAGCCTTTTTGTAACGCGTTTACCTCTCCACCTGTGGTGGCACTGTGGCGGTGTTTCACTTCTTGATGCGGCAAAGGACACTAGCTGTAAGGTGAAATGTAAAACATACTTAGAATGGTGGCAGACTGTAGCAGTTTTAGGATTACTCTGTTATGTTTGGCAATAGTGCTGGTGTTCTGTCAATCTAGCATACTTTGTCGGAACAGCATACACTAAATTGAGTTATCTAACCAATTTTATGTTGTAACCATTACATCCCAGAAGGAAAATAATACATTATTTTAAATGCCTAAACTTAATAAGTATAGTTTTTAAGTCAATTTCAATTGATCCTAAACACCAAATGGAAAAAGTAAAAATGTTACTGCTACTGTTACTCAGGATTAACCGAGAATAAGGCAATGGACTTTGAGGAATGATGTTTTTTTTTTTTTTACATGAGTCGGCTGAGACGGTTCTATGCGAGGCTGGGTGTAATGATTAGGGTCACATACAACTTCACAGTTTGGCAAGGCGCACAAAAAGGGCCCAGATGGGATTCGATGCCACGACTTCCAGGTGAGAGTCATGTGTGCTAACCAGTCAGCCAAAGCAATATCTTCATGGCCAAGCAGCCAGGTCGATGGTCAATCTGCGACAGGACCCTAACAATGTCACAACAGCACATATTTCCTCCTTATACCATGTTGAGCAAAGTATGTACAACATCCAACATCTATCTATCCAGCAAGTACAGTTGTTTAGATTGTATTTACCCAGGATGCCCTGTACAATAGTCCACTTCCCGTTTTTTGTGCAGCCCCAGTCTGCTTGCCATTGTCACATGCAATCGAACTGCAGCAGAGTTCGTTTAAATCGAACCGAGACCTATCTTATTAGGCGGTCTAGAGTTTGCTTTTTCGGTGCGAATCAGAGTTCGATGACACATTCACACCTCCCAAAACGAGCTAGAGTTTCTGGGCAAGTGAACTACAGTTTGATTCAAGCATGCTAAACAGGGCTGGTGTGAACGAACCCTAAGAGAGAAACTTAACAAAAATGCATTCCACGGGAGAGTTCAGGGGCCGTATTCACAAAGACTCTTATCTTACCACTAGGTGTTACTCATAACTCGCGCTAAAAGGTCTTACATAGGACTTGTCGTCTAAACCCTATTCACGAACGCACTAAGAGCTACTTTTACGTAGGACGAATACCTAAAAGTAAGCTAAGAGTGATGTCCCGTTGCTATGGAAAACATAATTTCCTATGAATGAGTAAATAGACGGACAGCAGTGTGATTGGTTGTTGAATGACACGTGTGAAACCAAGTAATGGAAAACTTCAATGTCGATAAAAGCATAATTATGAACAGAGCAAATAGCAGAAATAACTCACGATGACATCTTTATGTCGGCCACGAGACTGACACTTCATACAACTTAAACAAAATAGCCTACTTACAGAGAGGGTGAAGTCAAAAAATGAAAAAACGGGAAATAGACCCCCCCACTACCGTGAAAAGCACCTCATAAGCTGAAAATAAGTGGCGAGAAAAGGACAAGGAAACCTAACTGGTCGCAGGACCAATTATTACTACTGGCACAGTTGGTACTGGAGGGGAGGACGGTCCTCAAAGGGCAATTTGGAGCCGGGATTACGAATAAGATGAAAAGAGAGGCATGGGTGGAAACTAGCAGAAACATAAATGCATCTTATCCAGCGGTGTCGCGAATGTCAGAAGACTGTGAGAACAGATGGTATTCTCTACAGTCCCAGTGGCTCGAGATCGCCGCTTATAAAAAGGATGCTGCTGCAACAGGTAGGCAATGTCCTTCATATCGGCATCCCTACATATGTTGAATAAATTGGAAGATGTGCACGTTTTCTTCTTTGTGCACCCCCGGCATACCTACAATCGCCATGAAATTGGCTTTAATTCGATGCAGTTGCTGGATGTCTAATGGGAAACGGATGAATTGTTGGATAATGTGTGGTCGACAGAACGCTTTAAGAGTTTGGTGGATCGATCAGCTGTTAGATGGTTGTGATGTACCCAAGTCATCCACGTTGCAAAGTTGCATTTTCCCTGTGGCTAAATATCTTAGTTTCGCTAAACATTTAATTTCTGAACTGATCGGATTGTTACGTTTAGTTGGAGACATGATTGCATCCCGCAAAACAACTGCAATAAACTATTTAGTCGGTATCGTTTGGTTAATTCCGAATCATCCAGAGTGTCCAACACATTGCGTCTGGCTGCAGCCATTTTGGGAGTCTTTGTGAATAGGTCTTAGGGAGTTAGGAGTCCTCTTGACTTCTTTTAAGGACTCGCAGACTTAGGAGCTACTTTTAGGCCTAAAAGTGGTTGTGAATTACTTTTATCTTAAGATACTAGGAGTCCTAAATTTAAGAGTGACACGCCCAAATTTTTTAGGAGTTACTCCTAAATTCGGCATTTAGGACCTACTTTTAGCCCTAAGATTCTTTGTGAATATGGCCCCAGATGTCAAAACCACAGCTGACCAAAGAAGAGCAGAAAGGAAGATCTGATGTTTGTTGTGGTTTTAGGTATTCGCTTGAACCACATGCACAAAACTCTCAGAAGACCAGAAAGATTTTTAAAAAGTTTATTGAAATTGTGTTTTGAATGGACCTCCCGGGGAAACTGTGAAGGAATGCTGGAGATCCTGAGCTGTAGGAGCGAAAAGAACAGATGGATGAGCTTGACTAATATTACAGGGTTGTAATAGCAAGGGGTAAATGCTTACTGAGAAGATGAATTGGAAAACGCAAGGGGAGAGCGACTGGAGCCAGGAGAAGACTGGTGTGGCAGCTCCAAGGGGAGCTTGGGATTTAATACTGATAAGATGGATGTTGTTGAGTATCCTACAGAGAGATGTTGGAGGGCAGACAGGAGGCACACTGAGGAGGATGATGAGGGCTGAATCCAGACGGACGACTGAGAAGGTGTGTTTGAATGGAGCAATTTTTTTATTTAACCTTTATTTAACCAGGAAAGTCCCTTTAAGGTTAAGAACCTCTTTTTCAAGGGAGTCCTGGCCAAGAGGCAGCAAAAAACACAGTCAGTTACATTTATAAAAGTTATACGATACAAATAGCATGAGGAAGAAGATTGAACGAGGGAGGCCGAACCAGCAGTGGAAAAAAACCCAGGTAATCCTTGAAAAGAGGTATGAGTCTTGAGACTTGAAATGGATACCTGGAGGAGGAGGACAAGGAAAAGGTTTATTCTCTGAATTCAGTGCCCTTTGTGTCCCACAGTTTTACCAACAAGATTTTAATTTAAAGTAAATCGCAAAATATATTTTAAAACAAGAAATAGCAAGATCTAATTTTCCTTTGCATTATTATAGACAACGCTATTTTAAAATGTATGTTTTTAAAGGTTTTATGGGTTTTGAATGAGTAGAGGTCAGCCAAATAAGCATGTCCCCATTTACAAAAGTTGCTATTTCAGTGATTTAAATATAAATGTGATTAGAAAGGAAACAGATTTTTTTCTTCTGGTAATATAATAATTTGCCTGTCTACTTTAGCCTAAATTAAAAATATATGAAAAAAAATGTATTATAATAAATTAACACAACTTAATCATGTCCCTCAGTCTTGTTCAACCCCAAAACATAAAAATCTCCCCCTTTTTAAAAATAATTGTTCAGTTAAACTTTCTTAGCACCAAGGAAGTGGCATCCCTCAAGTCCTTTCTTGCTCATACAGTAAAGAGGTGTAAGTATTAGCGTACTTTCTGACATATATTTTTTTGCTTTTTTCATCAAACTGACATTGTCAAGCTCAACTTTTCAACCCCATTACTTGCACACAAAAAAATTATTATTATTATTATCATTATTATTATTGTCCTGAAAAAATATATTAAGATCTTGTTTTTCTCATGCTAGATGCTGCTCTAAACACTAGCTAATGTGGACCCTAATGGCAACTTTTATGGAAAAAATCTTCAACCCTGTAACATTCAACCCTTTAACAAAAAAAATACTTCAACTAAAAAAGCAACATAATATTATTTTAAAAGTTTTAGATTTTATAGCTAAGGTAAATAAACATAGAATCTCTGAGGTAGAAACACTACTTCGTCAGATGAAAATTTCAAAAAATTTCATGTTGGTGGAATTTTCAGCAACCAGAGACCAGAGAATGCACCAAATTCAGAGAATGACCCAAAAGGTAAAGGTTTGGGGTATCAACAGGAAATAACAGAGAGGCAGTGAGGGGTTGAAGATCAGCACAAAGGCAAACACTCCGGCTCTGATAAGTGACTGGCTTCCAGCTTCCTTTATCCCTCTGCAGATCTCTGATGAGCTACAGGTGTGCAGTAGCACGTCTGCATGTCTCCACCCACCAGACCTGAGAAACCTGCGCTCTCCGTCGGATCACCTGTGGAACTGATGTTGATGCACAAAGCACCACACAGACCAAAACCCCCAGACTCATAACAAGGTTTGCATTAAACATCTCATTGATCCAAAACATTCGGTGGATTCATGAGACAAATATGACACTTTTTGGAAGTTATGTGTCCTGTTGCATTTGGTACAAAAGTAAAATAAAATACAAAAAAAAAAACACAACTGTTGTGTAACTAACTTTCTAATGGTGCATTTAGACCGAAGGCTTTGTCAGCCTCCACCGTAGACTTAACATGTAATCTTGATGCTGCTGACGCTGACAAAGCCTGCGGTCTGAAGGCACCATAACTGTTGTCAGGTCCGGGTAAACAGCGTTCCAGTTGACTTAGTAGAATAAGTCGGGATTCCAATATGGCGAGGCCCAGGTAGCAATTGTTGGTAGCACCTTAGCATCTTTTTAAACTGTTCTGTGCACATGCAAAGATTATTTTTATTTTAACTTTAGAAATGCAGTCTTTAAATGTAAGATGTTCAAGAATGGATTTAAGATCCATTCTTGAACATGTATCTTGTAAAATAGACATTTTTCTATCACAGCTGCTATTGTTGATTTGAGGAGCGGCTGTATTGAAAGTCAGCGGTGGACC
Source organism: Apricaphanius iberus (assembly GCA_028564705.1). Lineage (NCBI taxonomy): Eukaryota > Metazoa > Chordata > Actinopteri > Cyprinodontiformes > Aphaniidae > Apricaphanius > Apricaphanius iberus. The sequence goes on from JAPXFQ010000284.1 coordinate 457,066, forward strand.
GAAAATAAATAAATAAATAAATAAACCTGACAGCTTTCTGAGCGGGAAGTAAACCTTAGGAGGGCATTCCAGTTGATTCTTCCCACTAGGAATTCAGTATTTCTGAATTCGGAATATAAACGGAACGCACCAGTAGTGTCATGGTCTGGAACTACTTTGTCATGTCAGGCTCTGGAATGAAACTAGTTACCACAAGGAATTAATAATTAACCATATTTTACAGCATAGCATTTTATTACAAAATAAATACTTTACAGTTTCAACAAATCAAATGTTATTTATTTTTTGTCTGATGTATAATCATGAAGGATGATCTGAAACATGACTGTGTATCACAAAAAAAGGGTAGTAATCTGTGACACTCCTCCACTCCCAAAAGAAAATAAAAATAAATTAGTAAAAAATAAAACTTGGCTTGTGCAAAGTCGTATAGTAAGTAACACAAAAACAGGAATTTGCACCAATTGTCAGATCTGTACAGGAAGGAAATGAGTTAAGAGTAAATAGGCTTTACAGATTATTACACCCTAATCACCCAGGCATGATACGCAGACAGGCTGACTCTTACATCCTATGATGACTGAAGCGCTGCGAAAAATGCACATTAAGATGTAATGAAGTTTTTTTGAAAGAGGTGAAAGGGTTACACAAAAACACACAGTAACACAGAGGTAGAACTGTGGGAAATGCACAAATCAAACATCTTCTCCCAGCAGGAGCATCTTGGTGACACCAATTAGAAAATAGTCCGGATGCTGAAGCTGTCATTTGTCCGCAGGGGCTTCAGACTGGTGTCTCTGGGTTTGTCTGCCGCTCTGCTGGAGGTGCGGCACCTAACGCCTCCCCCAATATTAAAACAACCCTCCGTTAAAGTCACCCTCTGCTGTTGAACAATGTCAAATTGGCCGGGAAGGCTTTGGGGCAGTGTGTGTCTGCTGCAAATTAGAGAGTAAAGACAGGGGAGGAGGTTGTGAGTTACGGGTTAAGATAACCAGAAACCAAAGGTGTGACAAGATCTCATGGCATGGGCCATAACATTTCACATCAAAACGCTATTCTGTTGCTGTTAGTGTAATTTTTTTCTGGTGAAGTTTGTCCATGCTATTTTCATGGCCCTCGGATGTGTTAGGGATGCACTTGACACCCTGCTCTGTTTTATGTTTGAGACTCTAATTTGAAGTAAGAAAGGGAAAAGACATTTAGTCATGCTGTTGGGTTCACAGCTGATAAAGATCAGTGGGCTGATTTACTAGAGGTTGCTTATGATCAGAACAGGGTCTGAAAATTGCACGAGATATTTACTAAACAAACTAAAACCAATAATGACTAAATTCAAGCCACATTTTCAGACTTGTAGACCCATCAACATACATGCATACACAACCAACAGGCAGCCCCCACCCACATCTTTGAACTGAAAATAACTATGAGAACATGCTGCATTTAGGAATAGGGATGGGTACCGATATTCAGTGCCTTTGACATAAACAGTAGAAACCAGACCGAAAAGCAGCGTCCATTTCGGTGTTTTATTTCGGTTCTTTCTTTTTTTTCAGAGATGTCAAGCACAATCGGTTGGGCATGTCATCAGCCCAGAGCGATGCCCTATATCACCAGAAAAGGCTAACATGGCTATCTTTTTGCAAAAAACCTGCAAAATCTGTTTTTTTTTTACACAATTAATGCATGCACATAATACCGCCCTGTCAATTAGGCCACCGATGACATTCCAGTTTTATGAAGAGATGTCAGGCTTGGATACATTTCAACCAAGACTGGCTTCTTTATTAGTACTTCTGACATTGACCATCATTACATTCCCAAGAGCATTTGAGGCTTTTATACCCTCCTGCTACAGGTAATTAGCCGGGAAATCCCATTGAGGTGGGACTAAAATACCAAACCTCTAACACATCTATATACAACAACAACAACCTGCAAAACAAAACATGAAGAATAAATATTTACATATATACATAACTATAAATAAGTCAATAAATCTGACTGTACAGCATAATTAATTGAAACATTTCATTACATCAAAACTACTTCCCCCTTCCTTGTTAACTTGGTTTGCTCCGAAAGCTCTTAAGCAGGCAATTGGGTCCCTCCTTTACCTTTCCTCCCCTGCCAAGAAGACAACAGAAGGTGTATAAATCCATTACCTTGCTGAACATACACTTTTACCCATTTCAGAACACAGCATAAGTAGACATAAGTATAAATGTTTTTCACAATCTGCACATACTAACTGAAGTTTTACTTCACAGGCAGGATGGCCAGTCCCCCTTTTGCAAAACAAACATTTAACCTTGTTTTTTACCTTAATAAAATGATAAATTAATTAATCTGTGTGCTTATTACATCAACATCTGCCAATCATGCAATATTCCTGTAAGAACTTATTCGCAATAAGTAGTGATGGAGCGCCAGGTCTCCATCACACGCCCTGTTTATAATTCAACCCGTACCACATTAGTTCTTCCTAACCTGCCAAAGTACTGATTTTTTGAGCAGCAGCATGTGGGTTTGTCTGCAAAAATGATATGTGAGTATATTCTTATTGGTGTATTTGACTTGAGTTAATATGTTCATAAGTTCATAACTCATTACTCATGGGAAAAGTGGTAAATTGTAACATTTGATTACTAAGTTTATATTACATTTGATTTATGCGATGTTTAACACTGGTGGTATCCAAATGTTAAGTTTATTCATATATTTTGGTTAGTTCTACTATCTTAGTTGTGTTTATTTTTTTCATGTGACGTCACATACATTGTGAAGATGAATGTGGAGTTCAAAACAAAAATTCCATTGATTTTTCCTTAATTCTTTTTTTAAATAGCAACTGCATATGGATTTATCCTTTATTTACACTGAAAACTGTAGTTTTTTAGTCGTTAAGGGATTTTGATTAATTCACATCTACTTTATGATTAATTAGAATTTTTTTTTAAATGTAGCGTTTGACAACCCAACTAAAAATAAAAAATAAGAGGGATTTTGGACAAGTTTGTATGTTTTCCATTCTTTAAGCACCATTTCGAGCACCGTTTAAGGAGCGGCACCGTTTCAAAATTGGCACCCGTATCGGATAAAACCTAAGTGATACCCATCCCTATTTAGGAATCACATCACAGTATGTTAGTATATGCCTTTAAATGCTATAGCAGTTGTACTAAGTCCATACATCTTAAGTTTACTGTAGTGACACTCCTTCCTAATGCTGCACAACTGGTGCGGAGGTAGTAAACAACGACCCAGTTAAATTCAGACTAGTCGTATAATATCATGAGGCCCAAGTAGCCATTAATGGTAGTACTTCTTACAAACATTGATTTAATCGTACTTTCTATATGTACACGGTACTTTTATTATTTAAGTTTAGTGTTGCAGTGTCTGTATGTAAGAGTGATTTTAGATAGACTCTTATAAGTGTTTCTCATAAAATTAACACATTTCCACAAAGATACTATTGTTGATGGTGAGGTGTGGCCATACTGAAATGGGAATATGACTGCAGAGAAAAAATGTCAGACTTTCCGAATGGCAAGTCCAACTTTGAGGGAGCGTTCAAGTTAATTTTTTCCAACTCATAAGTTGGAATTTCCATCTTCTGAACGCATGGAACGCATCATTAGCAGCTAAACAAAATGTACAAAAAAAACTGTTTAGCTCACACGACACACAAAGAATCATATCTTATTTGCTCACAGCATAACCAATGACTCACTTAAAGAGAAATTGGATTAGATTTTTGGCAGGTCAACGCTTTATGAAAACCAGGTTATAGGAACTGAACTCAAAGTTCAGATTTTATACAGCTGATTATTTTATAATAATACAATTATTATTTTCCAATTGGTTGAAAAATGACACTGATCAGCTAAGAAGCACTGGCAACCTGCGGTTTGATTACTTGCTTTAAAGTACTGTAATGTAGCATCTCCGTTACGTAGGCCTCTGTTAATGTAGAAAATCAGAAATGCACAATAACCGTTTGAAATCTTTGTTCTAAAAAGTAAAAGGTGCAGAACTGCAAGAAAAGAGGCATTAATAAATAAGTGAAAATATTTTAATGTATAGTATTTACCTGCTGTTGTTATGGCTTTTTAGGTGTACCGGCCTAAAGAGTCCCCCCAGGAGCCGGAGCACCTAAAGAGTTCCAGGGCATTCCATTCAGAAGAAATTTGATGTTCTTTCTGGAAAGTTGCTGTGATAAATACAATATATTTATGTTATATTTTGGAGGAAAATGTCTAGTTTTTTAGTAAAAAAATGTATAAGATGTGTTGTTGTGAATCTAAGGATAACTTTCAGAACCATGTAGTTTTGAATTTACTTGTCTCTTTTTTGGGTCAGCTCTAATGACTGACAGCTTCTATAAGTACACCTATGTGTTTGTAAAGAACAGAGCGGAGCTGTATATATGCATCCTGCTGCTGCTGCTATGTTTTACGTTGTAAATTCTCTTGAATAATGCACTTAGGTCTTCACTGGACATCTGCCTCAGCTACACTTTTTCCCCTGGAGTGCCTGAGTACTATTCAAGTGTCTCAGACACAAGTACCTTTTTTAAGGTTTGCCTGGAAAAGTAAAATAGCTCTGCTTCAAGCAGCGACTGCAGGCACAGTATTAGTTTGTACTAAAAACAACACAACCGAGTAGAGTTCTGCTTTGTTGCTATTATGTGGAAGTCATAATCATTATCAACAGAGGGTGATCTTTAAACGACACCCACTGTCAGTACACTAGCAGAGCCACACACAGCAATGCGGGCAGGCTTTACACATTTATATTGTTCTCATTTTTCTTGTCGCTCCAGAGCCCCGGAGACCGCGGATGATGGTAAGCCGTCAGATGAGCAGAAGCAAAGGTGAAAGAGAAGCAAGAGGATGGGAAGAAAGCAAGCAGAGATGCTGTGTGAATGCTGCTCCTGTCATTTTCACACTGACTTCCTGTTGTCACTGCTCCCATTTCCTGTCCCAGAGGAACTCCCGTGTTCAGCGGCTTACGCATTCAACAATTCTCATTACAGTCCGTGTTTGTACCGCCTGTATTCTGCAAAGCACTGTTTTATTTTGACGATGATACATGTGGTATTTACATCTTAATCCCAGCTAAAGAAATTAACCAGGGTTGTCTAATATAGAGAGCACACATTACAAAAATAAATGTGTTACCTTTAAGATCACAAATCAACATGTTGGGTGTATGTGGTGGTAAAAAAAAAAGAATACAAAAGAGGATTTTATCAAGCTTTATGGGTGGACATGCTTTGAAAATGTAGGCTGTTCTTTAAGAAACAAGTGACAAGCTCAAACACACAGAATCAGACACCTTTATCTCATTTTGTCTCTGTGCTCCTCCTTTCTTCTCAGATGCTTCAGATTTTCTTCCGTCTCTCCTTAATGTCTCACTCTTTCATCTCTATCTCCGCCCCCCCCCACCCCCAGGACTGTCTGTGAACGTCCACATCTCTCACTCCCCTCCCTTCTCCCCTTGTGGTTTTCTGTCTGTTTTGCGATTCAAAAGGTGGTGGGAGGCGGGGGCAGCCTGGTTGGGGATGCTGCCTGTGAGAGCATTGGTAACCTTTCTTTAGGTCTTTGCTGATTTCATTATTGTCATTATTGGGAGACTTCCACCATGGCAATCCCATTAGGATAAGACGGGGCCCAGCAGGAGAGGGCATGCTGCCTGGAGCTGATGGGTGTGTGTGTGTGTGTGTGTGTGTGTGTATATATCTTTGCAGCATGTCCCAAATAATAAAGGATTAAACATAAACATTGGGCATTGACAACCATTGTGTTAAACTATTAGTTTTATAACCAAGGAACCACTACATGTGAAGGTGATCACTGAATTAGTTTACTTCCAAGTTGTTTTTGTCATATAGTAAATCTTTATTTAAAATACAGCTCGACTTATTTTCGTATTGTCTATAAAAATCAATAAGGAAAACTTTTCCCAGCGAACACAGATATGGAAACTGAGCTGCTTATATGTTTTAAGACCTGGATATCAACTCTTCACCAATGTTCCAAAAATTTTAAAACCAGTTGTTACTGAGTTGGAACATTTGCAAAAGGTTGATGATAGTATATGTTGAAGGGTACAACAAGGCCTACAGTTCGCATTACTAAGGGTTAAGCAAATGAGTCATTTAAATGTGTTTATTCACACAAAACATACTTTAAAACAGGCTCTTAAAAAGTAAGCTTTGCTCATTTAAAACTGTATTTGAAAAGTGTGTCAAAAGAGACAAATATTTCAAACAAATTTGAAATATTCCACACCTCTCCTTATGTTAGCTCCACCCCCTGACGGAATTCTCACACACGACAGGTGCAAATCTTTTTTGATATGTATTTCTAATGTTCCTGATCACTATATTTGTTTTTTTGTGAAAATAAAACACATAGGAGGAAGAATTTTAGAAGAATATATTGTGGTACAATATTGGGAAAAAAAGTGGAAAAACATACATATTTTAGGAAATAAAAAACAAAGAAAGAAAGTATCTATGCAATTTGCTGGGAATCCTTAAATATAAAACTTTTTAACTGATTGGAATGTTTGTACAATTGTGTTAAAATGATTTTTCTTTTAAAGTGCCTTGAGATGTTTTAAATTGTGATTTATAAATAAACTGAATTTAATTTTTATCTAAAACTGTCAATGCATTAATTTCGTTTGTTTTTTCCCCCATATATATATATATATATATATATATATATATATAAAAAGCTATATATATATATATATATAGCTTTTTATTTTTGTTTTGATAAAATAAAATGAACACTATTCCAGTACAAAGTAGGGCTGGGCGAAATCTGGCTTAAAAATGAAATCTCCGATTTTCTTCATACCAAATCTGTTGTTTTTTTCTACCTGTGTTTTCTTAAAAAGAAATTGCAAGTGACAAAAAAATATTTTCAAAAACTTGCTTTTTATCACCCTGTCCCGTAGCTGACCTCAATTTAAAGTCCAACTAAGGACAAGCTGTAAAATATCCTTTTAAAACGTCCTGGCCGTCCTGCCCATTTTTCACTAGACTTCCATCGGGGACCGGTGTAGTAGACAAAGTCGGCGTGTGACAGGTCGGAGAAGCCGTGGCGAGCCCGCGGTGTCGGGGAGGAAGAAGGCTGGTAGCCGGTATAGCAGCAAAGAAACAGTCTCAATAGACTGATTAGATCAGTACTGCCGTAAAGAACACAGATCAGGAGCTGGAGGCATGAACGGGTTGATGTCTGATAGAGATGAGTCAAAAGTATTTTAACTTTTGAGAGGATCTGAGTAGTAATGATGAATTTGTGACTGCTTTTCGCTGGAGCTTTTGTTAAGCTAAACCCGCCTATGTCCTCGTCCACCACCGTTCTTCTGAGATGGTAATGGAAACGCAACCTACCCTTTTTAGGCCATACTGACCCAAACCATTGGGTCCAAAGCGACCCCAGTGGAAAAGGGGGTATAATGTTGGCAAAAAAAAAAAAAAAGTAATCTTCAGAAACAAAAAATTAAAATCATCAATAAAATCAATTAATTGCCCCGCCCTAGCACAAATTTAAGACGAATATTCAAAACCCTCCTAAAATCACCTCCCGCTAGCCAAGTAACATGCTTCACTGCATTGCTTAAATGCTCAAATATCACATGGATGAGATTTTCTCGAAAATTACACGGGTGCCAAGACCCTTAAAAACTACATACTACAAACTGCATTGGCTGTAATGTTGTATTAACCTAGTCTAAATGTTCACGATTGCTCACGTGAGAAAGCACCTTTGTCAGCTGCAGGATATTTTGACAACTCTCTTCATCCATCTATTTTTGTGACCCCCTTTTCTCAAAGTACAGACCTGAACAGTTTAACAGAGAAAGCCACAAGCTGTGCTCTGTGTGTAATCAAACAACTGCATCATAGAGATGTATGTGGGTGGGACATTTATGACCCATTTTCAGACAAACATTGGCAATTTACAGCCACATGTCTCTGAGCTCCCCCGATGAGCCCCGGTTGGAGAAAGGGAACGTAATAGCGAATGAATCATTGGGAAAGTGAGGAGATGGGGACCTCAGAGGCCTCCCTACAACATCATCATGTGGAGCCGGACTCCCGCCAAGCCCTCATCAACGTGACAGCTTAAATGCCCCATTTAGCACCCTTTTGTGAATGTTTGTGTGGGTGAAAATGTAGGAGAAGGGGGGGGGTGGGGTGGCTAATGGCTAAAGAGACTCATTTAAACCTAAAGAGAAGTGTGGTGGATACATTTGTACACACCAGACATTTCATCATGAAACCTAGCAACAGTTCCTTAGACTTAAACACACACACACAAAGACACACACACAGGCCAGATCCCGGACAAATACACCCCTGAACGCTTGACTGATGCAGCCAAATCCTTATAAGTCTAATACTTCGGTGGTGCTGTCAGAAAAAAAAAAAAGAAAAGAAAAAAAAAATCACCCCAAATCAGTTATTATGGAATGCTCAAGTTGGGTAAGTTATGATCAGCAGCAAAGCAGTGTGAGGCAAACCTATGAACAGGATGGACTGGAGAACGCAGATAAAAGCCCAATAATGGAATTAGACTTAAGACTGGAGATTGTGGTCCATCGTTATAAGGGCAATGAAGATCAATTATTGTCACTGAGTGCACACATCATTCCTCATCATGATCCACACTTGAGATCCTTCTAGTGTTCTTACAGGGTAAGGTTATTTGTCAACTGGCCAAAATTATGTAAAGGCTTATTTTGGGGGTGTAGTTGCGATGATGATTTTATTTTTGTTTTTTGGTTTATGGGGGGTTTTGGGGTCATTTTAAATCTGTAAAGCACTTTGAGAAACTCTGTTTGGAAAGCACTTTATAAATACAGTTTGATTGATTGATTTTAGCAAACTCTGTTGAAAATTCAATTAAAATATATTTTTTGTTGGTTCTCTGTGTTTATTTTTTGTGGTACTTATACTGTGTTTTTCTATATAATAATTGATGAGTTTTGTTCATAAATGCAAGGTAGAGCCGACTATATGGACAGGAAGGGTACAAATAATTGGCTTACTTGAATAAATGAAGTTAGCTGAATCAGAGTTTAAAATGGGAGATTGTGATAACAGCATTTAAACTCCATAAATCTGGTAGTGGAGATAAAATGTCATAATATTCAACTATATGTTCAATTTTTAGACATATCGATTGAATTTGTTAGTAATAATGAATATAAACTCAATTGAAAAGCGGTTGCATGAAAGGTAACCTTTAGAGGGTAATTCCCCCAATGTAAGCATAATACCCACAGAGGTTCTGCAAAGAGGGAATACAAAATGTATGTAATGGATCACTCTTTTTGAAGGTTTGTAAAAACCTTAAGTGGTTTCATATTTATCATTTCTAGCCATTTTCTTGATGATAGGTTTTCTTTTAAGAAGGCTCTATTTCAGCTCTGACTTATAGAGGGCGTAGTTAAATATGAAAGACAATTTTTGCCATTAACTTTGTATTTTCCCCAAGTTTCTGTTCTATAAAAAAAGTACTGCTGGCTCATTGCTTCTGTGTAAAAGCTAACGTTGCCATTGACTCTATAAGCTCTTATAAGCTCTTTGTTTTCCTTCGCCACATACAGCAATCTAGACCAGACTATACTTTACACCAAGTTATATATACTGTATATATATATATATATATATATATATATATATATATATTCTTGTTTAGCCTTCAACAGAAAACTGTGTTTGTTTTTTCTGAAAGTTCTTTCCGTAACATTTACTTGGGCAACTTGTGGTAACATAAATGTATAACTAAAGGTAAATTAAGAGAATTGTCCTGATCAATGTAAGGGAAGTTTAATTACGTATCAAATACATCCCAGGATATTAAAAACTTGTTGCATCCAGAATGATATCTTAATCCTCATGAGACGTTAACTGTCTTTGGCAAAAAACCTAAACTGAATGAAAATAACCTCTCCACCAATCCCACTATTTTGATTACACACGGATGTGCATTACTGTTCCATGTGGAGCGGGACCCTCTGCAACGGTTTAATTCACTTTAATAAGTATTTCTCTATTGAGGCTTGTTTGGACTGAATACTATTTAAAGTGAATAAAAGATAAATACTATTGAATTGGTATTAACTCATGGTAATAGTTATAGCTACTAGCCCCCACACACATAGAATCAAAAAATTCACAGGTAAATATATCTGAGTCCTGATCGGGAGGTAACGTCCGATTCCGATTCAGTCTAAAATCATGTGATCAGGCCCGATCGGGACATCCTTAGATAAGACCACAATTATGTACAGGAGAATGTAGGTAAGACTGCTTGAAATGACTGTAAACTGTTATTGGTCAAAGAATGTAAACATCCTGCTAGCAGGGAAAAGTTGATTCATGGTCGGTAAATACAACATGTCCAATGGCAAACTGTTGCATATATCACCTGAAAAAGAACGACATGAAGTGGGAAAACTCCAGGTTTTGGTACAAAAGGTAAAAAAAACTGGGAGGGGTGAGCTAATTCCTCTGATCCCTGTTTGAACTTCTTGACTCGTACAAAATTTGACAGATAATTATTCTCGAGCAAGCCAAATGGTCTAAAGGCTTGCATTTGTACATCACTTTTTCAGTCAGATGCTTTACACTATATTCCATCATCCACGCACACATTCACGCGCTGACGGTGACAAGCTGCACTGTAGCGAGGGTGCCAGGCACAGGTGCTGCCAGGACCTCCGAACACCACCAGCAGGCAAGGTGTTCGACTGGGGATTCGACCGGCAACCCAACATTTACATGACGAATCCCTACCACCTTAGCCACAGTCGCCATAGGTTGTCCTCCTGTTGGTAGGCATAATTCAAAAGCAGATTATGTATAGATTGTGAAAAAAGATGTATATGTATGGCAGTTTCCATTTGGAACCAGAAAAAGTAAGAAATTACCAAAACCATGAGGATACAAAAAAGAGATGGAACTAACTAATTTTACACACCTAAAATAGTGCTCGTCTTGTCATAACTCTGCAATCTGTCTAAAAACCTACGTGAAAACCTTGGGGAGAATATTTTCTCCTCTTGTTGACCACTGGTGAAAAACACGGTGACCTCAGCAGTTGGTTGCTTCTGGGTAAATAGGTCCAGGATGGGCCTCAAGCGAGGCAGAGGCCCAGACAAACAAAAGGGCCAAAGGGAAAAAGCCTTGAAGAGGGTCCTCCAACCTCTACAGTCAAAAAAACTAGGTCTTTCATTCTCTGCAGACAATGGGGCGTGGATGGGGGTGAACAAGTGCAGGAGTGGGAACTTTACTGTTGAGATGATTTGCGATAGTCTAGCACGTGTAAAAGAAAAAAAAAGAAAAAGAAAAACAAAGTATGCTTTTGAGGTCAAACCTTCATTGTAAAAACACAAATTCAGAGGGAATCCCTCATAGCTTAACCATGTAATCAAGTTGTGTTTTTTTTTTTTTATGGGGTTGGGAGTTAAATCTGTTTCACTAATAAACATCAAGTGTTATCAGAAAAAAAAAAGCTTTCCTCTCTTCATGTAAAGCCCTTATAGCTTTTAAATGATAATTTCACGTGTCCTCTTCAATCCTCAGGTCACAAACTGTGCTCTGGGATGCAGTATTCCCAGGCAGGTTTACCGAACAGGAATGATTGTTGTATCTCGTTCCGAGGCTGACTACATGTCCGATGTCACATTCTGCTCCTTGCAGGACATGGGAATGAACTATGAGTTAGGTCAACAAAGAGGCAATGACTCTATTTTTTATTTGTATTTTTTACTATGTATTGGCACGAATCTTAATCTGTTGTTTTGTAAATGTAAGTATATTTTGGAGAATGTATTTCTCACAACAATTCTTTCTTTCTTTCTTTCTTTCTTTCTTTCTTTCTTTCTTTCTTTCTTTCTTTCTTTCTTACACTTGTCTGGATAAAGACAATGAGCTATGTGAACCATTTCGGAGAGTCCATTGGTTACTCCCAGGCAGACAGAGGCTTTCATTGTGTTACATAGTGATGGGAGAAACTAAGTGGAAGAAAGAGGAGCCAAGTGTTGATATATTCTTCTGATTGAATGAGAGAAGGGGGAACGGTTGTTCTTTCTTTCTGTCCTTCTAATCAAAAGGGACGTGAATAATCGATAAACAGAACGAGGCCGAATCTTCTCCACCTCCTCCACCTTGTAGTTAATCTTTTAGTTTGCCCCTCTTTTGCGGGACATCCTGTTTGCGTACTTGTGTGCAGAGGGGTGTCTAGAAAAGAAACAGCCCCACTAACCCCAACTTCTCAGACAAAGGGCGCAGATGGCGAGCTGGCCCTCCTCGGCTTTGGGGTTGGGTGCTACAAGCAGACGCCTGCAATGGAGCGCCGCGCCCTCCTATGGAGTTTATTTCAGTACCCCACTAAAGGAGACGGCAGACATGGGGGGTGGGGGGGCGCTTATAACTAGAAGGGCTCAGACATCCTGAACTCGCCCCCTCTTCAACAACCCATCGCTCCCTCTTTGCTGGGCCATGACCTTTTGCAACTCACCAGGTCAGCAATTGCAGATATATAATAACAACCTAGATATGAGGACAAGAGAGTGTATGGTAGTCATTTTATCCTGTTTTTGTGAATTATAACCATGCCCCAGCTCATCGAATACATTTTACTATCAAACAGAGATAACCTGAGTAAGAGCAAAACCTATCCCCTAAAAGAGGATAATAAAATCATGATGTTATGGGGATTAATCCAAATTTTCAGTAAAGTTTCACTGGGAACACACTGTCTAACGGCCGGTTGTAAGAAAGTGCTCACATAGAACTTCTCTCACAACATGGAGTTGGTTAAATCAACTGAAAAATTGACACATAATTTCCTGACTGAAAGAAATTAGGAAAAAGATGGCAAACAACATAAGTGACAAATATCAGTCTGGAAAAAAATAGTGACAAAGGTCAAAGCCAAAAATAATATAGACTCATCTCATATTTGCAAAAAAATCTTGATAATCCCCGTAATTTGGTTTTTAAAGACTATGTATAAACTATAGAAAAGACAGCTACGCTTTCGGTAGCATAAGGCATATAGCTAAAAGACTAAAATTCAAATTTTCTAAGACGACGCAGTTATTGATCGAACCATGAACTCTGCTCTTTACCAAAAACCCATGAAAGGCCCAGTCATCAGTTTGTGATTTTAGTCTCCAGAAGGATTTTAAGGTCCATTTCATCCATGGTTTTCATAATGGCCTAGTTAAAGTATTGCCTTAAATCCAATTAAGATGCTTTAGCACGACTTTAAACCGGTCATTCACGCTCCAGTGCTCCAATAGTTCTGCATTACAATAAACCTGGAAAGAAATATAAGCTTAAATTCCCCCACAATGATGTGAAAGACTTTTTACCATTTTTGACCAAATTTGACACAATCCATTATTAGGTTAGGAGGCAGTTATTTTGTGCATTCTGAGAGCTAAAGGAGCTTTGCATTCTGAAAGCACGCCCCCGTTGATGCCCCCTTCAACAAAACATGCGACTAATCACTTGTCCAGGGTTCACTCCTGATTTGTGCCGTGACAACTGGAACTTAAATTGGAGGACATATTGATGTTCGGACTGAACTGCAGATATGGAAGAAATCAGACCACAGACCAAATGTTTTGATCTCTGTAGGCCACTAGGATGTTATTAGGTCTAGTCATGCATGAGGTACTTTTCTTTTTTTTGCTACATATGCATAAATACATAGTAATAGTATCATTTTTGTATATAAGGATTTGTGAAGGGGAAAATTGATACATTTTATTCTTAGGATATCTATCATTGGGCTGCACTGCAGAGTAGTTTGTTGCCTTGCAGCCAAAGGCTCAAATCCTGCAGAGAGTCTAAATAAATGTATGTTAACTTAAATGACAAATCTAAATTCTGCAACATTAGTACATGGGTGACGGTCTGTTGCCTGGAACTGCACCACTAGTGTGCTCAAAATGCTGTTTTATTGCGAAAAAAATGCACTTATGATAGGGAATTTGTTAAGAGGATGTACGGTGACTTTACTCTACAGAGTGAGTTCTCTTATTTTCTCCAAAAATTCCTGCTATGCAGATAAATTTTGGGGGATTTCAGAAAATTAGAAGGTTGGATTTCGTCTCTTCCATACAATGGGGCAGATGGCAGCTTTACTTTAAGAAAAGGAATAAGCCAAACTTGAGGGATAATGATGTGTTGCAATGACAAGCACACAGGAGATTCATCAGACAGACCAATTATATTACCTTGGTTATGGGGGAAAGTACGCATGAAGTCTCTTAAATAAGACAATGAGCTACTTTATTATGAATTTTCCTTTTTATGTAATCTGTTCAGAAAAAACTTGTTTCCAAGTTTTTCTCCCTAATGCTTAAGCACAAATATTAGCAGCTTCACTCAGTTTCTCTTTGCGTTTGAGCTAACTGGAGGGCAGGTTCTATATCTTTGTTTTTGTCTTTTACAAACACAAGATGAATTAGAAATGGAAGTGTCCTCAGCGTAATATATTTACAGCTAAACCACTTTTATTGGCAAAAATATTTCAGGATTAATTCTATTAAGTGATTAGTAATTATTAGTAAAGTCAACCAAGGAATATGGCATAATACTTGGGACTCATGCCTTGTCCACAAGTAGCCGGGTACCTCACAAAACGGAGATATTTTCTCTACAGTTTGGCCTGTCATCCACACGTAAACGCAGTTTTTCTGCACCAAAAACGAATATTTTAAAAACTCCGGCCAAAGTGGAGATCTGTGTTTTCGGTATCTGTGTGTGGATGGATTAAAACATAGTTTTAAGAGCCCTAAAGTCACTGTCCGCGACAAAAAGTGCTCAAACATCACTTGTGCGACCTGTGTTTACTCACAAAAACATAATTTATGCCCTCGGAGCTGTGCTGGTATCATCACTTTTCAAACAGCGTTTTACTCGCTTGCTTTAACAAGCTCTATTACTGCTGCATGCTGAGGTTAGAGGATAGAAAGTTACTCTGGCCATTTTCACATGGGACTCGAGTCTGTATTCCGGTACCGTATTTGGTCAAAATCCACTTATTTTGTACCATGTGAACACAGCTTGGACCGTGCCAGGATATGGCACGAGAGACCTGCCTTGGAGGTAGTAAAGGAGTCCAGTTATGAGTGGATACGGATCATGTGAACACAAGCCGTACCCTGGCCGTATCTAAGACGACACCGCCGATCGACGTTACCAAATCGCCACGCGACCATAAAGAGATCAAAACGACGTGATTCAAGCATCCCACAGCAACACAGCAGGTTACAAAATGGTGGGTTTGCTACAACCCTCACCCTGTAGATGGCTTCCGGTAGCATTTGACCAGTAGACCAATTTGTTTACATTCTAGGCCGTCACTCGTTTTATGACGTCGGTACTTCTCATTCCCTTGTTTGTTGGATACTACAGAATTTTTTTGTATACCGCCACCTAATGTTTCGGTTTAGTCCGTCATGTAAAACACTGGATTCCAGCTCGGGCTGAGATCCGTACCATGTGAACAGAAAAAAATTAGCATTTTTCTCTGGCCGTTTTCTGGCACGGCCACACATGTAAAAATGCCCTCTGAGTGGATAGGATTTGGGAGAACTACTGCCCCCTACTGGTTTGCCACGTCTATGAATGTGCCAAAAAACGCATTTATCCGGTTATGTGTGGATGGAGTTTTTGGGTTTTTTTAAGGAGCGGAGAAAACTCTGCGTTTAAAAAAAAAACCTGGCTACGTGTGGACATGGCCTCAGTGAAGTTAAAGACTAACGGACGTTTCACCTACTCTGGTTTAACTAAAGGAGTCCTCTCATTTTATTGGTTCTGAAAGCTTGTAGAGAGGCAGACACACCATCTTAAGGAGAGAGAGCGGTGTGCCAAGAACCTTCCTGTACCATTTGAATAAAATATGATAAAATGCCAATGGAGATGGAATCATCCTTATCATTATCTTAATCTCTGTGGAATACTGCCAATTTAACACCAAAAGCAAAACCCAAATTTATTATAAAAG
Organism: Apricaphanius iberus; assembly: GCA_028564705.1. Classification (NCBI taxonomy): domain Eukaryota; kingdom Metazoa; phylum Chordata; class Actinopteri; order Cyprinodontiformes; family Aphaniidae; genus Apricaphanius; species Apricaphanius iberus. Next base: position 473,124 of record JAPXFQ010000284.1, read on the forward strand.
TAAGATTTTCAGCTGTTTCCCTTTACAGTAGCATTAGACAACCAATTCATGGCTTGCAAAGTTGCAAAAAAATAAAACGAGCACATCAGATTCACAGTGTAGGGTGACTGGAGCAGATACGGCAACTTCTATCTGACTGATGACGGAGTTTTTCATTCTTAAAGTTTCAAAACCCTGCTACAGGCAATCATTTGTTGCTGTTAAAAAATACACATAGACTGGGTCAGCCACAAGGATTAGATTTATCCTGATTTCCTCTTCCTTGAGTAAAAATGTCCTTAGTTTATCCAACATGTGGCGGTGGGAGTAGCAGGTATGAATCTAATTCTGTCTTTGTTACTGGATTAATATAATATTCCAATATGTAAACTGGATTTGTTTGTCTTTTGACTTTTGTTGTGAATTGATGCTATATAATTACACTGAACTGTGTGGAGGATTCAAACCCAGGACCTTCTCGCTGCAAGGCAACAGTGTTACCAGCTGACTTAGTGCATGTAAATTTAAATAAATATGGATTTACATCTAAATGTTCTTTGTGCAGGATTAAGCAAATGAGATAAAATATATTATAGAGCTTTACACAGGCCCAGGCTTGCTGTTTCGCCCTAAATCCACTCATGTTCTGATAAGCTGAGCTGGACTTAGCTACACTGGTAAACATGTGCTAACTTCCTGACTAGCCAGTGAAAAAAAAAAAAAACTAAAACCTAACATGTTGACCTACTTATTTTTTAAACTTAGCCGTAGAAAATTCTTATCATTTCCAACGAGTCATAAGTTGACAGCCCCATAAGACTAAGTGGTAGTAAAAACAGGAAGAACAAAAGATAACGATAAGGAAAAAATGCTTTTGGTCATTTTTTCTTATCATTCGGTTTATTCTTGAAAGAGGTCACTTGCGTGCGTAATCGTTGTTATGTCACTGTCACTCCTACATAACTTCACCCACAGCAGACTGCCTTTCCTTTGTCACTTTAACCCCAGTCTGCTGGCTCTTTCTGCATCTTGACTTCTCCCACTGATTAGCAGAGTTCCCACTACTGTTTTAGCCACACCCGAACATGTCAACACGCTCCATCTACTTTCTCTAAGAGGAGTTTGATTAAGGCCAGGATCCAAAGAGGGATAATCTGCAGGTGATTATCTATGGCAGATAGGGACGAGGAGAGGGGAGCCACATTCATAATTCCTATCTAATACACAACACTCTGTCCCTTTGACCCAATGACCCATATCCTGCCTTGCAGAGCCTGTATTGTCATACTGAAAGGCTTACAATGGCTTATCTGGTGGGACCCCAGGCACAGTGAGATGCTTTTCAGCCCACTCCTCATCTGGGAGGGGTAGTTTCAGCACAGTGTGCACAGTGTGTGCATTATCAGGGACAGTGCAATGTATGTAAGAGCCTCGGCAGCTGTCCCATAAATTGTACAGAAAGGAAAGATTGTGGACAAAGATGGCAAAAAAGAGAGAGAAGAGAAAGGAGGATGAAAAACTGTCTGTCTGCAACAGAATGCACGTGTTATGAAGCATGCATAGTGTAAGTGCTAGTTTGAGGTAAGGATGGATATATAAAACTTTTCATGATTCCTGCAGTGGTTATTTGATATATGGAAGCAGAGAAAAAGTGAGTTAAAGTTTGATCTTGACATGCAGGATGTTATGCATCAGTGAGTGCCCTCTCAGCTATAGAAATGCGTCCATATGTCAGCATCCACATGTCTGCTGGAAGAAAAAAAAATCTCAGCCATTTGTATGAAACATTCATCAGGATTATTTGCAATTCTGAGCACGTACTACACATTCTGTGTGTTTACTGGCGTGCGTTTTGGAGCATGTCTGAGTCATATTGTGGTAGGTGAGAGATAAAGGAGGGATTGTGAAACTGGATTTGTGCTTGAAGACACTGTGTGTACCTTGTAATGTATGTAATGTAAGGAGAAGTGCACAAAGGCTTTCTCTTCTAGTTGTGGAATAAAGTATGTGTGTGTCTGTCTGTGTGTGTGTGTTTAAGTCTCAAAGCATTGCGGTTAGTGGTGCCTGAGCCCTCAATGGTAACCAGCAAATCGAGGTCAGTGTGACTCCTGTATAGCATCGTAGAGGCAGGAAAACATGAGGACAAGACACAAAAACAGACAAGGAAAATATAGTTCTGTTTGAATATCATAATAACTGTGGGCTGATTTATTTAAGCCATCTTTTTTTTTTCTAGGCAAGGTTGAATGATGTGATTGTTTTCTGGTGAAATGAAAAAAAAAAAAAAACTGGTCACCAGAGCTGCACTCAAGGGAGTGAGTGCTTTGGGATGTGGAGGATTTGCATTCTGGCTCTACATTAACAGTATAAAGCCGTTTTGACAGAAGTGGTGCAACATCTCTCAGGAATGTGACTGACCCCTTATTAGATCCAACCCACAGAGAATAAAAGAGGATGTGAAAAACAAAAGGCCTCCAACCCGTCTGATGTGTGTTTGGGATCATCGCCCTATTGGAAAATCCAATTTTGACCAGATTTTATTCGTCTGACCAAATTCAACCTCTGCGGTTGAAATCTAGCATGTTGTGGTGCTCAAAGGAAACCAGAGATCTATCACAGTCCATCATGAACTAGAGTATGTTGGAACACCAGCATTACTGCCAGTGTGTTTACATGGAGCAACAGAAATTCGAATTACTACCTAAGTGTGACTGAATTTGGACCTTTGAAATGCATATAAATATATATACACACAGCACAGACCAAAAGTTTGGACACACCTTCTCATTCAATACGTTTTCTTTAGTTTCATGACTACATTGTAGATTCTCAATTAAGGGCATCAAAACTATGCATGAACACATGATGTATGCAATTACTGTATGTACTTTAACAAAAAGGGTGAAATAACTGAATACAAGTGTTATATTTTAGATTCCTCAAAGTAGCCGCCCTTTGCTCTGATCACTGCTTTGCATTCTCTTGAGCTTCAACATATAGTCACCCACAATGGTTTTCCAACAGTCTTGAAGGAGTTCCCAGAGATTCTTAGTACTAGCTGGCCGTTTTTCCTTCACTCTGCGGTTCAGCTCATAACCAAATCATCTCGATTGGGTTCAGGTCCGGTGACTTTGGAGGCCAGGTTATTTAACACTTTTTTGTAAAAGTACTATATAATTCCAAATGTGTTCATGCATAGTTTTGATGCCTTCAGTGAGAATCTACAATGTAAATAGTAATGAAAATAAAGAAAACTATTTGAATGAGAAGGTGTGTCCAAATTTTTTGTCTATATTGTACATTCCAATCGATCCTTCATTTCAGTATTCAGATCAGTTTAAGATTTTTCTATCTTGTGAAACAGCAGATTGCAACAAGTCACTGACTTGCAGCATTCACTCTTCCTGAAACATGTAGTGACAGCGGAGAGAAAAAACTCCCCTTTACCGTGAAGAAACTTCCAGCAGTATCTGGCTCAGTACGAGCGGTAATCGGCCACGACTGACTTGGGGTTGGAGAAGAGAGAGCAGAGACACAGGAAGAACAAGAGACCTGATGTGGGAGTACTTTCTAAGTTAAAGTAAGAAAAGGACATGGAGAACATTCAGCTATTGGGAGCATCATCCCAGCTGATGCCCCCTTCCAATAAGGCATCACAGCCAAACACACCACCACTTTTTTACACCACTCTCCCTCATGAACAACTCTCTCTCTTCCTGAGTTGTTCACAAGGGAGATGTACACATATCTTTTATTTGCTCATAAAGTCTTTCACTGTTGCTATTCCCCTAAAATTATATGCTAGCAAAAGATGGAAAGTTTGAGTGAGACGGACAGAAAGCTTTAAACTACACCTTCCAGAGTAAACCTACATAACCCTCACTCCAGTTATTGTCACCGCTCCAAATCTTTACTGGCATTAGATGGAAAGCAGGCGGGGGACAGTAAGTTCCCCCATGTTTTTTTTTTTGGTAATCCTTCTTTAATATCAGGTTTTGGCATGGCATGCAGAAGGCTGTGGGACTTGAGACAATAGGAAATACGAAAGAAATGGAAAGACAAAAGAGGGATTCAGGCTAAATAAAATTAGCTGTGGCTTCTGTTATGAACTTTTTTTAAATCTTTGATTATAAATAAATGACCTCTTAAATACGTATTAGCCTCATACATCTTAAGCAACATGTTACTGCTGCTGCTGAGTAATACCAGTTACATTCTGTGAAATAAGCTACATGAAGACGCTTAAATTTACAGCTCATTGTATGGATATATATTTGAATGTCCGTTAAAGATCTAGTTATGCTAAAAGCCCTTCACAGAGTGTCCTAACTATGTCACATGACTACACATTGCTTTGTTCAATCTGCATTACAATTGTAACTCGGATCTGGACCTGACTGTCATGTTCCACTTTAAATTTGGAATATCAGTGGGATAAGCTTATATTTGAGCAAAGAGATGGGGTTTGTTTTTTTTCAGGCCTTCATATACAACTAGAAAATTTGTTTGGGTCAATACTTTTAAATAAAATGCTTTGTGGTTAACTCAGAGAAAATGACCGTTGTTAAGGTGCCCGTCTTGCATTGTTTTTTAACATTGGAAGTGAAGCATCTGAAGAGTGACCAGGATTTCAGGAGTAGTTATCAAGTACGTTTGGATTTAGAATGACCAATTTATTTAATTTATTGGGCAGAGTGAACAGTGGAAAAAAAAAGACTTGTTTTTCAATCCAAAACACTGAGCGAAGTTTTTGCAGCCAGCAATCTATCATGCATCAGGACTCACCAGCGTGTGTTAACAATATACCACAAACCTACCAGATGGAAAAACTGCAGGGATTTCATATCACTCTGCTGGGCAAGGAAAGCTCTATGGGGCCTTGAGATGATTCATTTCAAATGGCCGAATTCATTACAGTACAGCAATATATCTGTTAGAAAATGTTCAAGCCTAGGAGCAACCTGAGGACTTTGAGAGTTTGTCTGGCTTATATAATTAAAACAGATGAAGGTTTCCTTTATGTTTACCAATCAATTATTCTAAGAAAGTCTCAGCAGCAAGTCATGCATTGGTCTAATTTGAGGTCTGGCTATGCGTGTCCTCTCTCCAGAGGCTCCATAATGATTTCATCCTCTTTTGGATTACTCTTTAAGTTTCCAGTCTATAAACTGGCCTTACCAGTCTCCTTTTTTTGCTAAATGTATTACAGGGATTGTTCAAACATTGGTAAAAGGACTACACATCATCATCAAAAAAATTTTTTTTTAAAGACGACCTTAAAAATAGGAAGCTTTGGCTGGAGTTTAGAAGGTTTTTTCAAGTAAGATGGACGAGCCTGAATGTTCAATGGTATTTTTTTGGGGAAAAAAGAGGCTAACTGGAGGTGAAAGGGGAGGAGAAGTGTGAGGATTCAGAATGCAAAAACAGGAAAATGAGATAATATTGTAGTGATTAGTGGTATTTAACTGGAAGTAGTTAAAGTTTTCCCTCCTTCCATCCATCCATCCATTTTCTGAACCGCTTATTCCTCAAGGGGTCGCGGGGGGGCTGGTGCCTATCTCCAGCTGTCAACGGGCGAGAGGCAGGGTACACCCTGGACAGGTCGCCAGTCCATCACAGGTTTTCCCTCCTTACCCCCAAAAATTTTACTTCAAAATTCCTCCTAAAAACTATAAGATTTTTTACTAGTTTCAACATTGCATGCTAACTTGTTTCTTTAATGTTTGGTTAAGTATTGCCTCGCTTTGCAGTTTACTTTGAGTGGTATGTTATTGTCATTCAACTCGACTTCAGGGTTTAACTCTGAGTTTCTCAAAGTTGGGGTTGGTACTCCCCTGGGGTCAAACATCTGAAAGTAGTGTCTTGATAATTTCTGCTCGTAATGTTCTAATAGAAAGAAATGGTTGTTATAACTACATAATACCAATAGTTTGACTGTCGATGCAGTTTGTGTTTTCATTAGGTTATAAACCTCTCTTTATTGGGGAACAATTCATTAAACCATAACAATTCCATTAATATTTGGTCTCCCTTCCAAAGTTATATTGTAGACTGAAAATGGAAAAGTTTGCTTATCACTAATATGGTTTGGATCATTGTTTACTAAAAGGTTCAAGGCCAACAGCTGGGTATTATTTGATAGATGATCTGCATTATTTAGATAAAAGCATGGATGTTTTCCTTCTGGGATTGGTTACAACTGAGCAGAACAAAGCTTCCAAAAACAGAGGGACACAAATTAATGCTGTTGCTGGTCTATATATACCAGCCATTATCATCAGTAGCGACTTTGTTGTGTTCTCAAAATGACGGGAACAAATGACTGCAGTAACTGTAATTTACCAAGACACCCTGCAAGCTTAGTAGAACTTTAATTCTGCTTCCAAAAAATCAAAACATTCCTTTGATGTCCCAACCTCACTTGAAACTTCAAGGCCAGATAAGTATAGGCTCCTACTGATAATGGGGAGCAGGATCTTAGCCAGCATTCCCAACCATTAATCAGTGTCACTTGGAAAATCAAGCCTCCCATTAGCGTTCCATTGTAGAGATAGTGGATGACACAAAGGAGGATCAGGCCACGAGACCCCCCCCCCTTTTTTTATGGCAGATGCATCCCTTTTGTGAAGGAACAAGGCTTCTGTCGGGGGTGTTCACCTCTCCTCCCCCATTCTCAATTTTTGCACTGAGTTCTGACAGAAAGGAAGGAAAAAAAGAGAGAATAAGGAAAATGGAATGAAAAAGCCAACAATGCAACATCTCCATTATGGCCTTCTCAGTAATATATATCATTCTCTATCTGAGACGTCGTGTGACCCTGTTTATATCAAGGCAAGGGAAGGCAAGGCAGGATTATTTGTATAGTAAACTTTCAACCACAATCAATTCAAGGTGCTCTACAACATTAGAGCAGCAATAATAGCATAAGAGACAACATAAGAGACACATAACATTAAAACATATGAAAATCAAACTATTATTGATCACTTACACAAATGAAGCTCTAAACAGATGTTTTTTTTGCTTTGATTTAAAGGAATTAAGTGTTGCAGCAGCTTTGCAGTGATCTGGGAGTTTGTTCCAGATAAGGGGAGCAGTGAACGTGAAAGCTTCTTCTTCATCTTTGGTTCGCATTCTAGGGATTGGTTAGTAGACTACAGTTGTAATGGGAATGGTTTGGGGACCTGGTATAGTTGCAACAAATCTTCAACATACTTTGGCATTTACTAAGGCATTCATTGATTTAAAAACTAGTAAAAGTATTTTGAGGTCTATTCTTTTCTATCCAAGCTACATGGAGCCAGTGTAAGGACTGTAGAAATCTAATGAGGGCCCGAGCAGCAGTGGATCAGCTCCAGACATCTTATTGACTTTTTAGGCAGACCTGTGAGGATACTTGCATTAAAATTTCCAACTAAAGGATGGATGAGTTTTTTGAGGTCCCATATCACAAAAAGGATGCATGCTCACACAATATATGTTGCATGGAGTTTTGAAACTTCTAGATCCTGTCAAGTCTAGATTGAAGGTGATGGTGCTAGGCGGATTGGGTAAGCTGCATTGCATAATTTACTGTTCTTGTTGTTGTTCTCCATGTAGCTGTTTGGTGTTTGGACAGCACCAAATTCAACAACATGGATATTAGTCCAACCGCTAACAGATATGAAAGCAAATATCTGTAGCCTAATTTCTGCACAACACCCTAAGAAGCGTTAAAATAATCACCAATAAGCAATTTATTGACTAGGACTATGATATTCAGTACACATATCCGAAAACAAGAAGTCTTTTGAAGCTAGGGTCCAAATCCACCGGAAGTCAGCCATTTTGGATCAAAGCCACCATTTTGTGTCATTTACCCAAGTCATATGTGAACAAACGCCTCCTAGAGCTTACGACTTACACGTTTCAAAATTAGTAAGGACAGTCTTAAGTATGTGGGTGTGGCCAAGCCTATAAATATGGGTTTTCAGCATAACAGTAGAAGGTGTATTAACTTCCACATATAAGATCAGAGCTGTACCAAACTCCTTGAGTCTCATCCACTGAACAGATTCTTGGGGTCCTTTGCTCATTTCACCTCAGCTGCACCCCCTGAGAACAGGAAATCTAATGTTTTACTTGTTAGAGTCCATATTTGCCTCCTTTTATATAATGAACATCTGGCCTGGCTGTGGTCAATGACTGAAAACAGGTTGGGAGGGCAACTTTTTACTTTTACTTGCGTAAAAATATGTTGAAGTAGTGCTTACTTGAGTAAAATTTTGTGTACTCTACCAAACTCTTGATATGTGTAATAAATGTAGCACTTTTGTAGCTTTGGAGGTGAGGATGTTAGAACTCCTATTTAAAAACCAGCAGAGAGCTAAGGCCCGTTAGCCAGTGCAGAGCCAATAAGGACAGCACCACCTTCAGGTCCTCTACCTCAGGCCAGCTGGGTGACTTTAAAAAGGATGCATAGTCCCAGAACACCGCCCATGGGTCACCACCAACCTGTCCACCAACCTGTAACAGATTTTCCCAGCTCAGTGAAACACCCACTGGTAAGTCGACCCTGGTAATTGGCAGCTTCATAGTCAGAAACGTGACCTTAGAGAAAACCACTGACCATAGTCAAATGCTTGTATGGAGCCAGAACATGCAACATCACTACTTAGATGAAACTACCGGCCAAGGATAAGAAACTTAAATACATTAAGATGGTTATTCACACTGACAGTAGTTACACCCGGTTACCACAATAGGAGGTCACCAAAATGAGTGTTGCTTTAGTGTGTTATTTGCCTAAACAATGTCTGCCTCTGTAATCTGTCCAATCTAACCAGTGACAACATGTTTAGCCACATGCATCATGCAAATGTTGCTGGTGTTCATGTCAAGGTAAATCTTCTTCACACTCAAGGGTTACTTGTTACTTGAACACAGGGTTCTACGCTAAGACCAAGCGTTTTTACTATATAAATGCTTTACTACATAAATGCTTCTTATAGAGCTTTGGGGAGATGACTTTATGCGGGCAGGAAAAAATGTCAAGAAGCTAGTAGCTAAATGATTATTCAAGAGTTTTCCAGCTTGGGAAAATGGTTACTCATGTTAGTTCAACAGTAAACTAAACGGATATTTCGCTTTCATTAAGATTCGTAGGGGACTACCTGCAGTTATTTTGGTATTGATTTTTCTGTCTTGTTACTGGAACAGAATCATAATCTTTGTGATGTCTGCATGCCGCTGTTTACATGTCTTGTGATAACAGCAAGGACTAAGGTGTAATTTATTTAATTTATGCATTTATTTATTTTGAAGCAATGATTGATTAATGGTCAGATATTGACACACATAGGCACACAGACATAACCTAGCTGCCCATTGCTCGACTTCACCAGGATATTGTATGTCAGTGTTTCTCAGGTCGGGTAAAAGGTCCGCTCCGACAGCTTCTGAAGTTTCAAACAGTATCCAAGGGGCCTCGCAATGGTCAGCGATGTTTGATCCTTTTAATTTGCTGGTATATAAAATAATATCTTCCTTTCTAAAATGGGCAGTAAACTCCAACGGAGTAAAATACCTGCCTGCAATGCTCATTTCATTAGATTCATTCCTGCCAGTGTGGCAGCTACACTCTGAGAGTCGCATGACGTCCGGAGCTCTACTGGTAAAATCAATAAAATCAATGCCTTGAAATGACATCTGTTGTGAATTTGCGCTGTATAAATAAACTTAATTGAATTAAATTATTAATATCCACAGCAATGCCGATGATATGTAACTATTTTTAGCCAGAAGTCCAGATGATTCCAATCAGCTAAGTAGATTAAAGGCATGTCTAGAACACATGAAAACCCGAATGACTCTTAACTTTCTGCTTTTAAATTCTGACCAGATAGAAGTTGTGGACTGTGGACCAGAAGCTTTAAAAAAGAAACTTTAGTTATTCACTTCATCTTCATGGCATTAATATGGCTTCTGGGAATAACGTAAAGCACCTCAGTGTTATTGTTATTATTTTTTTATTATTATTGGTTTGAAATGACATTCAAATTATATATTAAACATATTTCTAGAATTTCCTTCTTTCACTTCTGGAATACTGCAATTGTCCAGGAGTGAAGCTGATAAGCTAATCCATGCATTTGTTACTTCAAGGCTGCAGTACTGCAATTCTTTACATCAGGAAGTCCCCAAAATTCAATTAAAAGATTTCAGATTATCCAAAATGCTGCAGCAAGGGTACTGATGAATGTTTTAGCTTCCTTCATTGGCTCCCTGTTAAATCCAGAATAGATAATATCCTCCTCCTTCTTGAATATAAAGCCCTTAATAATCAAGTTCCATTATACATCATAGATCTGATTGTTCCATATGTTCTTAACAGAGCACTTCATTCTCACTCTGCAGATTTACTGGTGGTTCCTTGGATTTTCAAAAGTAGAATGGGAGGCAGATCTTTTAGTTCAGGCTCCTCTCCTGTGGAACCAGCTCCCAGTTTTAGTCCGTGAGGCAGATACTGTTCCTGTTTGATAAAGCTTATAGTTAGAACAGCCCTAATTATGCTTCTACAGGCTTAGACTGTTGAAGGACAGAATCTTTCGTCACACAGCAACTTTTCTTTTCTACTTCTCTCTGGTTGCATTATTAGAAACTGTATTTTGACAGTTACATTTCTATTTCTCTCTAGTAGCTACACTTGGTCCGACATCCTGCCCAGCTGTGGTGCCTTGCTGGACAGGGGCATCTCTATTACTTCCGGCTCTGTCTTCTCAAACCCCCAACCCCCAAAAGGGATTGCTGTGGTTGCAGTATGTATCAATGGGGCACAACTGCAAGTCAATGACTCAAATGCAATAGGCTGGGATTCCTTAAATAGAAAACTTTAAACTGATATGAATGTTTGTGTGATTGTATTGAAATGAGTTTTCTAGTGAAGTGCCTTGAGACATCTGTTGTAAATGTGTGCTAGAGAAATAATCTGAATTAAACTGAAATTGAAATTAAGGTCAAAATGGAGAAGAAAAATACAGTTTTGTTTATTTAACCCTGTAGATCTGTAGGTTTCATTCATTAGATAAACTTTTGTGGGGAAGCAGTAACATGTAAACCTGATTTACATTTCCTAAATGTTGTTCAGGCTTTTTGGCTAAACAAGAGTAGATCTAGACTGGAGATGTGTTTTATAGGTTAGAAATAAATTAATAACTTAAAGTCCTTTTTTGTCAGTTCATTTTTAAACTAAGGTACTTAAAAAGTATGTGCAAATGCTTCAGGTTGATCGAACCCTCCATACCAGTTCATACTTATTCACATATCTGTAGGCAAAGTATTGAATATTTATATACTAAAATAATTGTGTTTTAGTAGATTTCTCTTGATTCAAAAATAAATGGAAATAAAAATAAAAAGCACCTAAATAAAATCAAATATGTTCTCAAGACTTTAAATTTTCACTCATTTCCATTTATTAATGGGAACAGGATTTTTATCAACATATGGGGCAGTGGACCTCCTAATAGTGTGCAAAATTATACTACCTCAGAAGCTAACACCTACAACCTTCCTTATTTTTGCTCTATACGATACAGCCAATCAGTGCCAAGGAAAAGAAAAGTAATTCCTGGATTGAGTATGCATAGATCCATGCATGGCTGGTTTAAACAGGTCAAAAAAGCCCACATTAATTCAGTTTTTCTTCACTGTTTGATTCCATTAACTAACAGTTGTGAGTGTAGGTTCACAATCATCCATACCTAATTACTCTCTGGTAGCTCTGGACTCCAGATAAATAGGTACAGCAACTGAACTCTTTAGCGCAGACACAGAGCTATAGTGTTTTTTCATTTTCTTCATCTGTTCCTGAAATTGAAAAAGAGAAGCAGAGTTGACTTGGACACAGTCTTATGTATAACCTCCAGTTGTGACTTTGTATATGAAAAATGCTCCAAAATCTGTCCCTCTATCTTCAGACTTGCAGATGCAATGGTATTTTTTATAGATTGAGACAATGTAGTCTCAAAATAACCTCCCCTTGTACAATTCCCTTGAAGTATTTGTTTTTCTAATCTCTCTAAATTCAGACCAACACTTTCCAATAACTCTGACAAGTACTGTCTAAAAATGCAGTTCAGCAACAAATCAGTTCAATCTTCTTCCCCTCGGGTCAATTTCATTGACTGCAATCAAGCCCAGTGAAGCCCACTTCACCCACTTCAGCCCAATCCAGTAGAGTGGTTAAGTTTACTTTGTAAAGTATTCCTGTCAGTTCATCCCCCTCAACCAACACTGAGCCAACTTAAGCTTGGATCAACATATTTTCAGGACCCTCTCCATTCCTTCCTTCCTGCGAATCCCTGGTTTCTGGTGATAAGGAGGTTATGGAGTGTGTTTGTTGTTGACTAGGCAGTATAGATCACAATACGTAGCTCCAGTTCCTCCTTCTTCTGCTGAGAAGGCACAAACAGCAGCTACTGTCATCTTCTGTGAAAGAGAACATCGATTCTCAGAGCAGTTCAACCATAAGACCAACAAATGATCAGGTCAGGATAGGGACATTGCTCTGACACTCATCAATACATGTAGAGGTCAGACAGTGTTTATTATTGAATATGTGCTGAATTTTACTAAAAACTGAGCAGAAGTCCATTTCATGCTACTATTGAATCATTGACAAGTGAAGAGGAAATAGGATGCTATTGATCTCCTTTGGAGGATTAGATTTCCAGCTGGGAGAGGATACTGGTCACAATGTACAATAGGAGGAGAAGATAACAGAGTGGACTATATATAACCTTAGCCAGCAGTCAATACCTGTGGGAACAAATGAAACTGTGGCTAAATGCAATCTGTGCAACTAATTCCTCCAAATCTGTTATCAATTTAGTCTCATAGATCTCTTAATATTGAGAATAAATCATGCAAAAATCAGAGGAATACGCCGTTTTAATTTAAGCCTCTAAGTTTTCTATATTATTGTTGGGCTACAAGCAATGGAACTGGACTACAGCGCTAGACATCCTCCTGTAATGACTAATCCCACAATGCACTGCATTAGACCCACAGGAAAAGGAGGAAATGGTGAGCCTAAGTCTCCCCCCCTTCCGGTTGGCCCGTGGGTCCCCAAACCGAAACAATTATGAATGGAAGTCAACGGAGCGATAAAAGTTATTTTCTGGTCCGCTTTGTCTTACGTACTGAATCACACATATGTTGTAATTCGATTTAAATGATAACTAATGATGTACATTTCGACTGTGATTTATTTGATTGTAAAAATTCACATTTGAAATTTCTACAATTCAGAAGTCAGAAGTATATGAAGTAATTTTGCTAACGGGAACTAGCACTAGCTATAGCACGTAAACCACTCCCCTAGAGCTTGTAGAGCTTCTCTTCCATGCTGGATCTCACTACACCGACTGCTTGATCCCCGACATAGCTGCTACTTTCCACATGGTCAGATTAAAAGAGGTTTTCTCTTTGTTTAGTGCTCCTTTCTTCATCCTGGAGGCTACGGCCCTCAGTCTTCTTCTTCTGCATTTGTAGTCCACTAAGCGTTTTTACACAAAACCTAAAGTAACATTTGCTGCTGGTCGAAAATCTGCGTTTTCTCTGCATCCAAATCAGTTTTTAAAATTCATGGACATTTGTTATTTGTTTATTTGTTTATTTAAAAGGATCCCCATTAGCTGATGCCGAGACGACAGCTAGTCTTCCTGGGGTCCAAACAATACATACAAAACACAATAGTTACATTCGCAATTACTCCCAAATAAATCACATATTTATACACATAAAAGAACAATAAAGAATAACTATACTAAAAGTACTTATTAAAATAATAATATAATGAGGAAAAGCAACATAGCACATGACACAACCTCACCCAAACAATCCAGGTGATATTATGATGTTGAGAACAAATACAGTCTTAGTCTCTTTTTAAAAGCAGTTTTTCCCTTGATTTCACGAAAAGCAACTGGAAGATTGTTCCAAAGCACAGCTGACCTATAAAACACAGTCCTTTTCATAGAGTCAGACTTAGGAAGGGGTAGAGAAATCTGTTGACTATTCGCCCCTCTTGTGTAATGTGAATGCATATTTGAGCAGTGAATTATTTTATCATAAAGAAATTTAGGAGTCTGAGTGTTATAATTCTATGAAAATATACTAATATATTAGCAGATTAGCAGTCTATGCTTGACCATCAGCCACGCAAGATGTTCATGCATCTCTGCAACACTAGTCCTAGAAGAACAACCAAGAACCAGTCTTGTGGCCTTGTTTTGAGCCACTTGTAATTTTTTTAAAAGACTGTTTGATGCAGCAGACCATACAAAAGAACAGTAATCCAAATGACATAAAACCAATGTACAAACAACATGACAAAACAACTTTGAATTTAGAAGCGATGCACATTTACGAGTTACTGCAACAGCTCTACCCATTTTAGCAACAACTTTATTGATGTGATCAGACCATGACAATGTGCAATCAAGCCAAAGTCCAAGAAGCTTCACCTTTTTTACTTGTTGTATATTTTGACCATTTACTTGTATATTAATTTTAGGATTCTCAGATAATCTATACTTAGACCCAAATATTATACTCGTTGTTTTTGATATATTTAGAACAAGTTTGTTTGTTTTGATCCAGTTATACAATTTGCTGATCTCACAAGACAGAACCTGATTAAGCTCTGAACATGTAGGGGCTGCATAATAAAGAGTAGAATCATCAGCAAACATAGTCAGTGTAGCCTTACTGATTGTATACGGCATATCATTTGTAAAAACTGAAAATAACAACGGTCCAAGGCAGCTTCTTTGGGGGACACCACAATCCAGGGACTTGCTACAAGATAATGCACCATTAAAATAAACTATTTGCGACCTCCCCCATAGATAGCTCTTAAACTACTTGATTGCAGAGGAAGTAAAACCATAACTAATAAGTTTGGAAATCAAAATTTCATGGTCAATCACATCGAAGGCAGCACTGAAGTCCAGTAGTAGTCTACCCACTAGCATTGAGCTATCAATAGATGTTAGCCAGCTGTCCGACATTTGTATCATTGCAGTGCAGGTGGAATGACCAGACCTATAAGCATGTTGAAACTTCGTAGTCAAATCATTGCTAGAAAAGTAATCTTGCACTTGCTCAAATACAATATTTTCCAATAATTTACTTAAGATAGGCAAAATGCTAATAGGCCTACTATTTGGACCACAGAATGTTGATTTTGTATCTTTGGGTAAAGGAATTATTTTGCCCTCCTTCCAAAGCTTAGGACACACACCACTAATCAGACATCTGTTGAAAATTTGACAGATTGGTTTAGAAATATGTCTAGCTGATAATTTCAACAGCCTACTATCCAAGTTGTCTGTACCAACAGACCCACAAACAGTCAAAGATCTCAGCAACATTTCCACCTCCACAACATTAACCTGATGAAATTCAAAACTACACAGTTTATCTTTCATAATAAATTTTTCTATCAGCTCATTGGAGTTGGAATCAGCCGTACATTTCATTTTCTCTCTAAGGTTAGAAACCTTATTAACAAAATAATCATTAAAATAGTTTGCAATCTGTATTGGCTTAGTCAAATAAACTCCATTCAGTTCAACAAAAGAAGTTTCATTGAATACATTCCACATTCTCTTACTATCTGTACCATTATCCTCGATTCGCTTCTGAACATATTTTTTTCTTTTTCACTCTGTTCACCTTGGTCACATGATTCCTTAGTGTACAATAAAAATTTCTGTCCTCAAGGGAGTCAGAAAGAACAGCAACCTTCTTAGCCTCGTCGCTTTGAGCCATTAAGCTCCTCAACTCAGTATCAACCCAAGGGGCACTTATGGCTTTAACTGTAAATTTCTTTAATGGGGCATGTTTGTTAACCACTCTCATAAAACAATCCATAAATAAATCCAGGGACGCATCCACATCATCAATGTCACATACCAAATCCCATTTAATATGATCCAGTTCATTTAGAAAACTTTCCTCATTAAATACCCTGTAAGTTCTTTTCATAATGATTTTAGGACAGGTTCTAGGCAGCTTAGTTCTCCTGGAGACAGCAATACAGTTGTGGTCACTAAAGCCAACAGTTACAGAAACTGATGTTGAGCACATATCAGGATTATTAGTGTAAATATGGTCAATACATTTTGATGTAAAAGATCCTGTATTGTTACTAGACATTCTTGTTGGCTGATCCATTAATTGAGATAAACCACAGGTGTCTGTCCGACATAGATTTCAGCCTATTCTTCAAAGGACAGTTATCAGATAGCCAATCAATATTTAAATCACCCAGCCAGTATAGCTCTCTGTTTTCCTCAGTCACTTTGTCTAGTATATCACATAAACCATTTACATACTCTATCCTGGCTCTAGGTGGCCTATAACAACAGCCAAGAATAATCGGTTTTAAATGTGTAAGTTGTACCTGTAACCATAACACTTCAACATCATCAAAAATTAAGTCATGTCTCAGTTTAACAGGGAAATGATCACGTATGTAAATGGCCACACCCCCTCCAAACCTGTTTCGATCGTTTCTATAAATTGAAACCCCCCCCTATATCAACGTCTGAATTGTCTATGAAATGGTACAGATGGGTTTCAGAAATCATAAGTATGTCAATTTTGTTTAATTGCAAAAACAAAGACAGGTCGTGAATTTTGTTCCTTAAACTACATATATTAATATGTGCAAGGATTAAACCTTTAGGTAATTTATTTATACTGGTCATCTTAGTTGAAGGTAAATAAATCCTTTATTTATTATTTATTATAATCGGGTTGAATATCTTGTACCATAAGTTGTTTTGTCATCATCAAGTATGCTACATACATATAAGTACTGCACATAGACCCACATGCATATACACAAACATCATTAAAATTGAGCTTTAAAGCTCATTAGGCCATTGACATCATATGTTCGATCCACGGAGCATTTCAAACTGGATCAAAAAATAACATTAATCGCTCCATTGACTTTCATTCATTTTTTTGGCTTTTGGGACCCATGGACCGGAAGTAGAAGGGCGTGACTTAGGCTCCCCATTTACAGCATGAATGTGACATCATCACCACCATTTAAGCGCAAGCTCCATCCACCATTCTTTCTCTTACCAACGAGAAATCATTGGACGCACTCTGACTTTGCTGGTGAGGGTTGGAGCTCCTTGCATCCAGAAGTACATGTACAGAAGAAGCTGCTGAGCTTAGATGAAAACCCACATTTGAGCCAAAGGTGGGTAGCAGCGCCCCCACTAGCTACACACCCACAAGGCCTTGCTGCTAGCTGCAACCACTGCTAGCACACCTCACAGCTGCTGCTAGCAGAATCAGCAAACCATAGCTGCTTCCCTTTAATGCCGACAATGTCTTCATCCTGCTAAGGAGATATGAGAATTGTTCAAGTAAGGTTGTGTCTGGGCAGAGAAAAATTAGGCTGCGCTACATGTTAATAGTAGCTTCATGTACTGTCTGTGCTGATAAACATAATCCATTTGTTTGCTTCTGGTGCTCATTAGAATCAATATATTTAAAAACTGTCTTCAAAATACAGATGGGCTTAAAACAGATGATTTAAGCACTAAAAACTCATTTTGTAAGTTACTTTGAACCTCACTTTTTAGCATGCTAAAATAAAAATAAATCAATCACTGCAGTGACTGATCCATAATTTTATTTTTTCAAAAGGTTATTGATTTCTAATTAGGCAAATTATTTTATAAAACATGACTTCTCACACATTATGTTTTGTCATGACTCCTGCTTTGGATTGTGAACTAGTTGTTGGAATAAAAAAAATGGGCTAATTAGTCTTGAACTAATCATAATTTCTTAAAACTAACTCAGCTTCACTTACCAACTTTCCAACAATACAAGCCTGGGTCTTTTATCATACATACCGCACATCATAACGGACTGTGACATCACAATCAATTTACCGCTTATTGTCTCTTCTGTGCATATCGATAAACTCTTCTTTTACTGGCTCAGTGAGTCTGTTGATTCAAATGTTTTGACTGGAAAGTTGGATTCTTCTGTTAATAAACTTTTGTATTTTAGAAAATTCTTGTTTATTGTTATTCAATATACATGTGTATTAACTTGCTGTTCAAATAATGCCACAAGCTCACTCCTTCATTTTTCGTTTTATCACCTCCATATTATCAAGCACATATTCATAAACAATAACTGAGACCGAACAATTTGAATTATATTTCAATGACAATCAGGACAGTACCCCTGTCTAAATTAGTATTCTTTTTAAATAGCTGCCCTAAGCAATTATTCATAGTTCTTCAGTAACATTGATGCAATTATGCAATCCATTTTTTTTTATCAACTCATTGTGTATGTCTTTTTGATTGGGCTTTTTGAATGTGGTTTATGATCCATTTGTCGAACCCTGTCACGCTGCAGAAGAAACTGTTTAGTTTGTGAAGGATTTTTTTCTCTTCTTTAAGATGTCGACATTCCAATCCTGTCCTGGATTGGCTCAGGCCACATGGGGTCCATTAGTTAACCTATGTTTGGTTAGTTAATTATTTAGGTTAATTAGTCTCTATGAATTCCAGTTAAGATACGAGAGTGTGCATACATAGTTGTCTTGTGTGTCTCTGTGTTGCCTTGTGATGGACTGGCCCCCCGCCTAGGGTGTACCCGGCCTACAGCACATTAACTGCTGGACATCGGCACCCTGTACTATCGCTCATTGATTTAATTTTGATCTTAGTCGTCATTACAAAGTGAGCGAAATCAAGAAGTATAAAGGTAATCTTTTGAGTTTAGTACTATAAATTCAGATAAAATCTCTGCAGTGCTGGTCTTGGAGAGAAGCATAGAATCCACACTAGAGCAACTACAAGAGAGAGATTCTCAATATTCAGAGATGACCATGTGTTGAGGTCAGGTAGGAATACACACATACATACATGTACAGGTATACATCACATGTTTGCTGCAGTTACATGACTCTGCATGTGTGGGTGGTCTAACAGACCCCATTATGTCATTGTTCTGTAATTAATCTGAGTGGTATCCGGGCATTGTTTCAGCCTTTGGTGAATTGTGAAGATCAGGGTTGCGGGTTGCCTGGTTGGGCTGGGATGAGGTTGAGTGGAGGAGGGGTTACTGCATGTGTGTCAGAGACTGTGTGTGTGTCATAGTTTCAACACTCCCCTCAGAGAGCATCCATCTGGACATGAGTAGTTTTATTGTTCTGACACCTGCAGCTTGCTGCAGTGTGGAGAGAAACTGCGCTCCACCTCTTTGTAAAAAATAAATAAAAATGAAATAGAGCAGGATTGATGGAGTTAAATATTTTTAGCCAAGATTTGGGGGCACGGTACATTATTGTGAATGTCGCTGACTTATTTTTTTTAAAGATCCAAACTTGTTACTCTATGTGGAGCATTTTGCAAACGGATCAAAACATCTTGTGTCATGATTTCTTTTTGAACGAGATTAAAAGGCAGACAGGAACTTGTGAGGATAAATGGTGGCAAGGAGGATTGATGCTAATGATTGTAAAAGGAAGACAGGGACAGAAAATACAACCAAGATGAGCAGAACGGAAGAAATCAGAGGAAAACAATAAAAACCGAGGAGCTTAAATACAGGGAGGAAATACAAACTATGAAGACCCTAATCCAAGATGTGAATCCTGGACCCATTCTTGCTGAAAGAAACAGTGCTACTAAATGCACTACAGAGCAGCCTGTCTCAAACTAATCAGTGCATTGTTTTAAAGCACCTGTAAAGTATTCCTGAGCCTTTAAATGGTCTCTGAGTCCGGGTCTGTAGGCTACACAATCATGGGGAAGACTGCTGACTGAGGAGTTGTGCAGAACGCAATCACTGACATCATCCAAAACGAGGGTAAGCCGGAACATTTTATAGCTAAAGCAGCTGGTTGCTCATTGTACTGTAAGTATATTCATAGCAGATTCAATGGAAGAAAAATGTGCTGTATAGAAAAAATAGGAACCACCAACATAGACAGTAATAACCTTGAGAGAATTCTCAAGCAAAGGCTAAACAAAAAATTGAGACAGCTTCAGAAAGCGTGGACTAATGTTGGAGTCAGTGCATCAAGAGCCACTATGCAAATATGAATCATACACATGAGCTACAAATGTCTTACCTGGACTAAAGAGAAAAAGAGCTGGACTGCTGCTCAGTGGTACGAAGTTCTCTTTTGGAGAATTGGAGATCCGGGTCACAGAGACGAGTGGAGAGGCACAGAATCCATGGTGCTTGAAGTCTAGAGAAAAGTTTCTAGAACCAGTGATGCTTTGGAGTGCAATTTCATCTGCTGGTGTGCGTCCACTGGGTTTTCTAAATAACGCAGTCAACACAGCCATCTACCAGACATTTTAGAGCACGTCAGGCTTCCTTCTCCTAACAAGCTTTATGGAGAGGCTGTTTTCGTTCTTCAACGGGACTTGGTGCCTGCTGACACTGCTAACAGAAAAAAAGGCAGTGATTTGGAAGGAAGGTTTTATTTACTCTCACAGAAAAATGCTGGGTTATTTCATCAACCCAACTGCTGGGTTGTGAAATATGTTATATGAGTTATTTTTGTGCAACCCATGCATTGGGTTAAACACAGTTGGGTCATATACAGTCTATGGTTAAAATCCATCAACCCAACAAACATCAGTTGCTTCAGGACCTGGGCTGTTTATTTTTTATTTTTTAAAGAACTTTATTAAACAGCAATAAGTATACCAAATAATGCTTGGAACATCAATGTATCATCATGTTGACTTCTCCCGTTTTCCAAACGGATCATCCTGTGTCGAGCCAAGTCATTAGTTTGTGCACATCATAGGCCTATGTCTAATTCACGTCATCTCTCTAGCATTAGGTCAATATTAAATTAGTATCTTTATGTTGTTGTCATCAGCCTGTAGTTTAAATTAAATATCTGACCCATTTTGTTGGGCTAAAATGCAAATCTATCTATCCATCCATTGTTTACACCGGTTTATCTTTGCAGGGTTGCTGGTGCCATTCTTCAGCAGTCAACGGTTGAGAGGCAGGGTATACCATTGGCCAGTTTGCCCGTCCATAGCAGAAACACACAGGGCAGACACATGCACAACCCCTATACCGGTCTTCTATTAGACAAAATTAAGATTTAAAGATCAGCCTTTCTTCCATAAGAGCAATGAAAGCACATAAGGCTGCAGTTTTCCACATCAAGTACAAGACAGAATGCAGTCCTAAAATAGTTCATATAATTTTATTGTATAACAGGAGAGTTGACATATAAAGTGCAGTATGCAGATATCACAATCACTGATGCTGGGATATGATTATAGTGTTTATATACATAAACTAGCAGTGTATAAAACAAAATTGCGTTTACAGGAAAGGGAAAAGATAGGACTCAACCAGTTTCCTTCATCTTAGTCTTTGACAAGCACACGATAAAAATATTCCTTTGGCATCTGATAAATATCCATCTAAAGTGCTTGGGTTGTCTTAAAACTTCACTGTAAATATTGAAATGATAAAAATACTAATTAAAGTGCCAAACAGAACACGTAATACAGTTTATTTTATATAACCCACGTGGAATTGATGGGAGGCCATGTAACTCATAATGCCAATAGGGACTGAATTGTTTGATTGTGAACAGTCAATAAGACTCCTAGAAAATTATCTGTATTTATTGCAAAAAAGAAATTAAAATAAAATAAAAATGTAAAAAAAAAGTGGTTTGTGATGGATAAATTGTGCAAAAAACAATATAAATAAGCACTGTAGGGCATCAAGCAAACTTTAAAGATTTGTTTTCCTCCTGCATATTTTCACGTTAATCTTACAGTACACGTGGGGAAAAGGCACAAAGGCTTTTCAAAGGCCCTCTGTAGCTTAAATGCTTGGATTCTGTGGATGGCTTAATGTGTTGGAACTTTGACTGGAATCCTTGTAGAATGAAGACGACACACGAGGCTTAATAATACCAGAGGACGTAGGAGAGGCAAATTCTTTGCTTTTCAGTCTTAAAAGAGTAACTTCACATGTTTTACAATTATTAGTAGATTTTAATTTACAGACATCTCATCAGTAAGCCTATAATTATAAAGAACAGGAACAGGAACTCAGACCCTACAGCATGAAAACAAGGTCTTATTTTAAATGACCACACTCCACCACCACCCCCACCTAAAAAAAAACACAAAAAAACTCTCTGCTGTTTTTTATTAAAGTTTGTAACCAAATCCATTAAGATCAAAAACATATTTGCTTGGATCTTTCAACATTACTGACATTCCCTGGAAATGACACCAAGCCGCTTTCTACGCTGAGAAATGTTTTGGTTGCACTTATTCGTGGTTTCTAGAAAAAGCTTCATCAAAGCTTCTGCTCTGCAAGATCAAATCTTTACTGTAGCACAGACAAGGGGAATCTCTGGAGCAGTTGTGGGTAATGTCAGCAGAAAAAAATAATCAAAAAAACTAATTGGAAGTTTTGAAATGTAAATATAAATGGAGCTCAATGGAGTTCAGGCTTACTCAGACTTTGAGACAACATGGCAGAAATTGTAAGACTGATTTTCATCTGACGGCTGAGCTGGAAACCCAAGCGATGCTGCTTGATGCTTCGATTTCGACTGAGGAGGATAGTAAAGAACCAGAGAAAGGAATGCACAAAGGAATAAATCAGCGGAACTTCAACATCTTACTGTTTCAAGTGGGCTGCGAATGTCTCAACTCCACTGTTAAATATGTTACATGCTTACAATGTGTTCTGTGCATAGGTCAACAACGGAGCACCAGTGATATAAAGCCTGGTAACAATGAGTCACAGCTGGAGGAGGTTTTATAATGGAGGCTATTAATTACTGATATGAAAGCATTTTTCACATTACAAATATATGTTTCAATGTATTTCATTTGTTTTTTCGTGCTAGATCAACACAAAGCAAGGCCAGCTTTCATTTGTTAAGAGAAAACAAAAAACATATATCGTTTTAAGGTTATTAGAAATAAAAATCTAAAAACAGAAGAGTATATTTGCGTTTAGCGCTTAAAGGTCAACCTTACCCTGCATTTGAAGCTGCAAGACGTTTTTGGTCACCTCTAGAGATTATGTTGTTTGAGATAAGCTTTTTTTTTTTTTTAAATGCGTAAAATGAAATTGTCAAATTTAACCATAGTTACATGATTTGTTTAAGGCCTGGGCTGTATATGAAATCTCTGGCTGTCTGTTTGTGGCTGCTGTCATGCTGGAAGGTTAACTCCACTGCACATTGTCTTTCAGGCTTGTTCCGTATTCAGCTCCATTTACCTTCCCATCAGCTTTCAAAATAAATAAGAGTATCTATATCAAATTTGTTGTCTAACATTTTTCTAAATAACTAACAATATAAATATTTATGGACAGTACTATAAATATCTGCCTAAGTGGCTGCTGCACAAACCCCCTGAATTCTAAAGTAATAAGCTAAGGAAGTTTTAAACTGAACTTCTATAACTTCCTGTAGAGGCTAGTGGTGCTACCGTGTGAAAAATATTCTGTTCTTTGCTACCGCTATTGCAAAAACACCAAAAGGGGGATGAAGTCACTTGGAGTAACCGTTGTAGCTTTTACTCAAATGCTAAACAATTACCTTCATTTTAACAAACACCTGGTGACTTACAGCCATACTTTAGCACGTTTAGTTTAGTAGTTGGCCCTTGTTAAGTCAAAATGTTGAGATTCTAGCTTCGAACAAATCAACGTAGAAATGGGGAAATAGTTTAGTGCTTTTGATTTGGGGGAGATTTTTATGTGATCTTTAAGAGTGTGTATTCAGTCACAACGTTTTCTTCAAACCTCTAAACCAGACATAAATTTGGAATAGAACTACACACAAAAATCCTTAAAATATAATGCTAATGTCACGAGGAAAGGTTTAAAATGCATCGGTTTGGAAGTTCGTTCAACATGGACATTGTACGTTCTTGCTCAGGATAAGAGGCAGCTGCTGAGGCTGTACGTTTCCCCTAAAGTTAAGGTGGCAAACAAAACCAGGCCATGAGAAACGCCGAACTTAGCTTGAATGAAATGGATCGGGATGCAAAAAAAAAAAAAAAAAAAAAAAAAAAGAGCTTCCTTTTCTTAAAATACAGTTTTTATTTGTGAATTTACACAGATTAGCAATACATCTAAAAGCAACTCCATTAGATAATCATTTATATAGGATTTTCACAGGTCACAAAATAGCTTGGCTCATTCTGACATGCCAAAGCAAAACGCATTATTTTTCTTTTTGACAGCAAAAAAAAAATAAAATAAAAATTGACAGAGAGGCATTAGTAAAGCAAGGTGCAAACTGTTAAAAACACGGGAGGAGGAAATTAATTCAGTTCATCTGCGAGCAAGACGAACTCATAAAATACTTAAAAGGAGGCCTGGAGCTCTCTGCAAACTAAAAGGAAAGACTGTGTACTGTGTTACAAATGGAGGATGGGAATAAAAAAACATTTTCAAAATGGAGAGATGTTATGGAAGGAGGAAAAACAAAAATACAATCCGAGTGATAAAAACATGGTGTGTTAGTGTCAGCTTGTCTATTCCTCTCTCTAGCTACACACACACAAACTCCATTTCCAAACCCGCACCTCAGTTCCCTACTCCACCTTCCAGTTGTTTGACCCACCCTCACCCTCTCCCAGACGCAGAAAAGCTGTCGTTTAACACAGCTAAAGATGCTCCCCATCATCCTCCCGCCCTCCCTCTAAATCCAATGCTTCACATTGCTCGCTGGGATACTGGTACATCTATTCAAACCACAAAGGAGGCGGTGGGAGGGGGGGTTTGAGTGGCAAGCCATCACCAGTTTGGGCTGAGCAGAGTTCAGCTGTGGGTCATCTGACTGTTGCTGCTTGATTGCGTTTTGAGAAACACATACCTGGGCTCAGAGTGAGATCGAGTCACAATAAAATAAAATAAAAAATATCCATTGTATAATGTTCCAGTTCTTAAAGGAAATTAGGACAAGTTCAGTAAGATCTGCTAGGAGTTGTGTTGCTTTGGAAGCCTCAGCAGAGTCAATGCAGTCATTGCGGGGAGCTTATAGATGTCTCACAAGGGCCCGATGAAGCCTGAGCAGGCAGATGAGAATCACAACCTTTGTCTTAATAAAGTCGGGAAAGGAAGATTACAGTATGGCTTTAAGAGAAACGCACACCAACCCACCACGCTAAAGAGAGCCCTACTCTCATTTCTCAGGCCCTGTTCACACCAACCTAGATACTTAGCAAGATACATGATTTTCTCTTCTGTTTTTAAAATGCCAAAAAAAAAAAATCAGTTAAAAAATAAAGAAAAAAATGCATTTCTAGTGTATAACAGAACTATTTGCTTGGGAAATTTTACGTTTTGTCAAATATCTCCCAAGTGCTCTTTTTTTAAGAGCGCAAGGAAGCTTCAAAATTACGTTACATTTTCTCTACAAAGCATACATTATTTGAAGGTTCCACCCAATGGCTCTATTTGAGAAAGGAAAACAAAACTTGCCAGGGTAAATATTATTTGTCACCTTAACAACTCATGTTTTTATTTAGCAATTAAATTGAGCCAAAGTTGAGGATTTTCTCCTAATTTACACACTGTATATAGACTTTAGTCACGGTTCGAGCTGCCACTTGAGGAAGGCTTTGTGCCCAAAAAAAAAAACCAAACAAAAAAAATCACTTTAGACTTGAGAAACAGACAAAGCAACATTTCCAAGTGTCAAACACCAGATGAAAAAGCATTATAATTGAATTCAAAGAGAACCACAGAAAAGGTAGGCTCAGGAGATAACATTTGGCAGAGGAGATGCTAAGACATTAATGACGTCTTAATGACTTGGCCAATTCAGGAACAGTAGTTTAAAAGAATTGTCCTTTAGTCAGATAATAAAAAAACTATTGCGCTTTGTCCATGAAGACGTCACATCAGCTTGGAGGAAAATACTGTCCCTACAGCAAAACACTATAGTGGGAGGATCACAGACTGCACAAAGCCCTAATATGAATCTCACTGCTAGCAAACTATCAAAGATGTGTCAGAGATTTGACTGCAGGCTGTGATCCAGAAAAAAAAGACTACTAGCATCAAGCGGGTTACTAATTATGAGACTGGCAGTCTGTGAAATAACTCCGCGCACTTGAGAACCATGTTTAGAACAAAAAACATTTTCATAGAGGGGATAGCAGTATTTTACTAAATCTGTGGATGATATCAGATTATTAAAGTGGCACAGTAGAGTGTCCCTCTTCAGACACCCACTCATTCCAGCTTTCTGTTCTAAGACGCAACGAGACCTTTCTGCATACGTTACGTGTAGTTTCTTTTCAACTTTCATGCATTTATGTTTGATGATGTCACCACCTGCTGGTGGTGCACAGCTATTACAGAGTTTTCGGTAGGTCTCTCGAAAGACTGCGCAGTTACAGATATATATATTCGGAAAAAAACAGGACGAAAAATGACTGTTCAACACAATATCCAGAGTAACGTAGCAGGGGCCTAAAGTTCGGCTCTTGAGCACCAACCAGTTGTGTCTAGAAAAAACAGAAACAGAATACAAACAGGATCCAAATGAAATCTTTTTATTTCACCCGATATTATTCCTCTCTTTTCTTTCCACTCACTTTCTTGGCCCTGACCTTTCCCAAACAACATTCCTCGCATGCCACTTGCGCAAATTCTACCAAATACTTCATACTTCGCCGGTGAAAAAAATAAACCTGCAACAAAAGCATGTTACATGCAGCAAAAAAAAGAAAAAAGAAATTCTGTACTGCGACAACATAAAAGCTCAAAGTTGCAAAAAAAATCTACAGCCAGCATATCCAGTTACAACATGACCGTGTGCTCCTTGATATTACGATGCTAGTGAGTATATCCGGTTCCTGCTCAAACAGAAAACTTGTGCTAGAGGGTTTGTACTCGGCATGGGACAGTACGAGATCTTGGCTAAACAATAGCTGGGTGGAAACACCATGGTTACAGGGTATTTATGCAAAAATTTGTAACATAAATGATACCGTTTTGAAATAAAAAAAAAGCAACTATTTGAATAATTATTACACTGTTGACACCTGTAACATTTACTGTTATTTGGATTTTAGTAAATGGACCAAAGCAAAAAATAAAGAATTAAAACCGCTACATTCTGTAGTAAGCCAAATTAGTTTTAAAGACACATTCCGCAACCTTTATACCTTAAAAACGTGTTTTATAAAACGTTTCGGTGGCACACCAGCAGTTATTACGTTCGTTTTCGAGCTTCCAGCTGCGGAAAACCGCACGTTACAATTTTTCCGCCTCCCGGAAGTACTGACCAAGATTCGTTTTACGGCAGTAGGTCACACGCTACCAAACAGATATAACCAAACCCACAGTTTTGAGACTTAACACTGTACCTCAGCATTACTGCTTGGCAGTGACGGTTTTGTTGTTTTGGCTATCGAGCTTGTAAATTCATAAGTAGACTGGCCTGTTCGGACGCGCTCCATAGAGATTCGGTTTTATGACAGTGACATTACGCCGCAAGCCTTGAGAGGATTTTAACACGGCGGTAGCTTAGCTTAGAATGATAGTCTGTGCTCCTTTAGCTTTAAGACCATTACTGATTGTGTGGGTCACATCAGTAGAACCTGCTTAGTTCTGGCGAGAGGTCAAAGTTACGCTTGTGGTTAACTTCCTGTGAGACCTTTTGGTGGAGGATGAAAAGTTTGGGAGCAGTGCTATAAATGTTACAAAATTATGGGAATTTCTAAACTTGGAAACTTTACATGCTTGAGCTGGTTTTTTGATTATCAAAGTGTTATATTGAATGAATTAGAATAAAAGTTCTGAGTTTCGCTTGTGAGATTAAAAGTACCTTCTAAATAAAAACCTTTAAGCAGGTATTAAACATATTTTTCTTTAAGCCCACATTTCTGTATTACAAGTATTTTATTGGTCTGACGTAATATTCTAATGTTAAATATTGTGTTTTTATTAGCTGTAAACTGAAAATAATCATAAATGTCATAAATAACGGTTTGAAAAATACGTGCAAGTGTAAGTAATCTAAATGTTTCACTTGGTGAACTGAGTTATGGGAATAAATGAACTTTTAAATAATCTTATTCACTGAGATGCTCCTGTATAACATTTAGGCTGGTAACTGGCCCAGGCCTAGAGCAATACGGGGTCGATGGACATAAAGCCACATTTAGTAAAGACGACCACATTTCTAGAGAAACAAACAGAGGTTACTTTACTAAAATAAGATTTTCTCCCAGTCATTTTGGCAAACAAAAACAACAGTGAAGAGAGATGAATAGGACATGAGATAAAAAAAAATGCTACATAACTCTGAGATAATTTAAACAGTCAGCCTTCATCCTCACCATGTACTCCAGCAACCTTTAACCGTATCTACAGTTCAACCACCATCTTCGGAGTAAAAAGCCATCATGCAGAGCAATATGGGAGCCACAGCAAATACATCAGCTCAAAGTCTCCTGCTGCTTTTATTCCCAAAAAAGTAGTCTTGCAGGGTTATGTAAAATTTTATGTGGTTTCTCTGTTTTCTGAGCAGACAAAGTGGAGAAAAATATTAGCAGGGTAGATTAAAAAATATATATGAGAAGCAAAACAAGCACAAAGAGGCTTCCAGTTTAGTATTGAGCCGAGGTTAAAAACGGGAAGAAGAACCAGTTATTCAGGATCTAAATGAAACTTCCAAGGAGCCCTGTTAGAGTACTGCATGAGTTACCAGGCATATAGACACACCAACACAGAACCATTTTAAAAATCGCTCCCATCTGATGCAGCTTCATTTGGTAGGTCCGTGGTCATATCCTAAAATTTCACACACATTCTTCCTTTGCAAAATTACTTTTTTTTTTTAAATCCCAAACCACTGTTTTTTTTGTTAAATCTTTCTTCTGCCTTTTGTACATAAAAATCTCTTGTTAAAAAATCAAATATAATTAAAAACAAACAAAAAAAAACATAAAACAGAAGGAAGGGGGAATTTAGCCCCCTCTTTCCTCTTTGCGCGGTCGCTCTTCCGGACTTCCCCCGCCGCCCGCTCTCTCCCTCTCAGGCCTCCGTCTTCTCTTTCTTTTTGTTTTTCTTCAGGAACGACGGCGTGCGGAACTTCTTCTTCTTCTTGGTGTTGGGCGACTTGGAGGGGGAGCTCTCGGGCGACAGCGTCTCCTCGATCTTCTCGCCCGAACGCACAGTGATCTCCACGCTCTCTACACTGGTGGTCAGCTGACTGACACGCTTGGAAAGCTCTTCATCGTGGTTCTCCTTGCCGTTCATCAGGCCCGTGTGGTTCTCTGGAGGTGAGGGAGAGGAAGACAGTGAAGGTATTACCTCATTCTGAAATACATATGACAGTTTGAACAATTGTGTTGATAATTCTGGATAATTTAGAAAATGAAAGCTTTGGGTCGGTTGGCTTCTTTTCTGTATTTTACCACCCTGGCATGGGGTCTTTCTGCATTGAGTTTGCATGTTCTCTCCCTGTGCATGCATTGGTTCCCTCTAGGGACTCTACAGTCCAAAAACATGAGTGTTAAGTTAATTGGTCTTCCTAAATTGCCCTTAAATATGAGTTGGTGCATGCATAGTAGTTTGTCCCGTGTCCCTGTGTTCCAGGGCGTATCTCGCCTCTCGCATGATGATTGCTGGAGATAGGCAGCAGCCCCCTTGTAACCCTCCAATAGGATAGACAGTATAGATAATGGATGAAGAGATATATAATTTTTTTAAAGACTTGGAATTACATTTTTTGTTCTGATTCTAGTTTGGCTCAGTTATACAGGAACCCATAATTACTCCAACTTCATGCTGGGAGTCATTACTAGACGAAGTCACATACTCACATGACGTTAGGTTATGAGTAGAATATTGAGAATTTCATGACATATTCCATGTTTAGAAAAGAGATAATATTTCGACAAAGAAACATATTTCATTGGTTGTCCTGCAACATAATAACAATGCAGTAACTTAACAGAATATCTTTTTGACGCAGGGCGATTACGAAATTAAATGGAAGTTAAAATGAAACGCTTCAGTCATGGCTAAAAGTGTTGAGATCTACAGCAACCTTTGTGTCTTTAAAAACAAAAAAAAACTAAAACTTGACAAGTTTTCATGGTGTGAACTGTCATCAAACAAACAGCTTTTAATATTGAAGCTAAAGAAATTTAAATGAAATTTAAGTTTTTTTCAAAAACCTCAGTTGCAATCCTTTTTAACCCTGCCAACTGGTCTGCTGGCAACATTTCAGTGACCTTACGGTTAGCTCAGGGTTAAGTGTTGAGGGAGACAGGGCGGCTCGGATTACTCAGTCTATCTGAGAGAATTTATAAGGAGCAGAATGGCTTCAAATCGAGTGTTGCTTAAAATGATTCTTCCCTTGTCCTCCATTGTACTTTAAAACACATATTGCTGATACGATTCTGCCTGAATCAACTAATTACAATATTTAGCAAAAACTTGAAGGAGGGAACATCAGTTTTTACAAAGAGCGCTATATGGTAACAAAAAAACAAACAAAAACCCTGATATGTGCTGGGACTGTCATCTAGCGTGGAATTTAACTACAGGATTGGGTTGATATCATTTGCAGAGTTCGGTCAGAAATGGCAGCGAAAAGGTGTGTTTTTCTGCGCGCAGAGTGGTGGGATGTGTCTCAAAAAGGTGTGTAGAATCCACTTTTTTTCCAAGAACTGCAGCAAAAATAGACTGGCATTCTTCAGCAATACCTATATATGACTGTTGAGGGCTCTTGTGAGTTTACATTCTGTACAACAACAACAAAAAACCTGTTCAAAGTGGCCTTAGACATCTGCAACTACTAGCATGCTAGAAGTTCCCATTCACTTAAATTAGTTTATGCTAAGCTAAAACAAATGGACTGCTGCCAGATCAGGGGGATTACTGGGATGGTTACAAAATGTTTTTTTCTCGCTTATCTAACGCTGGGGAATATGGTAACAGACATATTTTCTAATTAGGGGTGGAATATCCCATTAAAACAATCTCTAACAGTAACGTTGTTTGGCGAACCAGGAGGAAAAGTAGACCCAAAAATTATCATTTGGTGAATGAAAACGATGAAACAGAGCTTTGCTCAGTTTTTTTTTTTTTTAAATGAATGAAATGAGAAGGCAGGGCCCTGTGCTTCTCTTAGTTTCTTCCTACAGTAGGTGCTCCTGACCCGCCCTGCTTGACGACCCTGACTAAGATGGCATTCCAGTGGAGGAACGTTCTCCACGTCCTGCTACCAACTTCTGCTTCTGCATCAGTTCTGTTGCTCTTTCTGTGTCTCTGCTGCCTTCTCCAAACGCCAGACGGTCTCGGCAGATGACCGCTAATGCTCAGCCTAGTTCTGCTGGAGGTTTCTTCCTGTTTAAAGGGAGTTTTTCCTCTCCACTGTCGCTTCATGCTTGCTCAGTGTGGGGGATTGCTGAGAATTCATGACACAGTCTTCTGTGGTTCTCTAATTCCTAAATTAAACATTGTATTGTAATAACTCTTCTTGTAAAGTTCCTTGAGATTACATCTGTTGTGAAACGGCGCTATATGAATAAACTGAATTGAATTGAAAAGGTCAAACTGAGTCAGAAGCTAATGCCATGTATTGCAGGACAAAATGAAGAACTCAAAACAGAAACACTGTAAACATAGAAGCTTTGCAAAAACATTGCTGTAACATTTGCTCATGACTGCACAGAACATCAACTCTAAATAAGTCGTCCCAGATGACATGTTAGTGGCAAGATTTACCCAACACACTAATTCCCTTCAAACGGTGCTTAACTTCCACTTTCCACTCATCATGTTCGACATAACTCCTATAAACCCCCCTTTTTTTTATATTTATGACAATAACATACAGCGACCTCATAGCCCAGAAAGCCTGCCCTCTCTTTTCCAATTCAACCCACTCCGAAAACAGTTCACGTAACAGCTCTAATGCGGGCTGCTATCCTTTTTCTTCGGGTTAATGCAGGTTAGAGGATCCGTGGTGCTGATATAACGTTACAGGGTGAAGCGCCGCCGATCTACTTGTTTATCAGAAAACGCGGGGAGTTTTAAAACAGCGGCGACGTGGTTTCAGTACGAGAACCTGCTGACCCAGTAAAGGTGGCGTCAGAGTGCATGGGTGCCCTGAGTTAGAGGGCTGTCACAGGGTTAATTGCTATTGTGTGGTTTTGCGTGTTTTGCGCTGGGAGGAAGTTGACAGGAACTCAATCGCAGGGTGCTATTATTTACAGCTGCTAATGGGCCTAGTGTGATCTCTGTGTCTCTTTGAGGTGATTTAACCAGTTTCAAGTGTCAGATGTGAGAAGCCATGTGTTAAAGGAGAACATACTGTAGGTCAACACGGCGGCAGGCAACAAATCATGTCATCCGTCATCCCGGAGTAGTTATTTAACTCAACCAGAAGGCCTCTAATATTTTAAACTCAAGGAAGACATGGAAAAAAAATTACGTATTACTCATTATTCAGTCATTATGAAGACCTCTGACTTCTCATTTTTTGGAAGGTTAAAGATATTTATATAAATAACCACTTCACTTGGCCCCTAAAGTGAATTACTCAATTCAGATCTCCCTTTGAACTGTTTGGAGGACACTTTAGGGCGGTTTTTTCAGCTGAAATAAACACTGTGGAATATTAAGTTATTAAATTATTTAGCTGTTTGCATGAGGCTGCTTTTTTATACTGAATTATTAAACGGATGTAAATAGGATGGCAGGGTTCTCCCTGACATACAGTGCAGTGAAAAAGTGCCACCATACAGATCTATTCAGTTTTTGCTTTGTCACACCTAAATCGTTCAGATAAAACAAAAATGTTGTCAGATGCTTTTTTTTCCTAACCCCAGTTAATAAAAAAAATGCAGTTTTCACATTTTTTGTTTTTAGTTACTAAACCGGTAAAACCGTATCAGATCTGCTCAGAGGGCCCCATATTTAACTCTGCCAAGCACTATATGGTAAAATTTTAAAGAGACAATGTTATTGACAGTTCCTTTGGAGATTATCAAGAAAACATGACATTTTTTCCTGATACTGCCATCTCCAACATAGGCTTTGGAAAGAGATTAGCAGGTTTTTATAAAGATTTAGACAAAGTTTCCCTTACAATGGAAAAATCTCTTCTTTTTTTTTTAGAATATCCCAAAAGGATTATGTTTAACTACACATAAAAACCAATATGAGGCCATCAACAAAAATCGCTCAAAAAAGTTTATACATGTACATTTTTGAATGGATATAACACCCCTGGATGTTTGTAATTGTTGAAGTCTTCTAAATACTTGCTTTGTTTTTCTGTTTTGTACTTGCTGTCCAATAAAGTTTTTATTTTTATTTTTTTAAGTGTGGATTACATCAGCGTGCCAACATTCAGCCATCATGTAACAAGATGTCGGATGCCCCCCGAACAGATCTGGTTCAAATAATTTGCGCCCCCTAAACCATATAGCCAGTGGCGTCGACCACTCCAAAAGCGACTGCGTGGAACTTTTGTGGAACTGCGCATTGCAGTGTTGGGAAGGATTGAGCAAAAACGGCCTGTTTAGAGCCCCATCGCAGACTCTTGATTGAATTTGAGTCAAGAATTTTGACCAGGCAGATGAACTAGTTGCGAGTTGAGTAATTGTATTGCTGCAAAACCAAGTGTTGCTTAAAGTTAAGGTCCTAAAATGACGGCCAAACCGTATCCTTCAGGATCCTTCAGAATACGGTTTGGCGTGCGGCAACAAGCAGCTGAAAAAATCTAGTCACTAAACACTATGGCATTCAAAGGAAAACACTAGGTTATGACGCGGGACAACAACAGTTTATCTAATGCACAATGAAGTCCTGTCCACAAGGAGACGTTTTATTCTAAAACAGGACAAATGTTAACCATTTGTGCCATGGAAACACTGGTTTAGGAAACCTGACCAATAGCGCTGCTTACATGCAAACAACATTGCTGGATTACATGTTCATGATTGTACTGCACTAATTAATAGTTCTAAAAAGGTTATACAAAAGACTGCACTCAAGCTTCATCTTTTGTCCTTTTTTTGTGTGTTTACCACTAATATCAGCTTCATGTGCATGTTCCATACTACATGTTTAGTGC
Source organism: Apricaphanius iberus (assembly GCA_028564705.1). Lineage (NCBI taxonomy): Eukaryota > Metazoa > Chordata > Actinopteri > Cyprinodontiformes > Aphaniidae > Apricaphanius > Apricaphanius iberus. Next base: position 507,268 of record JAPXFQ010000284.1, read on the forward strand.
CACTTACTGGTCTGGGGGAGTAAAAACAGCTTTTTATGAGTTTATCGGGGCTTCTGTCCGGATGACAATATTTCTGGAAGCGGTTCTGTGTGGATGTAGTATAAAATGGAAGTGCCAAAAAAAAAAACACCTGCTATATGCTGAATGTCCAACAAATAATATCAAAACAGAGAGTGAACGTGCATATTACCCTCCTTCTGAAACTTCAGTCAGGATTCCTAGTTGGCTTATCTTAAATAAATCGAATATGGGGACGAAAGTATTTTTTGTAGTGTACCTAAAAATATACCTTTCAAATTCAACTATTCACAACGCTTTTATTAAAGATGACAAGTTTATAAAAAAACAAATACATTAGCTATCACGTAGACAACTTATAATTCGATATCCAACTTTCTAATAACAGAATTCCACAGTGAAAACTTTTTAAAACCATAGTTAAATTTGCTTGCGTGATGGATCTTTTATGCAAGTGAATAAAAAATTGTTATAATTTGATGACAGAATATACTTAAGCAGCTTAATTTGTTTTTGTAGAGTAAATGTATTGGAAACATGTGAAAACATGTTGACAAGAACAAAAAGTCAAACAACTCAATAAATCAGAATCAAGTTAAAACATAAATAAGCAGAAAAATCTTGCAAATATTTTTTTTTTGTTTTAATCTAGAATCACAATCTCATTCCCAAGTATTAGTATTAATATTAGATTTCAGACGCAAGCAGCAGTGCGTCGGTCTTTGTGTGAGTGATACCTTCTTTAGCCGGAGTGCTTTGCGGGGACTGGGTTACAGACAGAGACTGAGAGAGCGTGGAGCCGTCGTCGGAGGTTAGCTCGTGCTCGCCATCTGCAGGGAGGCGGGTTGGCGAGGAGTGGGTAAGAGGCATTGCAGCACGGCGTTGGAGTGGAGTGGGGGTGGGTGGGTTAAAGTAAAGGGAGGACAGAGGGAGTGAGTGGGATGAGAGGTTGGAGGGATTTCAGAGGGAGGGGGAGGAAGAGATTAGTGATAACACGCACATACATTCAGACACATGTTAGAATCAGGCCATGCACAGCTGGTTTCCCACAAAACTTGAAAAAGAAAATCTTTGCCTGTCTATCATCAGGCTCTCTTTCTGCCACCACTCTCCTTTTTTTTTCATGTGGGAGGCTGAGCTTGCTTTGTAACATGCTACGCCCTATCATCCCAGCGAGGAGACAGCAACTTGCTGACCACAAACGCAGCTACTGCTCCCCCCCATAGCGACAATTTTACAGCACTACGAACCCAAGTATTAACTTTGATCTTTAAGTAAAGCGGTTAAAAGGCCTCAAGACGAATTGTTATGCTGAGACCTCAAGACGGTGCTCAATTCTGTTGCAGATTTCCGAGCATTTTAGGAGGCCATGCAATGTAAAGGGAATCCCAATTCTTTTGAAAGACAAAACTGGCCCCACAGCATAACATATTCTCTACTACACATAACAACCGAGGAATATTTTGGAAGATTCCATTTTTGTTGCAGCTAGATCTACCAGAATTGGCTTAAAGCCCAAATATGGTCTAACCTAACCGAGGCACAAAATTTCAGTTAGAGTTGCTGTAGCGTTTAGCAATCTTAAGATTGCATTTGTGTTGGTTGGACAGAATTTTTTTTTTTTTTTTTGCCATGCATGAAATATACATGAAGATATATGAAGACCTATTGTGTCATTTAGGTCTCAACATGTATTGAAACAGGCAAGCTAAAGGAAGTGTTTTTGTCAGATCAGCATACATTTATGCTGATGTTCACATGCCTTCCACATTTTGAAGACTGGCAAACAGAAAAGGAGCCTGTGATATGTAATATGTTCACCCCAGGGAACTAGTGAGTCGTTGATTAATAATTCTAACTTCCTGGGAAAAAAAAATCAACTTACTGTAGAGATTTAAAAAGCCTCAGTCAATTATTTTATTACATTTTTTGCACTGGAAAAAACGCTACTCTAGAAAAAAGTACAAACTGATTAAAAGAAGATGTTTTGGCTTGTATTAAACAAAAAAAAATGTAAGTGAACATTTTCGTGAAAATATGTCTTTAAATGAGATAATTTATTTAAAAATAAGAAAAAAATATTCCATAAAGATAGGGAGTTTTATTTTCTTGAAAATCTATCTTTTGCAGTGTGGGAATTTAAGTGAAAAAAAAGAAAAAAATAATTTGCAACCAAGTTTTCTTTTTTCCACCACAGAAAGAATCGACTTGAAGTAAACACTACATCTTGTAACTATTTTCACTACTTCTTCGATAAAATGAGAGCTTATTTTCAAGTTTTAACACATCTTCACCAAGGTTTCACATTAAACAATAAGACATACTGTATATATTTTTTTACACAGTTTCAGCTGTCCCGGTCGTTTGAGGCGCCTCTGAACGGACCACTTACAGAGAGGTTGGGTAAAAGCCTGGTTGGTGCGCTCCAAATGTCTCATCGTGTATTAGCAAAGTGGGGCATGAAGGTGGAAACTGGTCACATGAACAATATTAAGGTTTGACGTATCAGTTTTTCTTGCAATGATATTCTTGCCAGGATCTGGTCATTTAAATAAATTTTAATCTCATAAAAAGCACTTTCTTCGAGGCATCAATCTGCCCATTTACATTTAAAGGTCAAGGTTTTGTTTTTTTTTGGATTCCAAATCATCAACATCCACACTGTTTAGGAGACTCTCCAGACGGACTTCAGCTTGCATCCAGATGGGTCACCGGGGATTCATGGGGGTGTGGGGGCAACAGTTTCATAGCAACGGGCTGCGCTCATGTGGCGGGTGTGAAGACCTGCTGTCGCTTCAGTCTGCTGCCCTAGTCACGCTGGCCTGTCACGCAGGCTCTTTCATATGCGCACAACAGTACAGAACATTTGGACGTGCACCATACAACATGCATGAACACATGCCCTTGCTCGTACACACGCCCGCGTAAAACGACCACATTAAAACGCGCTCCAGTGCGCCTGGGGAGCTCTGCAGAGTTACGAGTAAGGGACGACGAGCGAACCAATCCACCGCCGTCTGCTATCCCCGCTCCACAAGGATGATATGATTAGCATTGGCTTTGAGTGTGCGCGCTGTTAGGGGAGGCAGCGACGCCTTTGGACACAAACTATCGTGTTTTAAAGTCGTCTGCTTGTTCGGACAGCGCTGCTAATGAGGCGCCTGCTCGGGATGCAGCGTTTCAAACTGGAGCTGCATCGAGTTTTACCACCAGCTGCGGCCTTCAGGGAGAGAGAATCCGACAGAAGATGGGAGAAATCAATCTGCAAGTGGAGATGTGAGAAGCACTACACGGCACAGTTTAATCCAGATCAGGTTAAGGATGAAATGGAAATCTGCTCCAGATGTTTGCTCTGATCTGCCAGTTATAGAGCTGAACAGATTTCGGCAAGGTTCGCTTGAATGGATGAGAAACATTTGATTTTAAATGAGTAGAAACAAATGTACTTGAAAACATTCAAAATTGATCTAGGAGATACCAACCTTTAAAAGCTTTTCTTTTTTTCTGCAAAAATGTGCATTTTAAAAAAAGCCCCTGACCTTTTTAAAGTTTAAAAATATAGAAATATTCATATATTTTTTATTTTTTATTCTGTGCTTTAAGAGAAATATTGGAGTACTGTGCTGCAGTGGGATAGACCTATAAAGACTCCTAAGGAAGTTCTGCATGGGAGTTCTTGTCAAATAAGAAAGGTGCAAACTAAAGAAAACATTTGGTCCTTGCAACGCCAGCTAAAAGAGACAAAAAACCCTCTGTTTTTATGGAATATGTTTTCAGCCTCTGAAGCGGGAAGGACACCTTTGGTAAGATCATTTATTCATTAGGATCATTAAAAACAACATTTTGCACTAAAAAGAGAAGCAAGTGTTGATTACAAACAGTTCTAAAGGGACATTTCCACTATAAAGCTAACTCCTCCTCTTGAATCTTCAAAGAATATCTCACCCTGTGTGCTTTTAATTTGAAGGCTGCTTATAGATTGCTGATCTAAATTTGCCAATATTTCTCTGTACTATAAACCACCACAGATTTGTACGAATGGATTTCCGCTGACCGTGAGTGCGTGCAGCGGGTTTAAACATTGATCTTACAGCGTGTGTGTTGGTGTGTGCGTGTCGTACCGCTGAGGCCAAGTTGCCTTCTCTCCGCGCTTTTCTGGGGCTCCTCCTTGTCCAACAGCTCACTGAACGGGTTGGGAGGAAGAGGAGCCATCTGCTCCTCGTCTGTGGGCATGTATGGCTGGGGAGGAGGAGGGGAAGACAGGGAGAGCAAAGGGGTGAGCGCAGGAGCACTGATACTTGTACATGCAGACAAGCAAAACACTGAAAGATCGATCAGAATTCATCTAACAATCCGAGATCTTCAGTTAAATTCGTACGTACAAATAAAAAGTTACAGTACACATGTCTGCTTTGAAAAAAATCATGCTCAAAATCAAACAGAACTATTTAACAACCCATGACAATACGTGAAACTCGTCCAAAATTAAATAGAAATCTGGTGCAAACAGATTTTAAAAATAAAGGTTGGACTCCAGGCACAGTTACATGCTGTGTTCCAAAATAAAACAGTAAAAAAAAAAGAAGAAATATGGGGACAGTATAAGAAATCCCAGTGCAAACATGGAAAAAAAGAAACATGAAAATGCTTGAAAATATTTACCGGTGCGCTTATCTGCCCCAGATCCTTTACGACACAAAATACCGACAAAGAAAAGGGAAGAAATGCAACCAAAGTGTCTGGGTAAGACTTCTTAATTCAACTGTTAAAAAAAACAAAACAATCTTTACTCTTGTGTTTCTAAGTAAAGCTTAAAAGAAGTTTCCTGCTTTCAATGCATACTTGTCTCCCCCTAGTGGCCTAATGAATTGATGGATGATAAACATTCGACTCAGTGAGACTATACAGCAGGGTGGCTTGTAAAACTCAGAGTCTCTGTGTCTATCCATGTGCATCTAGAATATCATCTTAGGGATTTTAAATACATAAATGTCAAGTTGCAGCCTTACTGGAACCACTGACCGCATTAGGACTGTAGATTTGAGCTGCCCAGCGACAGTCATTAACTCCCACCACACCCACTAAAGGTCATGGTTAAACGGGCCGCTTTTCAGTGAGATGTAGCCAAGCATATCGGTGAAAAGTTGAGAGGAACAAAAAAGTGAAAATTGACAACTACATTTTTGGGAGGACTGTGGAACGAAGCTCTTTCAAAAGTCTGAGGAAGATTCAAAGGATTTAGACAGGAGCTGGAGACAGTAGTGTCAGAGCACGTCGAAAAAGAGCTGGAGTGCTGCGCAGTGATCCAACGTCCTCTCATCAGATTAAAGTAAACCTTGTTTTTCAAGAGTCAAAGTCTGGATAAAGTGTGAAACATCACAGAGAGTCTATGCGGGATTGTAAAGAGGAAGACGAGAGAAATTGGAACGAGCGATGCAGATGAACTAAAGGGAGCCATTGAAGCTATTTGGGCTTCCCCAGCAGAACCGCAGGCTGATCTCCCCGATGTCGGCCTGCATTGATGCAGACGTTCACGCAAAAGGAGACCAGACCAACTTATGTGTTACACAATTTTTTGGACATATTTTATAGATGAATATTTCAGTGTTAAAAAATGATGGTTCATTTACATTCCAATTTCAAAGAAACTGATTGGGTTGCCCCTTTATGGAAGCGTATAACATTCACTTGGGGAGAAAAGAAAAAGCTCTGATTTTATGAAATAACTAGACAATTTCAGATTTTCTTTCAAAGCTACCTTTTCTGATTAAACAAGATACTTTTATAAATAAATTTAAAAAAAGCTGTGTTTTAAAGAAATAGCACAATAAACCGTGGGGCACTGATAATCCGATGGAGCAGTGGATCGGAACAGATGCAACATATTTCCTTAATTTAGGACAACAAAAAGGTTTTTTCTTGTATAAAATCTTGTTAATTCAGGAAAACAGAGCAGTATTTTCTTTTCTTTTTTTAAACTTGTCTTTTTCATTCAGAAGAAAGAGAAGTTTAGATTTTTTTTCTTTCCTGTGAATGCAATACTGCTCCGTAGTCCTCAGCTGTAAACCGCAGACATTAAATCATCAGTCCAAAACCCTATTAATAAATGGTGTGACGTTATAACTTTATTTATTATGAATCAATATAATCTATATAAAAAATAACTGAATCTCAAAAATAACAAAAAAAAATTAAAATAAATTCTAATTTATAGAAACTTAAAACATATTCTAACAACTCATAACAACAAATATTTTTTTAACTTAATAGTTATTTTATTTAAATAAAAAAGTGACGTCCCGATTTATTATCATGTATCCTCAGCTACCAGAGGATGACGGATTATAGTTACATTTAGATTTATGCTGAACAGAGAAGACAGTTACGTTTTTTAAACGCTTGCCTCTGCTGTGACTTTAACAAAAGTTGCCCATCAATTAAAGCTGTAAGGAAATGCATAAAAGTGAGGCACTTTAAAACCGTGATGTGAAACAGAAGCTGTGTTAAGTCGTTTCCCCATCATTGTCAAAAGGCATGAAGTGACTTTCCTCCAGAGCAGCAGAAAAATTAAAAATGACCACAGATGCACAGGCCTGTTAGAAAATATTTCTCACCTGTCGTGGCTGATCGACAGGAATGCCGGCGAGGAGCTGAGACCGCGGACCTGATGTCGTTACATCTAACCTGTTCTGCTCTCTGATCTGGAACGGGACAAAATGAAAACAAAGCCAACATGATCTCTGCGGGATTCTGAAGCATCTGAAACTACTGTTGTGTCTGGAAACAAAATTCAGAAAAATATATTCATAATTTTTTGGGGGATTTTGCTTAAAATATGAAACAATATTCTAACATTTAATGTTTTTTTATAATCATCTAAACCAAGGGGAGATTTCGCACTCACTCTTACTACATGCTTGCTCAGCATGAGGGATTGCTGTGGATGCAGTCTGCATAAATGAGGCACGGCTGCCAGTCACTGAGTGCAATCAAACTTTTCAACTCATTGCAATGTTTCTATGATTGAACTGCAATGACTGTTCTTGTAAAATGCCTTGAGAATCTGTTGTGAATCTGCAAAATATAAATAAAAATGAATTGAAATGAATACATTCAGCAGGGCAGATGAGTGCTAATCTTAAAGTTCATCTCGCCATTACCCACAGGGAGCAGCATGGTACATTCGATTCAGTATTTAAGAGAGGAAAAACTAAAAGGCAGTAAGGAAAACTATTAGAAATGTTTGCTCCATCCCATTGTCTAAATATTTTATCATTCCTTCAGAATGGAGAATTAAATTCCCTGACAGAGACAAATTGTTTTCAAACCCATTGTCTATGCTCAGTGGAGAAGCCACTCTGTTCAGTTCTGAATCGACTATTTGAATTAAGAAGTGAAAGTGACATAAAACCTTTCCTGTTCTTCTGCAGTCATGACAGAAACGTGTTCATCGGAATGTCACTGAGCGGAAACAAACTCCTGACTTTAGTCTTTCTAAATGCTCATCGTGCTAATACATCACCTTCCGGAAGTAGCCAATCGAAAGACAATAAACTCACTTTGTTCCTCTTCTGTTGCACCTCGCTAGGGTCTGTGTTTAGCGGAACGAACTGATTGGGGTCTTCAATCCGGATCGGAGTTCCCGTTTCATCCGCCCTCATCCACTGTGAGGAGCAGAAAATTAGTAGTGCTGTTCCCCCCACTAGATGGTGCTCTAGTACTGCACGGTTTAGAAGAAAGAGCCAAGCTCCTTGGACGCAGGAAGAGTTTTGTGCTCACCGTGGTTGTCCGGCTGTTGCAGCGCTCCTCCCCGGCCTCCACGCTGACCTTTGTGTAGCTGTTGGGGGAGTTGAGCCAGCGCGTCTTCTCCCTCTGCTGCCGCTGCTGAAGGAACTTGAAGGGCAGCCGCATGGCGTCACCGTCCTCCTCGAATGTGAATGCAGTAACGGTGGCGGGGATCTCCACCTCGCTCTTGTGCCTCGGCTTCTCCCGAACGATGGGGTGTCGGTAGGCGTAACCCGTTCTGTAGCCCTGAGGCGCAGGAGAAAATGCAAAGTATGTTCTCACATCTGAAAATGTTTGGGTATGCATATACAGTACCTCCAAAGCTTTGGAAACCGACAACCTTGGGAAATCACGTCAGAGCTGTACGACTACAAAAAATAAATAAATCCATTAATCAAATTTTCTGTTAAAGAAGAGGTAATATTTGGTCAATCCACCAAGAGCGTAACATCTTATTTTACAAGCATACTTTACAGCTTGATTTTAGTTGGACTTTTAATTGAGGTTAGCTCTGGGACAGGGTGAAATAAAAAGGAAGTATTAGAAACTATTTTTTCACCACTTGAAATGTCTTTTTAAGAAAACGTTGGTATAAAAAAAAAAGGCTAAAAATTGGACATTTCTTGAAGAGACTAAAGGCAGCAGATTTTACTGATTAAACATAACTAACACAAATTAACAGCTGTAAAATATAAAATTACCATAAAACTAAAATTTAAAGTAAAAAATCAACTATTTTTTTGTGAATTTATTGCAGATTTACCACATTTTAAGTATCTGTTCATGGTACTGGTTAACTTTAACCAATACATATGAATTAGATGGTATCGAGGCCAATACCCGATATCAGTATCTGTGCATCCTTATACAGAATAATTGGAGATTTAATTTTTAAGCTACATTGCCCAGCCCTAAGTCTTGTGGTTAGTAAAATACTTCCAGTTTGCTCTAAGTCATATAAGGGATAGATGAAGAGGAAAGGCAGATGAAAACAAATCCTTATGACCAGCATACAAACAGGATACGCACAACCCCACCCCCATAGTGAAACATGGTGGTGGCAGTATCATGAGAAGATGTATAGAGCTAAAAAAGGGGCAATCCAGGAAGAAAACCTGCTAGAGGCTGCAAAAGACTTGAGGCCAAGGCAGGGATTCACCTTCTGGCTCTACAGCGACTAAATATACCGCTAGAGCTACACCAGAAATACATATTCATTTGTTAGAGTGGCCCAGCAGAAGTCTACACCTAAATCTAATATTAGAATCTCTGACAGTTTTAAACAGCATAGAATGGCTGACAACATCACTTCAAGAAGACTTCAAGCTTTGTCTGAAGAATGAGGTGGATTTACTTGGTAAACATAAATGCACACAGCACTTTTCCGAGTATTTAATAAAGGACAAATCTAATCTTATTTCCATTCTACAATCATATGTTGATTTCTATTCCTCTGTCACATAAAGCCCTTAAAATAAACACTGAACGTAAATAGGTAAATTACAGGGAACTGAAAACTTTCAGCACCCACTTTATTTTTACAACTGTCTAATCTACAACAATTGAGCGATATTTAGTTTGGCATCACCTTCCTGAGGTCAGTGAAGAAGCTGCAGGGTTTCAAGCACCAAAGAGGACAGACTCTGAGCTATTTCCTCTCATGCCCGTCTGTCTCCTTCCCCGTCTACTTTTGCCCTCCTCTTCATCCCCATTTCTCCTTCCCACATTCCCATTTCCTCTCGCTCCGTCACGTCACTCCTGTTTTTCAGTCAACTTTCCACACGCAGCTTTTATTTTCATCCGCGCCCCCGCGGTCGAAGCTGACCTTTCAACTCGACTTCGTCGCCCAGCAGAGAACTTTTATCCGGCAACATCCTGCTTTGCGCGCAGACGTTTCAGCACACTCGCAGCTGGGAGCCTGAAGAGATAAAGAGGAGAACGGCTCCTCTTCTGTCGCCCTTCTTCCTCGTCGCAGCCGTGGCCGCTTGAGCGAAGAGCAACAGCTTACACAGAATCTATGAGTCAGGCGGATGAAGGACAGCTACAGATATTGTGCTGTTCATCAAGCTGAGAGGCAATGGAATGGTGGGCAAAATGTCGAAAAGTAGAAAAAGTCAGATGGAAACAGAAAGGGGGTGGAGGGAAAAATAAGGGAATGAACAAAGTACAAACTCTACATCACTGAATCTCTGCTTGCAGTCGTTGTGTCCTCGGGCAAGACACTTCACCTGCCTCGCCTGCTGGTGGCGGTCAGAGGACCCGCTGGTTGTGTGAGCGTCACCCACCCCCAATACTGTGTGAGTGTGTGCATAGATGGGTGAATGTCTTCTGGACTAGATGAAGCTCATTTTTACCATTTAGCTGGTTTGACAGATTTTCAGTCCCGACTATTTATTGCTTCATCAACTTTCTGGATTTTTTTTTTTTTTATATAAGAGCCGACAGTTGACTGATATTTTATCCTGAATGTTACTTTTTATGTAACCTGAAGGTGGTGCTCTTTTACAACACCGTGCCACTGATGGCAGCAAACAGGTCTTTCGTAGAGCTTTTGATTTCTGGACTGCTGTGCCTCACTTCCTGGAGTGATCATGCAAGAAAATAAATATGGACCACTGACCTGAGCACCTTCTTCCACATTTGCTGTATTCTCTCTATTGCTTATGGTTTTCATTAGTCAACACTCTTCAGATTTGTGGATTACATGACGAACAGTTCTTTTGTGAACAGAGCTGTGGGTCACAACAGTTCCTACAGGGTTACTTGGCTACTTAGATGGCTCGTTTGTTCTGTGAGAACCTAACCCTGCTTTAAAATTCTTTTCTACTTTATCCCTAATTGATATCATGTGTTTCTTGGTATTCATGATGCCGTTTGTCCATTACTATTCTCTACAAAACATATAAAGCCTTCACAGAGCAGCTGGATTTTTACCTAGATTATAATACACACAGAAGAGTACGCAGAAATTGTAGCCAAGTAAGAGTAGCACTATTTTTAAATTAAGATGTGGGGAGATCAGTGTCCATAGACATTTTTCTCGGGCTGAGGTTATCATCAATAGACGATTGGTGCCAAGAGCTTTTCAGCGACATTGTAGTACATTATACATATTGTATATATTAATATATGTTATATTATATGTTGTATATTCTATACATTTCTACTCACGTAAAAGTAACAATTACTCAAGAGTTAAAAAGTACTGTATTCATCAGATGGAGGAAAATATAATTTTACGAGCAAATCCTGATTCCATTCAAAATGTTCCAATTTAAAGCTTATAAACGCTTTATATATATATATATAAAATATATAGCCATATACACAATATGTATATACATACAGACTACAATATGTAGTCCTATAAGGTTTGTTTTTTTCCTATGAAGTTTCACTTCAACGTTTGTGTCTAGGTCTGGTGCATTTTGCTTTAAACACTATTCTTCATTCAGTGAAGTTACTCTCAGTGTGTAGGCATGCATTTTACTCAAGGAAGAGATACTTCATATTACTCTCATCAAAGTAAAAAGTATGATACTGTAAAATTACCTCTAACAGTATCCCCCCCCCCCCCAAAAAAAAAAAAAAAAAAAAAAGCTTACTCAAGTAAATGTAACTACTTACTAACCTCCTCTGCATGCATGTGGATCATATTTACTAATTAGTTGACATCTGAAGGTCATTGGTGTAGTGGAGCTTAAGTAGAAGACTGTAATTGCTTTTGATTATGCGTATAAAAAAGTGAATGAGTTTGGCATGATTTTTTAAAAACTTTTTTTAGTTTTGTATGATAGTGAATATTGAGTAGCTCTTTGTATTTTTCCCGTTTATGCATTTATGTGTACAATGTTTCTCACTCATCTCGACGAAGAGAGCAGAGATGTTGTACCTCAAATTCCCGCTTAATTAAAATGAAGTAAAGCTTCAGCACCTGCACCAGGCTTGCCAATGAATGTGGAGGACGATGCAGAGTTTTCATCTTATATCTGATGCCAAACAAGTCGCCAGACTCACCAGATTATCCAACATCCTCATCAGAGACTCAAACTCCAGCTCTCCGATCTTCCACTTGTACTGCCCGGCCATGTTGACGTCCGCCGCCGCAGCCACGGCAAACACTCGAGATTTGTACTTGTCCGGGTCCAGCACTATGAGGTTGTCCACCCCTCCAGCACATGAGATGGCATTCACCTAGAAAAAACAAAACAAACAAAAAAAACGCCACGTGTTTGGGTCAAAAATAAAATAAAATGTATGAGCATCTGTTGCCGACCGACATCTCAGATTTTATATCGTACACCTAAATTGTAGCTGGGCTTAATTCTGAACAGAGGAGAGACGTGGTTTAACAAAACTAAAGATGAGATATCAAGGAATCTATCAGTAAAGCAGCTCAGAACATGAGGAGCAGGATGGACGGCGAACACGTCCTGAGGGATTTATTTGTAGAACTTAAGCTGGGCTTTGCAAGATGGATTAATGTTTTTCTCTTGCTTGACAGGATGACAGTCATTTGGGAGATCTGGTGTGCTGTATTACAGAAGAAGTGAAGGAGGGGCAAGTTGTTAGCTCAAATCCACCACATTCACTATATATATAACAAACCAAAGATTATTCAAAGAATGAAATTTAATGTATTGGTAAGTTCTGTTCAGTTATAACATCGGTGGACCCTCATCTGCTTCAATCTGATTAATAAAAACAAGAAAATAACTTACAGCCACAGTGCAATATCATTTATAAACGGAACATTTTAAAATGTGGTTACATTACAACTGCAAACCTGAATGGTCTGCAATGACCACCACACATAATTTTCCTTTCAGTTTAAAATTATGCATTGAATAAAAAAATTAATAAAATAAAAAATATTACAGCATTGGTGTCCAGCTCCAGACCTCAAGGGCCCCTTTCCTCTCATTGAATGAGTCTCTGGAACAAAACAGCCAAATCAAACGGTCCAACTACCTCCACAGTATGGCGGAGGCCTGCTGATGAACAATGATTTGATTCCGGTGTGCTGAATAAGGGACAGAACTAGATCCTGGAGGATCTCTGCCCTTGAGGACTGACTTTGAGCACTTCTCCATTAAAGGTTGAACATGGAATATTTTGATGAAAAGCTACATAAAAAATAATAATTAAAAAAAAAAAACAATCCAGAAGGCTTTTAGAGGGGTGAAGAATGAAAGTACAACATTTCCGTAAAACAAATTATACTTGAATTAAAATATAATAATATGCATATATATATTTAAAGCGGGCACGACAATGACATTATGTTTACATCTACAAGACAGCAGCTGCCGCGGGTTGCAGGTTAACAGATACGGTCTCTATCATCCAACAATATGGTCTGCACAGCTCGGCTTGCACTGAGAAAGATGGTGGACTCAGCAAGTCCAGCAGCGGCTTCAGAGTCCCGTAGATATTGTTATCGGTCGTAGGAGAGAAGTGACCGCAGAAGAACAGAAACTTGAGTAGTTTTGGGTGAAGTCAACAGTTGATGGACCCAAATAAAACATTTATACGGCATCAAAAACACGCGGAAACTGCGATTTTCCTCCTGGATCGGTAAGCTAACTCACTTGCTCATTTTGCAAACGTTAGCTGCCAGATAAAAATCCTCCAAAATTATATTTATCACTGGACACAGTGCAGCGTATCGGCAACAACCAGGCAACCCATCAGCTAGAATGATGTTTTTAGTCTTACAACTCCAATCAAGATAAACTAGATGTCGTTATCATGCTCATGTTCAATATCCAACCTTTAAAGCTTATGGTAGATAAAATATGGAAAAAAAAACATATAATACTTTTCCTCTTTTCATGAAACTTCTAATATATTAATTATAAGACGGTGTTTTGCCAACACTGTCCACATAGCAAGAGATTAAAACTGTACTGGTTGTTTTTCAAACAGTCTGAGTGGGACAATATGAAAGCAGCTGGTACGAGATTAGATTTCCTGGGAAAGCTGCCGTTCTGCTACTCGGCTCAATGTACGCAGAGGCTGAGGGGGAGCTGGGAATGTGCAGCAGGTTCGGCTTCTAACTGTGCCTACCTGGATTTCGCAGGCATACTGGGCATTGTAGATGTAGTGAAAGGCCTCTTCGATGGTCTCCCCGAGAGCGACCACGCCGTGATTTCTCAGCACCAAGATCTGCAGCAGGCACAGAAATAAAAACGAAATAAAAAAACTGTAGGTCAAAGAGAGGGGGGTGGGGGCGGAGGGATTTGTTGGGGGATTTGTTGGTGTAGCATGCTTCAGTTCAGAAGAGCAAAAAATGATGAATTACCCCGAACAGCGGATACTCCCACAGGATGCACCGCTGCTTCCCATTTTAAACACACCCTACTCTGTTAGTCTCCTCTTTATTTTCTTAACTTGAGGTTCCAGAAACAGAACTTCCTTTGCTTTAGGTATTTTTAAAACTACAGATAATACTTGGATCCAGAGATTTAAAAAACAGTGAGCACAACCCAACCTTCGCTGTCGGGCCGAGGGCTTTCTGCAGCTCTCTGCGCTCCTCCTGGTCATCCAGGCTGCCCTGGTAGTTGTAGTAGGCGATATCTCCCAAGATCAACGCCTCCTGGGAGATGGGCAGGATGCCACACTTCATAGATGACACCTAAATTGGAATAAAGGAGAGGAAATGAGAGACAGATCATCTGGAAGGCGTAATAGAGCTTCATCATACATTTCAGCCGTCCGACTTTAACCCGCACACTTAGCCTACAATTATTGCCTTTCTTTGCAGTCTCTATGTTCATAAAGTCCTTTGCTACAAGGATGCTAAGATGAGAACCAGTGAAGTGTAATGTGCACTTACAGCGGCTGTGGCAGGAGTGTGCACGTGTATGATGCAGCGGATGTCCGGACGCATGGAGTAGATGGCGGCATGTGGGCTGAAACCCGCAGAGTCGACCCGCAGGTTGGTGGGGCCCTGCTCGATCACGTCCCCAATGATGTTCACCTTCACCTGACAGGATGAGGAAAAAGAAAGAGTCAGCGGATCATGCACATTATATAGGCTTGATATAATTCATCTGCCGTTTCTCTGGTGTCTAAATGTATTACAAAGATCCCTCAAAGAAAACGAGACTGTACTGGATGCTGCAGGTCTGTGTATCTGTATCTGCAGCAAAGGGAGCAATTGATAAAACAATGTTCGACAAAAGTTTATGAAGCAGGAGATTTACTTTTTTCTCAAAGTATTAAATGAAAAAATGATCAACGACAAGTTATAGTCGTACTAAAACAGAGGAAACAAGGTAACATCAAGTCTTCTATGGTATTCTATAAAAACATTCTGTTAAAAAAAGAATGTTTTCTTGTTAAATGTGTAGAAATTAAATACATTTTGTGTCTTTTTTTAAGATTTAGCTAAAGAAATACATGGCCTACTTCAAAAAGTAAAGCACATTGTTTGCAGCTAAATAAAAAAACAAAACAAAAAAAACATGTTTTGCGAGCAACAAGCTGTTGTTGAATATCCAAGCACATATCCCAAAGAAGCAGATAGAAAGAACTGGGATATTGTTGCCTTTATTGTTAGAAACATGGTTCATTTTAGAGTTACAGTGGAGGTTTGAAACAAATAGTGAAGCAATGTCTGTTATAGGGGGGCAGGTTCCTTTAACCTAACATCATGTTAGCATTGCCAAGCAGAAATCAGTCGCTGTTAAGATAAACAGAAACTGCAGCATCATAAACATTGTATAGTGGCTTCAGATGGACACATTTATAGTAAAGTCGCCTAGACAATGAGTAAATGTGTAATCTCAAACGTCACAGATGAGCGCCAGGGACACATACATTAGAACATCTCTGCTAGTATACTTTGGAGTTAGTTACTGCTAACTTTTCTTTGAGCTGGTTTAATGTGGGCTACATAAACATCTGGACAGCTCTACTGAGAGGAAGGCAGAGAGGCAGAGGGAATAAATGTGGATTAAGTAAAGGAAAATGAAATATGCCCACTCGTCAGCTACAAAACCAGATACGCTCCCATTTAACAAAGGTATTAAAGCAACTCAATGACATAAATCAAAATTAAAGAGCATAACGACATAAATTGCATTATCTGCTTCTCTAGAGGATAGCAATTGGAACACCGCCAGGAAAACTAACATAATCAGGGAATGGGCATGATGTCCTTTGCATGGAAAACTTCATTACCAGTCAATCAGTAGTTATTACATTACCTGACAGAGGAGATTCAAAGGGAAAGATAGTAGGGGAAAGTGAGTCAGAATGAAGAGAGACGGAAAAGCAAACATCTAAACCTGCAGGAGCAACAACAAAACTGATTGCATATTCCTGCTTACAATAAAACCAAAACTGTAAACTCTTCTTTCTTTTTTTTCCTGGAAACATCACACATCACACATTACAGTAACTGCATGTTTCTATGAAGCCTTCCAGAATTGTCCAGCCCATTTTCCTTTTTCACAAAGCCCAACAATACAGAGAAAGCCATTCATCATTCAGTCAGAAGTGAACAAATAATGCCTAATACAACATAGGCAAAGTGGAGCAGCAAGGAGGATGTGCTGGGATTAAGAGTGCTGAATGTGTCCAACTATCTTTTTTTTCTCTTTCTTTTTTTTACAAAAGGCTCAAAAACTCTGAAATCTTGTAGAAACTGCTTCAAAATGTTTATCATGCTAAATAAAGAGGGAGAACGACCTTCAAAATGCCTCAAACTCAAAGTTGATAGTAAAGTCTTTCCGCTTTGTAACTTTTCTATGTTATTGTCTGCATTTTCATGATTTAAATTGTGATTTTTTTTCTTGGCCTTTGAATTAAATTTTTTCTAACCTGTCAGTGTTTTTTGTTATTAAAGTGACAGTTTGTAGTTTTTGCAGTACATCTTTGAAAATAGTCATTAAAATGCTATCTAATAATAATTACGTAAAGCACATTAATTGCAAAATATTGCCGATATTGTAAAATATTACTTTAAAAATCAGTTTTAAAATAAATAGGCGCGGGTCCTCTTTTCAGGGGAAAGCCATATTAGATGACGTCTTTACTTCTACAAGAGCCCGGACGGACAAAGCGCACAGAACACAACCGCTATTAAAACATTGATTTCTCCTCAAAATGCAAAAAAGTTTCGCCATAAATACATTTTTACCTCTTCTCTAGTTCCAAGCGATGAAAGAGAGACTGATCTGCTCGTCATGTTGCTGCAAATAGATAATTCTCAGGGAATTGAGCGTTTGAAAACAGCACTAGTTGGACCTCCGTTGTTGATTTTCCTACTCGAAGACACAGATACCGCATGCTTTTGATAATTTAGGTATGCACTGCCCCCTACTGGCCGAAAATTACACACTTTGCCTTTATTATTATTATAATATTTTATTTGTAAATTTTCAATGTAATAGACAGGACAACAGACAGACTTTGACATTATAAAAAAAACCCCATCACTGGCTCAAAAGAAGATAAACATAGACAAGTTCATGCAATGATACATGTTAATTTCTGGTGTCATCTCCTTTAAACAAATGATCTTATTCTGCCAGTGGCACGATTTTTAAACGATTTATAGCTACACTTTGGTCAACTTTAGACTTTTACACAGTAATTTATGTGTTATAGTGAATTTTATGTTTAAAACGACACATTTCTTTTTGTTTTCAAATATCTGTACCTTTTTATCATTGTTATGATTACTGCATACCAGTGTGCCTTTTGGCCAAATCTCCCTTGCAAAAGAGATTTCATATCAAGGGACTTTCGGGTAAAATAACACAAATAAAATAAGTAATTAAAAATGCATGTTTGCCTTTTTAATTATTTTTTTAACAATTGCACACCTTAGGCCTTGAATCAGACACTGCTGCTTCCAGCTAGAAATAGTGCTATTGATATTATCTATTTTTTTGGGTATGTCTCTCCTCTGCGATTTAATCAGTAAGATAAAAAAACAAAACGAAAGAACAGGTGAGTCAGTTTCAACCGTAACTACGTAATATGTCCCAATCACATGGTTTCCTGATTCCTCCCCTGGAGGCATTGATCAACAGCTGATAACATCGCAATGATAACACCCCAGACCTAAAGTAAGTTCGTTTATTAAATGTTGTTTTCTGGTGTTGTAACTTTGAGCTTAAAAAGCTGAATTCTTTTTTTGTTTTGTTTTTCATCTAAAATTTTTTCTCTTAGCTGCAAATCAGTTAGAGACGTCTAAATATAATGAAGCACTGAAGTTCATACAGTCCATAGATTCTGCCGTTAAGAGGTGATTGTTGGTTCAAGCAGACTCTAAATCCTGGAATACACCCTGTCTGATGCTCAATCTTTCCACTTTTATGTAGATGTTTGACCAGATGACGTTCTATTGATCCTCCACCCACCCAGAGGGAGGTAAATGGTACCAGCTGAGCATAAATAACTGCCATCATGTTCATCTCCACACAGACAACTGGCAGGCTGTTGTGCATGGATTTAATTACTTTACAGGTCCAAAACATTTGTTTCTTCTGTTTGTCAAGCTTTTTTAAATTGCTTCCCGTCAGTCAAAAACAGCGAGGAACGCCACCTTTCTAACAAAAAACAATCAAATGGACAGAACGCACCTAAAAAGTGACGTAGCAGAGTACAGAAAGGTGAAAAAAACACTGTGGCCTGGTTATGCCTGATCGAATAATCAATAAGTTAAAAAAATTCAGCAAAGACAGATGGTAGAGCTTCAATTTAGAGAAGCTATTGACTGGAACAAGATTTTCATTCCATGATAAACTTAAAAAATAATAGTAATTGTGGTTTTATTATTTTAATAAGAAATAAAATATAAACATGATATAATTAGCATTACTTAACTCAAAATCAATTATTACAACTGCAAATATTTAACTAATCTTTATCCAATATAGCATGTACTTATTTTTTATACTGGTGACGGAACAGCAGACTTTTTATTGATTCTTCCAAGTCTAGAATTTCCCAGTTGACATTTTTAACATTGTGGGGTTTTTTACGTTTAAAACATAAATAAAAGAGGCTTCTTTTATTTATTTTTATTATATGAAGGTGGCACTTTTTGCACGTTTAATATTTTTCGAGTGAATATCTGTGCTTATTTCTTTTGTTATGCAATAAAGGTAATGCTTCACAGTAAAATTTGTTAAATAAAAGCAAATAGGATGGATTTATGTGACACGGGCTTTGTACGTCATAAGCACCAGAGTTACCCGAAAAGCAGCATTTTACCTGCAGTCCATGAAAAGACAAAAAACGAGTGATGGCTGGCGCTTCTAGAGTTTTCACATCATGGTCGTGATGATGGAAATATTTCCAAAAAGCCGACATTGTTTGTCTTGTAAGCAAGATAATTTTATCAGCCCACAGTGACCTGCAGAGTGTGGAAAGGGTTATGGAGAGTTTACTACATCCCTGAACAGCTGGAGGAAACTTTGGTCACCTCAGAAGTTTCACTGACATCTCATTAAAGGAGCTGTGAACGGTAGGAACAATACAATGGGATATTTTAGTGTGTTTGAAATCTCGATGCCAAGCTCTGGCTCGCTAATAAACGATATCTATCATTAAGTTCGAATCAGCCAACTTTTCTTTTGTCTGAAACGTTCAGAGGATCATGCAAAAGTATTTTTTTTTTTAGCTTTCAACCATGTTCTGATGCAATTTTCTCATAAAAAGCCAGCCAGAGGGATTTTTGTCTGAATACAAACAGTTCTAAGTAATTCTCCTGAATCTTGTGCTCTAAGCAGCTGCACCACCCAAATGACTGACTCAATACATAGTGACATAGTGCAAATTAAACAGGCACTTCAGCTCGCGCCAATTCCAACAATAAAGACGCTTGATATAGTGGCCATAGCAGTAAGTAAACGCTAGCTACATGCTAATGCTAATGTGTGTTAGCCATTTATGAAGCTGCTTTTGTGAAGTTATTACAGCATTTTGAAGTTATATTGATGTGTTACATCTTAGAACTATTCTTCATTTTGAAGAAAAAAGATTTGGGTTCTGTGATTGGACTGGACTCCAATGGTTTGGGCTCCGTCTACACTCTACTACTGATAAGAAGCTAGTAGCTTTAGCTGCTGAAATCAGCTTGTTTGACCCGGTGTTTATACAAAAAATAAACCAAAGTTCTTAGCCATTAATCTGATAAAGTTTCATGAAATGTTAAAAATATAAAGAGCATCTCAATAAGCCTTTAAATTACTGACATATTTTGAAAAAGTATAGCTATAATGTGGCTTATAATATTACTCGTTTATGCTGCTCAGACCAGTGCTCAAGGCTACGTCATGAAGTGGGCGGCACTCACGGGGAGGGGGGAGGCAGGATTATAGTGAAACCAAGTATCTTACTTCTGGGCCGACGAATAACTAGTATGTCAGGATAAATTAATACTACAAAGCCAACAGTAACATTTTATCATGTGCCTATCTCAGATGTTGAAAGATGGAGTGTGGACCAAGCTCACAACCTAGCAACTTTCTTTCTCTCTTTATCTCTTGACCCTGATGCAACCTCCGGAGTCTTTTCTTTTTCCGGATGACTTCCTCTTAATCAATCTCCATGGTTCTCTAACTCAACCATGTAACCGGAGACCTCAACGCATCAAAACAGGCTTAAAGAGGAGAAAGAAAGGAATGAGGGAGGAGATTAGAGAAAGAAATAAAGACAGCAGTGAACAAAAGGCAGAAAAAAAAACGAGCGCAGAACCACACTTCTGACAGAGCTACACTTCATCATTTTGTCCCGGTTTTCTAAATATGTTGCCTTCTCTCTCATGCAAAGAGTACTGCTAAACTAAAGTGAAGATGAATGTGTCTTTTATGCAAACAGATCTGACCCAATACATTTAAATGTATTTTATAGATTAAGGCTTCCAGAAAATTAGCTACACAGATAGAGTCCATCAATTAATTGTGTGGAAATGGCTTAAGTAAGTAAGTAAGTAAGTAAGTAAGTAAGTAAGTAAGTGTAAGTAAGTAAGTAAGTAAGGAAGGAAGGAAGGAAGGAAGGCAGGAAGGAAGGAAGGAAGGAAATTTTATTAACAGTAAATAGCACTCTGTCAACAGAAGGCCATTTAAGGTTTTTTACATGGTTATAGAAATGTGAAATAATACCTTTAGCAAAAACACTAATAAAAATTATGAAAATTAAAAACAGACAAAAGCAATATCTGTAATTAAACAGAATGAACACAAAAGTAATAAAAAGAAAATGTATGTGAAGAAAATGGAAATAAATGAGGAGCAAAGGAAGAAAGGGGGGAGGAAGGAGCAAATGACGGATGGGTGGAAGGAAGAAAGAACGAGGAAGCAAAGATGGAGGGAAAAAGGAAGTAAGTGAGGAGCAAATCAAAATAAGAAAATAAGTGTCAAAAGAAGGACAAGGAAAGAAGCATTTGGTAAAACACTAAATAGGAAAGAAAATTAGGAAGGACACAGTGAAGTGATGAAACTAGGACAGTCGGAAAGACCTAAAGAAAAAGAGGCAGGGCATGGGGAAAGAAGGAATTTATTAATTATAAGAAAGAAAGATTCATTATGGCAACGAAACACAGAAATATTTTTTTCTTTTCTATACAATTTTTCTTTTTTCTCTTATCAAGTCCAGGGTTACGCAAAAATAAAATTCCATACTTTTTGCTCACTACGTACAAACTTCTCATATCATCTAAATTAGAAGGAACGCGACAAGCTGGAGTTCACCTTTCTAAGCCACTAAAAAGGTCGACTGTCCAGCACCTGCAGAAGAAACTTCATCAGAGATTAGATCACTGTGTTCCAATTCGTCCAGCAGTTCATACAGAGAACATAAAGGTAAAGTGTAAAGGCATCAACACGTTGATCTTTATGACCAAGAAATCAATAATACTTATGTTCCCAAGTTTGGTACTTCTGAGGAAGATCAAATAAAACGGAATACTTGGACTAAGGTTTATAATCCAGGAAAAAACAGAAAACAACAGCTTAAGTTAACCAACAAACACCTGACTGTAGATACTCAGATGTTGGAGATAAAAGATAGGCGACCTGCATTCTTTGAACCGAAAGCAGAGCTAAACTATCCTCTTCCTGTTTGTATTACCTGATGACAGACCAAAAAAACAAAACAAGCTACAGTCTCACTAATGTCAACAGGAGCCAGTGATTCTGAATATGACAAATATAGACAGACGCCTTCTGTATATGAAAGATTCATATCAGGTCTGGCTGACATTTCTTATTTTGTGTAATCAGACAAAGTAAGGACGTGAAAAGCACCACCAGGTTAGCAGCAGCGACAACTACAGAGGAGACGATACAGTAACACTTAACACCAGATTTAATTTTCTCCTGTTTCTTACCAGGTTTGATGCAGAAGCTTCAGCAAACGACAGACCTCTGGGGATGATGAGTATGTGGTCTTGCTCTTTACTCACTCGGCCCTAGAGGGAAATGACACATTTTGTTCTTAAAGAAGGAGCAATAGATTAAAATCGTTCTAAAATGACAGCCTAATCTAGATACTAAAGATATCCAAAAATCCATCCTTAAATTTCATTTTAATTGGTTAAAAAGATCTTGTTTTAGGAAATAAGTGTCTTCTCTACAAATCTTGTTAAATAAATAGGTCTTTTCTTTCTTTCTTTTTTCTTTCTTTTTTGTACTTTTTCACTATGCTTCTTTGAATTGATGAGAGGTTCTGCGGACTTTAAATGCTGCAGCTTTAGGACACAAAACTGGAGGAAAAAAGGATCCAGAATAATCTTGCCAGCAGGCATTGAGCAGGATGGGTAAAAGCGGTGAAAGAAATCTCAAAACTCACTTTTGGAGAACTGCAGCAAAGAGTGACAGTGTCCATAGTAACCATTAGATACCAAACAAGATTCATTCACCCCTTTTTGTTGATCCATTCATGGGTTCCACCCACTCTATGACCTTGGACGAATAACATGAAGCACCTACCTATACCAACTGTTCCTACAAATATTTCTGAAAGAACGGGGCAGGTGCTCAGTGAAGTCCAGCATGGTCCCCTTGATAGGATGGAATATTTACGACTGAATATCACACAGGCCACTGTTGGTGGTATTTCTACTAAACTGAAGTGACTGGAACAACAATGAGTCAGCTTTTCAGATTTGCTCCAGAAAAAAGCAGGGAGAGATTCACTGAACGGGGTTGTCTGGCCGAGCAGCCGCGTCCATGTGCAATCTAAGTCAGATGCAGTGGTGTAAAAATAACACTGTGGATGCATCTTCTGGAGTAAGAATCATGTAACACCTTTTTTTTTTTTTTTTTTTATTATCTATTTTTTGTCCCACGGTTTCCCCCCCCATTATTTATCACCCAGTGTCACTACCTAAGTACAGTCCTGGGCCTTCCTCTCCCTCTGTCAACCCCGGGAGGGCCCTGCACTGAGCTCAAGCCTCCTTCTTGCCTGAGGAGTGAGCAGGCCCTTGTTTTCACCTGAAGGAGCAGGGTTTCCCAAGCTGGACATACCGCCTGGAAGGATCACGTTATTCCAGCTAAATCCTCCCCAAACCTTCAGGCGCCCCGGTCAGCCAGGAGGAGGCAGTATACAGCCCAGGACTGGTGCATGTTTTTGTGAGAGTAGCTCACATTAGCTATTCGAGGGAACACGGGGCGAACATGCAAACTCCACACAGAAAGGCCCATGCACCTCTACCTGACAAACCAACAGACTCGATGGATGGAGTCAGGGCTTGGCAGCATTGTGTTAAGCGTAAAAATTTCGAGGAGAAATTATAGCGTGGAATGGTTTTTCCAGTAGTTGGGCTCACAACCCTTTGGTTCCACTAAAAAAGGAAAAGGAATACTTCTGCATACCAAGGCATTTAAAAAAGTTTCATGCTCCCGAATTTGTGGGGAAAAGATTCAGGATCGCTCCTCCTGCTTCAACAAGACTGTGCACCTCTGCAGAAAACAAGGTCTATGAACACATGGTTGAGCAAGTTCGGCATGGAAGAACCTGATTAGTCTGCACAGAGTCCTGACTTCAATCTGATCAAAAACCCTCAATAGAGGCTACCACTCATCTCCAGGAGAAAGCTCAAAAACTCCCATAAATACTACATAAAACCTGGTGGAAAAGCTTTACAGAAGAGCTGAAGCTGTTATTGGGGGCAAAGGCTGATCCAATATATTAAATAGAATGGATCAGGAAGGGGATGTCAATCAAGTTCATTTGAGTAAAGTCACATGATTAAACAGTTTAGACAATAAATTGTTTGCACATGTTGAGGAGCTGTTTGAGAGACATACACAACGGAACAGTTTCCCGTCCTACCATTACTAACGCAAATACTTAATATTTGTTTAGCCGTACTGGAAACTTGTGAAATTGTTGGGTAATACAAGGGTATTTTGAATATAAAAATCTTGCAACTTCTGCCTGACGTTGATCCTGACCTGATATTGGGTCGTCACAGATTCTTGCAGAAGGAACACAATCCAAAATGCTGACATGGTTAAATAGACCTAAAATCAACCTGCCGGTTACAGTCTTGATGATCTAAATTAAATGCACTAAGAAGCCTCTCTTTGTCTGCTCCAGCTTTATGAAATGCTATAGTCGAGAGTGATGGCAAAAATGACCTTTACAAATTTTTTGTAAGCATTGGTTAAATGTACTCAATTTAACAATATATTCCTACTGATAGATTCTGCTACTCTGATTAGGATTCATCTTTTTACACGCGGTATGTGTTCCTTCCGTGTTTGCTCGTCTTACTGTGATGTAAGAGTTGGCGAAGTGCGCCCAGCTGAACAGGTCCACCAGTCTGTAGAGGCTGGCCAGTTTACAGCGCGTCAGCTTCTCGCCTTTCACCATAGAGGAGGATTCCACCCCGTACAAGTCGTTGATGGGAGTCACCATCCCCAGGCCTGAATGATCACAGTTAAATCAGAGGGGAGGAAAGAAAAAAAAAATGTGGGTTATAAATGTTGTTTGTGCAGTTGAGGCGCTTTTAGGAAGAAAAATGAACTTCAATCAGGAACAAACCCTTCTGAATACATCTGGATATTTATCTACGGAACCATCTGGCTCCACACTAGAACCCTAAATTACTCGACCCCGACCCCCTCCTCGCCCGTCAGGCTGAGTATCTGTTAAGGACGATCTAAAATGAGCCGCTACATTGCCTTTGACGTCTAATTCCGCATTAGCTGTGCATTCCTTCGCTTTGATTGGAAGCAGACTTCACATATGGACTCTTGGACGAAACTCACAGAGGCGGCTCAAAACCCGGTGAAGTATTCCCAGCTCTTCCGGAGTCTGGAGTTGGGCTGTCTAAGAGCATTAATGCCCTGAAGCGTACTGTACAAAGCCTGTGTTTGGATATGGATCTCTTTTCTCCCAAAACTGATGCTGTGACGTTTTTCTTTTTTGTTTTTTGAAGCCGTTCCAAAGCGGTTGCTCTGTGGGGCAACCACGGCTTGCTCTTGTGAAGCCTTGTGTCTAGTTCCCCAGGGTAACGGGCCGCGGCGTGACAAGCACTTACTGAGAGGGGAAGTGCTGAAGCCCGCCACTGAGCTGGCCATGAAGAAGTCTGCGATCTGCCTGAGGGCCAGCAGTCCGGTCGGGTTGTTCCCTTTTCGCTGCTGCTCCTGGATCAGACACTCCAACTCCTCTTTGAAAGCCTTCAAGACAAAACAGACATGAATTGAACAAAATGTGTGTTTGACGTTACACATACTGATTCATCAGTCAAACTTGGCTATCTTGGCTGGTTTATTTTTATATATTTGTCTCAAAAAATGAGAATTACAAGGTTTTGACATATTTCTTATGTCACAATTCCATACCTTTCTAAACTTAAATTATAATAATAAAAACTTTTTATGTTTTAAGAGCATTTTGGACATTTGAGAACAAAATAGCTCATGACGAGCTCCTGTATTATAAGTATTATTTGTGAGCGCCACAACACGACACAGTGCTGAAACCTGCATCTGATTACTGGAATGTGGCATAGCGATAGATAGATTACCTTAGACTAGCTCAACTTCACATTCTGGATCGGCTGAACTCTATAACATTTTTCTTAGCTTGTTTCGCTACCTTTAATAAATATGTAAAAGTAAAAAATCAAAAAGAGCCCTTTGATTGATTTGTTCTGCATTTATAACACGTGAACCATAATTTGAACTCCATTAAAGCCCCAAAAGCAGAAAAGTGGGCATTTTTAAATCAGTGCGTGTTCCATCAGCAAGTCAAAAAGCAAAATGCTGATGAGTAAAATGTGGAAATCCGTGTACTATGTGTCTCATGAGTTAAATCATGTTTTAAAGTAGAATAATGTTGAAACTATTTGTTCTCCTTTAAAAAAAAATAAGACAAAAAAGCTAAACATGATCAATTTTCCCTTTTCCATATATTTACAGACTTCACGGGAGGTAAAACAATATTCTTCCTAACTTTTTAAGACTGCACAAAAACCCTGCAAATAGATAGTTTGGTATTATAGAAAAGTGGCTTAGGCAGGAGTCTACAGGCTGATTTTATTTTAAATGCAAGCCTAGAGAGAAAGTGATTTAAGTGCTGCAAGCTCGGCAGGCATTGTCTCTTTAGCTGGTAATGTGCCAAAAGTTTAGAGTGTTGTGCTACCTTACGGACACATCCTGTCAAACAGGTTTGTGGCTTACAGAAGCAATGCTCATTGTCCTTCTTATTTAGTATTTGATTAATACAAAAGAACATTGTTAGCCAGGTTTATGTACACAATGCCTGAAATGATTGAAATTACTGTGATTATGAATGCGGCGTATTGTTTTCAATTTCAAATATAACAGTTTCTATCTCTTTTTTAATTGGTACACTTATTTAGACATGGACATTTTCGAAGTAAAAAGTTACAAGTTACTGCAATTTATTTTATTTTATTCGTAAATACCTAATCTGAATTGATCTGATGTTAAGACATAAAAATATTGATTGGGACCTACATAGAAATTCCCCCCCCCCCAAAAAAAATTAAGAAACTCTCATAGATTAAAAAAGCGATAAACTGACAATGGAAACAAAAACACCCACATGGACGGAATGGTGAAACACAGGATGAGGGAGGAACCCAGCACATCATTGCAAACATTCAGAAGGAAGC
This sequence comes from Apricaphanius iberus, assembly GCA_028564705.1. NCBI lineage: Eukaryota > Metazoa > Chordata > Actinopteri > Cyprinodontiformes > Aphaniidae > Apricaphanius > Apricaphanius iberus. The sequence continues at coordinate 534,182 of JAPXFQ010000284.1, forward strand.
CGTGTCAACAGGAGGAACAACAGGACGACTGAGAAAGATGTGTTAATCATAGATTAGAAATCCTCCATGGGTGTCAATCTGACTCCTCCTAAAAGGATCAGCATTGCCTAACCACGCAGCAAGACGTGTCGGGATTGGCTGGATTGTTATCTTACTTTTCTACATTGTGACTAGCTTGTGTGTGTGTATGTGTGTGTGTGTTTGCTGCTAATCCTCATGTTCAGGCCACAGTTATCTACTGAGTTCAGGGACGCCATACACTAGGCTACATGCTAACAATGTCTTATGTAATCGTGCGAAAACAAACAGCTGGCTTAAAGAGTATTCACTACTGAGTGCTTATATGTTTTTGTGCAATTGATTTGCTAAATATGAAAGAAACGTTCCAAGAGCAATTATGAGACTTGTCAGGAGGAATGAAGATCAAAGCTAGACATGCACAGAAGTTAGTCTGAAGCAAAGACTGCAGAGATGATAACATAAAATACTACAGCAGGTATCTTCCAGGTAATCTCTATGTGACTTTAAGAGAGGCACACCAGCCTTCGTTTACCTTCTAATGTCATTAAAGCTGTGCTCAGTGCAAAGGATTATGGAGATGGGCCGCTAGACAAACACATACAGTCAAGTTAAAGTATCTCAATATGTTAGTTTGAGATGTAAAAAAGTTGGCTTCTCCTCATACACAAGAACACATTTCTATTGTTTCCTTAAGGCAAATCTTAAGCAGAAATCTCTTCGTCTCAGCTGCTGGTTAATGCTATATTTGGCTCAACATGTATCCAGGTTCTCACCAGCTCGGCCTCCACCTACCCATTAAAATTCCAGGGTATAATTTCAAAACACCCCTGCAACAAAAGTTTTTTCTTTGCTGCTACATTTAAGGGTGCCTGAGTATGACAACTTGCTGAACCAGAAATTATTTCATTATAACTCTTTCCAACTATTAGATATATTTTGACTTTAGGTACAGTAGAATGACAATGATTGACACATAGCACACTTAGCATGCAAGTATCAAGTGCAGGGATGCAAAGATACAACTTTTTTTCAAACCGATATGATACAGATACTTGGATTTGTATACTTCTCTTATACTGAATACCACACAAAAAATGCAATGAATTGGAAAACAGGTTTTATTTTCTTTATTTCTCTGCTTGTTACAACAAATGATGAATTAGATAAAAAAATTACAATGTCCAAAAAACTATAATCTCAAGTGAAATTTTTTTTTTTTGGGGTGAAATTATTGCAGAGTTTACACATTTTAAGTATCGTTCATGGTATGGGTTAACTTTTACCGATACCGATACAGTACATAAAAATGTTATCAACCCCAATACATGTATCGGTGCATCCCTAATAAAGTGCTATAAGTTACACACTGAAATTCAGTCATAATAACCAATTTATGGATGAAAAGAATGAAGAAGCATTGTTTAAAGTGACAGTGTGTAGTTTTTGCAGTACATCTTTGAAAATAGCCATTAAAATATTATATAATAATAATTGCGTAAAGCACATTAATTGCAAAATATTGGCGGTATTGTAAAATATTACTTTAAAAATCCGTTTTAAAATACATAGGCGCGGGTCCTCTTTTCAGGGGAAAGCCATATTAGATGACGTCTTTACTTCTACAAGAGCCCGGACGGACATAGTGCACGGAACACGCCCGCTATTTAAACAAGTCCAGAATAAGTCCGCTATTAAAACATTGATTTCTCCTCAAAATGCAAAAAAGTTTCACCATAAGTACATTTTTACCTCTTTGCTAGTTCCAAGCGATGAAAGAGAGACTGATGTGCTCGTCATGTTGCTGCAAATAGATAATTCTCAGGGAATTGAGCGTTTGAAAACAGCACTAGTTGGACCTCAGTTGTTGAGTTTCTTACTCAAAGACACAGATACCGCATGCTTGTGATAATTTATGTATGCATTGCCCCCTACTGGCCGAAAATTACACACTGTGTCTTTAATAAAACCACCTTGAAAAGTGACATACTGTACTCTGCTGCCACATACTATACCTTCAACTGGTGATAATACTGTAATTGTAGGACTACCTTTTTCATAGCCTTTGAAACTTATGTCCTATACAACAATGTGGCTAATTTATAGATTTCATTTTTACCGGCTAATGGCTCTGGGGGACAGTATAGGAGGAAGCTCAAAAGTAAGACAGATACGTGGGGAAAGATTATGTGACGAAGAAGACACTACTACATTCATTGAGTCAAGTGCACCAGTCCCTCCTGCAGCAAATCCTACACAACATGATGCTGCCACTCCCGCAAACAGTAAACTGCAATCTGGCTTTTTGTGTTGCTTTTGGAATATTGGCTTCTCCAACACCCCTGCTCAGTGGCCTTTTCAGCCCATGTCCATACAGCACAACTTCCTTCATGGATTATTGCACACTTTTATTAACTTCAGCCAGTAACTTTACAAAATCTTACACTTCTGCTCTGGAATTACAAAATATTCACTTGGAACCTGTCTTCCTCTGGTATGGAATGATGGCTGGACATTCCCATAATGTTGATACTTGCACAAGATCAAGAATGGACTAAACCTGTGGAAGGCCACATTTCTCTTCCATATATCTTCATCTTCACTTGATCTAACACAAGGAGGAACTCTGCTTCGGTTGTTTCCTTAAAATACTTCCCAGGGATACCATCAATTAACACAATCTAACCAATCTGAAGCTTACAATGGCAGGCGTCATCACTAGGGTTTTTCCAAAATGCTTAAAGGCATTTATGTGCAAACACCTCTAGTATCGCAATATTAGATAACGCCCTCATTTCCTTTCACTGCTAATGCAACAGACGATAGGCTCCCAGTAGAGTTGCATGTAGAAGAAACACGTCTGAGCCATTAACTTGGCCTTTTCCCTGTCCCTGTGACCTCATGAGAGGCTCCATTGGTATACCACCAGCAGAGACGGGTCTCTGGTGTTATGCTTCTGTGGGTGTGCTTTTGTTAAAAGCAAGGCAGCCCAAGCGTGACAGGACATATACAGTCCCACATCACTGCTGGTTCTGAACGCCAGCCAGACATTCCTCAGTGCCTGGTGCTGAGGTTGTCGTGACGGCCATTTGGTAGCGGTTGTCGATGGAGATGATCTTTCTCTTATTATTGTTGGTTTGCAGTTTTTACTGCTGAGCGAGAACGTTTTAGAGACGATTCTGCCAACAGACCTGAAAAGTTTGTGATGAAAACTTGTTGCTCCTGACCGGAAGACAAAAGGTCTTTGTTTACGGTCTGTACAGGAGAGTTCTGACTGGTTTCATCCTGCCAGTGCCCTTTATACAGGTCGCTTCTGGAAAGCGAGAGCCCCAACCATTGAATTGTGCAAAAATGTCAGTTTTTTTTTTTGCATAGGAACAGGGCAAGTTGAAACAATTACATATTAACAGCTTAGTAAATTTACATGAAAAACTTGAGAACAAATGTAGGCATAATGGACTCTAAATATAAGATTTGTTTGGCATGATGGACTCCTGGACTAACGGTTATTATGACAGTGTTGGAACTTTAAGGACCACTGAAAGAAACATCTTGGTTTTAGAAGCTCACAAAGAATTATTTCGAAGAGTAGTAAGAGAGCTTTGAATGAAGGAGATCCGCCATCTTGGTTCTGCTGAGGAGCTCAGAAAGCCCAGGCTGTTTTAATTTGCAGCCTTCAACTTGTCTACATTGTTGCCTCTGGTGTCTCCCATCTTGTCCTTGGCAAGACCCGACAGACTCTCTATGGGATGTAGGTCAGGTGAGTCGACTGCCCAATCAAGCACAGTAACGGCAAGGTTATTAAAGCAGGTACTGGTGCTTTTGGCAGCGTGAGAAGGTAATTAGTCAAAAATGGTTTCATCATCTGCACTAATCTTGTAAGTATGGAGTGCTCTAATATGCCCTTGTGGACACCTGCAGTGTGTTGGCTTTGACAAAACGCAGCTGACCAACACCAGCAGATGACATGTAATCACTTGAGTTCTGTGTCTCTCCCTGTTTAACACACGAGAATGTCATAGTTGATGCCTATGTCCCGGATATGTCTTGGATGACTTGTAAATCTGTGTGTGACAGTGATCTTTGCTGCGCAACAGTTAATATTGCTCCTCTTTTTTCCCCGACTATCATTTTTTCTTCCTTTCAACTTTTAATTCATACTCTTAGATACATCATTTCTTCTAAGAGATTAATTCTTTAAAAATGTATCTCTGTGTGTAATGAGTTTGTGCAAAAGATATAAATGAACTTTTTGATTATTTGTAACTTATGAAGATGCAACCATACTTGAGAATGTGCAGAATCACGGAGAAGGCGCAGATTTTTCCTACACTTGGACACCGAAATGATCCAACTTACATCGAGTTGCAGTGAAATCAATCAGATACCACGTGGGGCGCCATGAAAACATATGGCAAAAACCACCATTCAAACCAGCAGGCATCTGCTCCCTGACATGTGCGTGCGCGTTCTCAAGAAGATTATGACAGCGGGGATTAGATTCCTCTCATCGAAACAGATTAATCCGGGAACATAAAGTGGATCGTATCGTTAATAATTCAGAGACTTCTCCCCCACCCCCACGCACGCACAAACACATCTGTAACAGTGAAAACACCATCACATGTCAGCTGTGACTTTCAGCTGCTGTGGCGTGTCTGTAGAAAGCCTTTCATCACATCTGCTCCTTGAAAAAACAAAAACGGGAAATCAGATAAGAGATGAAGTAACATTATTACAGCAGACAGAAAACAAATATCCATCGGTGTGCACCGCAGGAGTGAAATTATCGGCTGAAACAAAACCGTAAGCAGGTCTGTTCACTTCTATCTGATCAGATTAATAAGCAAATGTGTGTTAAGCTTTTCTTCTAATCTTTTAAAATAAAAAGAGCAAAACACAAAAAAGTAATAGTAACTTGGACATGTTCGAGTCTTAAAGCAGAGTGAAAATGCTCATGCAAAAAATAAAAAAAATAATAATCTGCTCTTATGGTTGTTTTCCTGCATAATTTTAAGACCTTCGTTGTTAGTCTTCATTACATCAGTTGTTTGGGAAGATTTTAGTCTATATACGTTTTATTGAACAAATTGAGAATCATTTACTTTAAAATTCTTACTTTTAATTATTTTTTGCTTGTTCCATTTGCTCTATCTTATTTCCTGTGATCACTGAGTAATTGCAGGAAGTTTAGACTGTTGCATGGCGTCCTTTGGGAAAAAAATGTGTTACTTTCATTAACTTTCCTGGAATGAAGCCAGTCCAACACGTCTTTGCTTGCATCTACAGCAAATGTTGTTTCACTTTGGACAGTTTTGGAATTACATCGCTCATACCTGCCTTCATGTTGAATACTGTTATAATAACAATGCACAATGCCATTCACCCTACAGCTGGAGAAAACGCTGGTCCATCTGGGTCTCCAACACTTTCTCAGGGATTTATTTTAAGCAGTTTTGCAATGGTAGCGTTTGATAAACATTGGTATAAAGTGGACCCCTGCATCTTCAATGGTCAGTATTTTTTCGTTTAATCTATTCTCATAATTTCAGGTAAAGCATTATCTAAAGAGCAAGCAAAAACCCCTCATCTGGTTTGAGGTGCTGGATTTAAGAGGAAAAGTCCAGAAAAGAGTGGAAATCCACACAATTCAATCTGCAAAAGACTTATTTTTTTCTTTTTAAAGTAATCTCCAAACTTCTCTTTTATTGTTTCATAATTATATTTTTATTGAGTCCTCTCTTAGCTTGGTAGCTTCCTCAGTTATCAATAGCATCAAATCCATGGAACATTTCTTTAATATATCACACCAGTCAGTGGATTCCTTACCAATAGTTGGTGGTTTTTGTATTTGCTATCCCCATTTATTGCGCTAGTACTGAAAGTGTTATCTAAAAATATTTGAATGGAATTGCATTTGGCTGGTGTTTTTTTTTTGAAAACAGCCAAATCAGGAGCACCTACCATTTTCCTTGGGAAGGATTTGTTGTATCCCCAAGAAGCTCAGATAAGAACAACCATAGATATTATCTTCTGTGTTAGCACTGAGTCGTTTTCCTCTATGTCTATTAATGCATATTAAGGTATATTTGGAGTATAAAACAGAACTATAAGCGTTTTTAGAGGGGGTCAACTATTCACAGCTTGCCGTGGTCCCTAACCCCCACGGAGACATGGGCAAATCTCCACACTTTTACACATTCCAATTTCCAGATTTTGCAGTCATTTTTGTGGAGAGATGGATAGATGCACGCATTTAGAACAACAGATAGATAAAGTCTATGAATCCAAATGTATTTTCCCACTGTATTTTCTGTTTCCACACACCTGTAAAATATTTGCAGCCGATTCTGGACCCTCATTTAATTCACACTCCCACAAAAAATGCATCACAGCCCACATGAAAGACCACATTGACCTGAATTGTCATCGTCTTGCATAGTTAAAATGGTCAAACAAAGAAAAACAGATGAGGGAGAACTGCAGGCTTCAAATGAAAGCACTGAGACGCAAAAAACAAATGAGCCTCAGACAAGCACACACATTCCAACTATGTCCTGAAAGGCAAACAGTCTTAAGGCAAATCAGGCCCTGCAATTTCAGTCTCCCCAGTTATGTAAGTGCATGGCCGCTTCTTCAATCCTCCAACGGGTCACCATTAGGATGTGGGGATGAGCCGGTCAGCAAACCGGCCAATGGTATCGATCCTACCCATTTCATTTCAAACCGTATCAGTGAAACTACTCACAGCCTATAGTCGCTATGTTTCAGGACTGTGCAATAACTCTCTTCTGTTTTATAAGGAGAGTGAAGTCACCTCTATAGAAAACACATGGGGTAATGCTGCATGGATTTCTACCAACAATTACATTCAAGACGTAAGTTCATCAGAACAAGAACACCACCTGCTTGGCTTCACAGGGTCGCATCACATTTCCACTATGGGAAGATCTTCATGGTATGTCCATGTCTCTGCTTCACCAGGCCGGCTAGACCGAGCTGTTTTCAAGGACAATTTAGGGACTAAATGAGTCCCTGCCCAAAAGTATCAAAGACTAATGGTATATTAAGTAGTCTTACTGAAGATATATTTTTAGTTTCCCAATCCATAAAAGCACACACGACAAACACTGATGCATATACAAATCATATACTTTTTAGAAACAAAAATAGAAACAAATCATAAAAGAACAGCACAACAATGATCAGTAATTAATAAAAACCTGTTATACACATATTTCAGCTTCTAGAGAAATCAACTAAAGTCAAACTTGCCAAAATCAAAAAGTTTTCAAGTTTTTCAGATTTCACAAAACATTAGGGAGAAGCCTGCTGCAGACGGAATTACTCCACTCTTGGAATTCCAACAGCCTGAAATTCTCATAGGGAAACACGGCTGCCTAAGTTTGGCTAAGAGAGGAAATGTGGTTTTAAAGAGTCCCTCTGCGGTGACTTAAACCACTGATGTTCTATCAAACGAGACCTTCAGGGTTCAAAAGAGAAAGCAGGAAAACATAATGAACAACACTTGTGACATTTCCTTAACACGTGGGGGTCCACAGCAGAGCCCATCGAAGAGCCATAAATTATCTCCTTGGGATCCGTGGAGCGTGTGGGGTACGCTTTCTTTGAAAACCGCAGAACAACTGCAACTGGGAGATCAATAAATCAAATTTCAGTGGACAAAGAAAAAAAACTGAACGACGAGCTTTAGATGTAAAGATAAGGAAAAAGAATAAGGGAGTGGGGAGAAAGAGGAAATAAATAAACGCAGGATGAGCAAGGATGCTTAAAATAGAAGCGGCATGTGGAGGAACAAGTCAAATTCAATTTCATCTAAATTTAATCTGGTGCTCGTGATGGCTTTTACCCTCCCGGTCTCAGATATGGTAAACCCCAGCCACTAAAGACAAACACAGAGAGGCTTTCCACATAACATAACAAAAAACACATTAATACCCCGATTTAGTAATGATGACATCATAAGTCTTTGAGCCAAATAAAATCTGTTTCTATGAACTAATGTGTATGAAAACCTTTTCCTTTTGTAGAACAGAAACCCACCTATGAGAGCCTCATAAAAGACTTGCAGGCACATTTCTTTATGTGTGCCATTCAAACCAGCTGCTTATGGATACAATCATGAAAACCATTTTCTTTAATACCCAAAATGTTTGTATTTAGTAGGAAATCAGATTAAATATAAAAGGATGGATTACCAGCATATAGATAATGTGGAGGTTCATAGGAAAAAAATATCAGTTCTTTATTTTATAAAGTAAAATAAAAGTAATTAATAAATCCAAACGTATCGCTCAAATATCTTTAAATGAAACTGAACAATGTACACCCTGTTAATTAATCATCAGCTTCTACATGAAAAAGAGGAAGTTACAATTAGGGGTGCACCGATCCGACTTATTCAGTCCCGATACCGATTCCTGGACTTTGTGTATCTGTCGATATCCGATATCAATCCGATACTATTGTTGAATTAACCCTCTAAGCGCCAAAGTCGCAATACTGCGACAAGCAATATTGCTGACTTTAACGAGCCAGCTGCAAATATGACCACTAAGTTAATTACTACTTTACGTCAGGAGATGGTGGACAGCTGTACCTTTAATCTAGGACATATTTTTGGGTGTGTTACCATGGAAACTTCTGGAGTGAATCACCTTTTTATGCACCTCCGCGAGTGACAGCGTGCAGCTGCTGCGGTCACAGCATAGAGAGAGCGAGTTTTAGAAAGATAAAACTTATGATGCCGAGACGCCTGAGTTCCCCACCGGAAAGTATTGGCTTTTTCAGATTCTCAAGAGGAATATTTAGCCTACCCTCTGATCAAGATGTTCAGTTGTCCAAGGAGAAAGAAAGCGAAACTCAAGCAGCGCACAGCAGCAGCCGGTCGGCCGGTCCCGTTCGCAATTACGATCCACAGCAGCAACAGGTGCGATGCTATTCATCACGTTCTCCCGCTGGGAGAAAGGTGTGTCATCGGGTAGCAGGGTGGTCATACAGACGCTAATCCAGAAGAAGCAGGAATGTAAAAATCCGTGGAAATAGTAAGAGACGCGGTACAAAAAAAGCGAGAGAAATCAGACTGCTAATAAGCTGGTAAAAGTTCACTTTCCCGGTGCAAATGACGATGATGATGATGGGGAGGTATGAGGAAGAGTTTGATGAAGATCATCAATAGTGGATCAGACAATTTGATGAGCCTGTTGGTTATTTTGGAGATGGCTCTGTAAAATTCTGAGCCCAATAATTTCTATTCTGTTTTATGTAGTGAATAGACTAATGGAGGCTCATAACAAAGGAAATAAAAAGATATGTCCACCTATTCTTGAAAAAAATTGCCAATAAATACTAAAAATACATATGTAGAAAATACATAGGCCCATATAGAAAATTAAAATAATAAAATTCAAAATAAAGTACATTTTAAACTATGTAAAAAAGATAAAGGCCCGTAAAATTATTGCAAACCAAAATTGCCAATGCCTGATATTGCGAATTACATGTGTACATTTGTTCCCATCATAAACTTTGGATCATGCTGAAGATTTTTCTCATTTACGTTATACCTTTATCTACAACATTTTAAACTAGTGATATCAAAATTGAGTATTTTAAAGAAAAGAGTTAATAAACCGTATACCTTCCGACTTATATCTTTCTTGAAGAGACTAAATGCACCAGACTTTACTTACTAAACATAACTAAGACAAAATAACAGATGTAAAATATAAAATGACCACAATACAACATTTCAAGTGAAAATATGTATATTTTTTGTGTGAATTTATTGCAGATTGTCCACATTTGTTATGGTATCGGTTAACTTTAACCTATACGATACATGTACATTAGACCGATACTGGTATCGGTATCGGTGCATCCCTAGTTAAAATAACATTAATCACACCCCTTATACGTTTTTCTCTTCATATGTTATTTTATTGGAATTTCATGTGGCAAACAGACCAACAGAAAGAGCTATTAAACGATAAATGGACTAGGTCTGTCAAGGTAGCAATTTCTTTCTGGACAATAAATTGCCCCAGATATTATTGCGATGAACAATAATATTAACAGTTTGAGACCATTTTCAGATAAAGTAATAACAATGCATGTACAACCGTCTGAACAATCAACAAGCGTCTATTTGTAAAGACCCTTTACTACTGCCTCATGATGACATTTCTAATATACAACAATATTTAACACAATAACCATAACAAAACACCACTTATGAATTTTGTGAACAAAAAGTCCTGACTAAATTCTGTACAAATAAACAAGACATCCCATTTTACTCTGCCATATTATTGCCAGTTGATGATAAATGTTTGTTTAAGCTTTCTTTGACTGATTATATGTTTTAATTTTCACATTTTTTTGCAATCATGTAAAGCACCTTGAAGTACCTTGTGCTGAAAGTGTGCTATACAAATTAAATTGTATTGCCTCGATATTGAGCATTTATGCATTTTTTTTACCCAGTGTCTTTGGTAGAAAGAAGGATTCCTGTGAGAAAAAGACTAAGGAGCATGCAAAGGGAAATTGTTGAGGCTGGGAAAATAGAGGTCTTCTAAAGTTTAACATATGACTAATCGAGTTAGTGTTTATTGTGACAGGCCTAAATTAAGTGAATTAATGCACCGACCACTCAAGGTGCTGTACACTACAGCCACATTCACCAAATCAAACAGAGAAGCGCGCACACATTCATTTACGGATATGTCGATCAGCAGGGAACTTGGGTTAAGCTGCAATCAAAGGCTCCAACCTGATATTGCAAGACAGCTACCCAAATCTGAACGCTCTGACATTGTATTTGCCGGCTCCTTTACTTTGATACAGCCAAATACATTTTTTTTTGTACAGTTTTTGAACGGAAACATGATGGTGGCAGCATGATGCTGTTTTTCTTCAGATGGATGAGGGAAATCCCAGCAGTTAATGGGGAAAAAGATAGAGCAAAATACAGTGTCGTCCCAGAAAAAATAAAAAGAAGAAAAAAAAACTGATACAGGCTGAAAAAAAACTTTAGAATGAAGCAGTGGTCCACCATCTACAATTGAATGGTTTAGGTAAAAGCATATTTATATTTGAAAATGGCCCCAACAATGGGGCACCAGGTGGGCCAATGTTATACACTAAATTCAGAAGCTACGGTCCTTGACACAGCTGTCCCAGGTTCGATTCCAGGTAGGGATGCACCGATCCGACTTTTTCAGTCCCGATACCGATGGCTGGATTTTGTGTATCTGTCGATACCCGATACCGATCAGCGATATCCCTTTGGCTGACTGGCTAGCGCACATGACCTTCACCTGGGAGTTGTGGGATCAAATCCCACCTTGGTTCTCGTTGTGTACCTTGCCACATTTTGTTGAATTAATAAACTGTATAACTTCTGGCGCCTTTCTTGAAGAGACTAAAGGCACCAGACTTTACAAACTAAACATAACTGAGACAAAATAACAGATGTAAAACATAAAATTACCACAAAAATAAAATTTCAAGTGAAAAATGTATCTTTTTTGGTGAATTTGTTGCAGATTTTCCCCATTTTGAGTATCGCTTCATGGTATTGGTTAAGTTTAACCAATACCGATACCAGTACATTAGGCAGTATCGGGGGCTGATACCCGATACCAGTATCGGTGCATCCCTAATTCCCGGCTGGGCCGTTTACTTCATGTCCTCCCCTGCTCTCTCTGTCCATCTTCCCGTTGGCGGTATTTATAAAAAAAAGGGTACTAGCTCAAATAAAACCATAAAAAATGGCAAAGTCAAAGCCCAGATCTAAACCCATCGAACATTTGTCGCAAAACGGAAATAATAATGTTCACCCTCCATCCGATCAAACTGACCCCCTACATGTGCATGCTGGTAAAGACTTTAACAGACTAGAAGTGACAATTGCAGCAATATGTGGTTCTGCAAAGTATTCCCTCAGTAGACGTGAACGCATTTTAAACAAAACCTTTTTTCTTTGTTTGCAACAAGAAAAAAAAAAGCATCACTTTCATTCTGTTTCAAAGGTCGACTCTGTACGGGTCTGTCATAAAAAATCCCATTAAAACACAGTGACGTTTGGGGCTGTGAGTGACATAACAAAATGCAACAAAATTAAAGAGGTATGAATACTTTTGCAAGGCACTGTATGTGTTTTGTGCAATCAGAAAGGGATTTGACAGTTTGAGGTGTTACAGTAACTGCTTTTGCACTGCTGCTGAACACACACACTAAATAAATGTCCATGCTGATTTAAAACAACAAAAAGATTCAGTGTTTAGTTATAGCCTTTGATTTCTAAAAGATTAACACAGGTGCATGTATGGGAGCAGTGAATGGAGTCAGCTGAGTTTACCCTGATCCGCCCCATCTGCACTGCTCGAGCGCAAAGTAAAACCTGCCATCTGAGCAGTTGCAACATGTAATCTGCAACCGCCAACAGTCACCGTGAAACGACAACGAAAACCGACAGAGAAAAGATGGATGGACAAAAGAATGGAGGGGAAACCCAGCTGATGACGTGCTGCTTTTTCTACAAACAGAGAAATACGGAGAAAAGGACATAATGCTGCGTCCAGCTGGTGTCGCACAAGTTATTGTTGTGTCTGAATATTAGAACAGCCGCCCTAAGAGGCCAGAGGTCTTTATGTGAACACAGCAGGGAGCCACCTGTTCGCTGGTGCCTGATAGCTGTTTGGCCAGCGTTCAAAACCACACGGAGCAGAATCAACACACAAAGCAGTGTGCGAGACCACAAGCGACACACAGGCAAAACAACAAACAGAAACCCACTTTGTTGCAGTCGTAGATAACGACGGTACCTAACCATCATGTGGTTGACACAACAGTTATGGTTGTAAAAAAAAGGGGTGTCAAATTATTTCAAGTTTGTGTCTAATTAATAACACAGTAACTGTGAATTAATTAGGAATGATCAAGAATAATTTGATTTTTCTTAAGGTAATTCAGAAAAGATGCATGGAACTTTTGTTCATCAACACATTTTTTTTATCAAGCTGCTCCCAAAAATACTAGCTAGTTATAATTTTTCTGAATTTAAAACTGTTCTTCTGAAAAATAGAGGGGTTATTTGCTTGTCATCACAGTGTATGCCCTCAGAAATGGTGTGACACCGACCCTTAACATACATTAGCTCCAGATCTGATTGTTATAATTTGAGGTTATCTCGCAGTTGCATTGTTGATTAGCGATGTTAGCTTGTTTATTTGCCGAAGTGGCCTACCTGAAATAAAGTTACCGCTATATATTAGGAACATTTCCACTATCAGAACTTACGGGTAATTTTACTGGAACTTTAAGGTGTGAGCGTATCACACCGTGCCGTGCAGACAGGGGCATTTTCTGAGCCATTTCAGGTACTGGTACCAGTTTGTACCAGTACGTACTCAGAAATGGCCCTGTAGAGTCGCTGGGTGGTAGCTGTGGTTAAGTCACGCTGACTGGTTGTAATTCAGATGGAAAAGAGTAGACGTCGGCAAACAGCCAGCTTTGTAAAATTAGACAAGTGCTGATGAAATTGTTTATAACAACTAGGGATGCACTAATACCAATACCGTTTAATGTACAAGTGTCCGTATCGGTTAAACTTAACCGATACCATGAACCAATACTCAAAATGTGGAAAATCTGCAATAAATCCACAAAAAAAGATACATTTTTCACTTCAAAACTTATTTTTGTGGTAATTTTATATTTGACATCTGTTATTTTGCCTTAGTTATGTTTAGTTAGTAAAGACTGGTCCCTTTAGTTACTTCAAGAAAGGTATAAGGTGGAACTTATACAGTTTATTAATTCAACAATAGTATTGCAACTGTGTCGGGTATCAACAGATGCACAAAATCCAGGCATCGGTATCTGGACTGAAAAATTGTGATTGGTGCACCCATACTAACAACAGCAACAAAAAACACAGCAGCAATCCTTACTTCTCATGTTATTTCTGCTGCTGTGGGGGATGTTTGACGCTGGCAAGTGACGCTGCTCACTGCGGTTGTGATACACTGCCATCTATTCCTTAAAGGGCCAGCTGAGAGGAGCGGGCTAATGGATGAGCCCGTCAGAAAAATTACCTGTAAAATTACCCTGAAGTTCAGATAGTGGAAACCCATTTTATGTTTCATTTTTAATCATCAGCTTATTCCAATCGCTTCTTCTGATCAATTGCAACCAAAGCCGCCCATTGTTTGCCTCGAAAGAGATACGTGTCGATGTGGGTCTGATTTGCCAAGACACTTAAGGTCATGTTGTGGGAAGTAAAAGTCACACACATCACTCATGTTAGGTTGGTGGTGTTAGTAAGTCTACAATGAAACAGCTCATATTTGAATATGCAGATGCCAATATTAATGTCACTAAAAGACAGCTATGCTAGTGTCTTTAAAAATCAGAGTTTTACATAAATCACCAGTTAACCCACTGAGTATCTCTGCCAAATAATTCAACATGCTGTATTACTTGTGATAAGGTTGAAATGGCGCTTGTTTCGCTAGACATACTCCATAAAGTTTTATTGATGGTTGTCTGGACAGATAATCAATAATGGTTCAACATCTGCCTGCAGCAAACCTTTTGCCTTGGGCAACGTCTAGACATGGACTCAGCTGCTCGCTTTGCTGCAACTCTTAAATCAGGTAGACCAGCAGGGAAGTGGAAACCAGCAGCAGGAAGGTACGCTTGCCCTTTAAGACTTCGCCGACAGACAGCGAATGCCAAGGAAACCACGCTGAGTGTGTGCAGAAAGGTATTTACATCGTAAAGCCAGAGAAAGAACAATTAACTGAAGAGTTCCCACACAAATATCCAGTCAGGCTATAAGTGTCTTGCCAACGTTTTCACACATTTGGGAAATGTCCTCATTTTATTAAGTCACAGCAACAAACAATTGTTTCATCTGGATTTTATCTGTATTTTTTGGGGGTTTTACAAACTGAAGCTCAAAAAGTGTGGCACATTTCTGCATGTTTATCTCCATGGTATCTCTACAAAGTATTGACTCGCAAATGTATACCACCCTAGATTTTGATTTGTCAAAACCCGTGGATCCTTTTCCTTCTACTTCACAGCTACGCAAAACCTAAGGTTTGTCATTCAAAAACAAAACAACGGCAAAACCAAAGAGAAGTTAAAGGCAATAAAGAAAAAAATATATGAAGAAATGTACAAGGGGTGTGAATATGCATGTGTAGAGCACAGTATCCATTTGTGCTTTTTTTATGCCATGCGCTCCCAGTTCAACACCAGTCCTTATCTTGCAGCCATAAATCTGGCCCTGACGCTATTCAAAGTGCATCAGTAAAACAGTAAATACAAATGCACACACCTTACACCTCTATCCAGGTCTAAACAGTGCCATGGTCATCAGTGAGAGACAAGCCTTGAGTCAATACTGCAGAGTAAATACGCAAAGATGGTGGCCGTGTTGTAAAATCTCCAAACACCTGTTCAAAGGGCGCAACAGGGCGAACAGAATAATGGTCTCCTGTCTTTACAGGGGCCTGTAAATATATCAGAATACATCAGCACAAATGGGCAGATAGAAGAGGGTGGAGATGCAAGGATTGAGAAAAATCAGAAAGGCAAGTGTAAAGGATACAGTTTTCTACAGTTCGCCTAACATGCAGTTTGGAGAGCAACTTTACGTCCTAATAATCCCCAAAAGAGAGGCAAAAGAGAACCATACGAATTGCGATTGCTCATATTTGTGATCATGAAGCAGATTACTGAAGAGAAAACACGACCCTGCTTGAGAGCCGCTGGCTTAGAGGGCATTCAGACAGTGAGCCTGAGTGAGGGCGAGGCGGCTGGTGGTTGCATTATGGTGAACCACTTACTGTTGTGATTCTGTTGCCTGTGTCACAACATGTTGCATCTCCCTGCAGTTTGGAGATTAAACAGGAATATGAGATCAGAAACTGCAAAAAAAAAAAAAAGCATGTCTTTTTCTCTTTTATGTCATCATTCATGGCCTTTATTTCAGATTGGCTTCAGCCAGCAGTGAAAGGGCATTGAAATAAAAGCTTTCACCATAAAGTTTACACCTGGAGGCTAGTCGTCAGGTCAGTGGAGGAAGCTGAGGCATAGGCATACAGATCCCACCAAATTAAACTACTGTGGCAGCCAAAGCATTCCAACTCATTTCCTCAATAATTATTCACGTGGAACAAACGTGAAAGATTGCTTTTATTACAAATTTCTTGTCTACATTATACAAAGCCAGGCATCTGAGGCCTTGATCCCTGCTCACTTTCGTTATTACGCTAAAACAAGGAGACTTGGGGTCTTACAAAGAGAACAACCGCTTAGCTAGTTTCACTAGTATCCAACTATGTACAGTATAATATAATTTGTTGCTGTAGTAGAATATCAAACTCAAATATTATTATAAATATTTTATATCACCCGTTACACAATTATGGACCAATTCCATGAAATTAAATTTGACAAAATATTTTTATAATATTACAAGAAAACATACTATTTACTTGCTAAAGATACTTACTAAAATTAAATTACTTTCTTGGGAATCTCTTTACATATAACTGCTTTCATTGATAAGTGTTATAGGATTTTTTTAACTAGTAATCCATTATGATGGGATACAGAGGTTACTTTAAGAGCAGGGCTGCAAAATATATTGCACATATTATTTCTTCATCCCATTATACAGCTGTATTATCACGGAGAATGTTTGGAATGGAATAGTTTTGAATAATTTCCCTTGTTTTGTAAATTCATGCTTTGCATACCTGCTGAATGGAGTCCAAGAAAATATGGATTTATTGGAACTTATATCATCGCTGCATTATTTATCGAAAATAAAAACCTTGCATGATTCTCACTGTTTTGCAGAACTTTTTAGGAACAATAGATTGGAATCAAAATTCCCTTTACTGTCCCAATCTTGGGAAAAAAGCAGCACGGTGACAGATTTGCACATAGATAAATATATAAAATATATATAAAAAAAAAAAAAAAAATATATATATATATATATATATATAAGTAATATTAGAGTACTGTACAGTAAGGGCAAAATTACCACACTAAACTGCTTTGAAGTCAGTAAAAAAAACAAAAAAAAACAACAACAACAGACTATTTACAAAAAGTGAAAACCCCTCAAAAATGTGCAAAAAACAGCTGGGATTTTAAACATTCACTGAGTTTGTTGGGACCAGTTATAGTTATTCAGTCTTACAGCTTCTGGGAGGAAGGATTTACAGTAAGGTTTCTTTGTGTACCCAGGGACAGCAATCTGTCACTGAAGAAGCTCTACAGCTCAGCATCAAACAGCATCGTGCATGAGTTGGGTAGCATTACATCCATCAGTGACGTTATTTTAGCTAGAGTATTTATGTCTCTGACCCACATGGACTGGGTCGTCCTAGCACAGAACTGGTTTTTCCTGATGGTCTTATCTAGTCTCTTCCTCTTTGCAGTAGATAAGCTCCTGCTTCAACATAAACAGACCATAAAATATGGCTGATGCCGCCACAGAGACAGAAAAGTTAAAGCAACAAAAATTGCGATGCACAAGATACTGCTGCAAAGAGGTAAGAGGATGTAAGAGACTTACAAAAAAAAAATGTCCTAAAAGCTCCCTTTGACACAACTGTAGCAAAGAGTGCAATCACTTAGATGTAATCTACATGTTAACTGTTTGTTTGAGAGACCAGGATGAAAAAAAAGACTTTTCAATCAAAAATATTACATCTTATGTTTCAAACTCTAGACGGATTTGAACCAGAAGTTTCTGATGTGTCAGATAAGACCAAAATGGAGATTATTATCGAAATATAACTTAATCTGTATTTGTCAACAAAAAAAAACTACCAAAAAACAGGCTCATTAACTAGAAAAAGCACAAGTATGGTGGGGGATTGATTGTGCTCAAGGATTGTTTTTGTTTAGGATGCCCTAAAACCCTCGTTAGATTGCAAGGCATCATCAACCCGAAATCATCATCATAAACCCTGAAATATCTGGACATTTAAAAAAAATGGCTGAATGTTGGCTCTTCAGAGGGATAATTATATTTTAAAGTATCGGAAAAAACAACCTTTGCCCCTTAATGTAGTACTAGGATGTTAGAGGTTATATTTTTCTATGTTTATCTTTGAGAGACTATAGCTGCGTTTCCATTACCCAGGAAATTGTGCAAATTGAAGTTGCGAAAATAAATTTGGCTAAGGTAAACACGACAAGTAAAAAAAAAAAAATCGTCTTTTGCGATAAAAAGTTTTTGCATGCGTATCGAAATTCATATATTTCGCAAAACAGCAATGGAAACACCTTTTTCGCATCACACGAGTCACGTGATCGACAACGGGATGTTACTACGAGTGAAAAAAATTTTGACGTTGATGACGTTGGAAATAGTAGCAGGATGAGAAAGATGATGCGAGCATTTACCAAGACCGCTCCCAAAAAGGGGCTTGTCGCTCCAATGCCTCTACAAGCTATCTACGTCTCCTCCTCATGGCTGATAATGAGCGATAGCGCTGTGCCTGCAATATGAATATATCTACTGTAAATGTTAACATCCGTCACCATTGTTCTTAATGACTTATCGCGTGAAAACTTCCTTGTAATTTAAAATGAGTTTGTTATTTAATGGAAACGCTGCAATTGTGAAACTGGGGTTTTTCGACATTTCGACAAAATCAACAAAGTTTTGAGCATATTTGTAACGGAAACGCAGCAAATGTTAATGCGAAAAAAGCGATATATTTAATCAAAAGTTTTCTCCCCATCTTTAGCAGGTATTAATAGGAGTCAGAGGTACTTTATGCATAAGTGAACATACCCTGGATAGACTGTTATTAATTCTTGTTTTGAACTTACTGGGCTCTGTAGTATCTGTGTGACACGTTTCTTCTGCTCCAGAACATTAAAGTCCTGCCGGAGATCTGGTGACATGTTCCTGGCTCTGATGTACTCTGGATCGTTGACATTGACCCGGTCAAAATAGCGCTCCTTGGTCCCCCCGCAGGGTGGCGGAGGAGTGGTCACCACCACCTGATGGCTGTCCGCACTCATGTCTGCTTCACTTCGCTGCTTTGTCTATGGCTGCTGCTTTGACCCTTTTACCTGTAAAACCAAAGAGTGGCACATGTTAGAAAGTGCTTACATGTACCTCAAAAACAACACGCTGTCGGGGCTTGTGCTCCCGTAGCAGAGAACTGGTGGGGGAAAGAGCAGAACTACAGCAGCGTTGGATGCAAATCCTGCAGTCATCATGTTTCAAAGATTTGTTTGTTGTGAGTACAATGCAAAAGAGGGAATGTGCCGGAGTATTTTCATAAGTTCATTTATAAGCTTTTATATTTTAGAGCTACTGCAATGTGAAGACTTCACAACTACAGGCAAATTAAAGAGACACCTAACAGATTTGTACTGTGCATTTCACATTCGTTACTGTCAAGCGCCATCCTACTTGTAGTCTGAGCAGAAGTTTCCCTCTGTGCTCTACAATGGTGGTGGGTTAGACAGAACTTGCTACTGCAAACATCAACATGGCTTGTGTGTTTCCAAATTGCACACGAAAAAAATAAAGACCAAGAGGACTAAGTTCAGTTGTTACGTCGGTATGTGTTCCCCCATAGAGATGTGTTTCGGCTCCACCTACATTGATCCAATTTTATCCGTTGTTGGGCAAGGTTCCGCCTTTGTCGTTTCTGATTGGCTGACCGGTTGATTTCTTACTAATCATAACATTTCAGAATAATTGCTTAACCCTAAGTCATTTTCTAACCCAACCATTGGAGGACCATTACCTAACATGACTATTTGCCTAATCCTACCATTCGGGAACCATTGCCTAAACCTACCGTGATCCATCTGTTTAACATTTACGAGCAGCAGCAGCTGCCTCGCGTGTGGGTGGAGCCGGAACACATCTCGAGGTGGGGACGACGACACATATCAATATAACGCAGCTTCCAACAGGCTCCCATTGCACAATCTACACAGACTACAGTTCAAACAGCTGTGATGTCATTGAAGTAACTGCTTGTTGTTAATTGGAATCGGTTGGATTAAAAGCCAGTAAAACGCCGCCAAAGACAACAACGAATGACCTCATAGATGCTCAGAACTCACAGGGGAATAGTGCTAGCGATTCATTGCAAAACATCGATTAAATGTAAGAGTTTTGTGGGAGATAATGCCTTATTTAGAGGCTGCATTTTGCATACCCCAACAACTCCCATTATATGGATATACGCTGCTCGTGAATGGATATAAACTGGGATGTTCGATATTGGCTCTTCTACCGATATCCAATATAGCCAAACTCATAATTTCCGATACCGAAATAAACTGATACCGATGTGTGGGGACCTTCCCTCATAAAAAAAAAAAAAAACTACTAAAACCTTTTAGGTAACCACAATGAAATATCTTGTATCATGCATACTTGAGTTTTAAAAATTTAGAAAATGTAATAAGTACTAGAATTTTAGTTAGGCAATCGAAAAAGGTGCCATTTTAATTTTGTCTTCAAAAGTAGCTGGAACATTTTCTTAAAAACTAAACCTTAAATCTGTCATATTTTTACATTCTGAGAAAGAAAAGAAGTAGCTGAAGAGTTTGATATATAATATGTGTATTGTGTGGAAAACCCATCTTATTAAAAAATAAAAACTGATACCGATAATTTCCGATAATATATTTTAATGCCAATATCGACCGATAATGATTTTAGGCCGATAATATCGGACATCCCTAATATAAACATCTTCCGAAGGTCTCCAAGTGGCTCCAAACTTGACAGCGTGAGGAAATAAATGTAATGCATGCTATAAATAATGTCAAAGTTTGGGGCCCCTTTAAAACCAGACAATTCAATATTTTCTTCTTGGGATTTTATGTGACTTTTTTTCCAAATTGTTCACAATAAAACTGTTTGTTTCTACCAGCTGGGCACATCTGGAGACAGAAACCTATCTTTCCAGCACGTTTTTGTTTTGTTTTAGATGCTCTTCAAAAAAGAAGCGATTTGCATGACTGAAACTTGTCCTGTTAGAAGATTCTCCCACCTGAGCTGTAAAATCTCAGCAGTTCTCTGGTTCGTTCTCTCCTTGCTCAGTTTAGGTGTCTTTGTTGTTTCATAGTTGTGCCACACATATTTTCACATGACTGATTTAACATCATCTTGATGAGACTTTCAAATGTTAGGATATTGCTTTACACTTCACCGCAGCTTCCTTCATGACCTGTCTGCGCTGCTTCTTGGTTTTCAGGATGCTTCTCTAACAAACCTCAGAGGCCGTCACAGTACAGTTGTATATATATATATATATATATATACTGAGATATACTTTACTTATTAGGAGACATTTGGAAACAGTTGGTTGCACTGGATTTTACTTAAGGCTCTACAAGCTCTAGGTGAATGTTTTACGTGCTATAGCTAGTGCTAGCTCCAGTTAGCCAAATGGCTTCATAAATGCGACTTCTGACTTCTGATTTGTAGGTATTTTAAATGCGAATTTTTACAATCAAATAAATCCCAAATCACTTGACAAAAACATTCGCAATGTATATCATTAGTTATTTAAATCTAAGTATGACATATGTGTGATTCAGAACGTAAGACAAAGCAGACCAGAAAATATTTTTTATCGCTACATTAACTTCCATTCATTATTTTTTCGTGGGCCAACAGGAAGGGGAAGAGACTTAGGCTCCCTATAAGGAAGTTTAACAACAAATAAATGTATAGAACTGTAAAGTGTCTTCCTCATTCAAGCTCCAGTAATGTCCTGGTCAGTAAAAAGAGCCCTGGGCTTTTCACCATGGTTGCCTCTATATGCTTGTAAAATCACTTTATTAGTTGTTCTAAGTTTTTGTTCGGGTCGAACCTCGTTTGAGGTTGTATGAAAAAATTTGACAAAATTCCAAGGAATGAATAAAGTAATAATATATTTCTAGGAATCATAAAAGCAACACTTTTTCCCCCTCCAAATCAAACATTTACACTCAAACCTAATTTCCAATGCTACAAATTGAATTCGACTTCTGCACAGTTTTTTAAATGAAAAGCTTTAGGCCATCCCTATCCAAAGTGACGGAAAATACCGGGCGTAGGACAATCAGATTTAACGGCAAACAAGATAATGACTTCTCTGTCACTGCCAGATGAGACAAACAGCATTGCCCTGTGTGCTCGTCAAACAGGAAGGGGACAGGCCCTTTTATTGGCCCTCAGAGAGGCACTTTTCATTGTGTCGATGGCGTGTCCCAACAGCGGACGTTTTGCTCTGCACACAGACACGTCACCAGTGTTCTGCGGGTCATCCTGACAGCTCGCCCCCAAAGTGCACGAGGAAGGCCTTGACCGCCCCGTTTAAGAGCTGGTTTACTCCCACCGTTCATTCTCAGGTCAGCTGGCTTGACAACAAGCATTCTGCAGGAAGCAGGAGCTGCTGCAAGTTAAAACAACAGATGCAGAAGGCTTTGTAGGACTGCCAAAGAAAAATAACAAAGGGAATAAAAATAATTTAAAAAAGATCCTCCAGGAGCCTCTGTAGCTGCTGTTATTAATCAGGTGGTGCATTAGGAAGGGGCGGAGCTAGGAAGAATGCTGCCAGATGGATTCTTGGCTTGTCGAGGAACAGGAGTAAGAGAGCAGGAAAGAACTGAGTCGTTCTTCGCTGCTTTACAACCTCACTGCTGTCACCTCAGCAGGTGGGAAGAAGGTAAAGTGGGGTTATTTGGTTTGACAGATGCCACTAAGCAGCTCATTCCGCTCAAATGCCACTTATAGAGACGGCCGAGATTAGCCGAGCGACACACAGCTCAGGCAGTAGAGCACGGGCTTCACGCTCAGACATAAAGTCAAAACAAACCCTCCCACGTGGCGGGACGTGTACTATGGCACGCACTGCTTTCACAAGACTTTGTGGGACTTTATATACTGGACAGACAACAGTCAGTGAAAATATTCAACTCTTTTAAGACCAAATATTTTACCAGGATGACTTTAAATCAGCCATAATGTTTTGTTTTCCTTGCTTTAGAGGCAGAGTTGACTTAGTGTTCTTTCTAAGAGCGTCTAAGATGAGAGCCCTCATTCTGAAATGTCTTGCAAAAGTATCCAAGCTCCTTAAACTTTTTTATAAAGCCACAAAGCCCACAGTAACACTGGAGGAGCTGCAGAAACCCGCTGCTCATGTGGTAGAATCTGTCAACAGGACAACTAATAGTCGTGTCACCCTACAGATCGGGCAGGAAGAAACCAACAGCAGACAGAACCACACAACCCCTTATTTAAGTTTTTCCCCAAGGCACGTAGGGGACATAGCAAAGATGTAGAAGACGGTACTCTGACCACACAACAACAAAACTGGACTTTCTGAAGCAGGATGAGTGGCGGAAAACTGATACTCCTGATTAACCAAAAAAACACATATCCAAGGTAGCAGTTTTCAAAGCTTCCAAAGACATGAAACTGGGGCAGAAGTTTGCCTTCCAGTAGGATGGCAACCGTTTAAATCAAAGCATCTTAAAGTGTAAAAAAGGTCTAGTCAAAGTCCACAGATAAATTGCCACCAAGCGGTACAAAGGATTTTTCAATTCTTCTTTGAAGACACTCTCCATCTAGTCTGGTAAAGCTTTAGGTATTTTGCAGAGAGGAATTGGCAAAACGTTCACTGTATATATGTGAAAAACCTTGTGTTTGCTTTGGAGGGTTATCTCCACCAAAACTGGCTGACACAGACCTAGAGATACCATGAAAAGGAGTTCAACAAAGTACTGACTCAGAGATTCAAAATATGAGCATCACATCTCAGAAGTCTTTTTTTGTGTTAACAATTTAAAACCATGAATCATCCTCCTCCAATGTCACATTTATGTCCTGTCTTGCACAAGTCTGTCAAAATGTGGATAGAAAAGTACTGACTCTAATCTAACCCATGGATATTACATCTGCACCCACAAGTGGGAGGCACCTCGGCCATTACCTCCTAAATGGTTTTTACTCCTCAACATAAACTTGGAATACAGGAACCTTCCTACATTTGACCTACTTCTTCATCTAAGACTGTGATTTACACAACAGAAAGGAACAAAAGACCCCAAAAAGAAACCCCTCTGTAATTGAAGGCAGCTGGAGGGATTCAGTTACGTAACCTGATACCGATTTCATCTTCCTTCCAGCTATGCTCTTCTTACAGAGGACCAGAGTGAACAGAATATGATATTAAAAAAATAGCTAAAGAAAACCAACAGAAAAATTCAACTAAACTGGGCGTTGAATATAGCATTACAGTTAAGATGATTTAACAGAATATATCTGAGACTACCTGTCCATTTCTGTGCACCTAATGCTTTGAATTAATTTTTGACAAATAAGAGCAAAAGAAAACCTTCCAAAAAGTTAGACAAAGAGTGTATTTAGTTTGCTTTATAAAATTTTAAAAAAAAGTCTGACTGACAGGCTGGAAATTTGCTGCATGAGTGGGATTCTGCTTGGTTAAAAATGCAACAGCTGGAGCGTCACATCCCCAACACACTCAACTCCCAACCAACCAAACAGACGCGCACAAACACACTCCACTTCCAGCTGTATCGGTCAATAAGCAATTGTGTGGCCAAATCCAGAAATACCAAATGTTTCATAGTTGAGGTGGAATTTATTTTTGGTGCGTTCGGATTTTGTCTGTGCTTCCCACACTGCTGCAGGCGTTTGCTTCGTTCAAACAAAGCGCACAGGAGCTACAGAACGAAACCAGTCCTCTCTCAATCAAATCATGCTTGATAACTACTGGAAGCTACAGATGCCACTGTCCATTGACGTTGGAGGCCGTGGCTGGATAGGAATTGATCTGAACTTCACAGATGTGTGGCTGATAGATGAGGCAGGCTGTGTTTACCGAAGGGCGCTGGAAAGTAACTGCAGCCCCAGGCAAGGTTAGCCCCACCTCATGTGACCCTCAGTGACCCTTTCTCTCTCGCTCTCATGATTGTTCGGCAGACACGACAAGACTTTCATACATTCATATAACATTTAGACTTCAGTAAAACAAACTACTCAAAACCAAAGATCGATTAAAAAATAAACAGCATGAATAACTTCTATTACCCGGTTCTCGGTTAGTAGATGAAAATTTGAAGTTCTTCCTGATTTTAGCAGATAATAGGAAGGTCGAATGAAGCACTGCAAAGTTTTCTCCCATTTAGCTTTCCGCCTCTGTAATGGAACGTGCTGAATTTGGAAATGTTGGAAACTTTTTTGAAAATCTCATATTTAAGTCAAGTTACCCAACTGCAGTTCACAGTAAGATGGTAAGCAAATTTGTTGAATGCTGATCATATGTCTTCTTATGTTTCAGTTCCACAGAGAGACATTTAAAGCAGTTAAAATCAGCTTTAACCGATTAAAGTTAAAGCTGACCAAAAGGATGCGTTATTACTTCATCAGGTGTTATTAGCACCAGCGATACAGTTAAACAGGACTATTTATTGACATTTAATCAGCGTTGGTGCCAACTAAAATGCTAAGTCGCCACCGAAAGCTGGATCCTGCGCTTACTGATCTTAGACCATCATTCAACTACAATGTATTTCTGGACCAAAACGCTGTGTGGAAGAAATGGAGATCCTGTTTTACTTCAAGTCTTCTTATCCACAAAATTATAATCTGTTTAAATTCATCTTTTGTAATACTCATCCTCACTGCACTCAAGTTGCTTCATAGAGGAGAGATTTGTTTTCTCTGTGTCCACCCATGCATACCAACATGGAGTTCTACTAATGTTTTGCAGGCGATGAACAGGGAACTTGTTCTTTCAATAAATTATTGTTGTGGAAGATAGTTTGTCCATATGTCCTGGGAATATTGATCTGCTGAGAAAGACATGTTCTCGTCCATTTCAAAGCATGTTATTCTCCCTCTGCTGTTACTGTAAAAGAAAATCTACCTTTCCAGGCGGAGTGCAAAAAGTCAACCCTGCGTCATGTTTTCTCTTCTTCTTATTGGCTAAACACGGCTGAACTTTTAGAGTCTGACGGCTAGAACCAGTGTTTATGTGTGTTTATAAAGTTGATCAAGATACACTAACGTAATTTGCACAAATCACCGAACAATTATGAAACAAATGCATCTTTTCTTCTGGGATTTTTTTTTTTCTGCTTGGAAAAAAAGGCCCTAAAGCAAAACAGAGTTATTCAACTTGTGACTGTTCTCCACATGCAGTGAAGAAGATGGGGATGGGCAAAAAACGTACAGTATATCAATTGTTTTTTTTTGCCCAAAAATACATATAAGTACAGTAAAATGTGTATTTTAAAATTACAAAGAACCAATGTTGAAAAAAAAGCGCTCCTAGGGTTAGATTAGCATATCTAATTGTTTTTGGGATATTTAGTTAATTATTGATGGTTTAATCTTCATGTAATAATGACCTGGTGAAATCTGTGCTTTTTAGATTAGATTTAAATAATGAACCTGGTAAAGAAGAAATTAGTAAGTTAAAACCATGGGATTGATACATTTCATCAGGGGCATGTTGGAAAACAGTGGCCTGTTATTCCTTATGATCAGACAGGGACCCATCAGCGTCAGTATAGATCTAGCCTCATGGGGGCACCCTTCTGTAATACAGGGGTTTCCACTGTAGAGTGCAGATCTCTGGGTAACAGTCACAGAATTCAGTCATTACCTCAGTGCAAATAAACAGAAGCAACTAGCTGAATGATCTTTATTGACTATCTGATTTTTAAAGTTTCACTTATACTTCTATATTATGGGTTCATCAGCTGATAGGTAAGTAGTGCTTTCCTGAAATCATGCCAGAGTTCTCCTTTTTATGTGGAGCATAGTGTGCTGCCCCTCCCCAACATGTTGCTGTGCTCTACCAGTCAGTTGACCGCAGGAGAGTTAGTCCCCTTTAGGCCGTGGTTACAACAAAGACATGATTCCTTGTTTAAAGACATTTCCGGTCATAAAAAAATCAACAGAAAAAGTCACAAACATGGCTGTTCATGATGTCCTCACTCTGCTTATTTAATGACAATATATACATGATATATTTTATTAAATTACAAGCACTTTAAATTAACAAGGTGGTAATTTGACAATTCAGTTAGCACTATCCTATTTATTTATGCTATTACTATTTAATAGTAACGCTATCATGCCTTACTATATACGGCAGTGAGACAATGACTGTTGTTCTACACCTTCTTGTTCCACAAAAATTAGCAATTTGAATAAAGGAATCTATTATAAAAGCCATAATCGATGATTATTTTTGGTAAGGATGCAACGATACCACTTTTTTCAAACCGATACGATACCGATACTTAGATTTGAGTACTTGCCGGTACCGAGTACCAATACCGATAATTCTACCACAGACAAAAAAAAATGCAATGAATTGGAAGACGAGTTCAATTTACTATTCTGCTTTTTACATCAAATGACAGTGAATTAGATAAAATATTAATAAAGATGACCACAAACATATTTCAAGAGAAAAATTTGAATTTTCTGTGAAACTACTGCAGAATTTACACATTTTAAGTATCGGTTCATGGTATCGGTTAATTTTAACCAATGCCGATGCAGTACATAAGATAGGTTTCAGCCCCGATACCCGATACCAGTCGGTATCAGTACATCCCTAATTTTGGTGGTAGGAGTTTTCACAAATGGATTTTTTTTTTTTTACATTTTACAGTAAAGACCATAAAAACGTAGTATTTTTTCCCCCCACAGTTGTCTTACTCTCGTGAGTATCTGTATATCAACGCTGCAGCAGACAAACCTGCAATATGACTTACTCTACCAAAAGAGACTGTGATTTATTTCTTTATCCAGCCCACTGGATGTTTAACAGAATTCCCCTTTTCTTAAACAGCTGAGTTTATATTTTTGTACATTTTTGAATCTCATAGTGGGTGGTGCGGATGGACTAAATAAAAGCAGAGAAGTTACACCCAGTTGATGCATGGCTGCGTTCAATTTTCCGTTTTCATTCCAGCTGACAGAGGTAGTCCTCCCCTCAATCTCTATCTCGCACTCCTCTCGTGTACCTCTCACCCATCGTGCTTTGTTTCCCTTCAGAGATAGGACAGGAACCAGAAGATAAGATCCACTGATTCAGGCCTACAGACCAGCTATCTACGCACCAGCCGGCTAATCTGGAAAGGTTACCCTGTACGGTATCGTTCTGCCCTCCTGTCGTCCGGTCCAACTGATCGGGTCTTACTTTTTCTTACTGCTTTCCAACGTCAATCATTTTCACCTCAGGCCCTCCTCTCAGTTTCTGCTGTTCTCTGACTGTACTGTTTAAGAACTGAGCAGAAACGGAGATTGAAACATCTAATATCCACGCTGACACTGCAAACAATCGCAAACGCCACTGACCAAACTATAAGAAAAAGGCATCAACCAACACCTCCCATCCCTCCCCGTCTCTCTCTCTCTCTATTACACACACACACCCCTCCATATCTCCAAAGCCAACATGCTTGTGTTTCAGCCGCCCCTATAAATAGACAACACCACCCTTTTGGGTTCTGTTACAACTCAGCAGCAACAATACAAGAAAAGAATCATTACTTTGCTAATTATATCCACGCAGAAGGCGGGAGTGAAGTGAACTGAGGCATTGCTGATTAAAATTCAAGAGGAAGTAAGGTTGATCCCTGCCTAAACATGCCCTGAGTAACAGATCTAGCAGTGAAACCATAACGAAAGTGAACGTGCGGTGGCTTTACTGTAAAGTGACGAAAGTCTGTTTCCTCTGATGCAATAAAATATTTGGTTTAAGTCGGGCTGCTGCTTCTAGAGCAGTCTGTGGTTCTTTTTTTTTTTTAACAATGCCAAAATCTCACTGCTAACGCTCAGATGACCAATGTCTTCCTTCCGGACAACCTCCAGAGTTGCACATAAGAGATAATAATCAGGGCTAATCTCCTTTGGCGCTCACACTCATTGAACTGTTTCTGCCAAGCGTGTTTATGGAGCAGGAGCGTGCTTCTCTCCGAGAGCGTTGATACCAACATGGAATTCCCCTGCAACTACAACCAGAAGTCCGATCAAGTCATAGTCAAGTGGCTGGCACACAAAGAGGCGCTCTTTCTGCAAAATGCATATGTGTGCCGAATGTGCAAATATGTGATCATGAGACAAAGGAAGTACAAAGGTTAAATCAAGTGTACTGTCACAAAAGATCAGCGTTTAGACTTGTAACCCAGAGTCCAACCAACCTTGTTTTCCCTCCTCAGTCAGTGAATGGGAGAAAACAGGCAGTAGTAGCAGATGGCAGAGGTGAAACTCATGTCTCTATTTTCACTCTGCTGCTGCTGCTGCTCCCGGGTCTGCACTGAGATTCCAACAGAGAAGCCGGTGGGGGACGGACAGGAACAGGAAGAAGAGCGGGATAACGAGAGAGCGAGCCGCGTCAGTCGATCAGAAGAGTCGCTCCACTTGTCCGTCCAGATTTTCCATACAGATGCTCCCTGATGGAGCCACTGACTAACACCGGATTCTCCCACACTCCTGTGGGTTCTGCTCTCCAACAGTCCCGCTGTTCATCAGAGAGAGGAGTATAAACAGCTGAGAGAGAGAGAGAGAGAGAGAGTGTGTGTGTGTGGGTGTGTGTATCCTCTGAGAATGAGGGTGTGTGTGTTTGTGTGGAAAAGCTAAAGGGACCACGTGATGCGGGCTTAATCCCCCGCCCACTGGCCTAGAGGTAAGCACAGTGCCACACAAACACATTCAGGCAAACACACACACATATAGAAAGTGTGGACCAATCAGACCTCAAGCTCACTCACTAATCACCCCTCCTCCTCCACTGCCGCCTGCTCTCTCTCTCTGTCTCTCTCTCTCTCCTACACTTTTTTCAACACTTTTTCCCCCTTGATCTATTCCCTCTCTTGTTCCTCTCCCACATTCCAAAATCGTCGGTGTCCGTCTCCTTTACATCTCTCTCCCACACCCCATTACGGCAACTGTACTAAAGGTCAGTTTTGACGAGTTTGGCTGCCTAGCCACTAGGGCTGAGTATTGTAAAGAATTTGACAATTCGATTCAATTTCGATTCTTGGGGTCTCGATTCCAGTCGATTTTGATTCAATTCAATATTGGTTTATTAGCTTCGATATCGATTCAATAATAAATAAATACACAAGTAATTAAGTATGTGAGCATATTTTTAAATAACGTGTGTAGAAGTACCAATGTTTCAGAACAAATTGACCCTGGCATGTTTCTTTTCATGTTTCCTGTCATGGTTTATTTAGCAGAACAAACTGTACAATATTGTACTTGTGTTGTACAACGCTGAATGCTGTCACTAGAGTGTTGCCCACAGCGCCACCAGTGGCCGATGGACTGAATCGATTCATAAGATTTAATGAATCGATATTGAATTGAGAAACAATTAATTGCAATGCTTTGATGAATCAATATTTTTACCCAGCCCTACTAAGCACACAACCTTCTACCTGCAGCTGCATGAGTTTTACTGCAGCGTCTGCTGGTCCAAAGCAGGTTTATCTGACTCACTGACCAACGCAAATTAAAAAAAATCTTGGATTTTCAAACACACTTTCACGGTCAAAGTTCAGATTTTAAGGTCAGAAACCTTGGAGCTAAATGGACCTCAGTATATGACTTGAAGTTCAGTTGTCATCAGTTCCAGTAGCCTGTTAATATTTGCTAAAAGGGGTGTGAGGAAAAATCGATTCATGTCTGAACGTACCAAAGAACAAACAAAATACATATATATTTTTTTTCTTCTTAAAATATATCAGCATTTTTTTTTCCAAGACTAGAAATTTTGCATAAAACGTCTTGGATGTCCAGTTGCAATTTCATATCTTGTTACTTTTGAACCAGTTCCCTTTTCTCAGCATAGATTGTAAAATCCACTTTGTGTTGATGCCCTGTTACATTAATGGCTCACTTCATCACAGACACTTGGCAGATCAAGTTGTGTGTATTACAAACACAAATGATGAATGAAAGAGTACTGATTAAGAAAAAAATAATTGATTTGAATCGAGAATCGCTTCTGAATCGAGAATTGTTTCTGAATCGAATCGTCACCCCAAGAATCGAATCGTCACCCCAAGAATCGGAATCTAATTGAATTTTGAGATGTTGTAAGATTACCATCCCTATTTGGTTATGTCGCCCAAACCACGTCCCCCTTACACCTTATACACAACCCAGGTTTTATCAACAATACAAGTTGCTTGAAGCTTGTTAAGTTTGGTTTATTCTATCCCTGGTTGAAAGCATATGGAGGACAGAAACAAACATTATTCAAAATAAATAAAGCAACACTAAATAAAAACAAACAAATGGTCTGACATTACAAGATTCAATGAACGCTTAAAAGGAGCTGTTTTTACATGTTTGAAAATAAAGTCAGCACAAATAAAAAATGGTTTAATGAGGATTCAGAAGCGTCTTGAGGTGAGTTTGTTGATAACCAGTAGGCTACACCATTTCACACAAACCAGGATTCTGTACAGTAAAAAAAAAAAATCAGATATGTATACAAATACCAGCTAGCTATTATGTAAAAACGAGAAAAAAAACAAAAAACAACAACTGCCATCGGTAATTTTCTGGAGGAAAACCAATAATCTAACAAAATCAGCTAGTGAGACAAAATAAGTCGTCAAACAACAAGGGAGAAAAAAATTAAGGGCCTATGGTACAGGCTTTCTGATCCAGTGAGTTTATTGGCTTCACAATTATATCTCATCTCGTCTTTGGTCCACTCATGCTACAAGAGAACACAAGAAATGCAGCAGATAACAAGCGGGCCAAATATGTTACAGCAAAACTGGTCTTTTTTAACCTTTTGAGCCTTCAACCTTGGCAATCGGAGTGTAAGGGTAAAAATCACCTTACTTGACCTTGGCTTTTATACACGAACTGGAAACTGAAAGAAAGCTTTATCACAAAAGCTAGATGAAGAACTTAACCTTTAGAAAAAGTAACACTCTTGAACAGAGCGATTGTGCAGCATAGACCACAGTCTGGACTCTTCCTGTGGGGAAGATTCTGAGTCCCTGGTACGTTTGCTGGTGGGAGGAACACGGGGCCCATAATTCCTCTTGTAATGACTGGACTGTAATCCAGGTCATAAGTCATATATGCAGGAGGAAACAAACAATTCAAGTACCTAAGAAAACCTGTCAGCAGCCTGTCAGCCGAGTCCTGATTTACTGTTTTGCTGTTCGCTTTAAACAGACTTGCTGACTCAATCATCTCAGCAGCTCTCTTATTTGAATGTCCATCTCTGACACAGTATTTCACGCATGTGTAAAACAGTAACAAGCGCATAGAAAAGCTCAGTTATAAGGTTCTGCGTTAACGGCGGTAACGTTTAAATAAAGTTTTTACAGCGCAATGAAAAAGTATTTGCTCTCTCACAGATTGTTATACTGGAAAAACATACCTTGAGATAAGTACATAGTAGAGTAATTTTTGTAAGCCAAGGGCTTCTGGGAAGGCTTGTCCCTGCTCCGTTTCTGTTTTCCAGTTGAGGGTAACGATTCTAACTGTGATTCATTCGACTCCCAAGGATTAGAAAAATGGCTTTGCAACCCTTTCTAGTGTGTCGGTTACGTTGTTTTTTACTTTTACAGCCCAGTGTGTGAATGGTGGTTAACAAACACACTTTCCTTGCCTCTTCTCATCTGTTCTTGATCTCCTTCAGATTGATGCATGATGTGTTTCTGTTTGAAGCCTTTCAGCCTGCTTCATGTTGTCGAATTTAAATCTTTTCCCAATTCTACAGGTAAGTTAGTAATCAGGTCTGGATGTGGCTAATAAAACTTAACTGTCCATTCCAAAAATTTAATTCTTTCCAATAATTCCGGATAATTGATAAACGGACTGAACTTCTAGAGAGATTTTCTCGTCATACTGACCACTTTAAGTGTGAGAGCCACATTCATGCCGTCAAACTCAGTAACGTGCATACCTTCATCCACCGATACGCTGACCAGTAGGCAACGTAGGACTATGCGCCTTTCCTGTCGTCCCTAAGATACAACAAGGGAGGCAATAAGTTATTTACATTGGACCAGGTTGATTTAGCTCATTTTAAGCCTCAATAAATAAAATCTGAAGCCTCAAGGGCAAATAAAGCACAAAAGAGAGGACATCTATAACAAGGCAAAAAATTTGTAATAACACCGTAGCATCTGGAAACTTCTGAGAGTTTCCGATTGCGATCTTTTATAAGAAAGTGCCTGGTTATGTTCTAGATGCATTTTTAACTGTAGCAAAGATACACTCAGGTTTTTTCGAAAAAAATATCTTCCGAGATAGTTGCCAATATAAACCAGAAGACTTAAATATCATGAAGTAATTATGGGACATAAATGAAAGACGACACATTAAAACCACAAAAAGCTCTGCTCTGAGTGAACGTAACGGATAAACAAAACCCGCTGAAGCCGTTAGGAACAAATGCTCCATCATGCTTGGCTCATGTTCAAAAAAGACTCATGTTATGTGATTTATGAAGTGCTTTCCTGACTAAACTGATACTTAAGCTCCAACTGTCTTGGAACCCGTCTTTACTTTCCCGCTTTTACAGAATCAAGCATCCAGTGTATGCAAACCTTTGACCAGGTTTCATGCCAAAAGCCGTTGGCTCACATGCCTTCAGTAGTAGGCAGCTGATAACATAGATATTCAGGAGTTTTTTTTCGTTATTCGCTCCTGCAAGATCAACAGCATCAACACAACACAGTAGGCGCCACCCCGAATCTATCAGGTGATTCATGACGAGTCTGAAAACCTGACATCATAGAAAGCTGCATTGTTGTGTGACATCTCGGTGTGTGCCTCTGTTATCAGTTCCAGCAGGATTCTACACTTACCACATTGTGCTATTATTTACCACACAACAATACAAAGCGCTGAACATTTGTTCTCGTCTACGGAAGTAAAGTTAGCCTCTCTGATTCGGTTGAAACGAAGCAGAAGCTGTGATTTGCTGTTTTACTCAACTTTGCTGATGAAAACCGGTGATAATGAAATTATGTGATTATTTTTGGTTTATATTTTTTCATACTGAATATCGGTTTATTACTTAATGGTGTTGTAGGATAAACAAGGTGATATCAGAGGTCTTAATTTCAGAGTCGTTACGCAGCTTGGAAATCTGGAATACGGTTTTAGTGTTTTTAAGTCAAAATTAGTATTAAGATTTTTATGATAGCAAAATTGTATTTTCATATTATATTTCATTTTAAAAGTTTTCCTTCCTTACTTCCTTACTTACTTAAGTTACTTACTTATGCCTTACATTTAAATATGATCTGGAGATTATGGAGTCAGTGGTTGCTGAGAAGCATCAGGTTCCTCTCCAACTAATCTACCATCAGGATCTGCTCCATACTTGTCCCAAGAACATTTCTGTCATTATACTCTTAAACAGGTTTACATGGATCAGTTGCTTTAACTTATGAATAGTTAGAAGATTTCACATTTCACTGGACTTCTTTTCTGGCCACGCTGCAGGAGTCTTTGCTATTTAGCAAGCAAATTACTTGGTCTAGTAGGCAAAGGTAAGAAACTTTCTGGCCAATTTGGAGCTCTCTTTTTTTACAGGCACATTTTCCACACCATACTTGTGTTGGAAAACATTTAAACTAATTGGAACTGAAATGACTTTTCTTGCAAAGTGCCTAGAGATGGCATCTGTTGTGAATAAACTGAATTGAATAATGCCTTCTGCGTACAGTCTTTATCCTTCTATCTGTATGTTTCCACTTTGTCTCTCATCTGCAGTATGTAAGATACTGGATGGATAGGTTGCTATTTTGAAAGCTCTAGCTTTATGTGATGTCTTGAAAGGAATAAATTGGCTTCTTCTGCCGTTCAGCCAAGTCAGAGTGATTACTCCTATTTTTCCCACTACACCTCTGAGTGTAGCATTGGTTGTCGCTCCCAAAGGAAGCCCCAAAATTGAAAAGAATCGCACACACAAACTCGTACAGCTATTTTCATGAGGATATGACACATAACTATACACTTGGAAACAAGCTGTAACTTGAACCGACCCCATCTTGCTCTCATAGACCAAGTCTTCAGCCATGCATTTTTTACTGAAGCAGCTGGAGAATTAAAATAAAACTACACATTTACTCACCGACATTGTGGATAGGTCTTAATTCTAAATATTTGGGTCATGCTAACAATGTGAAAGAAGCATATTTCTCAGAGTGGCATCACATGCAGGTGCAGAAAAAAATCAGCAGGGCGACTGCTTGGGGGGCTACAGATAGTTTACACCAACAAACAAGAGACATGAACCAAGGAACGCCACATGACTTCTTCACTTCTCCATCAGACTGTGACCCCTTCACAACAAGGAACACTATTTTGCTCTCAGGAGTTGCTTGCGCAGCTGTTCAACGAAATTCAATTACTAGAAAATGTACAAAGTAGGCAACTCTATTTGTGCCCTGCAGCTTGACAAGAAATCAACAGCTAAAGATGTTTAAAATAAATAAATAACACTCATTATTTTGAAGGAAAAACTTTTAGTTTAACAAATAAAGGGCAATTTGTTTCGGAAGAGCAAATCCATAGTATTGATTTCAGTCCACTAAAATGCAGACAGAGCAGATCCTAAGGATTAGTTTCACCAAGTTGAATTAAAAATGTCAATAATTTATTTTTTCATCTATCAGAAAGATTTAACATCACAAGTTTAAAAGTGTGTATTTCAAGCTAAAATGTAAGAAAATAGAAACAAAAAAAATAATTTTCAATAGATGGACCAGAACCCACTCAGACGCACATACAAACCCTCCCGCAAAACAATCAGCGTGACATTGTAACAAAACCGTCTAAAGTGAGAACGCTATTACTGATGGAAGACTTAAAGTTGACAAAAAATTTTTTAGAATCACTGATGTCTTTAAAGGGGAGAGTGTGTTTTAAAAGGAAACTAAGTTTTACGTAACGTCTGATTCTCATACTAGCTGCGGGAAGGTGAGAGACAGCAAGACTTCCAATAGATAAAAAGAAACTTTAAAGGAAAGTTTCTTTTTCAGCCTCTGACACGAAGAATGACTTTTTCAGAGGGGAAGGCAAGGGTTGGGTTTCGGTGTATGAATGCGAGTGTGAATGGGTGAATGTGGCTTCAATGTAAAGCGCTTTGAGTGGTCAGACTAGAAAAGCGCTATATAAGTTTGTTCCATTTACCATTTATGAGTGTTGCTTGACGCTGACAAAGCCTGCGGTCTGAATGCACCATTAGAGATGGGGTGAGAAGCCCAGTCATAAGGAGGGGGCTCAGAGTAGAGCCACCGCTCTTCCACATCGAGAGGTCCCAGTAGTGGTGGCTCGGGCATCTGGTCCTCCTGGAAGCTTTCCTGGTGAGGTGTTTCGGGCACGTCCCACCGGGAGGAGGCCAGGACTCGCTGGAGCGACTATGTCTCTCGGCTGGCCTGGGAACGCCTCGGGATTCCTCCCGAGGAGCTGGGCCAAGTCGATGACGAGAGGGAGGTCTCTGTAGGTCACGACCCGACCCCAGATAAGCAGATGACTTTGGATGGATGGATAGAAGGGTGAAAGGATAAATTTGCCTTTCTTATTCTTCACTAGAACTGGCTAATGTTGGGATTAGCACTTTAAAGCAGACTAAAGCTTCACAAAAATATTGAGAAATTAAAATTGGAGCAAAATTCTTATCAGTGCATTGCAAACAACAGATTTCTCTCTCTCTCTCTCTCTTTTTTTTTTTACAAACCTAAACTTCTATTTATGTTATGATGCAGGCCGCTGTAAATCCACCAGGCACCATTGGCAAACATTGTCCTTACACTCACGTCTCACTGGTTGATAGCAGCCGGCTTGTCTCTGAACAGAGTAATTACAGCCCAGCAGGATCCAAAACAACTGTTGTTACTTCATCTTGACTCATGTGACATAATACAGACATGGTCAGAGTAAACTAAGCCACAGTCTGTTTATTTGCAGCACACTCTACCATTACTGCTCAACTATTATCAAGTCAAATGATTAATGAGTCCTTTGCACACAACAGCGCTTTTAAAAAATACCATCCCAGTGTTGAGGTTATTCATTCCTTGAGCTCTGCAATAAGCTGTGGACAAACGCAGAAAGTGCAGCAGAGGGAAGGGCTGAACTCTCCGTGGGGGTGACAGCGTTTTACTGCCAAATACTGAGATCAGACAGTGTTACATCAAATGCCAGTCGGTAACATGAGAGAAGTGAGGGGGCATGTTCAGTGACGCCAATGATTTAGGAATCTATAAACACTTCAGTTCACTTTGAGGCCTCTCAGCTTTGAGTCCAAAACAAAAATGGACCTTCTTGGAAGAAATTAAGAATGAGAAATGCGACACTTGGGGAATTTTTTTTTTAATGAGATTAAAATTTACTTTGAGAAGGGCTGTGAGACAAAACAAGCATGTTTTGACTATTCTGATTTTGCACTCTACTCTCCCAGATTACATGGAGGTCAAGATGAGCCCTTGAAGGCAACATTAATCTATATGTTGGCCTCAAACTCTGGTTGTTCCAGCTGTTTACCTCAAATGCAATGCCATGAAGGAAAGAAATTGAGGAAGAATGTCCTTGTCTGTCATCTGCATCACTGCGACCTGCAATTTTTGCACCATGATCATTTTTTAATAAAAATCACAAATTGAACTGCAACAACTTATTTTAAATTTGAAAGGTTTTGTCAAACCTACTTACAGAAGACACTGTATAGCGATTAATCAACAACAAATATCTTTTTTTAATGTCTTGCAGGTTATCATCTTGATTTCTGTTTCAATCTGCAGGGATAAAAAAAAGCATTACCAGGTAAATGGACAGAAACTTTTAAACCTGACACTCCTTCGTTAATCCGGCTCGGAACGGCCTATCTAGGTTCCCATTTGTGCATGAGGGATCCTAAGTAGTCACTAATCCACATCTGAGTGGTGAAGAGGTATTTAGAGAGCAGCTAATGTTTAACGCACTGAGATGGGTTCACTAACCAGCAGAGGAACAATACGCTTACTGTTCGCCAGTCTGTCTTTGATTTAAGGTTCAAATGCTAATAATAAACTTCTAAAGAATAAGAGGCAGTGGGTGAGTAAGGAAGCAATGCATCTTCTTGTGTATTTTAAGGAGATTTCCTCCTCCTTCTAGTAAGATTGAATAGGCCTGGAAGTGACAGTGGGAAGTTACCACCCAGTACCCCACCTTGGTAAAGTGAGTTCTTAAGTCAAAAATAGCACAGAAGAATGATTATATTGGACATTTTCTGTTTAAAAAAACCATCCCAACCTAATCTAAATGTAATGTACTAGGATAAGTTAACTTTGTCAAATGTAAAAAAAAAAACAATCTAAAAACTTGTATCCTCTTAGGAGCATTTAAGTTTATAATTGACAGATCCAGATATATAAAAATAAAAAAACATTGGCGTACAAGAAAAAAAAAAAATCACAAATGCAGACCAGTTGGTTTCCCTTGGGGTTGCATAGTAATGTGGCCCTGAAGGCATCAAGACAAACTGCTCTGAAAGGACATGGTCTAGCCTACTAATGATGCCTTTAGGTCTTTTAGGTCATTCAAATGGACACCAATGACTTTTAAGCAGATTTTGCCAAGGCTGCAGACAACACTTCTTAACCGCAATAGACCAGCTTCTAAACAGAAAAACTAGAAAGACTGTCAATAAAAGAGTTATACAAGTACATGGAATAAAGTTTTTTATATAAATATTAACAACAAATGTGTTCTTTTGTGCCTTTCTCAACACAATTTGATTTACACACATTTAATTAGTATTTTTGGTTACAAAAATGGGTAAACTGGTTCCAGCACATCCGTGTTTGAAGGCTAGAAAGTAAAAGTAAACTTGACAACATGGCCTACCTTCTGATTAATCCGGTTTATAACTATGTGACCACTTACATGAACTCATTAAACATAAAACTAACTAACTAGGAACACCTCATAAAAACAGCAAAACACTGTGAATACCAAACTACTGATCCAAATATATATCCACTATTTAGATTGAGAAGGCATTAAAAGCAACCCACATACTTTAAAGATGTTTAAAACGCCACAAAAATCCTCATTACAACTTAATCACTCCTAATAAATAAACTCAATGATATGCAAACACTATGAATAATGCAGCACCTAATATTTCACAAGAAATATTTCCCATCTGTCACATTTGCCATACTTGTGGCAAAGTGCATTAGCCTTGCTTCAGCCAGCTGACCAGCAGTGCAGAGCCTCAAGTGGGGAATTGCCAGTATTGTGTTACTTTGTATGTCATACGGTCCTTTAGTTTCTATATCGTTACATTGTATTCTACATGATCTGAAGTAAATGGTATAACGGTAAATGGCCTCCAATTGTATAACACTATCTGGTTTAAAGGACCCCAAAGTGCTTCACACTACATGCAGTCAGTCACACACGTATTCATATGCTAAAGGTGGTGAGAAACAATCTTGAGATAATAATGTTAATACTAGAAATGGCAATGAGCCAGCATCTCCATTTTCTAAAACAAATGAAAGATGAAAAACAGGAGTTGAATGAATAAAAGCAACATCTAGTGGTCGATATATTGGCTGTTGCTGTTACTTATGTTGCCATTGTGCTACTTTTTAAGTGACTCATAAAAAAATGGTAGTATGCTCCAACCGGAGTTGGGGTCATGGGCCTCTTAAATTTTTAAAGGACTGAGAAGTTTGGGAACCACTGCCCTAAAGTATTTCACAACTAGCCTGACGTAGCCATACTCAATTCTAATCAGAGTGTAAGTCTGATACTGCTCCAGTGGGCTGCTATGGGGCGTGTTTTAACCGTACCAGGAAAAAAATGCCTCTGCACTCTGCACTCAATTGGATGGACGGTTGCCACTTCCAGAGCAACGGAAGTGTGTGACGTTGCTTTGCAGAGCAACGGAAGTTATCTGTTCCTCTCGTAGAATTCCTCTTTTAAAATTAGTGCGCTGTCGATATCTTCTAGAACAGAGCCGATGCCAGAATCTACTCATCTCAGTTCTCCAGCGGCAGCCATCGTTGTTGTAAACAAATTCAACCCAGGCGCTCTTTGGTGATGTGGTTGATTACGTTACCATGTCAATCATCTTAAGCCTGATTTGATTGGTCCGAACAGATCTTGTTCGGGCATAATTGCTCCTCAATGGAGGAATGACCGAACTTCCAGACCATGTTGTGGGCGGGACGAAACTCGGCCGGCACCCAGGCTATCCCACAACAGCCATTTATCCCATCCATCCATCCATTTTCTTAACCGCTTAATCCTTAATGGGTCACGGGGGTGCTGGTGCCTATCTCCAGCTGTCAACGGGCGAGAGGCGGGGTACACCCTGGACAGGTTGCCAGTCCATCACAGGGCAGGACAAACAGGACAAACAACCATGCACACACTCACACCTAAGGACAATTTTACAGTGATCAATTCATGACAGTCATGTTTTTGGAATGTGGGAGGAAGCCGGAGTACCCGGAGGGAACCCATGCATGCATGGGGAGAACATGCAAACTCCATGCAGAAAGACCCTGGGCCGGGATATGAACCCACAACCTACTTGCTGCAAAGCAACAGTGCTAACCACTGTGCCACCGTGCAGCCCCACCATTTATCCCATTATTGGAAAACAATAGTGTCCTTATTTCAACCAGCTGGGAGGCAGTTTGAAGCAATAGGCAGGGGAGGGGGAGTGTTACTTGTCTTACTCTATTATCTTCAGCACTTTCTCTGGTATCTCATCGAAAGGATCTGAAACAATTATAACTGTTGATAATTCTCAGCCCAGATTACCAGCAAAGTTGTT
Source organism: Apricaphanius iberus (assembly GCA_028564705.1). Classification (NCBI taxonomy): domain Eukaryota; kingdom Metazoa; phylum Chordata; class Actinopteri; order Cyprinodontiformes; family Aphaniidae; genus Apricaphanius; species Apricaphanius iberus. The sequence goes on from JAPXFQ010000284.1 coordinate 575,095, forward strand.
TTTCCAGCTGGTGTTCTTTGTGCATTCTGGCATCTTTATCTGCACTTTCGATCACACCTGGAAGCTTAAAACCTGATTCAAATAATCTACTGTACCTGCATGCAGCTGTCTCCACAGCCAATCAGACAAGAGTTTTCACAACCTTTTTTTTTTTTTTAAATGCCAATGAAACACTGAGTCACAAACAGGTTGTCATGTATTTTATTTCAGATGACATTATTTTCTTTCATCCCAAAAACTTCTACATTAATCAAACTAATGGACCACAGATCTCGAAGCTGAGGCCGAACAGGAAAAGCAGCAGTGATTAGAATCACGTGTGGCTGTGATTTGCACGAACACAAGAGACTGGAGAGGACTTGTAACACCAAAGGCGCTACAATGAAAGTGAGGTCGGAGGCAAAAAGATGCTTTGAAGCTTCACATCTCAATTCCTCTGAATCAAAGCTGTGAGACACATTTCAACTGCTTTGTGCAAGCAGCATGAATGAATCTACCATCAGACCTGAATGAACAGATCGGACGGTCTGAGCATACCTCTCATTGTGTAAACATGGTAACCTAGGTAACAAAACCATGAGCATTGTTCAGGTTGGTTCAGCAAAAGCTAGATTTCTTGATTAACTTACTTAACAGTTTTACTACACTTAAAGAGTCCGATTGTCCATTAAATGTTTTCCAGATTTTAAAAAAGTACGTCAAAATTTGTCTGCTGCCGTGGCAGAAATGGGAATGGGAATACTAAGGGAGTAATAATACTATGGGAATAATACTGTGGGATTAGTATGGGAATAATAAGCAGCACTACTTCAACATATTTTGATTCGAGTAAAGGTAAAAAGTAGCCGACCAAAAAAGTATTTGGTAAAACGGCTACTTGAGTACCAACAACTGATCTAATATTTTCAAAATAATGTCAACAGAAAGACACAATATAAAGACATGGGCAAATTCTGGTATTTGAAAGACTAAAATGAATAGAATAATGATACAAATAAATAACACAACCAGTTTTAAGCAGAAGAAAGGCTTCTCTAAGAAAACCAAAGCTTGTGTAGAAGCAGTTGGTCTCCTTTAATAAACTGTAGGTTTTTGTCTTTGTATTTTGAGATAAACATGTTTGCTCTTCATTCAGTGAATTTACTCACAATGGATAGAGTATCTTCTAAATTTCTCAAGTAAGAGTGCAATACTTCATAGTAATATTACATAAGCTAAAGTAAAAAGTACAGTATAGAAAAATTACTCTAAAAAGTTTTTTTTTTCCAATAACTCACTGAAGTAGATGTAACTAGTTACTACCCATGAACTACTAGCATGCTTTTACTTCCCATTTACTTATTGGTTTATGCAAGCTTAAGAATTATTATTTTTTTCTTCATTTTTCTAAGTCTGGGGAATATGACAGACACATACGCATTTTTACTTAGGAGTGTAATGTCCCTTAAAGGTTGTGGAGATGTTTATAGTCATGGTCAATAACAGTCCAACCTTCAGGTCAACCTACTAATTAGTAAAAATAAAGTAAAGCAATTCTCTGAAATGCAAAGCAAAAGACCAAATGTTTGCCACAAAACTAATTGTAGAAGTGATTTACGATAATAAGGCCAGGCAGCTAAGAAAGTTAGCAAGATACTTATACCCATAGTCTCTTATTTCTGAAAGTATAAAACAGCAAAAAAGAAACAAAACAACTCTCTTTTGGCTGGCCAGTTTGACTGGTTAATGCCCAATCAGTTTCAGGGTGAAACATCGTGCCAGAACTTGCACCAGCAACTCTGGCTGCACATGCAGAAAGCGGCAGCTTTATGCTTTGATTTTTCGCTTCGTCCCTAATCGGATGCTCAATGGCTGCACCAAACTCAGCATTTCTACTGCTGCATAAACCTCAACTTTAAAGTGACAGTGTGTAGTTTTTGCAGTACATCTTTGAAAATAGCCATTAAAATATTAAGTAATAATAATTACGTAAAGCACATTAATTGCAAAATATTGTCGATATTGTAAAATATGACTTTAAAAATCAGTTTTAAAATACATAGGCGTGGGTCCTCTTTTCAGGGGAAAGCCATATTAGATGACGTCTTTACTTCTACAAGAACCCGGATGGACAAAGCGCACGGAACACAATCGCTATTAAAACATTGATTTCCCCTCAAAATGCAAAAAAGTTTTCCTATAAATACATTTTTACCTCAAGCGATGAAAGAGAGACTGATGTGCTCGTCATGTTGCAGCAAATAGATAATTCTCAGGGAATTGAGCGTTTTAAAACAGCACTAGTTGGACCTTCGTTGTTGAGTTTCTTACTCGAAGACACAGATACCGCATGCTTGTGATAATTTAGGTATGCACTGCCCCCTACTGACCGACAATTACACACTGTGCCTTTAACTCTTAACCTCAACTTCTTGTACTCCTAGCTGTTACCTTTTTCAAAACGTTACTAAGATGGATTTCTAAGTCCTATGTATTTTTAACAGCTTAAACAGAGGGCTGAAATCAATAGCACGTCGCTGTTTGTGTTGCCTTATCTCATTTGGAAGGGTACATATAATTTAACTGATAATCACTAGAGGGATTTTTATAAGAGATAAAAGTAGGTGGCATAGACAAAAGACATACAAAAGTCACAATTGAAAAACAAAAGCAAACTGAAATTTAATGAGGGTGATCCAAAGTAATAAAGAGAACTAAAAGAAAGAAATAATCTAATAAAAATAGAGGTACACAAAAAAATGTGTTTCATTTAAATCCCTTAAAAAATAGTAATCATAGTATAAAAAAGATAATTAAGTAAATATAAAATAATTTACAATTATTCAATATGAATCAAAACAAGTGCAGTAAAAGCACAGATTTAATAAAAGAAATGCACTTTCATTTTTTTGGACAAATTGTGTTAATATCATAATAACCTCAATTACAGTTACTTAAATTTTATATTCTGTAAGAATCTTCTACTGGCCCGTGGTTAATCACTGATGCTTTAAAAAAAGATCCAGCTACAGTATGTTTTACTATATTTTGTCACACTGCTAAACTGTGTCTGTTCTATCAAGTCAAACAATTTAGCTTGTGCTTTGGGGTCCTCTGGACTTGACAAAGCGCAATACAAGTACAGGCAATTTACCATAAGTCATTCCTTGGCTGATGTTTGAGCAATTAGTGACAATTCTGAAATGATTACGAACAAATAAACCCTGGTGAAACAAGAATAAAACGTCTGCACACAAACAAACAGGCTCAAACACACTGCTGGCTGCTGAGTATAATCACCCTGTAATCTTAGATGGTAATGACAGAGTTGCAGTTGAAAAAAAGTCCCTGTTTGCTTCAACCACGCAAACAAAAACAGTTCCTGCCCGGGTATCTCAGCTGCTAACTGTTGCAGTATGTCGTCAGTGCCAGACTCCCACTGGTCTACGAGTAAAGTCAATGCCCAACTAAAGGATTCAGTAAAAACTGCGTGGATTCCCTGAGCATCACTGTTCAGTTCAGCATCCTCATTTGCTCCACTTTAGAACAATTTATGTGGTAGTAAATAACAAGCTTTTGTTCTGTAGGTTTTGATGGCAATAACTGGATAAACTCCTGTCATGCACAACCAAGCACCGCTGAGTTTCTTTTGCTGCAGGAAATAGCTGCATCTCTATTTAGCAAAATTCAAACGGCTTCCTTGGTGGTCTTAAAGTAAACTCGACAGTGTCAGATCGTCTGTGGAGTCTTGTGAATTTACCAAATCGGTCCAAAAAAAAATTCCCTAACAAAAAACAAAAACAAAAAAAAAACATCAAAAAACACGGCAGACGCGACAGTGGCAAGGTTTGTTTGACAATATGACAAACAATAAGGGTGCGTGAGTAAAGCTTCAATTTTGGATTCCTCTGTTTGTCATTTCATTCACACATAATCAACATTTCATACCAGTAGGAGCCATGCAATCAAAGACAGACTCCTTGCGAGCTAAAACAACGTTTTTGCGATTAAAACCCATCCGTGCAACCTATTTAACATTTTGGTTAAATATCGGCAGGGTTCTCATCTCTGAAACACCCCCCCCCCCCCAAAAAAAAAAAATTTAAATAATGAGTTGAGGACAACCAGATAAATGAACTATTTTTGACCTGGCAAACGAAGGAGTAGTGGCTGCAAGAAAAAGCACTGAGAGGGACTCAGTGTAAGGGAGCAACTGAAGATGAGACTTGCTGGAAAAACAGAGCCTAACTGCTGCTGCATTGGCCATGACACCAAACACCTGTTCAGCAATAATGAGGTATAAGTAGGTAAATCACCAACCTACTACACTAGACACACTGGAGGATCTAAATGCTTAAGAACCAAGGCTTACAGATGGTGCTTTACAAGAGTTTAAATGTATCTCTTGTTTTTCCAGTGTTGTCACATTACCACCTATCTTCAATGTTTTCAATCTGAAATAAAACCCAGTGCAAAATATTATAATGAGAAGACACATTACTAAGGTCCACTCTGGTAAAATGTAATGTCTTTAAAGTGACAGTGTGTAGTTTTTGCAGTACATCTTTGAAAATAGCCATTAAAATATTATGTAATAATAATTACCTAAAGCACATTAATTGCAAAATATTGGTGATATTGTAAAATATTACTTTAAAAATCAGTTTTAAAATAAATAGGCGCGGGTCCTCTTTTCAGGGGAAAGCCATATTAGATGACGTCTTTACTTCTACAAGAGCCCAGACAGACATAGCGCGCGGAACACGCCCGCTATTTAAACAAGTCTCGCAATAAATACATTTTTACCTCTTCACTAGTTCCAAGCGATGAAAGAGAGACTGATGTCCTCGTCATGTTGCAGAAAATAGATAATTCTCAGGGAATTGAGCGTTTGAAAACAGCACTAGTTGGACCTCCGTTGTTGAGTTTCTTACTTGAAGACACAGATACTGCATGCTTGTGATAATTTAGGTATGCACTGCCCCCTACTGGCCGAAAATTACACTCTGTGCCTTTAAGAGAACGTTCCTCAACAAAAAAACAGCATCATGAAGACCAAAAAAACCAAAGCAGAAAGGTCTGGGATTAGGTTGTAGAGAAATTGAAAAAGACGGTTTATTTTATAAAATAATATCCCAGGCTTTGATGATGATGATCAATCTGAAAACGGAAAAGGTAGGCCACAAATGTAAAATAAAGACATGGCTGTCCACCTAAACTGATTGGTCAGCAAGGAGAGCAAAAATCAGGGAAGTGGACAAGGCATCATGGTAAGACTGGAAGAGCAGCAGAAAACTGGATCTCAGGTGGATGTTGCACTTTTCCAGTGTTTACCAAAGTCCAGGTGGCTGGTTGTGGGGCCAGCATAAAACATGGAGATGGAGCACTTCTGGAGGCTGGCAGCGGAGGAAACAACAAAGAGATGCTGGAGCTTTGCGTACCAGTGAGGCACTCTGGCCACTTTGAACCAAGAAAGCAGTCGAAACCAGGACGACAATCTGAAGACAGGAGGGGCTGCTGCTGTGGCATACACTTGGAGATAAGGTATATCAGCCGTGATCCCTCAGGAGGAGTCGAGATCTGGAGCGGAGGCGGATCGGTGTGGATCCCCTTAGAAGGAGCTGGAGTCTGGACCTGGGGACAGGGCCAGGGAGGTGCCACTCCAGCCGCACCAGCTATCAAAAGTGGTGGCAGCACCTGTGACGTCCTGCGCAAGGATGAAGGACCACGCTGTGAGAAGCGGTGGCAATTCATCAGACATCTTACAAAGGTGGGACTGGGAGGAACCCCAGGAGCCATGAGGAAAAGCGAGTCCTGCGTTTTGGGGTTTGAAGAACCTAAATGCGAAGCAGCATTTTGAGTTCGAAATTCCTTTTAATGAAAGTAAGTCCAAACTTAGGACATTCAGAGATTAACACAACAGGAAGGACTATGGCAAGATCCAACTCGGAAACACGACGATGATCCAATAGGGAACAAATAGAGGTTTAAATACACAAGGATAATAACACCATATCGCAACACATCTGATCTTCTAACTTGGGGTTCAGGAGTTAATAAACCAGTAAAAGTTAGCTGCACAGAGGCCAAATGTTTGCTTTCAGACTTGACATTCAAAAAGACGAAGTCCGGAAAATGAAGATTTTTCATGGGCTGTTTAAAAGGGGCTACACTGGCTTGTTTTCACTAAGAGGTTCAGCCCTATGAGAAGAGCCTACTTTTAGCTGGTTTGATGCAACAAATACAAGATGAAAATAGCCAATAACAAGTTTGTTCCAAGTCATTATTTCACTTAAAAACATCCCCAGAGTAAATGTTAGCTCTCCCTTCTGTTTTGTAGAGGATGTAAGTGCAGAGCACTATTTATTTACAGTTTATGGTGCTTATCTGCTTGTTCCTCCAAACAGATGTCTTATTATCACCAGTTTCACACACATACGTTTTATGGACTCTGTGTTAAACCCTCCCACAACGCTCACCGGCTGTTCTAACAGTTGATTAGTATTTAAAATGATTTTTGTTTTTTTCACAAATAAATAACCTATTATCACCAGGTTAGGATTTTAAGAGGCAACAACAAATGTAACATGCACCGCAAATTAGTTTACTAAGGTCCGTTGAAAAAGATGATGGCAAATATCTTCTGCTTCTGCAAATGTTAACTTTTCTCAGTGATGCCCTTTGAGTTCATCCTTTTGTTTTTGATAGAGTACAAATGAGAAAAAGCATTACTAACATTTTCACCGGTTGCCAATTTACTTAACTCCACCCCTTTTTAAGGTGATTTATCACTCCTAAACAATAAATTGTTTGTGCTGCAGCTAATTTACTGCTTGGTCATTGTGTTACTTGCTTTGGCTATGGAATAGATAGGATTTGATAGTAAACCCACTTTCAGGGTGGGTGTTTAGTTCCCTTTAATTGAATGATAATTCGTTTGCCGAGGTTGTACGGGGATGTAGGAGTCAAACTCTGACCACAAAAGCAAACTTTGATCCGCCTAAAAACCTAGGTGTCGGTTCGGTTGAATTGAACTGTGTTGCATATGTGAACGCCAAGCGGCCCAGGGAATGCTTCAAAAGCAAGAAGCTGACAGTAGCATAGGGCATTCTGGGTAAACACAACTCTGCATTGCTGCATTGGATTTGTCTGCCGCATTTGCCAAAGACAACACAAAAACCCCAAAACTGCTAAAATTTTATGTCACTCCATGTTTTTTTTGGTGTGTTTTTTTTATATATTTCACAGAACAGGAAGTGTCCCTGTGTTGAGCACTTCTCGGCGTGGCGCCACTACAGCCGAAGAGGTAAACATGTTGCTCAAAAGGTTTGGTTTGTGAAGGAGGGCTGGTGCCTACCTCCAGCAATCATCGGGCGAGAGGCGGGGCAAACACTGGACAGGTTGCTAATCCATCTCAGGGTAAGTGAAAGCAAATCAAACCGGCAAAAAAAAAAAATCAACAATGTTGCATTTTTGGTCTCTGATCAGACCCAGTTTACCAGATTATCTGGAGTGAAAACAACCTAAATGGAAGTCTGATCGCAGCAAAGCAGGGAAAACTTTCATGTTGCATTGTGTGCAACGTGAAAGTGCCTAGTATAAATAGGGGCAGATAATCCTGTGGCCCTGTTGAGTTTGGTCAACAGAATATATGTAGGAGTGGCACTGCTCAGGCTTCTGATATACTGATGAAAATAATGATGTTTCCCTCTCCACAACAAGGAGTTCATGAGCGAACTTCCTCTTTCCTTATCATATACATTATGTATTTCCAGTCTAGTTTTGCCAAGATTAAAATTTTTTTAAATAAAAACATTAAATAATTACAAACTTCTTCTGATTCCAAATGCAGTTGGTACAGTTGTATGACTTGTCTGTGGTCAGAAACAGAGGCAAAACAGTGAAGGGTGTCACCCTTGGAGATCATCAAGAGTGTGTGTTTGTGTGTGTGAGCCATGTGTCTCGGGACTATCCATTACACAATCCGAGGAAACAGACGGATATGATATGTCAGAGTCTGTGTCTGGATGAGATCATTATGCATAAGGCAGAACTACAGTCCGATTTTTTGCACACATCTGAAGACACAAACAACCGAGCGCTCACATCAGTTGCCATAGAAACGGCAAACAAACAGTCCAGGGAGAAGAATTGCAAGGAAAAAAGCAGAACCTGGAATAAAAGTTAGAAAGTGAGAGTGCAGATGAAGGTAGCAGTGAAGGAGACCATATAGGACTATATTGTTGCATGCGCTTCAGTTTATTCATCCTAAATGGTTTCTGAGAAAGACAAAGTTTCTGAAACAAAAAAAACCCAAAACTTTTTAACACTACATCCATCTCTATATTTTGTAACTTCAAAGTTTTCCATATGAAGCCGTATGCTTTTGTTTAAGCCAGCTGGAAAGTCTTTATTTCACAAGAGGGCTAAGAAGTTGTGAAACTTCCTCATCCCACCAGTATCCCACAGGCCTCTAATGTTATTCCACCACACAGGTCGAAGACAGAGCACACAGGGAGACCGCACATAAACCGCCCTCCCAACAGACATTTTCATTCAATCCTGTACTCCGGGAACAGAAAAGAGAGCACTTTAACAATAGATGCACAGCTTTGTACCAAAGTCAAGGCTGGATATTGAAGGTTAGTGACCTCTCAGTTCAATCAAGGTTGAAGACGCCCACATCCGCAGATTAAAAAAAGCCCTGATGTTTAGATATTGTGATGGTTGAAAGGGAACCTTTAGTCACTTGTACTTTGGCCATTTTGTCAATATGCAATGTGACTTGTTGCCAGAGAAACATTAGCTGTAAAATAAAACATCTTCACTCTATGATGCCTATATGAAAGTAGCAAAATTTTACTAGAAAAAAGATATATTTAATACACAGTATAGACACATTTTAAGGTAATTTCTGTTGAACCAATTATTTATCTAAGATAAATATGTTAAAACATCACTGGTCCTGTCCCTGTTTAACCTAGACAGAGGCCTTGAAAGTCATGTTTGATTAGTCCAGTGGCTTTTTTTTTATCTTCTGTCCCCACCCCAGTTGCAATACTATTGAGAACCTGATAACATTTAATTATTTATCTGTACAAGCCAATAACAGCAGCATTCAGATAAATAAATAAAAAGCTGCAAAAAACATCAATTTTAAGTGGTTGCAGCTCATTTGATTTTTGAAAGTTTTATTTTTTTATATCTGAGTTCTGTTTATTAACTGATTGGGTAACATTTAGGCAAGACTGCTCAGTCTATACTTCTCTGAAGAGAAAACATGTAAATGATTCACTGCGATTTGTATTTTTAGACTAAGTAGTAATTTTTGAAACTTTTTTTAAACTGTAAACATTGGTAACTCTTTAGATTCGTCAGGATATTAATTTTCAAATAGGTGAATATATTTCCCCAGCAATCTCCATTAAATTAAATTATATTTCAGTTTTTTTTGTATTTGTCTTGTCCACATGGCAAACTTCTCTGACCTACTCTTTCGGCTCCGTCTAAACTACTTCTTCTACTAGGTTGAGCAGGTACTCTGTGGATAAGTTTGAGTACTGTTGCCACCTAGTGCTTGGAGGCTTGTCTATCGTTAAAGCCTGAATAAAAATACTAACACTAAAAAGTCTTCCTGCCTCTCACGCCCGACCCGGTAACCTCACTGGGCCCCACTTTCAGAGAAGTACTAAATAAACCCAATCTGACAACTCAGAAAGCAGAGCTTTTTCAGTATTGGGGTTTTTCAGTTTCGCATGCTGTGACCGCTTTCTATCACATCCGAGGGATCAATAACAAGCTGTCTAAGGGAAAAAGATCCTGTGGAGTGGAGCGTTTGCATGATTCAGTTAGTGGCTCCGTGTTTCCGGACCAGTCAGACTCGAGCCTCTGGGTTTCCGACATAAATTCATACAAAGCACAAAAGAAAGTGTCAGAAAAGGATGCTGATGAGATTCAAAAGGTCAGGAATCTTGGAGAACTGGCCTCGAAGGGGCTGTTCTTCGTCTTCTCAAAAGCTGATAAACTGCTCTCTTGTCAAAAAACAGATATAACCATTATTGATTCTCAATCTGGAGTCCTGATTTTGAACTGAAGTCAAATATGAAAATTATTCAAGTCATAACGTATTTTCATATTTTGCCTGAAATGACAAAAAGGAAGAAACTGGGGATAAATCACTGGGTCATTCAGTCTTTCCCTGCACCTATTTTACCATGTTTACTGTCAGAAAGCCAGATGTTAAACATCTTTGACTCTCAAACTTCCTAGTCTAATTTTCCCAAATTGTGGTGGTTCGGGTAATTGTTTAAATGCCTTCCTTTTTATCTCTATCTCCTTATCACAGTGATTTTCTGCCTGTCCACATCTGTAGCCTGCAGTGCTTAAATGTCTCTTTTCTCTTACATTCACAGAGTCTTGTGTTTGTGTGTGCTAGAAAGACAACTTCCTGTCAGGATGTGTGGTCCCAGCAGGGGGGCAATGGATCATGACCAGAAGTCACAAGTTTCTGCTGGAATCGACTATTTCAGGGTTCATATGTGAGGTACCGTGATTCCATCGGTGTCGCATGATGTATTAAAGCGTCCATGGATCCGCTATTGACCCGCTGTTCATACTATTCATTCGGTCATTCTATCAAAAAAGTGGTTGTATTTTCCTCAGCTTGAACTCTACATGAACATGAATGAGGGAAATCAGGCCATAAAGGAAGAAGTAAAATAGACCCCAAAACATTTAATCAATTACAATCTTTGGCCTCATTTCTTCACCCTGTCATTTGCATGCCCTCTTATCTCGCTAAAAGAAGAAACCCTGTCCACAATTTCTGATGGTACGAACAAGAATTACCTTGTAAATTAAGGAAAATTGCTATTTTTATAGTATCACATGAGGCCTTAAGGATTTTCATATGATGTTTTCAGTTTTAAAACTGTGTTTCTAGGGCCTCATTCAGTGCGTTTTCTTTATTTTCTTGACTATTTACACTGCAGCTTCTCACTGAAGGCATCAAAACTATGAATGAACACATGGAATTATGTAGTACTTTTCCAATAATTGTGAAATAACCTGGCCTCCAAAGTCACTGGATGAATGCAAAGCAGTAATCAGAGCAAAGTGTGGCTATTTTGAGGAATCTATAATATAACACATGTATTCAGTTATTTCACCCTTTTTGTTTAAGTACATACAGTAATTCCATACATTATGTGTTCATTCATAGTTTTGATGCCCTTAATTGAGAATCTACAATGTAGTCATGAAAAGAAAGAAAACGCATTGAATGAGACTCTATAACCATCGCTGATTTGACAACAAACCCCACATTGTTTACATTCCTGCTGTGATTTACACTACTTATCTAACTTGTGTAACATTTCTGGTGTTTTTTGCACATCTGTTTTCCATGGTTTATGCTTGTTTCAATAACTTTTAGCATTAACTTTGCAATGCACATGTACACATGCATATTCTGTAAATTTGTTTTAAATATTCTTTAATAATCCAACCCGGTTTCACATTCAAATTTGAGACTACTATTTGATTTTTAATAACTGATAAGTACTTTGGTTCTGTAAGTTTGTCCCTAATGGTCATATATTATTCTTAATTCTGCTTTCTTATACTTTTCTTGAGTGAATCTAAATTGTTACACTATGTGTCACTTTGCTGCTGTTACAGCTGAATATACCCCGTTGAGGGACATTAACCCCCTGTTGGTTACAATTCTCTCGATATATAAGTTTGAATAAAAAACACAAAATACTGAATAACTCTTAAGCAAAAGGAAATAGATACTTTTAGTGTTACAAATCTTAAATGTATGGTGTTCATCTGTGTTTGCAGTTGCACACATATACACTGTATCCTACGTTGCTTGTTATAAACAAAAAATGGCTTTTATCCATTTGCTTTCCTCTAAACTGTAATTGTCGAAGGCCAGATTTGTACTACTAACAGTTGACGTGTCCAGAGGTTCTCCCACCTGAGCTGTCTGATCAGGGCTCTCCCTGCCCATAGACAGTAATGCTTTGGTAGGTTTTTAACTGTGCCATGCTTTTTCTTTTCCAGAGGTTGGTACCCCCTGATATACTGTTTTATAGCCTAATCCCAGTTTAAATTCTACTATGTTTCTTAGCCTTCGTGGAGCTGTTTGTTTACCAAAGTTATCCAACAAAACTGAGGCCTTCCAAGAACAGCTGGATTTATAGTAAAATTAATTCACATGTCGGTGAACAGATTTAGGGAATTCCTAAAGGAAATTAGTTGCACTAGATTGCATTGAGAGGTACATACATATGCTTTGTTTCCGCTTTGCGGTACAGTATGATCGTTGCAGTTCGGTGGGCTGTTTTGTCTGTTTCCACCATAAGGCACCATTCCTGGATGTAGCTCCATAGGACAATGGTAGAGTCCATTGATTGGGGGACAGAAACATGTCACTACTTGCGACGAATACAAGTACATACTGGTGTGTCACTTTTGTCTTCAAACTAGTATAATTTTCCTGCCCCATGACAGTTACATGCTACTTCCTTAGAACACTTGAACGTTTTTTAGTTGTAACATGGCAACTTGTAAAAATTCATAGTGTAATGTTTTGCAAGGTATTGGTAAGAGCTTATGGGTTTATTAAAACTATGAATTTGCTTTCTGGTGTGCTCAAATTGGTACATCCTAGTGCATCCAGCTGTTTCCTGTAACACTATTCCCAGTTATATTTCCATAAATACAACAATCTCTGCTTTCTACAATCTGTCTTTATCAGGAAGAGCTTAAAGGATGTCAAAGGAAAAGCTGTGTTTTTCTTTCTGACTCTTATTGTTCCCGATAAACCGTGTGGTACATGGCTCACAGTGAAGACTGAAACCAAATGATGGAACCAGGAAGGAAATCCTTGAATTGAGGATGAACCTTGCAACATCCGCCACAGCTAAGTTTGGAAGGAAATTTCCCGTCATTTCCCAACGAAGAACAAAGAAATGTATTGCTTTCAAAGGAACTGGCTCTATGAAGAGCATTTAGTAAATTTCAGTGTTTGGTAAGACTGCTTCAAAGTACTGCTTTTACCGTATTATAATGTTGTATGGTCCGTTCAATGCCAGAGACAATGATATTCAGCTATAGGCAGCATTGCAACGCAGGGACTTACAACCAATAAGACGGTGGGGAGTGGGACGCGCAGACTCTTGACGTTCAAACAAAAGGAGCAACACCCATCATTCTTATAAGAGTAACTCATTTTAAAACCTGGTAGTAAGCCATCATTTGCATCTTACAGTAAGCAGCTGACTGGAGGATAGTCATCTGATCAGCTAGCCTGACTAATAAACCAGCTAAAATGAACTTGTTGTGCAACCAGATATAATATTCTGCACAATCAGCATGTATACTTAAAAAAAAATATTCTAAATTTGATGGCTATTCTGTAATTTTCCTTAAATTGATAAAGAAACATCAACATAGCAATAGACAGATGCCTTCAACGTCACACATAAACAGAAGGATGCTGTGTAACTAGAGTATTTTTAAACGAAGGCTATCATATTGCAAGAATCTTGAGCTAACCTCTGGCTTCATGTACAGCATACCTCTTTGTATATTTAGAAAAAATATTACCTCATTCTTAAAATTCGTTTTGTTTTTTAAGGGTTGAACTCACTGAGTTCAAAGCATAGCTGTTAAAGCAACTGGCGGCTTGGCAGCACGTTTCTGCTTACTCACTGCATTCACCCACCTTCTCAGTCTTGGCAACTCGCCGTGAGAATCTTTAAGTTTCACATATCGAGTTCATAAGGATGCTTGCCTGACCACTGCATGTGTCACTGTCAGTTTAAACCCAGAAAGCATACCATTACAGCTGAAGACAGCTCTAATAAAGCCACAGCTAGTGGGGGGAAAAATAAAAAAGGCAGAAAAAGCGCAACAAAGCAGCAGCAAAGACAGGACTACACATGTGATGGCAGATCATAAAGCTTGAAGGATTATATTCAAAACCTTCAGGCTTAGTTGTCTGATCGCTTTTCTGCAAGGATGAGGATTACTTAGACAGTAATTTGGAAAAACAAAACAAATCGTACCAGCTAATGGCTACCTGGAACTATAGCATGTCACTGTGAATCAGCATTAACAAGCTGAGCTTAGTTATCCAGAAATGTGACCTCAGCCTCCCTCTGAGATCTATTTGGCATCATTTTTACAGATAAAAGAATAGCCATGTTATCCCTATAGTTTTATAAATGCAGGATATTAAAAGATAATCATATTTTAGTGTATGAAGACATATATGTATCTTCTCCATGTGGAAATAACATGTTGCTCTTAAAGATTGTAAAGATGAAATATTCAAACAAAAATGTGTCCTTTTTAGGGCACAAAAAAAACAATTTCCCTAAAGTTGCAACAAATCTATTACTGTCAACAAAAAGGTCTTTTCACAAGATGGTTTCACAATATGGCACCAATTATAAATCCTTTCTTTAAGCCAGCTCCACCTTTTGCAAGTAAACTTTTTAAGGCACCCGGTTTAGCAATGAGGAGTGTCTTACTAATATAAGCCAACATCAAGGAAGAAGTAATATTATTATGAATCACGACTTGCTACCCAAACTTCACACTCATACTTTTAAACTCTGCTCTGGTACAGAGGCATAACAGTGATGGTTCAACTTTAAGCTAAGTCTCCTTGTCATCTTAGCTTGGTCGCGTCAGGCTGCAGCTCATACTGAGCCTAGAACTGCTAGAGGTATCTTCATGTTAAAAGTGAATGGTTCACGGGTGTTGTGTGGGGTAGTGGTTAGTGAATGCATCCCATGTGCGTAGGCCGCAGTCCTCGACCCGGCTGTCCCTGGTTTGAGTCCTGGTCGACGTTTGCTGCACGTCTTCCTCCACTTCTCTCCCCTTTCAAATTTACTGTCCACTGTCAAAGAAAGGCTGCTGTAGCAAAAAAAATAAATAAAAACTGGTTCCAATACACCACCACCACATGCTTCGTCAGGATCAAGATACTAAGGGATTGCCTCAAAGTCAATGACTCAACACAAAGGACTTGGCGTCCTTAGATACCCTGTTATTAAATGCCATTCATAACCTGAAGTTAAATCAGACATAAAGGGATTCTACGTTTTTAGAAGTGATTTAAGGGTTTGTTTTAGTTGTATGAGATGAGATTTACTGTTAACTGGTGCTTTGAGAAGGTACATAAAAACAAGAAACTTTGAAGGTTAATTTTAAATATCTCCTTTGTGTGAATTTCAGTGAGGAGTTAGCCTCTTTCACAAACCACTCAGTCGGGACTTCATTGGCTTTTCTTTATTTCTATGTTTTTGGAAAGAAACGATAAAGCATGGTGACTAAAGTCAACCTACCATTGTTACGCATGAAGGTCCCAGCCCCGAATCAACTGACTTTTTGGTTTGTTACCAACATCATTTCTGGACACACTGATTCACATTTGAAAGTGCCTTGAGATGGTGGAGAACAATCAGATAATTCCACTTCAGCCAAAACATAACCCCATTTGTAGCAGTTAGTCCTAAAAACAGAAACAAAACTCAGAAGGTCCACATGCCACCAATGCAACACTGAGCAAGTCTAAATAGGTACGTTTTTATTTTGGATTTAAAAGAGTTTAGTGTCTCTGCAGTTTTGAAGTCGTCCGGCAGTTTGTTCCAGATATGGGGAGCATAGAAACTGAAAGCTGCTTCTCCCTGTTTGGTTCTGGTTCTAGGGACGATCAGAAGACTATAGCGGGAGGATCTAAGTGATCTGGAGTACTTTGAAGTACTTTAAAGTTTATTCTCTGAGGTACAGAAGGCCAGTGTAAGGACTTTAGAACTGGGGCGATGTGCTCTACTTTCCTGGTTTTAGTGAGGACATGAGTAGCATCGTTCCTGATCAGCTGCAGCTGTCTGATTGACTTTTTAGGCAGACCTGTGAAGATACTGTTGCAGTAATCAAGGCGGCTGGAGATAAATGCATGGATGAGTTTTTCTAGGTCTCGTTGTGTCATCAGTACTTTAATCCTAGAAATGTTTTGCAGGTGATAGAAAGCTGACCTTGTTATTGCCTTTATGTGACCCTGGAGGTTCAGGTCTGAGTTCATTATTACACCTAGATTACTGGCCTGGTTAGTAGTTTCTAGTTGGACCAACTGAAGCTGTGTACTGATATTTAATCAAACTTTTTTGGTTCCAAAGATATGTACTTCAGTTTTGTTTTTGTTCAATTGGGGGAAATTATGGGACATCCACCTGTTAATTTGCTCAATGCATTTATTGAGGATTTGGATGGGCGGGAGCATGCAGATGCTAAATAGGAGGGGCCCTAGGATGGAGTCCTGGGGGACCCCACATGTGATTTCTGTGTTTTGTGATGAGATTTGGCTAACCGACACAAAGAAGTTCCTGTTTTCGAGGTAAGATTTGAACCAGTTGAGCGCTGTACCAGAGAGTCCAACCCAGCTCTCTAGTTGTTCCAGTAATATATCATGATCAACAGTATAAAACGCGGCACTGATGTCTAATAGTACCAGTCAGTATTTAAACAGATTTACATTTAAACCTTTTTTTTAATCAAGTTTTTTTTTTCTGACAATTTTTTTTTTATGAATATCGATTTTTATTTACAATTTAATAATAAATAGTTTAAATAATATTTTGATATTTCATCTTTGATCATGAGCCCCAAGACTTTGAGGTTGGAAGGCCGCCATGCCATCACCCAAGTCAAGTCAGAACTCTGGCTGGGCCACGGCAAACTTGACCCCAAAAACTGATAGCTTTGTTAGGCTCATACATTTTGCTGTTTAAACTATTCCCAGTCCACTGTTGCTTCCATCAAACTTTTTTTTAAATATGGTTTAAGAAGTTATTGTAAGACTACTCACACAATTGGTGTGGTAAAGCAGCTTATTTTTATTGAGTAAGTTTTTATTAATGATTGTGAGGCTTTGATTATCTGTGGGGTCTGATGTATCGCTAAAAACTGTTTGGTTTAGGGTTTAATTGTTGCGGGGGAACTCTGGGTTGTCAGTAAAATAGATTCACCTTAGCTCTAGTGTCTGTTTCATTTCAAATTTTAAAAGTAGAGAAAATCGGGGAGAGAACAACATTTTAGATTTAAAGGTTTACAGAGTGACTCTTGACTAAACCTAAAGATTTAACGACGAGGTACTGGTTTAAATTACCATCCTCAAACTGAAATTTCACAGCCTAATATTTTTTTTTCAAAGGCCACTGCTCTCTTTGAAATAACTTTCAATCAACATTGAGACTCAGGTTTCATGTTAATTATCCACCAATTTGTCATAGAGGCTGAACAAGACGAGGATCACCTTGAGGCTACAGTACATGCTGCTGAGTATGTCTGAAATAGACCTAATCAAGAACAGGACAGAAGACATGCATTTGAGCCTCCCGTCAGTGAAAGAGATCCCGTAGATGTATTTTTTGGCTTTGCATAGTGATACTACAGCTATGCATTGTAACATTCCCAACCTCCTTGACTGACAGCAGCAAATTAACTCCTTTACCACGCCAAACATGTTCCTGAAGTCTCCTTATAGGTTATGTTTGTTTACAACACCAAAAGTGTACAGTTAGAAAGGAGATTTGTAAAGGCCAATGGGCTGATAGAGTATCATCTACTGGCAGAAGAAAAGGCTGTGATTTGAGCTGATTTATTGGCTGTCTGATGGAACAAACAGGCCTGTTACTTAAGCTCTTAGATCAGAGCGGAATATAGTTGTGGGTCATCGAGGTTGTGCACCAGTAAGGATTTCAAGCCATCCTCTCTGTTTAACCAATCAACCGTCCAAGCCTTCTTTCCTTCACAACAGGCGCGTCTCAAATCTGCTGTTTAAAAACGAGCGCAGAGGGATATTTCCACGGTTATAAGGAGAGCGCTGCAGATTTATGGCCAGAAGGTGAATAGAGACGAACAACATAAAGCACTTAAAGGAAATAACTCGTCACAGAAAATGAGACAACATGTGAATCTTATTAACGACCCACAGCGTGTATGGCTTTAACAGAGGACAGCGGCAGAAATGACCGACTCAGGATTTCCAAAGGGGACAAAAGTATCCGATGACCCAATCAGCTTTTTAAATAATGCTCATAAAGGAAATAAAATAAAAAGTTGACTGAAATCTACTGTTTAGATGTTTAAGTCTGACTTTCTCCATCTGTCTTTTTTGTGTCCTGATCTGGTCCCCACGCTCCATTATTTTGCCTGCAGTCTGTGTGAATCCATCCGTTTCTAATCCCGATCCTGTACGGGTGAATGAAACCTCAGCGTTCATTTGTCAGATTCATTGTTTGCTGTCCAGAACAGAGGGTGTCTCCCTCTGCCCCATCCCACCCCCCTCGTGTCTACTATCCCACCTTCCATCACCGTTTCCACAGCTACACCCTCTCAATCACTCATTCACACTCACTCTTCTCCCCCTCCACTAATCCATCTTTCACCTCCTTGGTCCTCCTCAAGATTCACATCTTCTTGCAGAGCGAAGGACAGAGCGGTCTCCTGGCAGCTGTCCACCCTCCTGCGTAGGCGGAAAAATAAACAAGTGTCCACATGTTCCTGAGGAATTTTAATGACTTCCATATCTCTGGCTTCATTACCTGCCAAACTTCAGGCAGCATGAGTCAAGCAGCGGACTCTGAATAAGGCGGTTCAGTGGCAGTCATGACGAGCTTTGTGAACCCTAGCCAAGACGTGTCCTTTGAAGCTCTTAGCAGCTTTCTAAGAGGCCTCAGTCAGTCACTCTCTAAATAGACGGATCTACTAACTAAAAGACAAAAAGAAAGCTTGAACTGCAAGTGGAGGACAACAAAAGAAACATATATTATCTGTCACTTTTTTCTTTTTTTTTTACTACAGAAGCAAATTATATGAAAGAGCTCTGATACATCAGATGGATTATAACGAAAGATTACTTTCACATGTGTTTAGGGACATTTCCTGAATAATTAGCAGGTATTAACAAGAATAGTAGCATTAAGTCCAAAATTATTAGTACTCCGAGTGATTTAGATGTAAATTTATTTTTTCTTATTTTTTTTTCTTATAGGAAATGAAACGGGCATCTCACAAAAATGATGAAACATCAGCTTTAGAAAGAATATTTATCTCTTTTAATTTTGTTGTACTAAAATAAATTATATATTAAAACTATTCTCACTATTTTTTCTCAGTAAGCAGTATAAAATTATTTACTGGCGTCATTGTAATGGCATTTATTTTTTATAGTAATGGTATTTTGATAAATAATTTTGGGTTATGAGCTCAAGATCTTTAAGGTTAGAAGGTCTCTTACCATCACCCTAATCTTTGGTTCTCTCCACAGATTCTATATGAGATGAATGTATGTACTTTGACTCGGTTGCTCCAGAATGTTAAAGTTAATGTCAGAAAAAATGAAAGACTGTCTTAAACCTAAAATTACAAGGGAGAGAAATAGTTTGATATTTTTTTTTGCAGTGCGTTCCTCTAATGTAATTTTACACACAGGTCAAAGCAAAGGTCGACATCTCTGAATCCAGACTTACTAGATTTTTTTGTAACATGTCCAAATCTAAAAATGTCCAGCAAGGGAGAAAATGTGTGAAAAAAAGTTTTAATTCAGTTCTTATTATTTACATTCTGTCAAGTCAAAGAAAATGCCTTCTTTAGGCACTTCACAAAGCAAGGAGATTCAATTCAATTCAATTCAGTTTATTTATATAGCGCCATTTCACAACAGATGTCATCTCAAGGCACTTTACAAAAAGAGTTATTACAATACAATGTTAAGTGTAGAAATTACAGAACCACAGAAGATTGCGTCGTGGAATTCTCAGCAATCCCTCATACTGAGCAAGCATGCAGCGACAGTGTTTCGAGATGTTTCGAGATCAAACTGAAATTCTGAAATATCATATTTTTAAGTATGTAGAATCCAATTTTATTCTAGTTAAAAACATAATGCAGTCAAGTTAACTTGTCAATGTTAATTTTTATGTCTTTTACCGAGGAAACCCAATTTATTGCACTGAATAATAAACTATGGAGCAATCCCTCCTCATGAATTCCCAAGATGGTGATAAGACTGACCACTTTTTTTCTCTCTTATACTTTTCTCTTCTACTGCTCTCCAGATATATTTTTTTCTGCTGTTATTGCGATTGTTAACCCAGTTTTCTCTCAGTATTTTTCTCCCCATAGAAGCTCCACATGGTCTGGTACCCTGCTCAACTACAGTGCCCCCTGCTGGATGGGGACATCGGTCCAGATGTTGCTCAAAGTCACTGAACATCCTCCATGCTGTCTCTTCTATGTCTTCTCAGACCCCCAGAAGGTCGTGGCAGATGCCCGCTTGTACTGAGCCAGGGTTCTGATGGAGGTTTCTTCCTGTTAAATGGACGTTTTTCCTCTCCACTGTCGCTAAATGGTTGCTCAGTATGAGGGATTGCTGAGGAATTGCTGTAGTTGTAGTCTGCATGATCCGGGGACAACCTCATGTTGATGGCTCATCGTAATCTGCAGGGATTCCCTTACATAGAAAACTTTTAACTGATTGGAATGTTTTTATAATTGTATTGAAACGACTTTTGTTGTAAAGTGTTTCGAGATGACATTTGTTGTGAATTGGCGCTATATAAATAAAAGTGAATTGATCAACTGTGCAGCAATATCTCATACAGAGCATGGTAGTGGCGACACTGGATAGAAATGAAATTTATACTTTAATTGCAGCCATGGCCTTACACCTCAAAGGAGTCTTTATTCTACGATCACTTGAAACCCACCGACTGCACTCAGGTGATCTCCATATCTTTCATTGTGAGACCACTGGCACCAAACGGATAGACCTCTGTCATAGGTCAATGATGATGCAGCATCATAAATGCAAGCGTGTCATCAGCGAGGAATGGGAGAGCTCAGCGTCTGTGTAAGTTGCGAAAAACAATGTTTCTTTTAAAGTGATGAATATTAGCGTCTCGGCAAGAGAAGTCTGTAAGAGTTAGGTGCATTTGTACTCTCCATCCAGCTCATCATGCATGGCTAGACAAACAAACAGTGTGCAACTTAATTTAACATTGATTGACAGCACAGAAGTTGTTGCTGTTTGTTTCAGCAGTTAAACTTGCAAGCTCAGCTATGATTACGTGGTCACGTATTTGGTTATGCATGACGGTGGAGAATGTGTGAGTAAGGCCTATTGTGCTACCTGCTTTTATGTTGATTTATGCTAAAATTGTCCTTAAACAACCATGATTAAGCAAAGCATTTTGAAACTATTTTTGATTCTCTTATTTTATATTTCAACAACTGTAGGATATCTGAGGTGGGAGCATGTTGTGATGTTTCGATATAGATTTTAATGTTATTTTTATATTAGCTCAGGTCACTTTAAAGCAACAAAAATACCTCTTTTTATGTTTGTAATATGGCACATTTGTCCTTACAGCAGTTTGATGAAGCATAGCCATTTAAAACTATTTTTCATTTATTGTTTGTTTAATATTTCAACAGCGGTAAGACATTTGAGGTGATAGCATGTTGTTTTGCGAGCTATTCAACTGTCTAATAAAATTATGTTGTTAAATAAAGTGAAGGAGAGAAAATACGTTTCCATAGCACATTTTAAGATGTTCCCCGCTAATCTGATTAATCGAGTCGAGAACTGATCCGATTATCCAAATAATTGTTTGTTGCAGCCCTATAGTTAATCACCAATATAAGATGCTGTTGATGTACTCAGCAATCATTCTGTCAATGCTTTAAAATTTTAAAACTCAATTTTGTTGCAATTTCTCATACATCTGCTAAATAATAAATGACTATGTACTACAAAAAGGCTAGAAAAAAATAATTTAAAAAAACACTATTTTTACATATTCAAACAATGCTGTTTGTAAGGTAAAAATGTGATATGGTCTTACTAGATTTCAACAGGTCAAAGTTTAACAAGAACAGGAAATCTGACCTCAGCCAGAAAAATCCTGGTTGATCTTCTCTAGTTATAAAGCTTGCAAGGTGAATGAAGGACTATATGTCATGTTTGTACATGGAAAAACTGCTGGTACGGATCCATGTAGCAATTTTACACATTCTTTATGGTACTTTTTTGTCCATATTTGACCAGTTTACATGTGAGAATCTATGTGAAAGACCTGCAATCTATAGATACTGGTTTCCAGCAGATGCTAGTAATAAACTCCCAGCTGAGAGTGTATTTTAATAAGGCCACGACCCCGAGCCTGTCAGGCCACACCACAGAGACCTGACCTGGGGAAGACACAGGAGGTTGATTGAGGTTTCTGTCAGGGCCTCATGTGAGGTCATAAATCAGAGGAATCACTCCTGTCAGACTAAATAAAGACACATATACAAGAGAGACTGGCAAACAACCTTTCCAACAACATATAAAACCGTCCATAATGCATGTATATGTCTGCCTATAAACACCTGCTTGATTATAAGTAGTATTCTTCTAGCAGTAACTTTGTATTTTACTCTTTGCCTGGCAGCTTATTGCAATCATTTAGCAGCTTATTACAAAATCAGACAGTGTGTTTTATTACAGGCGTGTCTGCAGAGGGGAGCACCCAGCCCACTGGCGGGGCCGCTGTTTAGATTTAAGATTTCTTCTGTAATGGTTTCTTTTCCCCCTGAACCCCGGTCCAGCTGCAGAGGAAATGACAATACAAGAGGGGTGGGGGGGTATTTATAACATCTCCTCCCACCAAAAACTGAAATTCCTCTCGCTCATTTATTCCTCTTATGAATGCAAAACTGCTGCTTATTTTCTATGTGTGCCACCCTCCCCAATGCACACACACACGTACACACGCTGACACTTTTCTGAATGTTGTAACCCCTTGACCCATGAAATTTATACGTCGCTCTGTTTTCCACAACGTCAGGAAGCTCACACTCTCTTGCAGGTTTTGTTTCTCCTGTCTTTTCTTTCCCTTTCTGGAGCCAAATCTCTCTCATGCAAGAAGAATCTTGGATATGGCCTCTTATCTGGGGCTCACAATGATTTGTAGACTTTGAGATTTGGGGTGTGAGCACCACTTTAAGCTTGTGAAGATGAATCTTTAAGCCTGAAAAACAATCGTAAGCGCTGGCTGCTATAATTGTCTGGATTTACCCTGGCAAAAAGAGCCATATATTAGGAAAATACTGATGGTGTTAAAATATTTCAACACCCAATAAGTAATTTGATACCATTAGATACAGTAAGTAGATACACATTGGTTAATGTCACATCTTGTAATTGTGAAGATGATGAGAGATAGGTCATGGATATAGATCATATATTTGGCTGATGCCTCTGATTCCTCCTCCAATCCAGATTTATTGGTTCTTGTGTTGCTTCACATTTTGGCTGATTTTACTTGAAGGGGACATATGATGAAAAAAAATCACTTTTCCGGGTAGACGGCAGATGAGCCGAACGGAGCTACTCCGACCCGTGGAAAGACTGAGGATATGCAACCGCACGGAGCTCAAAGAGCGGGTTCTCCGTGGTACCAGAGAGCTGGAGTTCTAGATAGAGCTAGAAGGATTTAGAGTCGGAGTCTCAGGAAGGGGCCGGACCTTATTTGGAGGAAGATACCGGAGTGCAAGTTAAGCAGTTAAATATTTTCTTTTAATTTTAAGTCATTTCTTCAGTAACCATTCTGAATTATCTTGCTGAATTCTTTGAGTCTCGGGTTCTTCAGGAGACTCCCCTTCTACGGGAGCAGATTCTGATTCAAATATGTATGGTTGAACTACTTTTTTTTATTCTATAAGCTTTGGGCATGGCCAAGTTAACAGCAGCTCATGTAATATGTAATGTGCAGCAGAAACAGTACAATATGAAAGGGGCTGAAACAGTAATACAGGTTGTTTCCTACAAGCTATTTCCAGCAAACAACTTCAGAAACATGTTTTCTGGAACTCATAGACCTATTTGAAATAGTGTAAAAATAATAATATGTCTCCTTTAAGAAGTTTTAAGCTTAAAGCCAGAAAAAAAACGGAATATTTCCATATGAAAAATAAGGATCAATAGTATATAAATTACTGGCTGATGTATTAATACAACAGATTAATAAAGTTCAGAACCCAACAACAATTTCCTATCTCTAATGGGGCCACTGTCACAGAGTTCACTGAAGATATTGGCAAAAACCCAGACAATCCATACATACAATAAATCAAAGCACAATTCAAGCATCACATAATATTTAACAAAAAAACAAAACTAAAAAAAAGTAAAGTAGGGATTCTATCATAAAAACAAATGCTTTTTCTCCGCGATAAAATTGTTAAACTTGAAACATTTTTGTCAGTACTGGATAATGATGATATGTTATACATGCATGCCAATAAATCATTTCTGAAAATGCTGGATTGTGTGCAGCACTGAGAGGCCTTCTAGCTTGTATGAAGAGTAGGTTGGCCTTACAGAACTGCAGGTTGGAACATTGCGTATTTTTCTTTATGGAAGTCATATTATGTGAACTGCTTTCTTAAGTTTTGTTTATGTTTGACGCGTGTACATTTCGCACGGAAATGAGACACGCGGAACCGGCCAGGACGCTTTCTCGCAGCGTTTAAACTTTTTGCGGCTTGTCCCTGCTGAGAACCAATATTCTTGAAGACTGTAGGGGGCGGCGTAGAGCTCTACGGCATGCATACAACACTACACCACAGTAGAACTAGAAATCACTGTATTACAAGATGGTGACACCCATTAGCTTAAACAAAGTAGAAGAACTTTTACGCTGTTTACTATTGTTAGGAAAAAAGACGCAAAAGGAGATGGTCCACCTGCGCAGTTAGACAATTTCCTAGGAGCGCGGTGCGGAAATTTGGGTCTCCGCAGGGGCGGCACGGAGAGGCGTGGTTGCTGAAATTACATAATTTGGCCGCGGGGAGCCGTGCGGTGCTCACGGATGCGTCAAGCACAAACTAAGCTTTACCTACGTTCCCTCCTAGCTGCTAAAATAACCAATAGAAGAATATCAACGGTTTTTGGGAAAAGTGCCTTCAAGGTTTTTGCACCCTCATCCTGGTAAGTTATTTTAAAATAGATCGTTACAAACAAGATTATTGAATCACTGGAAACACACGTGTTAATACTGAGCGCTACTGGTGATCATGTTGAGAGGATGATAAGTTTGCAAACTGTTTTTACTTGTAGTATGTTGTCTGTCTTTTCTATTTTATTTATTTTTATGTGGGAACTACTTTAACTGCTGTTTTGGCCACGACTCTCTTAAAAAATAGATTTTTTACTCCAATTTATTATTCTAGAACTGTGTCAATAAGTTGGGGTAGCTCTGTTTCTTAAATTCAGATTTTTACTTTATTTAACTTTAATTTGTATTTTTCTGTCAGGAAACATTGGGTTTTTTAGTAAAATGCATGATATTTTTAGCCATCATTTATTCGGGTAGCAGCAAAAAACTAGGGATGTATAGAGTCAACAACCTGATGAAGGATTGTTCTGTTCTGAGGACGACTGTGAAACCCCTAGCAGACATGGATATTACAAGAGAAATTCTAATCTCTCTTGGTACTTCTGGGTTCTGAACTGGTTGCAGTTCCACTCAGGTTCCAAATGAGAGCGCTCTCATTTTGTTTTTCGGAAGGAGATGGAAAGAAATGACACATTGCTAGGTGTTAGAGTCACTTATTTGATTTAAAAACTACTTAAAACTGTCAATGACATCATACACATTGAACGACCAGAGATGCTGCTTTACGGCGATCCTTATTTATTAATTTAAATTTCACAGTACATAACCACAGGCAGATAATAGTGCTAGCAACCCAAAAAAAGTTGTTAGGTTGAAAAAAAAAAACTTTGGCGAAAAAGTCCGCCTTAACGTTCTGGTACCGCTGCGGATGCCACGATGCCGTCAAGCGGTACCTCTGGTGGTAATCAGCCCTTCAGTGACCAATCAGCAGTCATTAGCAAAATGCTAGCGAGTTATGGGCAACAACAACTCAACCTGTAAGAAAACGAAACAACATACGTACTCGTTCATTCAACTTTCGACATATAACCCATGTTGAACTTGAAAAACCTACCATCCAATCTTAGATTTCTCAATGACAATCAGGTGAAAAAGACAAAATTAGCCGTCTACCTCCATAGACTCCCATTCATCTTGCACTCATGGCGATCGCCCCCAGTAGTGGTGGAACTGCAACCAAATTTCGTTACAATGGGACTGATTGAAGAGTGGCAAGGCTTTCCTAGAATAGCTTTGGGAAAGTGAACTTTACTGCTGTATACCAGCTTATTAGCAGTCTGTTTTCTCTCACATTTTCCACCCCGTCTGCTGCTAATTCCTCAGATTTTTGCATCCCTGTTTCTTCTGTCACGATTAACTTTATGACCACCCCTGCAACCCGATCACCTTTCTCCCAGAGTGACGAACAGCATCGCACCTGTTGCTCCTTGTGGAGCGTCATGGCGAACGGGACCGGCTGGCTGCTGCTGAGCGCTTTTTGAGAGTTTCAATTTCTTTCTCGCTGGACAACTGAACATCTTGATCAGATGTTAAATATTCTTCTTCAGAATCTGAATCAACCATAACTTCACGGCAGGGAACTTAGACGTCTTGGCATCCTAAGTTTTATCTTTCTAAAACTCGGTCTCTCTATGCTGTGACAGCAGCAGCTGCACTCTGTCTCCCCCACTGGCGGAGCTTCATAAAAAGCTGATTTACTCCAGAAGTTTCCATGGTAACACACCCAAAAATGTGGCTTAAATTAAAGTTACAGATGTCATCTCCTGATGTAAAGAAGTAATTAAATTAGCGGTCATATCTGTTGTTGCTGTTCCCGCTTTCGCTGCCTCATTACTTCCCTAAGTGGGAGTGCCCAGGCTGCCAAAAGCTCGGCTACTCTATTTGGATTATCTGGGTACCTTTGTCCTATTTCTTAACCTCCAGTTTGGTTTGACTGAAGTTGAGCATTTCAAAAGTTCAATTTTTTATTTTTTCAGTCGGACTAAGGCAACAATTCAAATTACTCTCGCAGCATGTAAAACGCACCGACTATTATTAAACATCGGAGTGTCTTCAGTCAGAGGTTTCTTCAGATCTGCTATAAAAACAGACTGCAACAGGAGATTCTACCTGCCCACAGCCATCATTTAGAACTCTTTGAAAAACCATGAATTGTAACCAAGAGTTACAACGATACTTAATTTTCCTCTGGGAGTTCTCCCAAATATGAATTTGAACTTGAATTCCTTGTAAAATAAATGTTACTACAAAAAAAAAAAGATAATTTATCCACAAATTAAGTCATGAGTCAAAACATAGACGGAGAGGAATAAGTATTAAACACTGAAACATTAATTTATTAAATGCTCTGTGGAAAACATTTTTGGTAATGATAAAATGTAGGTGTCATCAATAACGATAGTATGTTTTGCAACACTTTTTTGCATTTTTTTTTGCTTTTACCAATCATTAGTCATACATCAGTGTAAAAATTTGGACCGACATTGATATCTGATATTAATATTGCTATTAAGGTGGATAGCTAATATTAACCAACATTATATATATATATATATATATATATATATATATATATATATATATATTAAATGAATATCTGCAACAATTTGAAACCCTGCAAAAATCCCCACACTGCTGATCAGCTCTAGTTAAGCACACCACTAATCCTGCGCCTCATCACTGTCTGAAGCCCAAACAGATATCACATGCCCAACCCCTCCTCTCCCGAAACACATCCTCAAACTCAAGGCATGCACATTTTTCTAAGTACTCCACTCTATCCACACAGCGCAAAAAAATCCATTTTCATGAAATGGAAATCCTAAATTGACCATTTCAGAATGATCTGAGTTGAGATGAATGAAAGATGAAACAAGTAAAATGTGAAGCATATGTTCATACTTTTCCTTCCAGCTGTTTTGCGTTCATGTTTTGGTGGGATGCCTCCTAAAAACATCTGTGGCAGTGGTCGAAATTTTCTCCACTTTAGTAAATAAGTTCGGTTTGAGCCAAACATCAACCACAACTGGTTCAGCGATGAGCTCTTCCCCACCACTCCACTGACGTAATTCCCTTGATGGAACGGGGACGTCAAACTGAAGTGTCTACGCACTAAGGTTTACTTATCTCTCTTCTGGACAGGAAAAACCCCAGCTCTGACTTCATAAATGACTTTCAGGCTTCACTTAAGTAGAGAAGGAGACTCTATAAACTATAAAAATGACAAGAAACAAAAGCTCCTATGCTGACTGAAGAAGTTATTGGTCTGGGGGAAAATTTTAGTAGATCCCAAGAGTATGGTTGTAATGTTATTTATTGTGCTAGTGCCTTGCAAAAATTATTCATAGGGCGTCAATTTTTTTCTGTACAACGCCAACATCCGATTTTATGTGATGCACGAACACACATGGTTTCAAAATGTATTTTTACAAAGAAAAACCTGAAAAAAATAAATATATATATATATATATACCTATATCCATAGGTAACCAGTTAAAGCTGCATTCTGGAGGATTTATTTATTTATTAAATTGTTATATATCCGTAAAGTTATGTGGAGTTCAGAACTATGATAAAAGGCAAGTTCTCCAAAATATTTGTTATTTTTTTCTTAAATCCCTCTTCCTCCCATAGACATCTATGAAATTCAGACTGACTGGCAAATTTTTTCATCTAATAGAATTCAAGTTTCTGCCGTGTCGACTGTCAATTGACGTGCATGCGCATTGTACAAACCTGTGAAGATGAGGACGCGCAGACAGGCCACTCCGTGTCTTCCTGTTTACAGTCACCATAATGACAGAGCGGTCATGGAGAAGTCACAGCAAACTTCTTCTAAATAGTTAGCCATTCCCCAGCTACCCAGGGCTACAGCAACTTCAGAAAGAAAGACGATGGGAAGTACGTCGACAAACTCGAAAAATGCCTTAGAGACCCGAGTAGGGTCGATATGTGTCCCCCCCTCGATTTACATCAGAGATGCTTTTCAACAATGGAGATAGGCTACCATCGAATCTTAAAAGACTCCAAATGACGCAGCTTTGGACACATATCTGTTGAACAGGTAAGACAGTCATATATTCAGTAAAGCAAATCAATAGAATACTTTATTGATAAAGTACACAATGACATGCTGTGAAATCACAGGAGATGCATGTTCCCAATTCTATGGGGGGCCTTCGTACCTTTGTTTTTTTTTTAAACTCTGTCTGGACTGCGGCTTTAACTAACAGTCACATAATTAGTAATTATAGTTATCCTGTGTTCAATTAAATCTCAGTACGATTGCAGCTGTACTACGAAGGCTTGATAGATAACATTACAAAACAAAGACCAAGAAACACAGCAGAGACCTCAGAGAGAATGGAAAGAGTGTTTGCACAACAGCAAGCGCACCAAGATATGGCTATCTACCTAAACTGACAGACCAGAGAGGGAGAGCATTAATCAGCCGAAAACCAAAAGGCCCTTGCCAACTAGTGAGAAAGATTTGTTTATAGGACAACTATCAGTTGTGCTCTCCACAAATCAGGCTAAGATGATAATTAATGATTGGTGAAATATGGTTATAATAAGATGAAACAGCAAACATTTAGATGAAGCTCCAAACTAACTTTACACATCAGAGCGAACACATTAGCCCCACAGTAGAATGCACAGCCTAATGTTGTGGGGATACTTTTATTCAGCAGGGGCAGGGAGATCATCATATATTCCAAAAAATAAGGTTGTAAAATAACGAAATGTGAAAAAAACTTAACTACTTTTGCAAGCAGATGTTATTGCTAAAATTTCTTTCTGAAATCCTCCTATGCTAATAACGTTTTTTAACCCGTTATTTATACAGTTCAGCTAATTTTTGCATAAATATAGTGTGGAGACATCTTGATATTGACCAGTAAGTAAAAAAAAATTGGTTCATTCTGCTTCAGGGATATGTGCTTAAATCGCCTGGAAAACTTCAACATTTATTTTTGGTTTGTCAGAGAACCCCCTTTTCCACAGAATGCCGTAACCTGCTGAGGAATAGAAAATTAGCACTTATTAAAGGGGATTTGAAATAAATTATAGCCGAAGTCAATGAGCTGTTAAACATAAAACCGTGAGTACAACACCTTTCAAACTATTTGCGATCTTTTTCTGACCCAGCCATAGCCAGAGTGGAACCCAAAATGGCACCACTTTGATGCTGAGTGATACAGCAGAACCAAATGCTGGCTTACTTCAAAAGGTTCAACAATTGCTCCCTTTGAAGAGCTTATCTGGACTACTGAAAGTCAATTTTTTTTAGGTCAACAAGTATAGCTACAAAAATTGTAAAAAAAAAAGTAGAACTTAACAGGAATTTAGGCAAATTTACTCTGTTGTATAAATATGCTAGGGTTTGAGATAAAATTATGATAATATTATGATTGCGTCTGAACTTTTTAGTTCATATCCTGTTTTTGCAGCTGTATTTCTAATCTAAATTTATATCCTATGATGGAAATTTGCAGCTGGGCCTGGATTCACTCCCACTTTCATGCACCTATGTTACGCCACACATAGAAAATGTAACTTTAATGAATTATGCAGCTTTCAAGTTATGAATACAGGGATTTGAGAGAATCAGCAGCTGATTTAACTACCAGACAAAATGAAACATTTTGTTATGAGTTATTTCCCATCAGCTGATAAGCTCATTTGATGAAATTCGTTTTCAGAAACCAAAAGCTTGGTCTGAGGAGCCAGTAAAAGCTGACTGGAGAAGTTGGACATATTACTGGTTTTCCATCAACAGGATTGAATTCATTGCTGCAGTAGCTGGAAGGACGCCTTTTTACCTCTTTTTATGCAGTATTTACTGTATGAGAAAAACTCATAAATACATATAAATACCAAAATAGCAGCCAAAATGTAATAAACTAAAAACCTAAGAACCACCAGCAATTACAATGTTAGCTTTCTGGCATGAATAAACCTTGAAAGAGCATATGAAAGCAGTGATGCAGGGGAAATTTGTTCACAAACAAAAGTATTCTCTTCACGGCTGAGGAGTATTGAGAAAGCAGAAAGGAGACAGTTGAGAGGAGACAGACTGGGGGGAAGTATTGTTAAAGTTAGCAGGTAAAGAAGCACACAAAGTCCATTATTTAGCTCTATTTTTTGTATTTTAATATATATTTTTCCACCTTAGGCTTATTTTTTTTAGGACTATTCATTGATTTTATCATGCACTCACTATTAAGGCTTGTGTATGACACAATTTTGTTTTTTATGTGATCTTTTATTCATTCAAATTAAAGAGCTACAAATAAATTGGGTAGGCACTGTTAAAAAAAAAGTATTCACATGACTCAGATGATGGTCCCTATCTCGAGCAATCATTGGACATGAAGTGGGGTACACCTTGGACTGGTCGCCCATCGATAGCAGGGCAACACAGAGACACACGGGACAAACAACACACACACATACATACACAGACCTAATAGCAATTTAAGACCAAATTCCAATCATATTCATCAGAAACACCCCCGTAAAATTAAAACACAACAAAAAATATATATAAAAAGCATCAAAGATTCTCATTTGAACCATATTTCCTCTCCTTGTTGGGCCAACAGATGACTCTCTCTAGTATATTATTATATATGAAAGTATGTGTGTATAGACCACACATTAATAGTTACAAACAGAGATTGTGTTCACAGCCAAATACACACTTGGGATACGACTTGGAGACGACGCTATAGACAAGAAAAATTAAGTCCAGCTGGTGCAGACAGCTGGAAAACATGCCGGTGACCTGGCACGTGCACACATAGACATCAAAGCAGGCTTGAGCACCTGCCCTTTTTATTCCTGGAGAGAAAGTGCCCTTTTTTCTGGGGTGGTTTTTATTTATTTTTTTTTAAATAATATATCTTCCTGTTTGCGCACTATTGAAGAATAGTATATCTAAATATCAGGTCAGGAATTCTGAAGCGCCCACCCCTGCACAGCGGCGCACATCATATACACACACACCTGCAGCCGGTGTTGTGTCATAAAGTGATCGTCTACTAAAAAGTGATTAGCCGCTGCGGGAACGCACACGGTTTGGGTAACTGCATTTCTAGATGAAATTCAAAGCCATTGCAGCTTAAAACTCAGCATATCAAGCAATGTGGACATTAAGAAAGCAGAAAAATTCTCGTCAGATACTTAAACAGATGTTTATCGCTGAGATTTGTCGTGTTGCTGTTTGTCTTAAATGGTCACAATGTAAACCTGAGGATATATTAATCCCTTTCGCAATATTTACGATTGAAAGATGGTTTGTGGTAACGACTGGCTTTCTTTATGTTATAGCCTTGATAATAACAACATAATGTAATATGGGGCACTGTATTGAATGTAAAGTGAAACGTTGTATAAATGGAAATAAACAATTCTCCAGCGATTTGATTTTTTCCCTTTCTTTCTTTAGCCTACTTGGACATGGAGCTACAGTTAACTATGATAGTTTGGGGCATATTTTTACTAGAAAAAATGTGGTCAAACTGAACAAGCTTTGGCTTTACAATGACACTGTGGTAGGCTAGCCACTATCTATAAATCACTTTGGTCTGTTTAAAAGTAACAAGATAAAAGCATAAATGGTTCACTTCAGCACATACATACCTTAAAATTGAGATTGTCACTTGCCAAATAGTGACTATACCCTCCTGTTTACTTTTAAAAATGCCTCAAAATGTCTTTAAATCTTTATTGATGATTTAATTGTAGACATCAAAATGGCATTTTACTTGCCAATAATGATTAAATCATCCAGTTTTTGTAATGGTGGGTAAGATTGAACAAATAAGGGTTTTATGTATTATCTGATGATGTTATTGTACTCATACTGTCGGCTGTATCATCATAAATACCTCCAGAAATTGGCAAAAATTGACTAATTTACTTGTCAAATATTGATTTCAGTGTCCTGGTTACCTGTAAAGAGATAAATAGACCTAAAGATTACTTTATTTATTAACTCCACATGTTATTAGTCTCATCATAGCATACTGGGTCTCTTCCACCATCATAAATGGTACCAACAGGGCAAAAACTGAGAATTTCACGTCTCAAAATGTGATAAAAGTGTTCTGGTTATCAATGAAGCGTTAAATGTTTCTCAAAAGGGCTTTATTTATTCTATTTTAGCCTCATCAAAGGATACTGGGTGTCTTCCACCCCCTTAAACACCCCCAAAATGGCAAAAAGATCACAATTTCACTTGCCAGAAATTGATTACACTGTTAAAGTTAGCAAAGAAGGGGTAAATATTTCTCAAAATTATTTTACTTATGATCACTTGATGTTATTAGTCTAATCACAGGATACAAGGTATTTTCCATCTTCTTAAACATCCCCAAAATGGCCAAAAAAGAAAATTTTACCTGCCAAAAATGTATTACAGCTCCCTGGTTACACATGAAAGGGATAAATTGAACTAAAAATGACTGTATTTATTTTCGCTTTATGTTATTAGTCACATCACAGGATACTGGGTGTCTTCCACCATCTTGAACACCCCAAAAATGGCAAAAAAACAAACAATTCCACTTGCCAAAAATTATTACAGTGTCCTGGTTAACTGTAAAGAGTTAGATTTACCTAAAAATGAGTTTATTTGTTCTGTCTTGATGTTATTAATTAGTGTTGTCCAGCGTTACATTAGTTTTGTATTTTTCCATTATTTTTATTTTTATTTCGTTTTTAACTTTTGTTTTTTTATTCAGTTGAGTTTCAGTTAGTTTCCAGATTGAGTTACTTCTTGTTTAGGGTTAGTTTTTATTGTTTAAAAATGTTTAGTTTAGTTTTTATTAGTTTCAGTATTTTTTATTATAATAATGGATATTTGTCGTGGGCAAGATCTAAGAAGTTCAGAACAGGTATTACAATAGAAACACAATGCCATGAAGGCAGTTGGCTCAGTCATGTAGACCAGTGGTTCTCAAATGGGGGTACGTGAAATTTTGAAATAGACATATTTAAAAAGTAGCATCCTTGCAAAAATCCTTTAAAATAATTATTTAATAAGTATAAACTCATAAAATTTATTTTATATTGAGTAGGGCTATTCAATTTCATTATCTTAAAGCTAAAACCTCTTTCTAGTTATATTTCCAAATAGTTCAAGAGAGAATGATGTCTTGCACATTTATGTAGTTTTAAAATTGTTAATCTTATGGTTTTAAATGGTTACATTGTCACTATTTTCACTAAATAAGATTGAATCACTACATTTGAGTGATGATAAATATTTGCAATACATTTAGTTAGGACTTAGTTATAGATATGAATTTTGTGCATGTTTATCAGTTCCAAAGTTTCATAAAGCAGACACTGATGGCACAGTGCTCTGTTTTAGACCTTTTTTTTCAACCAAAAAAGCTTTGCGCTGGTCAGGAGGTGCTTGGCTGAAAAAAATTTTCAGAGGGGGTGCATCACTGAAAAAAGGTTGAGAACCACTGATGTAGACGTCCCTTTCTTCTCATGCTGTTGACAAATTTGACAAAATTGAAAAGTAAAACTAAAGACATTTTCTGTATATATATTTTTTTTTTTTCACAAGGACACAATATAATTTCAGTTATTATTTTTTTCTAAGCTCTAGTTTTTATTTTTTATTTCAGTTACCTAAAATTTTTTTATCACACCTAGTTTTACTTTTTAGTTTAGTTTTAGTTAACTATAATAACTTTGCTGTCGTTGAGTATGGTTAATAAAATAACATATTAATGTGAAAGCAACATTGTGCCTTGGTTGCAGATGGACAGCGAGATAGGTCAGGTGAGGAGGTGGAAGGAGAGAAAGAGGAAGAGCCAGAGAGTGTAGAAGATAGAGCAAGTCAGGAGTAAGTCATGTTGCTGGGTTTTAAAATCTTGGTATACGTAATGTGCCCCTTTTTGAACTCTGAGCACCTGCCCCTCTCAAGGTCTCTGCACGGCCCTGCCGGTGACATAATGATGGGCAAACCAGCAAACAATGCAACACATAACCACAGCCTCATTACATCTAGCCAGGACCTCTAAGTGCAAGTCAGAAAAAAAAAGAGTAACCTCAGTATTTTAATGTTAATACGACCATTTCTATTTTTTTTACAACATGTAAACAGAACTCTGCAAAAGGGAAAATAAATAAATAAATAGAGGCAAAAAGTCCAGAGCAAAACTTTCAGAAAGCCTGCAGGAGGAAACACTGATCAGCATCTCTTAAAGAGAGAATAAGTAAGTCTGGCTTCTTGGAATTAAAATTCAAAAGAATTGGTTTGAACTTTTTCACAGGACTGTCTATAAACTAAAACATAAGCTCTAGTAATTGGAAACATAAGGGAAAGAAACCAGAGAGAGACGTGTTAAGGTTGATTTATATGTAATTGTATTTCACAAAAAACATAAAATATCCACCTCTGCCAGGAGAGAACACATTCATAAAGGTTACTTTAAAAATCTTGTCAAAGTTATAAGAGCTGAAATGAGAGAAGTCTGAGAAATGTGCCTGAATTCTCATTTTAAACCCTTGACCCTAAAACAGGGATGTGGAGTCACATTTGAAGGAATAGTAGAGAACCTGAGGAGATGAAATCCGGACTGCCAGCAGGACTGCAAATCATTTAGCCTGAAGCAGCAACATCTTTTTTCAAGAGCTCAGCACGCAAAGTCATTCATGAAACAATGTGAAAGCCTCAGAGGAGAGCAAACAAAGCCTGCAGCAAGGGTCCAGCTTTTATTGCTTCTCTGCAAAAGGGCTGCACAAATATTTGATTAAAAGAGCTGAAATTTCTAAAAGCATGAGGTCGTTACCACGCCAACGAGTGCAAGCCATGCGCGCTAGGCTCAATCTTTACGAATACAAAATTTACAACAATGTGCTTTGTATTGTGAAGATAGTGATAGGCAGAAAAAATAAGAGAAGTAGGACTAAAAGACGTATGAGGTAAATACATCCGACCTCAACAGAAGAGATGTCACACCTAATTTGAAAGCAGCTAGGGAAGCACTCTAAAGCTTTACTAATCATGAGGAAAAACAAAAGATTAGAGCCGACACACAAGTTTAGAAATTGTTCAAATAAATTAGAAAAACACAATATTGCAGCAATATTGTTGATTATTAAAACACGGTTTCCCATTAACCCATATTTCCCTCCCTTTTTACCACTAATCAAAATGACCTCACCTATGTGTCATTGTTTTGTCACTTCAGATTTACATTTGTGGGCAAAAAAACGACAGTGAAACGACCGTTAATCCAAGTTAACATATTGCAGCCTAAGGAATATAGGAACATCTAAATTAAATAGTAGGTCACCAAATTGTTAGTCAAATATAGCAGAAGTGCCCAAAGCGACCCTTGGAATAATTCTGTCAGGCCCCCAGTGACTATGCTGAAATCCTGTGAAGTTGTTCCATCTGCATAGGCACCTTATGAGGGGAACACTTAGAAACTGTTGTGGTTATATATCATTGGCAAAGTTTTTTTTTAACAGTTTTTTTTTTTTTACTTTAATTTTAGTTTGATAGTTAATGCAAGCACAAACATCCAGTCACTTTTCACAAAAGCAGACCTTAATGATTGCATTCATTAAACTTGGGCAAAAATAGCAGCGTTTCAGTGACCCACTTCCCATTCTTGCAGCTAAGCAGACTAAAAAAAAGGACTACAACATCCGAATATAAAATAATTGACCTGCCATTTGGATTGCATGTCCTTGTTATAATTGGGAAACATGAGCCTCTCTGTTTACAGCAGAGGTGGGTAGTAAAAATTCATATCTCTTTGGAGATATTCTACTTTAAGCAGTAGTGTCACTGCGCTGTAATTTTTACTGTTACTTAAGTAATATTATTAAGTATCACTACTCTTACAGAGTAAAATCTCTGGATACTTTCTCCAATGCTAGTACTGCCGCTTTACTGAATGAGGAATGAACATGTTTTAACCAAAAACGTATAAATAAATAAAAAGCAGATACAGACTCTTATAGTTTAAGTCAACATGAGACCTGTCGTACACAAGCTTTGTTGTTCTAATGTTATTTTCTAGTGGGTTTTTTCAACCTGTTATGCGATTTGGAGACCATGAAGTTGTAGTAAACATCATATAATGTCACTTGAAGTACTTTACTCTGTTCTAACATGTAGTGTATATACCAACCTTAAGTATTAGTTTTATATATATTAAAAAGAATGACTTTTTTTCTGACCTATTTCTTTGAATATATATATATATACATCTTTATTTTAGTCTTTTTAGTCTTTACAATATCAGAATTTGTACAAAAGATAAACATTGTATTTCAAGTTTGAATTCCAGCATTAATCAGAACCTACACACATGCAGATAATTTAATCTGCACAGCAGGAGAGCTTTGTTCTAAGCAGAAATCTTACTCCAACAAAAACAGGATTCAACTTGGCCTCAAATCTGCAGATTGTTACAGCTTTTAGTCAGATGATCTGTTCACAGCAGCAGAGGGGGAAAGGTTGTGGCTCAGTGTTGAAGTCAGAGATGCTTCAACACTGCATCTCTGACATTTGATGCATTTCTCTGAGTTACTTAACCAGCACTACATTGTCATTGAAAAACACTTCAAGCAATATGTGCCAGTCTGACAAAAAAAGGTCAGTATATGAAGACATTTAGGGTTAATAAAAATAAATAACAAAAGCAAAGAACTTCACATCAGTAGATTATCAGATAATCAGTAGATTATCCAGCCATTAAAAAGGGACCTTTTAGGGGGGAAAAATGCAGAAAACAAAAGTCAAAAATAAACTGGCACCTCATAAAAGTCTCCTTATCCCTACTCTGTCAACAGCAAACAAACACCTTTGGAAATGAGCCACTCCAATGCATCACACATCCCCTCTTGTCTGCGTCGTTAAAGATGGGGACAGTAGCCTTTAGTAGGAGACAGTAGGAGTAACTTTTATCTCCTATGATAAGATACTGATTTTACAGCATGTACAAGACAGAACACAGGTAACAACTCATGTCTCATGGGTGAGGGATAGGGGCATAAAGCCCAGCCCCCGTTCCCCCTCTGCAACCCCCCACCCACCATCGCCACCGCCTTCCCAGAAGCATGCTGACACTTGAGAAGGCGGCACCTCTAATATGCATAGTGAAAGCAATTCAAAGCTCCCAGCTCTATTCTTTTCCACAGCCAAAGAACTCAATCGGAAAGGAGGGAAAATGGGTTCTGCAGCACTGAGCAAACTGGACCTAAAAAAAACCCAACAGAAACTCTTAGAAAGTTATTTTACTGACTTAGGAGGTAAACATTAAACATACGCCTAGTTTATGAGATTGTGTTGGAGTTAGCAAACCAATTAGTTCGTACTTAGCACTGCAGCTCTATAAAATACCATGAGCTTGGAAAGTTGAGATACTGCAACCCTGACAACTAGGAACACGGCATCCATCCTTTCAGACAAAGGCACAGAGGGGCGGCATCCATGCACTGAACAACTATTAACATGGAGAAATTGATGAACAAACCTGCAGGAAAGCCAAACAGAGAGTGTTCCTCCTCAGCAGGCAGCTGTGATCCACCTGCACTGCAGCGAGTTCTCGCTCTAAGACGCCTCTCCCATTCAGCCAGATCTCAGTGCTAAACTGTTGCTGCCCTCTTTCGCTTTTTGCTCCTCCCACAGTTAGTTTTCTCTCTCCTTTTAGCACTCTTCCTTCTTCCTCTAAAGTGGCAGCCTCTGTTGGTATGCCTGGTGGAAAACACAATGTTATCTGCAGCAGGCACTGCAATGGACTGGTCAGCACTCTGGGAGAGAGGGGGACAGTTAAGAGGTAGAGGGGAGTTGGGGGAGGAGTGATTTAAATTCACACATGCATCACAGTGCGAGGTGACGGGGGCTTTTGTTAAACCAGCCCAACAAAAACGTCAAAAATGTGCATTTAAAAAAAAAAAATCTGAGCTCCTTGAAGCTGTGCAACTATGGCCAACATTGTCAAAACAAACAACACAGAAAAAGAAAAGTTAAAAAACAATCTTAAATACATCCATTCCATTATCTTCCGTTTCTCCAGAGTCGGGTCGCGGGGGCAGCAGCTTAAGCCTAGTTTATACTTCTCAGTAAGTTTGCACCCAGACGCAGACGTACTGACGGAGACCTTTTTCGTTTGTAGTCCTCTGTTTTTGTGTCTCTGTTTTCCGATGGATTTTCAGTGTTACAAAGCAATTCTCGACCAGTACAGCAGGGGTTGCTAATTTTCATAGCGGGTCTGCCCAAACGCTGCATTGACTACTTATTACAACAACTATAGAGCAGCGTTCTGTTGAAACAATCTCTTGCTGTTCTTGATCTGACCAATCACAAGCATACGTTCTCCTTTGATGGAGACGGACAGTTAGAAAATTGGGCCCAACTCTGTCCATGCTTGCATAGGCCAGCCTGTCGGCAAATTATTTAGCCTGAAGCAGCACCATCTTTTTTAACAAGCTCAGCACGCAAAGTCATTCATGAAACGTAGGCCTTGCGTCGGCGGATAAAGGTGCCTTGTCAATCTGTTTCAGTAGAGACGGAGAAGTAAAAACTAGGCTTAAAGCAGGGGAGACCCAGACAGAGTTCCCTCTCCCCAGCCACTTGGGCCAGCTCCTCAGAAAGAATCCCAAGGTGTGTCAATGTCAGCCAAGAGACATAGACCCTCCAGCGTGTCCTGGGTGTTCCTCTGGGTCTCCTATCGGTGGGACATGGCCAGAACACCTCACCAGAGAGGCGTCCAAGAGGCATCCTGATGACTGAATGACTTTTTCTGGATGAGCTTCTCACCCTATCTCTAAGAAAGAACCCAGACACACTAAGAAGGAAATTTATTTCAACTGATTGTATCCATGATGTCGTTTTTTCAGTCACCACCCAGAGTTAATGACCATACATGATGGTAGAAATGTAGATCGGCCGGTAAATCGAGAGCGTTGCCTTTTTACTCAATTCTCTCTTCACCATGACAGACCGGTACAGTGCCCAAATAACTGCAGACGCCTTACCAGTCTGCCTATCGATTCCCACTCATTTTTTCCCTCATTCGTGAACAAGACCCCAAGATATTTGAACTACTCCACTTGATGAAAGACCTCCTCCCTGACCCTAAGAACGCACCCTTAGGTACCCTTTTCCGGCTCAAGACCATGGTCTCGGATTTGGAGGTGCTGGTTCTCATCCCAGCCGCTTCGCTCCAGCGAAAGCTGTCGATCACGTTCCGATTGAAGCCAACAGGGCTACATCATCTGCGAAAAGCAGAGACCCAATCCCAAGGCCACCGAAACGGATCCGCTCAACACCTTGGCTGCATCTAGAAATCCTGTCCATAAAAGTTCTGAACAGGATCGGTGACAAAGGGCAACCTTGGCGGAGTCCAACTCTCACTGAAAACCAGCCCGACTTACTACCGGCAATGCAAACCAAACTCTGACACCGGTCGTATAGGGACCTAACAGTCCATATCAAAAGACCTGATACCCCATACTCCCGGAGAGCCCCCTACAGGATTCCCTGAGGGACACGGTCGAATGCCTTCTCCAAGTCCTCAAAACACATGTAGGCCAGCTGGGCGAACTCCCATGCAGCCACCAAGACCCTGCTGCATTATAAATATTTTTCGAGATTTTATCGTCTTCCTCTTTTGGAGCCAACGTCAAATTTCAAATTCATAAATAATGCTTCAAAATTTTAAAACACAATGCTGTGAGATTCTCTCAATAAAAACTGACAGAAAAACCTTACTTACGTCAAGCAGTAGAGACCAATACTCATCAATCATAATGTAACATGCTACATTTCCCTCTCTATCCACATAGATAATAAATGAAAAATAAATACTATTATTATTGTAACAGAGTGTTTTAATAATCAGTGAATAATCTTTATTGGCATTACAGCAATTAAACACGTCTTATAATTGTGGAGCAGGTCTCTGCATGTTTCCATTGGCATTTTGATTATTTATCTTTAGTGTTGCGCTTTAGTTTAGCTCTTTAAAGGTCAACTAATCCTAACACTCACTTTTTTGCTGATAAACTCTGTAAATGAGTGTCTAATAGTAATGTGTACATGTCTGGTAACTATTTTTGGTATTTCAGAAAATGACAACAGTGTCCTGCCCCTGCGGCGTATAAAAGGAGCTCAGTCTCGGCCACACCTTTGTATCGAGTTGGGAACTCACGAGCAATAAGCTCAAAACGATTTGGCTCAGGGCTGCTTGCCTCCTCCACAAAACCTTCCTCCATCTAGTCTCTTATTTCTGAACGCATTGGAAAGAAATATTCAACCTCATAACTACCAGCTTCTGAGGCAATGGAGCTCACGTCGCTATTGCTTGGCATCTTTCTGGTTGTCTGTGTTTGTTTCCCACTCGGTCCTGCTGCACAATAGTCATGTCAGTTCAGAGCCCAGTCCTCCCCCTTCATGTTCCCCGAGGCAACGGATCATTTCGAGGCATTTTCCAAATAGAAAATGTGGGCAGATTCTGATACTGGTAGGGGGGTGAGTTATTTTCCATCACCCTAATCTTTAGCTTCCTCCACAGACTTAAGCCTAGTTTATACTTCTCTGTCTCCATCGAAATGAATGTCCATCACCTATGCAACTACGCACAGGGTAGAGCCCAATTTTCTAACTATCCGTCTCCATCAACAGAGAGCGTATGTCTGTGATTGCTCAGCCAAATATCAGCCAGAGATCATTTCACCAAAACGGTGCTCTATAGTTGTTGTAATCAATAGTCAATGAAGTGTTTGGGCACTAGATGCTTTATATTGCAAGGCTAGTTTATCTAATATGGTCTTTTGGCAATTTTGAAAACAATGAGGTATAAAGAACAAAACAGACCACTGTGTTTGTTTACTTGTGTTTTTAGAGTATTCTATGGAGTTCAACTGAAGAGGTACTACCAAAGCATGTGCACTCCGACTGATTTATGCAGTCTTTCATCACTGAGCCTACAACTAATTTCAATAGAATGCAATGAAGCCAAAGATTTTATTGTTTGTACAA
The DNA here is from genome assembly GCA_028564705.1 of Apricaphanius iberus. NCBI lineage: Eukaryota > Metazoa > Chordata > Actinopteri > Cyprinodontiformes > Aphaniidae > Apricaphanius > Apricaphanius iberus. Next base: position 617,119 of record JAPXFQ010000284.1, read on the forward strand.
GAGACACTCGATTACTCAAAGGTCAGTGAAGAAAAGAGCAGCAGGCTGACCTTTAACTTGACTAACCAAAAAGCTAAAATGCTATTTAAAGTTACAGGAGATATTGCTATTTAAAATGCTAGTTAAAGTTAGAAGTAAATCATAAATGAATCTTTAATTACTGCTTCCTGTATAAATGTTTCCATTTAGGGAGTCAAACCATGAATTTATAGGTGACTAACGGAGAGACAAGACAGAAAATAATTATAAGAATCAAAATGACTGTCCACTGACCACAATCAAGAGCAGGACAAAGAAAGTCAGAGATATGAGCCTACATCAGTTCAGAATCGCTAAATCAGACAGCAAAAGTGGGGATTACTGGAAGACACAGGATCATTGATGCGCTGCATAACCGGCTGTTAGTGTCTTAGCGGCAGGGATTCCCTGCTAGCTCGGTTTGTCAGTGAGGTAAGTGCGGTTTTATGTTTGTCAAACTACGTCTGGGAGAAGAGGATCAATCTTTCATCAACCCTGAAAGCAAGTGAATCTCCCACGCTGGAAACTATTTGCAAGAAGCTGTGGTGTATTCAAACTCAACTAGAATGAATGCCTTGTCATAAGTAATTTGTAGTTAAAAAGTTACAGTTTACGTTCGCAAAATGAGAAAAATAATCAGCAAAATGTTTTTTACTGTAAGACGCACATAAATTAATAAAGTAGTATATGCAAACAAAAAAGACCCATGCAAATACTTTTATAGAGCCTCCTCAGCCTTCTTATACTGAGCATACCTGTCCCAGAATAAAACTGACCATCTGGCCTCCTGCAGCATAGCTGGAGCTGGATGCCTGTCTAACTTTAGCACAAATCTCTGTGGAATTATGCATGGGCTAGACAGTCTCTGTGGTTTATGAAGGGATGCAAATCTCTATTATTTATGACTAGGATTGCCAGTTATTATTTTTTACAATACTTCCTTTAAGAACAAAAAAGATATACAGTAAATCCCCCTGTAAGACGCAGATGAGATTGTTTCAGATTTCAAAACGTAAGCCTAAAGGACATATTCCATTTGTTAATTTTTTTTAACAATTTTTGGCATTATGCTTTGCATAAACCTGTTTATGATATTTCTCTTTATTTTCATAACCAAATGATTAAATAAATAAGCAGCTGGGTGAACCCATCGCAAGCAGTGTGTCAGGAAGCAAAATTGTGGTAAGTCACCGGATGCTACTTATCCTAATTATATTTCAAAATGTTGCTTTTTGTTTATCTTTAATGGCACAAAAATAAAGACCAGAGACAGGGAGGAGAAATAAGACCAGATGCCAGCAGCAGGGATGACATCCAGGGTCTTCACAGTTACAGAGAAATTAGATTGTGCTGAGAAAAATTACAGGAGTTTTCATAGATAATTTTAGAATTGCTCTTCTTCTGACTCCAAAACATATTTATTCTATAGTTTAATATGTAGCCCACCAGGATCATCCATCCTGACCCCTCTTTTGTCCATAGTTCTTTAGAACCAATAGCTGTTCTCCCTCACACCAGATACTTTGAACATAATAAATCTAGCAAAGGACATTATAGGGCTGTTCTGGTAATGTAATTGATGTCGGTGAGTTTGATAACCTGTAAAGAAAAACTTGCATTCTAAAGTGGTGATTGGTCATCATTATGTGTTATTCATTGTGATTTGCTTTGGTCAGTGCGTGAACTCAAACCTTCATGCTTTAACCTGTTGTTAAATCTTTCCAGATTGACACCAACAGTCAATAGTGACTGCAATTTAAGCACAGTTATTTGTTTCTGTTGAGCAGGTAGTGCCTTGTAACTATTCATTTTATTGATAGTAGTAATAACTGATAATATGTAATACCTAAGACAGCTCACTGTTGCTGCTGCAGTGATTTAAATGGTACTTTAGCCACAGAGGAAAGATGCAATTGAATGTAAGAGGATAGTAAATTACTTAGTCTAAAAAAATATTCCCCCTCACCTCTGAGATGATGTACCCCTGGGTGGACCTTGGTAAAAACTCTGGATATAGCCTTGGCTGTGGTCACCTTAGTGTTCTGGCTTTTTACTTTCAGAGTTAATCTAGATTTCCTAGAAGGATAATTGTTGTAGCAAAAATTCCTACTTCACTCTTGTTCTGTGTTGCCACAACGATCCAATATGTCAGGAAAACGTTCAGCATCATAGTCCATACAGTAATCTATGGTCTAGACTACTAGACTATAGTCTGAATCTTGAGATTACATGTTGTCCAAGTGTGACATGGCTACAAAGACCTTTTACCTTTTGTATCAGCTTTCAAAAATAATGGAAAAATATATTTATACCAGCAAAATATAATTATGTTTTACATGTTTTATAGTGGGGTACATGGTGATGCAGTGAGTAGCACTGCAGCTTTGCAACAAATCTAGCCCCCCCCCCCACGACCACTTGAGGATAAGCGGTATAGATAATGGACGGATGCTTTATAGTAGCTGTCCTGTAATGGACAGGCGAACTGTCCTGGGTGTAGCGCGATGACTGCTGATGATAGTCACCAGCCTCCCCACGGTGAATAAGAAGAATAAGCGGAACAGATGGATGGATGGATGTTTCATATTAATAAAACATAGAAGAAAATTTTACTATTGGCAATTTACAAGAGATTTCAAATGTAGGTACACAAACATATTAAAGTAATAAAGCATCTTGTTTATTCTCTAATTATTAAAAAAATTAATTAGCACACAGTAACAATTTCATTCCAGATTAATAATCCATTGATAGTGTAAATAGCTTTATTCATCATTTAGCTCTTATATTTTAGAAAAGTTTAGTCACTGCAACATACTTTTATTGGGATATGTGTTAACTGGTCTCTGTTTGTGAGTGAAAGAAAGGCAGTTCAACATAATTTACGTTTTCAATAAATGTAAGTAATTAAAAATATTAAGATAAACAATCTCTTCGTTTGATTTGATAAATTGATGAATAAAAAAACACATTAAGATTATTATATTTTTTGACATTTAATTTGTTTCTATTTGCTACAGTTCTCCACCTAGAACTAAAAAAGAAAAATAACAAAAGAAAATTTCTTGCATGTGTTTCTCTTTAGGAAAAGAGCAAAACATACATGGATACATGCTTCAGTCCCTATCCCATCACGCAAACTTGTGGACATGCACACACATTCTCCACCTAGAAATGATCTGCATGCAGGCGGAATCAATCTTATTCACTACCAGCAAGCACAAGGGGAGAGCTAAGCATGCAAATGCTGACGCAAGCTAAAATCCCCTAAAAAACCCAGAGCGAGTGTTAGGATTAACCTGCAGCAGCATGCTCTGGCCTACTGGATGGTGTTCACTTCTAGAAACAAAACATGACTCGGCTAAAAGAACAGCACTGTCCATAAAAACTGTGGGTTTATTATGTTAAAGTACTCTGCTTGTTATACAGCATTAAAAACCACATGTGGTTAGACTACTAAGATAAAGCATCCAGAGTAGCCATTCACAGTGGACGTAATGAAATCTGCCTCTAACTGCTGGCTAAGAAATGAGAATAAATCACACCCACATTTGATATAACACATGCAACAGAGAAAAAATATATTCTAAAAAGCCTGTGAATATTCTCATTCATCCAGGTCATGGTTATCTCAAGGAAATTTCAATCAAATGCAACTGGACTTGGTAATTTGTCTTGGAAGACGTTTCACCTCTTATCCAAGAGGCTTCATCAGTTCATGCTCGCCGCTGACCAGGCTGGGACTGGTCCAACTAACTGGTGTGGAAACTCAGCTATTTAACCTCTTGAACAAGAATCATTATGTCATTGGATCTTTTGTGCTCCATGTCTTAACGACGGTCGTTGGCGTGCCGCCTATTGGTGGAGGTTAGGTTTCGGCTTCGTTAGTGCCCTATTGTGTTATAACGACAGTCATTGGAGTCACAGTTGTTTCTGATATTAGAGGCTAATTTGCCTTAAACTTCTAAAATTAAAAACGATTAAAACCGATTTTTGTTTACATCTATTGTTGAAACTCATACCAACAACATTTTGGGCAGATCATAAAAAAAATAATGAAAGTTGAGCAATACTAAAAAAAACAACAAAAACAATGAAGCACTCGTGCAACTCATAATTATTCTTTCACCTGGCTGTTTTAGTTAAGTGAAAGTTTCACTTTGGCTGTTACAGTAGCTTTACATTTCACTCTACACTACTCTGACATACAGATCAATTAGTAAATGATTCAATTTTAAAGGCAACTAAACCCCAATACCACTTTTTTTTTTTTTTGCTCATTAACTGTATAAATGGGTTTTTACCAATGCAATATTTCAGTTTAAGGGCATGTAATTGACATTTTCAAGTAGACTTGTTAAATTCTAAACTTTTTGGGCTAAAAACGTCTTAGTGCTGTTTTTCATGGTCTTTGTGTGGTACTGCATATGAATGATCTGATTGGCTGAGATTGGTAAATGAGAGACCATGTCTACATCACAGCCACGGTGTCACGGAGACGCCCTCCCTCTCTCAGACACGCTCGCCCCGCCCAAGGCCGGATTATAATAAGGGCATTATGGGCACAGGCCCAGGGGCCCAATCCCACTGGGGGGCCCATGCCAACTGGGCATCGACTTCAGCAGTTTAAAGAAGAAAAACAAATTGTCTTCAAATATGACAGATATCTGCACTGGTGGAATAACCAATAAAATCCACACAATTTTTATTTGACTTTAACAGAGTTGCAGAGTTAAGGCGCAGTTGGGGAAACCATGGTAACATGCCCCGCCATAACCCCGATAGTAGCCTTTGGCTCCACTGAACATCACCCAACAGTGGTAGTAGTAGTAAGAGAATCGAAAATGATAAAAACAGACGGTTTCTATAAATGAAAGAGAGAAAGATGAGAAGACGTTTAAAGTCTGTAATCTACTTACATGTTATTTGTACCTGTATAGACGAAAATCAGGAAAAGAAGATCTTGATGATTGTGAGCCAATTAACCCACCTGTTAGCTACACAGCTTGTAGCTACAGTAACAGCAGCAGAAGCCCAGACTGGGTTTATCTGCAGCATTGTGGGGGACAGCTAACGAAAATATGTGTGCTGATCGATGGTTGATGCGATCTGCTATGCTGTTGTCAATTCCCAAGTGGAGAAAAAGTTTCTTTAGACTGGACAGCATGTTCACCGAGCACAGGTAGGATAATATATGTTTTTCCTGCATTTTATTTAGAGAGCATACAATACAGTTCATTAGTCGCTTCTCTTAACTGGGACAGCTGGAGGAAGAGGAGATCTGGTACTGGCAGAAGCTGCTCTGGAGAGTTTCAGCTGTCAATCAGTTTTTAGGTGACAGGTCTGGTTTTCTGGGGTGAAAATGAATTACTTGGATCAGCAAACAGTGGTAACTTTGTTAGCATTTTGGAACTTATGTCAGTTTGGTCATTTTCTTAGTGAACATATAAAGAGATGGACAGGCTGGGCAGCACATCATGGAGGAGAAAAGAATGAAATGCAGGGAGGCACCAATCTAAAAATTTGTGCCAATACCGATATTTGATATTATTTTTGCTGTTATGGTCAATGATCAATATTTACAATGTTATACATATTACATAAATCTCTTAAAAAGATTGAAATAAACAGCATTTTTTAATATTGACTCAGTTTTACTTATTGGACTGATACCAATGTTAAAAATGATTCACATCAGTCAATACTGAGGTTAGTGCCAAAATATTGTGCATTCCTTGATAAAATCCATGTTGTCATGGTTCTACAGAAAGGAGGAGAGAAACAGGAGCTCTGAGAGACCGATACAGGTTTATCAAAGACATTATTGATGTGTAAAATGAAAAAAAAAAGTTTACTTTGCATTTATTTTAATTTATGATGAAATGTATTAAAGTAAAAGTCAAGTTTACTTAAACTGATTGCACAATTTTTAACGAGAAAGACGAAGAAAATATGAGGACAGGCAAAGACACAGAAGGGCAAGACTGGAGCGATGCGTAGCAAAAGAACTGAGAGAACGCTGAGAGACAAGTGAGGAGGAGTGAGACGGGAAAGATAAATGAGTGGGTATGGATGAGTTAATGTGATAAAGTTATGGAAAAATCTGAATTGTACTTCTGGCTCGGTGGAGGTGAGCTCAAGCAGTGTTTACTTCGGCTAGGGAGTTACACCATTTTTATAAGAATGTGGTTCAAAAAATAGAAAAATCTGGTTTAAATTACATGTTTTTTGGCGATGGGGGGAGGGCCCTTTAAAGACTCTGTGCCCAGGGGCCCCTGCTATCATAGTCCAGCCCTGGCCCCGCCCCTGCTTGAAACTGCATATCTTTTGTGCTACGTGCGCACACAGAAGCATACTGGGAAAACAAGGGAAGCTGAAATCCATATATCGCACCTATATGTTTTAAACACACCGTGAATAAGGAAACAAAGGCTGAGGTAGTTCCCTCCGCAGCTACTTAGCATGCTCTGCTAGCGCTAGGCTCTCTGTGCTTGTTTGCTATACGTGCTGTGCTGCTGGCTTCAGGCAGCGCTGACTCAGCGCCCTGAGCCAAAGGCTTGAACTGATACGTCGTTTGGCCGCTGCGCTCCATAAAACCTCTCTTTACCTATGGTAGATGGCAGAGAAGAGACCTAATTTCACCCTTTACTGTAGGTAAATAGAGGCATCACGGAGCTCGGCGGCGGCATGCCACAGTTCAGCCATGACTGTCTTCCAGACCCCCCCCCCGCGCTTATCTCCAGACTTGACCATGCCCCTCAGTGTCTCCTGGTCCTACCCACTTTGGTAGAGTTTTTCAAATGTTGCCTGGGGGCGGGATGATGCTTTTTCATGGGGTTCAGTTACACTTTAAGTTGCCCAAGGCTTGTGTTCGGAAGACAAGCACTAGCTAACAGTTTCATACCAATCTGTTTCGTAGTTTGTTTGTTGGTTTGTCTCAACATTGCATATAACACTCTTGTGATATTTGATCAACTAAGAGAAACCTGTACCAAGTATAATTCCTACTGATCATCACAACAATCAAGAGGCTCATATACAGTACAGCAACAGTGGAGGAGAAGGCTGGAAGCCAAAGTCAAGGTAAAACGGAAAGAAGCACACAAAACTGTATTAATTGAAAGGGAATATGAAAGAAATCCAAATAGACGAACAATGACTACAAGCCTTGGCCGTAACTAAAGAGTTACACAGAGGGAGACAGAAGTCAGATCACTAAACGCACCACTGAATGAGCTAACACGTACTCTAAGTGGCAGGGTAATAGTTTACAGGCAAACCTACCTAGGTTAGAGACTGAACATAATAATAAAGACATAGGAGAGTAGAAAGCATCAAATTAAACGATGCACACTGCCTTATAGACCTAAGCACAGAGCACACTAACCTCCCAAAAAAAAGTCCAGTTAATGTCACAGAGGCAAACATCGTGAAAAAAAGAGTCCCAGAAATGATGAACTGGATGGCACAAGGCCCGGACATAATGCAAGCCTACTGGCTCCTGAAGCTGACTTCTGTCCATAGGAGCCTAGTACCACAAATTACCCAATTTATGAGAAATGGGAGAAATCTCAGAGAACATTTCTCCTTACTTCCTTCTCCATACTGGATAAATTGTCATCTAAATATTTTCTTCCTCAACTCTAGCACTTTGAAATCGGAAATGAATAGGGTAGGGAAATTATTTTCCTAATGTTTGTATGCCTTTATTTACAAATTAAAATTACATGAATAAGCTAAAACTGGGTTTTAGTGATTCTTCTAGTTTTTATTGTACATTATACATTGAGCCACATCATGAGGTTTTTTTTCAGGTGTCCAAATTTTGTCCTCCAATTTGATATTCATGAGCAAATGTGAGGATTGTGGCAATAATTTAACTTGACAAATGGCCCACGGCATCTGGCTTGGATAATTATTGGGGGAGAGGGGGGTTACTTTAACTCTATGAGTTGATTGCAATTCTTTGTGACAGCCGGAAAAAACAGTGTCCCCTAATGAGTTCATATGTGGCACAAGGCTGGAAGGTGTTTCTTGTTGTGGCACGATGTTACATAAAATTAAGCTTCACAACATGGACCTTAAATCTTGGATCTCTCATTCTATACTTCAGCTTTAATCAAATGGGTTGCTTTAATAACGAACACATCAAATGAAAACCAAGGTTAAAAAAAGATGAAACAAGATGCAATGGGCCTAATGTTACTGATATCTTAAACACAAAAAGGCTTCGAGACATTTAATACAGGCTGTAAAAGAGATCAACATGCAGTTTTACCTGAGTGTGGTCCAGAGGGAGACATCAAGTCATAAAGCAAGACTGAGATCAAGTCAAAGAGAAATCCAGACAAACAGAACTCAGCGTATAGCATTGTTGCTTACAACAACACTCAAGAATAGATTTCAACTTTTTGCTGCCAAGCTTACCGATTTAAAATTAATTTAAGATGAGGCAGTGGAATAAAATCAAACATGATTAGATGTTGTTGAAGATGAGTGAACAAGGAACAACAGAAGATAGCATTTTCACATCTTTCCAAGCCTTGATAGTAAATTATTGTGGCTGTCAGTATCCTCAAAATGTTGAACTAATTGCTAAATAAAACCATGAGGACTTCATAAAAAAAACAAACCAAATAATAATACTTACAGTACATTGTTTATGAAGACACAAAAGCTAGGCCACAGCTAATCTCTAAACATTTCTAAGGTTTCAAATAACCAGCCTTACATTGTAGGCTTGCAAAACATTCTGGTTTATTTCCAGAGAGTTGAACAATATAAAACAAACTGGAAATGGTGGTCAGACATCCATATTATGTTTGAGTGCTGAAGACTCAGTTTTAGTTATTGGTCAGAAACATATGGGGAGACCTGACTGCACCCTCAAAATATATATATATATATAAAAAAAAAAACATTTTCTAGAAAAAATGCACAGGGAGAATATACAAACATGTATTGGTATGCCTTTGTTTTACTTTACTTGTCTTTAAATTGTGTTTAAGCAAATTAGAATTTTCTCTATCATTATTTTCATTTTGCGTCCATTGCCATATTGTACTTGCTACTAGATTGATAAACAATATCAACCAGAAAGAGTAGATCAGTTATCGTAATCTCTCATGGTCCACATGGCCAACTGGCCAAAACGGAGGTTAGAAAACATTGTTATGACATTTTGTTTATGCCATTGTTCATATTAAATTGTTTGGCCTATGAAGTGGTTTTTTTATGGGTCTGAAATGTAGGTGGGTGTGGATAAAATGTCAATAAATAGGTACAAATTAGAAATAGAAAAATTCATTGATTCTTTTCAACTAAGATTTTTTTGAGAAATTTAACAGAAATATATAGGAACGAAAGGGGAAAAAATGTTAAATTCAATAGTGCAGACGTCTTAAGACTTGTCATCTCAAGGCACTTCACAATGCACAAAATAAATAAACCTCTAATTCAAAACACTGAAGGCATAGGAAAAATTCCAGTTTTAGAATAATCCCAAAATTCCCCAGCCTAGTTTCCAATGGGAAGCTACCACCTCTTTCTAGGTTTTACACAATTAAAACCATCACTTCTAGTCCATGCATCTGCCTACAAAGAATTTAATAAGGTGTGCAGTTTTTCATATAGACAGAGTGTCAGGTCATTACTGTTTACTATCCAACACAGACCGACCACTGTCGGGTCACGTCAGCCTCACAGTGCTGAGCAGCAACACTCCTGACGGCTGATCCTCCCTTTACCGTAACTCCATTTTCTCTTCCAGAGTCATGAGGAGGCTTCAATGAATCAGCCTATTGAGCTGAACAGAACTGTGTATTGGCTTTGACACTGTCAGATTGTGTGTGTGTGCGTGTATGCATCTGTGTGTCAGCGTTGCCCCACTTTCCCAGCCTCCTAAAATACAAAGCTGTCATTTGTTGCCTCTCTGCTCTGCTAAAACCCCCAAAGGCAAGAGAGTTGAAAGCACAATTTGTGTCCTAATGCCTGCATTCTTATTTGAACGGCTGAATATGTCATATTGTTTTACTTGTTTGCTCTCTAATATGCATAAAAGTGAAAAGAAAATGACTTTTTAGATTTTCTAACTTCTGTCTTGAATGATATCATGGAGTTCAATATTCACTTCTTAAATTTCCTCAGGAAAACCAAGGCGTGCACAAACACACGTTGAGATCCAGAGTCACATCAGCAAGATCAGACCTATTTTTTTTTTCACACTTAACATAATAGCAAACAGGCAATAAAAAATTAAAAAATCATATCAAATGTGGCTTTAAGCACTAACCAAAAACCAGTAAATTAGCAGTTAAGCACTGACACAAGCACACACAAAACGAGTATAATCTGTTTCTTGTCAGCGTGCATGAGTCATACAAGAGACAGCTGTTATTTATCAGGGAAAACCCCGACCTGGAGTGTAATTAAAAGAGTTTGTATCTGAGAATCAGAGTGGGCCGGTTCTTGGAAAGGACTATGTAATAATAAAAGATCAGCTGATGGGATCAGAGGAAACCAGTTTAAGAGAGAGAGTGATCAGAGGAGTAAATTAAGGAGTGACTTTATTCTGCCATTCTTTTATTCAGTTTATCCTTTCTGGAGTCATTGTTGCTGTAATTAACTTTTTTTTTTTTTAAATCTCGAAGTTTTAGTTAATTGTAGACAAATCTGGATGTGGGTGTGGAGATGTTGATGTTCCTTTGCTCGATTTTGCATTTTAAAAGGGGTTCTTCTTGTTTTCTTAACTTTTCAGCAATTTAGTTTATGTCATTTTGTATGTTTTTTGTTTCTCCCATTAAATGTGTTTTTAGTGCCAAGTTCTTGTGCTTCGTCTAGAACCTGTACATTTATCGTCTTTATGTGACCAACCTCCCAGTGGTTTTAAAATACTTCTTGTTTCCTTCTGGCTGCTTCTTGTCAATTTTATTGTTTTTTGTAGTTTTCATTCAGTTATTTTAGTTTTTCTTCATCTTACATAATGTTTGCCTGCAATTGGAGCCCCTTTTTTTTTTCAAATAGTGTGCATAAGAACAATATCATTCATCCTTTCCATTTTCAATTGACAAACAAAAATCAAAAATAAATATATGATTGTTTTTGGCTTTTATTTTTCTTCTAATTTTGGATCAACAATAGAAATTCGAGAAACTTAAATTTTGTTTTATTTATTTAACTGTTTGGATGTTCTTGAACAATTGTTACACCTTATTCTTTGATCACTGTTTCGCTAATTACTCCATAGGTCACCAATTGTGACAGCAGATGCTCCTAATATATTGTGTGACTTCCTCCATCACTCATGAAAGAAAAGTGTCAGATGGTTGCAACTTTTTAAGGTGACAGTATGAGCACAGATATGCTATAAAATCCATAAAAACTGTCCTTCTGTCACCATGTAAAAGTGACAGAAGGACAGTGGCTCAGAAGTCACCAATTCTAACAGCTCACAGGTCCTATCAAATAATGTGACCCTGCAACAGGCTTTGCATAACATTGTTCATCTAATAAATGATTTTAAATGTGGCATTAATCAATACCACAAAGCGTTTTGCACTATATTCAATTATTCACCTATTCACACACACACACAATATACTCGTGGTGGTGAGCTACGTACATTATAGCCACAGCTACCCTGGGCCAAGCTGACAGAATTGAGGCTGCCGTACACACATGCGCCACCATCAGGTAAGGCGGGGGAAGTGTCTTGCCCAAGGATACGATGACCGAGATAAACGGACGAAGGCAGAGCAGGGGATCGAACTGGCAACCCTCCCACCACCTGAGCCATGGTCCCTGAAGGAGCGACGATAGTAGTCACAGAAAATGGTACGACTGAGTCATTAAAATCAAATTGCATGCTGTTTTTCAATTTTGTATTTTTGATCCGAGTCTAAAAGGTATCACATAAAAAAAAAATACATTTTTGTTAATTTGTATTCAATTTAAAAACAGAAAACAAAAATTATATTTCCAATTTTTGATTTTTTTTTTATCGAAAATGGAGAGGATGAATGACAGTAACTATTGGCAATTAAAGAAGGAATGACTGAGAGGGAAAGAGAAAGACAGTAAAAAGAAGAAACCATGGAAACAAAAAGAAAAAAAACAGATCTTCCAGCTGAAAGAAAATAACAGATGGAAAGTCTCTCAGCGTCATCTGTAGATAAACAGTTTACAAGAAAAGTTATTACATGTTTTAGTTTTCTTCCTTTGTGTACTTAGCCTTTTCTCCACCTTTATATTAGTAGCTTGGCATACATCAACCAGTATTTTTTCTACACCTTTAAACGATGCAGAGTCCTTTCCTCTCTTTCACTTTCAAGTTCACACAAACATGAGTCACATTAGACCAGTTTGCAGGAATGACCGGCTGCAGAAGAAGACATTCAGATTATTTAGGAAAAATTGGAGGTTAGTCTGATGTGTCACTTCACTACAGAGTCAGTTTAATAAAAACAGACAGAAGTTAAAGGGAAAGATAATTTTTTTTCAACCTGGACCTTATTTATAGCAAATGTTACTTTAATTTACTCACCCAGACAAGTTTGGAGCCACTTCGAGTCCTTTGAGGTAAGTTTAAATCCAGGCGCAATCAGCGTACAGTATATCCATATAATGGGTGTCAATGGGGGAAAGAAATTTGTCGCATTTTGGGTATTACCTGGCCCAAAACTCCTTCATTTAACCAATTTTTTTTTATTGATTGGTAGCACTACTCCCCTCAGAGTTCAGAACATCTCAGAAGATTCTTTGTTCTGTTCCGGAGTGTTTCAGAGGCTATAACACCTGCTCCATCCCATTTGTAGCCTGAGCAGGACTTTCACTCTGTCCTCTACGGCGGTCGGCTAGACAGAACTTGTTACTACAGACATTAACATGGTTCTTGATTGCGTATTTCCAAATTGCACAAACCGAATTACCAACTGGACTAAGTTCAGCTTCCACAGCCTCCCTTTCCGCAACCTACTCAGACTACAGCTGTAATGGTGGACAGCTGCAACATCATTGAAAGTGCTGGTGGTAAATTGGAATTGGTTGCATTAAAAGCCTGTAAAAAACCCAGAAGCCAACACTGCAGCACCTCCGATATGTTCCAAACTCACAGGGGAAGATCGTTAACTATTAATATCTAAACATTGTTTAAATTAAGTAGTTTTGTGACAGATAATGCCTTATTACACGTGGCAAATCTCCTTCCCTCATTGGATATAAACTTCTTCTGAAGGACTCCAAGTGGCTCCAAACTTATCTGGGTGAGTAAATGAATGTAAAAAATAATAGAAATAAGGTTCAGGTTGAAAAAAAAGAACTCTATCCTTAAATGAAAGGAGCTAGTAAAGATTAGAGTTTATCGGTGAAAGTTTCATGAAGGTGAACAAAGAGTAATCAAAAGATTAATAATCGGAAAAAAAATTTGATTTATCTAAGAAGCAGGAACTTTTATTCCTCGGTCAAATCGGGATCATTTCAAAAAGACAAGCTGATTAAGTTGTTTCATTAGTCTACATTACATCTAAATTTCTGCTGTCAGCCCAAGATAAACAGAACAGAGAAATCACAATGAAACCCATTAAGGGCTTATTACATTAACCGCTGTTAATCTACTTTCTATTGTGGGGTAATTTATAAATTAGAGCATTAGGAGCTTAGCCATACAGCCTAGCTGCGGTTTGCATTTAAAATGAGAAACATGTCCAAAATCCCAAAGATGTAAGCTTCAGTAGAACCGTGAGGCAAGGTCAATAATGAATGTGACAATCAGGGTAACGATCCTAATTCACTACAAAAGTAGTGAATGTTAATTTGTGATTAAAAAATGTCCTAATATCCATTCCCATCCGTATGCTCGACAAGTTTTATTCATAGGCGTGTGTCCACTGTCGGAACTTCAGGGTAATTTGACCAGGTTATCCTCATCGGTATAAATCTGTTGGTCCGCTCCTCTCAGCCGTCGTGACTCCATACAAATGTGGCCCTTTAAGAAATTAGTTAAGATGTCCAAATATCACTATATCAAATATTACTCTTATACACACCAAAACAGCAAACAGTTGCATTCTGAGAAAATATAACCAACAATGCTACCAACTGCGCCACTGTGCAGTCCCCACAGGAAACAAAATATTGTTATTTAAAAAAATATATTTACAGTATAATAGGGCTCGACGATAATTCAATAGCAATATATATCTATCGATAGACGTGTGGTGCGAAAGGAAAAACAGAGGTTGTTAAAAAAGTTCTATAGAAAAAAGTGTCCATTCATTTTTTAATCAGGTAGCTTAATACAACAATCGTTACATCCTTATAATTACTTACAGCTCGCTCGGAATCTGTTACAGAGACGCAGGAGTCAGGATACTTACCCAGGTGCTAACACCACCTCGCGCTGCTAACAACACTTGTGGCTTTTAAAATGTCCCCTCGGTTCTGCTCAGAAGCGAAACACGCTTTAAAAAACACAACAGGGTTGGATAGACCTGCCGGCTTCAGCTCTTAGTGACTGGACGAGGCTGCAGTGTTCTGGGCTCCGTCTACACTCTGGTGAGTATCTGTTTAGCTTTAGCCTACAGCTGAACCAGAGATGAACAGCTGAACTGAATTAGAATAAGCTTTATTGACAAATTAAACCAAAGGTTTCAGCCATTAATATTATAAAGTGTCATAAAATATTCAAAAGAATAAAAAGCATCAAGATAAGCCTTTAATTTAAATAACTAACAACTAATATATATATATATATATATATATATATATATATATATATATATATATATATATATATATATATATATATAAAATGGTCAATAATATTACTTTTCATTGTATCTGCTGACATTACTCAGGTGTCTTTATTTGTTTCTGTTCTTACAAACTTAGTTATCATAAAGAAAAGTAAAAGTGAAAAATGAATTAATTACATTCTTAGTTAAAATTGGTTCATTGATGTGATATTTATTGATAATTATCGATATCGATCAATAGAACTATTCTTTTATCGATATGCTCTTTTTCTATATCGTCCCGCCATAATATATATGTATCCTTACCTTTCTCAAAATCCAATAAAAAAGTATGCATTTAAAAATTGCCAGCATGTATACTTCTAGTAAAATACTCAAAGGATTAATGTCGAACTGTTAAAGTTGTACAAATTTGCTGTTAGGTTAAATAGAAAATCTCAGTTGTACATGTTTCTTCATAAGGTTCACAGTATGAAATCGAATATTAGGATTCCGAACCTAACAGAGGCAAAAGTTGAACATTCAAACTCAGAAAAGAAAAAGATGCGGGTAAGAAAGGTAATGACGGAAGCATGCAGTCATGTGCAGGAACAAGAAAAAAACAAAAAACGATGATGCATTAAGTTAGCCTGGATTATAATGAAAATTTAAAAAATCAGAAGGCATTGACAAAGAAGGAAACAAAAGAAGCCAACAGACTTCAATAATCAGGTATGTAAGCGATGTTTTGACGTCTTAGTTGAAAATAATGAGAAGGGGAACCCTCAGAACAGCAAAGCAGCTACAGAAAATATTTCATTGTTCTTCTATGCATTACTTTCCTCCAAAACATTCTTTCACAGCTGCAGCATTGAAAATTCAAGAGCAAATATTCTTTATCCCTGTTTGCTGAAAGAACAGCAAGCAAGAAAGGGTTAGCACATATTTATTTTAAAAGAAACTGCTTTATCCACAGAGATTATCCGTCCAAAAGAAACATTCAAGTTAACCACTAACTAGAGCTTTGTGATTTGTTCAAGGTTTTCCTAAAAGAGTCCAGTACTGTTCTCCTTTCTCCAAACCACAAAGGAGGATAGATGGAAAGCTGAGAGAAGAAGGGTCCAAAAGGTTCTATTTAATTTAACACTTCATTAAACATTGCATTTCCTTCCTGTTGTATGTGTTATGTGTAAAACAATACACTAAATAGAGCAGTGCTGTTCTTCAAATAAACAGGTGTAATGCGACGATGAAATCCTTACCTCTTAAAGGACTGCCTTCTGAACTTAACCACTTCTTGTCGGCTACAAAGAAATCACAAAAGTATTTTTACTTCATGTGTTCTAGTCTTCAAGGACTTTTACAACCACACAAACCACAGTAATTATCTAAGGTTAAAAAATCTGACAGAGCTCAAGGCAGAAATAAGCATTTGCTTTCTGAGGACTGTAATACAGAGGAGCAAAAAAACAAAAACGAGGAAACCTTTAGCTCTTAGTATCTCAGTACAAATAAAGAGATTGACGTAAAAATAGGAATTTTCGAAGCATGTCCTTTGAGATGATTTACACTTTAGTGAATATTTCCATTTTCACACACTTTGATGTACTTTAATGCGATAGAAAACATAAAACAGCATGATGTAATTGGGAAGTTGTAAAGAAATATGTGATTTTCATTTTTTGACAAAAAATTAAAGGTAAACATAAAAAACTTATTACTTTCCAATGAGCTCTTACTTTTTAAAAGTTCCTTTCACCTACTGCAGCTGCAAGTGTTTTGGCCCATCATGGTCTTGACCCCTTTGCAAATCTAGAAAAATAAATATTTTACCATTTGTCTTTACACAATAACTGGATCAGTCAAGTCTTTCCAAGAAATCTGAGATTTTTCAATTTTCTTGTCTCAAGTCTGCAGCCTCTAACAGGTATGTATGACTGGATATGTGGCTTCACCCATATCATATGTAATGTTTCCTTTCACATCACAATTTTTGTCACTTTTGTGTCAGTCTATAACATAAAACACAAATAAAATACAATTCTTTTTGTGATTATAATGTGAGACGATTTTAAGAAAAATCAAGGTATGTAAATATTTTAGCAAGGTACAATGGATTTAGGTTCAGCTTCATGTCAATCACAGATTTTTCAATTTTGTCTAAATCTGTAATAGTGAGCACTTCTCCTTTGCTGAGATAATCCATCCCACCTCACAGGTGTGCCATGTCACGATGCTGATTAGACAGAATGATTATTGCACCACAATAAAAGGCCACTCTGCAATGTTCAGGTTTGTTTTACTGGGCGGGTCTAGGGACTCAGAAAACCAGTCAGTGTCTGGTTTGACCACCTTTTGCCTCATGCAGTGCCACACATCTCCGTTGCATAGAGTTGATCAGGTTGTCAATTGTGGCCTGTGGACTGTTCTTCAACTCCTCTTCAATGGGTTTGTGAAGTACGCTGTCGTATACGCCGATCCAGAGAATCCCAAAAATGCTCAATGGGTGAGAAGTCCGTTGAAAATGCTGGCCATGCAAGAACTGGGAGGTTTTCAGTTTCCAAGAATTGTGTACAGATCCTTGCAACATGGATCCGTGCATTATAATGCTGCAACATGAGGTGATATTGTTTGATGTATGGCACAACAATGGCCCTCAGGATCTCGTCATGGTATCTCTGTGCATTCAAAATGCCATCAATACAATGCACCTTTGTTCTTCGTCCATAACGTACGCTTGCCCATACCATAACCCCACCGCCACCATTGACCACTCGATCCGAACATTGACATGAGAAAACTGCTCACCCACACGATGCCACACACGCCGTCTGCCATCTGGCCTGAACAGCGTAAACCAGGATTCATCCTTGAAGAGAACACATCTCCAATGTGCCAGACGCCATCGAATGTGAGTTTTTGCCCACCCAAGTCAGTTAAGACGACGAACTGGAGTCAGGTTGAAACTCGGATGAGGATGACGAGCATGCAGATGAGCTTCCCTGACACGGCTTCTGACAGTTTGTGCAGAAATTCTTTGGTTGTGCAAACCGATTGTTTCAGCAGCTGTCCGAGTGGCTGATGTCAGACAATGTTGGAGGCTGGTGTGGTTACACATGGTCAGTGGTTGTAAGGCTGGTTCGATTTATTGCCAAATTCTCGGAAACGCCTTTGGAGAAGGCATATGGTAGAGAAATGAACATTCAATTCACGAGCAACAGCTCTTGTGGACATTCCTGCTGTCAGCATGCCAATTGCACATTCCCTAAAAACTTGTTACATCTGTGGCATACAACTGAACATTTCAGAGTGGCCTTTTACTGTGGTCAGTCTAAGGCACACGTGTGCAATAATCATGCAGTCTAATCAGCATCTTGATATTGCACACCTGTGAGGTGGGATGGATTATCTCTGTAAAGGAGAAGTGCTGACTATCACAGATTTAGACAGATTTGTGAACAATATGAGAGAAATTTTTATTTTGTGAATTTAGAAAATCTTTCAGATCTTTGAGTTCACCTCATAAAAATGGAAGGATAAGCATAAGTGTAGCATTTATATTTTGTTGAGTATACATAGCAAATTACCATTGTGGTATTATACATGATTACTACATTTTATTATTATATTTATTATTATTATGGCCCTTACATCTGGAATAGACTGCTATAGGACCAAAGGGCTGCAGAGAACATTCAGGTTTTTAAGAACAGGCTCAAGAGTCACCTTTTTAGCTTAGCGTTTAACTGACTCAGAGCCTGTTTAAATGCTTTGCCCGTTTTATTTGACTAAATTTTATCAATGTTTTACCATATATTTATCATATTTTTCATTATTTTATTTATTTATCTCTTTATCTTCCTATTTATATAAGTTCCTGCTCATTTTATATTTTAACTTCTTTTAATCTCCTTCCAGTGTGTCCTCTGTAGGAGCCCTCTGTGGCTGCTGGAGTGCTCTCCAGGTTGAGCCTGGATGGGTGTGGGGATTCCGCCCTCCCTCCTCTGGGCGCCCTGTGCTGGTGCCTCGGCTGCTGCTGTTGATCCGCTGCTGCTGCCGGGGCAGATGGCTCCTGTGATGATGTTCCATACCTTAATTGTAGGGCTGGGCGGTACACTAAAAATTTTCCGATACCGACATTTATGACTGTTACCAACGTCATTTTGTCCATGCCGGTTCATTCAGTATGTAAAAAAAAATGTATGAAAAGATGTGTTTGAGTTTAGCAGTGCTCCTGTCCCTTTAAGAAATCTGTGTTGCTTTGAGTCCGTGACAACGCACAGTCATGTGACATACAGGGGCAAAAATACCCAACTGAGGGGAAAGCCTGCTAACGCAACTATTGTTTAGCTAGATTTAGCAAGAGTTTAGACCCTTCTACCGACTGTTTTTCAGAAAAATGCGACTGGCGACAAATAAAGTTACTTTTTATGGTGCTATTGGATACTTAGGCTCTAACGTGGAGCACGTATGTTTGTTACTGTAGCAACGGAGCTGCCGAGCGTTTTTAGCTCAACAGCTCAGCCCGTCCAGGTCTTGCAGATATGGGTTGTTGTTTGAACCTGACGTCTATTCCCACCTGTGCTCCAATGTTAAATATTTTCTGTCTAAAATAAATGACTGCACACTAAAATCCCCTATTTCAATCAGCCCAGTCACTTCCTCAACTCATTGCGTCTGTGTGATGACTTCTGAGTTTAAACTGGACTCTTAACAAATACAGAAACGAGTGGGAATCACACACAGAATTAAAAAGCTTGTTTGAAGCAGTTCAACAGCAGGTACCCATACACATTTCATGCAGTTTTCACATTTTTAAGAACATTATGTCGCGGGGGGGGGGGGGGGGGGGTGGGTGGGGGGTGGTGTAATGTTGTCCTTGTAATCGTCCACTTCTCATTTTAATGCTCAGTATACAGTGATATTAAGTTTAGCTCACATCGCCCAGCCCTACTTACTTGGGTCATCTGAACTCAGCCCGATGTCTTTTTAACAGATATTGATGTTAATGCTTTTAAATTTGTGGGGGAGGGATGGGATTGAGGGTTATGTGGGGTCTCTTTTCTTTTAATGTGTAAACCACTTTCAGTGGCATTCTTGTATAAAAAGCACTTTATAAATACATTTTGATACGATTTGAATGCTCTCTGCGTCATGTAAGTAAATCAGGTCTGTTTTTACGACGCTGTGCAGTTTGCGCTGGTGTTTACATACCCGCTCTTATGTGCACAATGCTTTTTGGATAGTTTTGTTTTTTCATTTCTTGTAAATACTTTGGTTCTGCACAAAAATACCAGTGCAAGCACTTTTTTATTAAACCTTCCCAGTTGTACATTTTTTTCCATTAGAATATTGTATTTTTGATAACTGAACAGTATTTTCCAAAGACGTAAATATACCCTTCCTGTACTATATGTTATTATTAGTTCTTTTTTGTTTTTTTATTTTTGTGTTATTCTCAATGCTTCAACTTGTCTGTCACTTTGCTACTGGTACACCTGAATTTCCCCACTGAGGGACAATAAACTTTATTTCTATTCTATTGTGGTTTGCGGCCTTTACTGCTGCTACCATCACACTGCAGGAAGCCCAAAGGAATCAGTTTTCCCTCAGTGACCATCTATGTCATCTACAAAAACACCAACTGTGTCAACACTAGGCAGTACAGCGTACCATGGGAGGATACGAGCTGACTGATGACATTTGAGATGTGTTATTTTTGAGGTCACTGAGCCTAACTTCCATTATGATGATAACTGGTCAGGGGGTGTTTTAGGAACTCATCCCAAATAACACTACAAAAATATTTGAAGCATTTCCAGAAGGTTGAAGATAGGAGGCCTACAAAACAGTAAAACCACATTTCAAGCTGATGGTCATTGAAATACTAGGAA
Organism: Apricaphanius iberus; assembly: GCA_028564705.1. Taxonomy (NCBI): domain Eukaryota; kingdom Metazoa; phylum Chordata; class Actinopteri; order Cyprinodontiformes; family Aphaniidae; genus Apricaphanius; species Apricaphanius iberus. The sequence continues at coordinate 637,760 of JAPXFQ010000284.1, forward strand.
AAATATTTTTCATACCCTTGGCCCATGTAGATGTTGACGTTAAATTAAAAGCCAATAAAATGTTTTTAAACTAATTACTTTACCAAAATGAAGTAATTTTGGAGTGGCCCAACTAGAGTACCAAAAAAAATCTGATTGATCAAGAGATCCTCTTGAGTCTGTAGATTGACCTAAAGATTACGGTGATGGCAAGAAGGCCATCCAACCATAGAGACTTGATGTTCAAATACCCAGTCAGCAAACTTACAAGCAGAGTTTCACTGGTGAACACAGTGAAAAAGCCCCCCACAAACAATATGTAAGTAGTTCAGGCTAGTGAAGGAGACTGAAATAATTCCATAATAAGACCATGGATAGTTGAAACACGGTCCTAAGGTCTAAAGTGATAGAAAATAAAAATAGGAAGACAGTTTGTTGAGTTTGCAGCAAAATCAATTAAAATGCAGATTAAAGGCCATTCTTACAGGGTAAAACAAAGTAACGTTTGGATCGTGGTTAGTTAGTTGTACAGGTTAGCTTTCTATCACCTAAAGAACATTTCTAGAATTAAAGGACTGATGACACAAGGAGACCTAGAAAAACTCATCCATGCATTTATCTCTAGTTGCCTTGATTATTGTAACAGTATCTTCACAGGTCTGCCTATATATACATATCCCGATATAAAATGTTTAGTCACAGTTAAACCCAAAATTTGGGGGAAATAACTTGTTTGGAGACACGCTGATTTTATCTCCCTGTCTTGAATAAAATTAACTTAGGCTCATACTCGACCACATATCACTGGTCGACGTGTAATGTTTCACGTTAGCGAGCTGGACAGCAAGACTTTGGTGTACATTTGTGACAGTGCTTCCCCTGAAAAGTAGTTGCAACTGGGGAGCTCATATCTTGAGTCCATGGTTTTCAGTAGCTTTTTAAATCTGACTTGGTCCACAGTTGCAACAGGGACCATATCTTTATCTATGTGATAAGTTACCACTTTAGTTATATTACACCACTTGTCACTTTTCATGAGGTACACCACGGTAAAATGAAGCTTGCAGTGAGCTTTGTTTCAGGGCTTGAGCTTTTCCGCGTTGCAGATGGCTTGCAGCTGGGGCTTCTGCAGTGCATAGCTTCACACACTCTTCGTCCTGCACTTTTTGCCACTGTTTTAGGTGGTAAAAAAGATTTGTTTTGCTTCCACCCCTGGCTGTAACTTGTTTATGGCACTCCCTACATATAACGTGATCTTGTTGCTCATCTGATACTTTGAATCTGAACCATCTCCATATTACTGAGCCACTACTTTTTCGTTTACCAACCAATTCCTCCTCCGCATGCTCTGTAGACATTGTTGCTTCCCCCATGTTTTTTGAAGAGTGCCGGAGCCCCTGGTTAGCAGCTTGTCTGGAGCAAGGATCACGGCGCAGTTTGAACTATGTATATCGATATATGCAATATGGTCAAATTTCATATCTCGTTTAAAAATGTATTGATATATTTTTAATAACGATATATCGCCCAGCTGTGCTTCAAAGTGCTTTTTTCATTCTATAAATGATTGAATGGGTTAGAACCAGAGTACATTAGTTATCACGATAAAAACCATCCAGATCACTCAGGTCCTCCAGCTCTAATCTACTGATCGTCCCTAGAACCAGAACCAAGCATGGGGAAGCAGCTTTGAGCTTCTATATTCCTCAAATTTGGAACAAACTCCCAGATGAATGCAAAACTGCAGACACTGAACTCTTTTAAATCTAAAATAAAAACATAACTATTTAGACATGCTTATATGTAAATGATAGTATTATTACCAATACTATTATTAAATATTTTTATTCTAATTTTTTTTAATCAAATACTACTGTTTGTTTTATAAATGTTCGTTTATGCTTTCTCTTAATGATTCTATCTTTTAATTGTTGCATTTCTGTAATCGAGTAAGGCACCTTGAAGTGCCTTATGTTGAAAGTGTGCTACACAAATAAAATTGCCTTGCCTTGCCTTGCCTTACAGGATAAAACAAAGTAACGAGTGGATCGTGGTTAGTTACTTATACAGGGTAAAACAAAGTAACGAGTGGTTTGTGGTTAGTTACTTATACAGCGTAAAACAAAGTAACGAGTGGTTTGTGGTTAGTTACTTACAATGGGTTACACAAAGTAAACAAGCTTTACATGCTCATTTCCTCATCTGAAACTAGCAACATTTCACATCAAGATAGTCCCTTATGTCTTAATTACTGTTCTTACTATCCCTGCTTCTGTCAAGTTTTTTTTTTTTTTTTGTTGTCTTTACCACCAAATCAAGTAAAGCATCTTGAATGACCTTGTTGTTGAAAGTGTGCTATACAAATAAAATTGCCCTGCATGGCCTTGCCTCGGCAGCAACGACTGGCTCTTTGAGGTTTTGTTGACAGAAATATTAACATCTTGTCCATCTCATTCTTCTGAACTATTGTGTTGCTACCAGTGGATTTCAGGTATCATTGCACAACTGCCTTACTGTTGGGCCTACATACCCTGCACATTTCCTTAAGAGGTATGTTTTTATCTTAACTGGTGAAAAAAGTATTCAGCTAATTTCCTACTAACATTGTGAAATATGTTAATGCCATATTGGTTACATCTGTCCCTGGTGAAGTGACTGGAATTTGAAAAAAATATTGAATAAGTCTAAGAGTTTTTCAACAAGTAATCTAGCTATAGACTTTAATTTCTTAATTGTATCCACTGCAAGGCCACTGATCCCCCCCACCCCCCCCCCGGTTTTAGCTAATTGTAACTTTTGGTACTTTTTTATTAAATGTCTGTTAATGAGACTACATTGTTGCTGTGCTCTTCCAGCAGAAAGTGGAGATTTGCTCATGTGTGATTAATTTCATGTGCATATGCTCCAACCGTAGTGGGGCTGCCGTGTGTGAGCTCTGTGAGATGGGAGAGGATTCCACAATAGCACCACTGATTGGTGGATGGATATAAGCTATTTATGTCATTCAGTATCATTCCCAACATTTTATCAGTTGTTCCTAATGTGGATATTTCCTGAAAATGTCAACACTTTTTGAGTTATGTTGCTAACAGTCAGACAGATGGGCATGAAAACATCCCTTCCTGGAAGAGGTAATTAATCTATGTGTTTCACCTGTGAACCCAGATACTGACATAAATTACATTTTAAAGAAAAGTGTCCTGTATTTAATATGACTGTATTTCTCTACTTCCAGCACTAATTAAAAAAAAAGGTTCAAATTTTCAGTCGGCAAATTTGTACAACACAAATCCATTTCAAGGTTCTAACAAAGTAAAACCTTGGAGCCGTCTAAGAAATCATATCTTACTTTATACAGGGAGGCGAGACGAACCAGAACAGTTACATAACGAGTGTTTCTGCTGACCGCTGCGGGGGCCTTGGTGATCTGGCAAATATGTCTGTCAGAGCATGACCCTCTTTAATCTCATTACATAAAACCCAGACACATTCTGAGGGTTTATATCTTTTTAACTAATTACTGATTCAGTTTTACTATCAGGTGATGTCACTTCATATGGATAAATAACAAGCCAGGCTTGCATTAAAAAAATACATTTATACCATTAAATCCCATAGATGATAAAAGAAGTGACCAAGATTCATTTATTTTGTCACGCAACACCTTATTACTCTAATTCCTTTAAAGACGCAGTGAGAGCTGAAATGGGGAATTAATTAACCTGAATTATTTGATGTCCTGTTGCTTTTTCAATAAGAGTCATACTTGAGGTTTTGTGAAGGACGCAGGCGCAGAGATCATAGTGGAAAACCAGGGTATTTTATAGCAATGGCCAAAGTCCTTGGAGCTCTCCGTGTTTACTGGTTAGCAAGTCAGATGGTAGTCCTCGCTTCTGTACTGACACAAGAAAAGTCAATGCTGTTACTTATTCTGACTCTTTTCCGTTACCTCGCATGGAGTATTGTATTGATAGTATTAGCTCAGCCACTATCATTTCCAGCAGGGACGGCATCCAGAAAAGACCCTGGAGTGTCTTGCTCCAATGAGGCTGTTCTCTTAGCAGTTTCCTGGTTGGTAGCTAAATAATGCAATGCAATGTGGAGTTTTATCTAGTAGTGGGCAATATAAATGGTATAAGGTAGGAATGAATTTAGCCAAAGGTAAAGAGATTCTGTATATAATAGATTTTGTAAATAAGTAACCAGGAAAGCTGTTAATTTTGAACTTTATTTTCAAATTTTTTAGCTTTTATTTTAATTTAAAGTACCTTAAACTTTATTTATGTTGTAAACATTTTTGTGTCACATTATTTTGAGAGAATAATAAAAAAAATGTTTTAATGCCTTTAGACAATTGTTCTGGAGTAATGTGTCTGGAGCGTGAGAGTGTTCATAAGCAGTCATATATATATATATATATATATACACAAATATGTAAATTTATTAATTTTATGTATTTAATGAGGTACAGATTGTAAGTTGGCAGCATCAGCCATGATAGAGGCAAAAATCATCCAATGTTCTGCTTAATATGATCAAAAAATTCACTTAGTAATCGAAAACCCCTAAACATAATTACCTCCGCCAATGAGGTTATTTTTAACAGCGTTTGCTTGTCTATTAGTTTGCAAGATAACTCAAAAAGTTATAGATGGTTTTGTTGACATTTACAACAAATGACCACAGCGGGACCAGAAACAAGTGCTAAGATTTTGGATCACCATTTGGTGGGTGGGGGTTAACAAAGGTCAGTGCTATCCAAGTTCTTTTCAAACTTAAATAATTCACAGTTTTTGTTAAGGTTGGTTGTTCTATATACTTTTATAGATGGAAGCATTTAGCAACACATTCTTATCATTGAATTGGATAAACTGCAAATTCATGATCATTTTAATACTAGAATCAACCCTGAGACTTCAAAACGTAAAACACTTCAGGTGCACACAATATAATTTTTGTGTGTGTGTGTATGTGTGTATGGAGAGGACATTGAAAAGGTAGATATAATTAATGGTCTTTCTGTCCTGAGAGTTAACTACCAAGAAGAAAGGCAGGTATTCCCCTAAACAAAGATTTTATGCTATTAAATAAATCTGTTCGGATTACAAGATAATCCACAGAAGTATAAGAACCAACATAAAGACGCAGACCCCCTAAGCAGCTAAAACCTCTCTATTACAGACCAACAATATGATAATCCAAATTGTGAACAAATGGTGTAGCAAAGATCCTTTTTTCAGAGCCTCTAGAGAAACACAGAGGCCCCCAAGAAACTGGGCAGAAAAAATACTGTAAGAGAAACATGTCGAATTTCAGTCTTTGTGGAGCCAAGAGTCATTTTATCATTAGACAATAGGATTAATTAAATCTCATGGCAGGAAATCCTCCTGATATTATAACATAATGATATTCCTCATCAAAGTGTAATCTGTTTTATGAAGCCCCATTAAGCTGCTTTCTACATATGACTTCAGGAAGTTTAAATTAAAAAAAGATTTCTGTTCAACCTAAACATATATCTCTAAAAACATGATGAAGAAGTAAAAGGATTTTTGCATTGAGGCATTGTATAGCAGAGTGGCAGAGAGGACGCCCCGAATGTGGAGGCAATGATCGTTGACACGGCTGTCCAACGTTCAATTTCCTACCACAGGACCTGTTTTCAAGGCAGTGAAACCGTTGCAATGTCTTTTTGAGTGGTTTTGACCAAACAACTGTATTACCTAGAGGGAATTATTCCTGAGGAATTGGTTCAAGAAGAGTACACTACTAGAGGTGAGTCCTTGATGGAAATCTTGCACATGTAAAAACTTAAACCCCACATTCCTACACTTCAACAACTAGCTTATTTCTATAACTTTCCACTCTGCACTACATCACAAGGTCATAAAACAGATTTTCCAAAGTATGGCATCATAACATGGCTAAAACTCAAACCTAGGCCACAGTAGCAAAGCCGTCCTGATCCCAAGATGGATGACATCACATCCAAAAACTCAAAACAACCATTCGGAATCTCCCACCCATAGACAGCAGTTAATGCGGTATGTAGAAACATGGTACGCAGGATATTTAACAGCCATATGTTTGTGTTTTTTTCTAACCTCTAACCCAAAATGTATCTGTGAGAAAGACGGAACAAAAGTTAGGTCGCATCCCATGATTTCCTCTGCTGAGGTAAAGGAAATTCTGCCTTCACATACTTCCCATCCAGCGACAACAGTCCAAGACATGTGACACAACATCAAGCACATCTGATAGAGTATCTATCCCTGGCTCCAACCAGACACATCCTCAATGGAAACTATGTGTGTGTTTGCATGTGTCTGTGTGTGTGGTGCGTGTGTGTGTGTGTGTGCGTGTGTACATGTGTGTGTCATAATCCTCTGGACAGTGACCTTTCCATATAAGCAGTATATTTGTTGATGAAATCTTCGCCTCAATGAAATAAGAAAAACAAGACCTAAACTTACAATGCATAAGTGCCACACTAAAACACACTTTCCAGCTCAACGCTTTGTAAAACCACCTTTTGATGAAGTAACAGCTGCAATACTTTTGGGGTATCGCTCTACCAGCTTTTCTTAACAGAAATTCCAGTTCTAATGCAAAATAGCTCTGTCACATGGGAAGAGGAGCATGTGTGAACAGCTTTCCCCTATTGTCAAACTGATAGATGGTTGAAACAGTAAAGACAAATATCTCCAAATTCCAACTCAAAAAGTAAGACAAATGAAGATCACTGAAATCAATGCACTGACAACCACACTCAACAACTTTTCTTTTGTTTCATCTAAACAGTTTTAGGGTGGACCTGCCTTTTACAAAACTGCTTTGTTGCAATCTGAATGCACAGGATGTAATGCAACGTTGCTCCTTGAGTAAGTGAAACTTGTAACACATTGGGAACACAGGGTGTGACAGCTTGAAATATGCTACAGCTTGTTTATTTCTGCTCGGACTTACCAGTTTTCCATTTATAATGAAAAGAGAATGATGTGAGGGTAGAGCTGAAGGGGGTGAGAGGTAACCTGTGGGAGTTAGGACAGATGGAGGTACAGTATGTGCACTCATTATACCATAACTAACATTCAGCTCCTATTCCGATCCACGTGTTTTAGAATATTATAAGAAAGATATGGTTTAAATGTCATAGTGTAAAATTTACATATGTAATATTGGGGCCTAGGGTACTTATACCAATATAGCCACCAATAAAAGTACTAAAACCTAGTTTATACTTCTCCACCAACATTGAGACAGAGGGGGAACGCAATTATCTGTCGACGCAAGGGCTGTCTCTCACCTACACAACGATTGAAGGACTGCCGCCCAATTTTCGAACTCTGTCAACAGAGAGCCTATGTCCGATATTGGTCAACTCAACAACAGCCAGAGATCATTTCACCAGAACGGTGCTCTATAGTTGATGTAATCAGTAGTGAATGCAGCGTTTATATTGAAGGAAGTATTTATCTAATATGGTCTTTTGGCAATTTTGAGGCATTTCAAGTAAAAAGCTTCCCTGCTCTATCAAAACTTACTTTCTGTTGGCCATTGCTCCTTGAGGGGGGAATGCGTTTACAAGCTGAAGAATATAAACTCTTGTTGACACAGCAATGGTAGGTAGATCCGCCAGAAAAAGTTGGCACCCCCTTATGGGGAATCGCTTTACAACACAACACAACACAACACAACACAACAACGTCTCTGTCAATACATCTACGTCTGGGTGTAAACTTGCTGACGTGAAGTATAAACTAGACTTAAGTATAGCAAACTCAATAGGTCATTGGAAATAACAATAAAAAAAAACACAAGGGAAAACGACATGGGCCCAATCAAACATTAGTGGTCCAGTTAAATAAATACAGAAATAGATTTAACATGCACTAATTAAGGGGGAAAAAAACACACACAATATATAGGCATATCCAGAAACTGCGTTGGAATGCCCTACAGGTGGGGAAAACAAGTCTTCAGCAGAGAAACAGCATAGACCAGCAACAGCAATTTGAGAACATTGTAAAAGCAGATGATGCTTACACACTGTTAGTGCTGCAGGAGCATTAATTTCAGCCTGAAACAGGGACTTTGGCACACCATGACATTAAGTCACATTTTGCAACAGAAGAAACACCAATACATATAAGTTGCAAGTGATGCATGAAACTAGATAAGCATGCACAGCACATTGATGAATCATGATGAAATCACAATTTTCACTGCAGCCTGAATGTCAGCTCTGATTTAAAAGGTGACTTTCAGATTCACATTGTGTCCTGTCTCAGACGCAAATACAGCTCCCTGAACTGATGAGAGCCTAGACTGAGTCAGTCAGCACAACAAATAAATGATCAAGAAGACCCAGCAGTGCTGCGTCAGCACCTCATCTTGGTAATGAGCATGATGATTTTTTTTTTTTGCTGTGTGTACCCGTGTGTGTGCCTGCACACAAGCCGGAACAGATATATGGGTGTGCCCACCAGATGATTTGGTACATGGAGGTGTTTGGTCACAGAGGCAACAGAGAGTGTTTCCTGGACACATGAGAGGTGAAGAAGAGTTCATAAACAAGCAAACATAGATTTTCATTTCCTCTTTTAAAGTATTTCATGTCAATGTTTTCCAGAGTCAACAGTTAAACTTTCTGCCTGAGACACCAGATGGCTCATTAGTGGAGCAGGTGCACCAGATGCGGAGGCTACAGTCCTTGACGCAAAGAGAAGGTAGGCACATGGAGTGAAGAGTCTAGGTTTGATATCCTGACCCAGGTCAATTACTACATGTCCTAACCTTCTCTCTAAAAGGCGTTAAAAAACACATTGATGTTACAATTTCAGACACTAAAGCATTTAAATCAAATGAGAAAAATTGAATGCATAATCAGCATTACTTTAAATAAATGTAATAATAAAGACAACTACCTTATCCAGCTTCTCAGAGAGTAGCTTCAAGCAAGACATATGAAATCACAAGAATATATTTTTGCTACAGTGCTATAAAAAAGTATGTGCCCCATTACCGCTTTGTTCTGTTTTAGCAGTTTTGGCCAACTTAAATGTTCCAGGCAAGGCATCAAACAAGTCTTAATACTAGACAAATATAAAAAAGCTATCTTCTAATGATTATCTAATTTAAGAGAAATAGATATTGTATAAAACCAAGTTAGCCTCAAATGACTTTTAGCTCAGCAGATAACTCTTGTGTGCAGCAGGGTTTACCCCATCCAAAGCCCACGAACAACTACAGAATGACTCAAAAAAAAGAAAAGGAACTTTGATGATATTTGCAGGAAAAAACAAAAAAGTGTACGGAGAAAATAAATTTTCACCGTACCATTTGTTATCCCATACATACAGTGGGGAGAACAAGTATTTGATACACTGCTGATTTTTACGTTTTCCCACTTACAAAGCATGTAGAGGTCTGTAATTTGTATCAAAGGTACTCTTCAACTGTGAGGGACAGAATATAAAACAAAAATGCAGAAAATGACAGTGGATGATTTTAAATAATGAATTTCCATTTTAGTTGCTTAATAGCTGAATTGCTTTTTTGTCAATACGTTTTGGGAAGACAAATATCTAGATGTATAACAAAAATCCGATTTCAGCTGAAAAATATTGAGATATAACTTTTGATCTGTATAGTCCAGCCCTACATAGGGGGGATCAAGCTCAGAATCAGAATCAGAATCAGAATCAGTTTATTGGCCAAGTATGTCACATACAAGGAATTTGACTCCGGCAAACTTTTTCCTCCAGTACAGAACTTGAATAAGTGAAATAAAAAAAAAAAAAAAAGAAAAATATGAACAAAAATAAGTAAAAATACAAATAAATATCAGATCGTAAATAATAAAGGATAATATATACACCAAGCCGGGGTTATTTTACAGTGAGTATGTACAGAAGTGCAGAGTTATAGTTATTGTTATGTGAGTGCACTCACACACTGTGACTAGACAGAGTTCGTCAGAGCGACAGCCTGGGGGAAAAAACTGTTTTTGTGTCGGGTGGTTTTGGCGTACAACGCTCTGTAACGCCGACCTGAGGGGAGGAGCCTAAACAGATCTCTCACTATGGCTTCCCCACAGTAGTAGAATAGCCCTATTTAGTAGGCTTTAATCACACTGAAATTGGTTTGCCCAGAAAGTCTGGTTCAAATGGAGAGGTCTGAATGCATATTCAAACTCAGATGCAGAGTTTAATTGTGCTTTTCGAGTATCAGCTGTGAGATTACTGAAATTCCTAAACCGCTCGAAATGTAGATTAATTTAATTGTCTGTTATTACCCCCTTTATTCAGAATGTTTTTTGTTTTGTGTTTTCAAAATAAATCTGTTTCCCTCTAGCTTATATTCTGGCTCAAATGCAGCCTTTTCCACATTGGAGAAATGAGACTATAAAAGATTCAAATATGTGTCTGCATGTATGCAGTTGGACCTTTCTGTCAACTTCAAAAATAGAAGCCCTACATGCATTCCAAGACAGCGAGGGAATCAACACCCCCAAGACAGACCTCCATGAACACTCTTTATAGACTCAGAAATGCACACAAAGACATGCTTGGCTTCATATAACGCTCACATGAACACGCCCTGGAGAAAGAAATCTTGACTAATCTAGTCGCCTAATTCACAAACATGATTAATTTACCTCGGCGCATAAATATGTGAAATCACAGATACATTTATTTGGTGACCTGGAAGTTTTCATCTGATATGCATAATAATGCAGGCCCTTTGGAGAGGACATTCACCAACGTGACTGGCAAACAGCCCGAGCAAAACGGCACACCGAGTCAGTGCCGTGCTCATCTTGGGTATTTTTCATACTAATTAAAGCAATCAAAGACTCAAGCTGCTATGGATCTAACCTTTTAAATAATTATTAAATGCTTACATAATCCGAATGATTGGAGGTTGGATAAACACACTGTTGGAGCTCAGACAAGAACAAAAAACCTGCTGACTTTCAACTCACAAAAGCTCTAGTTAATAAAGTATGTTGACTTTATAATAACTGTATTTACAGATAAGATGCAATCAATCATGACCACTCCTGTAGATTAAGAAAAGTATAGCCTGGTCAAGTTAACATTCCCAAGTCAGCTTTCATGATGAGAAACGTTTGAGTCACAGACACACTTTAATAAGAAGACAACAGGAGAAAGGTTGGGGGGATGAAAAGAACTGCTGTTTTTGCAAAAATCTAATTTGGCCAATCATCTGTCACCTCTCCTTCTTGTATAGGCAGAGATTGACCCCAATATCCTGGCTCCTCCACTCTAATATATATGCAAAACCCTCTAGGCTGTATGGGAAGACCTACTGCTGAGACGAGGCGAGACGGACTAAGGCTTCTGTGCATTCATGCTGAATGTGAAAATAATCAAATGTTTACATTTTAACCGATGCACATGATAGAAATTTTCTGTCTGAGACAGCAGACAGATTTAGTGATTCCTCTATCAAATGGTAAGGTAGCTAAAGGTTTTTAACATTAGTAACTATTCTGTTTCAATTCAGTTTATTCATATAATGTTTCACAACTATGGCTGCACAATGTCAGGAAACTAGGGATGGGCGATCTGGGCAAAATTTCATATACAGACACAGCTCATTTTATATCCATATAAAAATATCCTTCACGATACAGCAATTTTTCTGTTAATTCAATTAATGCAAAGTTGATTCAAAATTGCAATGTGGAATTGCAATTTGAAATGACAGATGACAATAACAACACCCAGACTTCTCTTGTATCATAATGTAGTGATCTCCTTCCATCTATAGGGGCAATGGATGTTATCATATTTTACTCCATTTTCAGTGACCATCAGATTATGTGACTCTTCGTGGCGCTGTTTTGTTAATTTTTCCATAGGTCACCAGTTGTGACAGTATAAGCTCCTGTCATATTATGTGACCCTTCCATCACTCAAAAAAAAAGATTTTGAGAGGGTTCTTTAGTTGACAGTCTGAGCAAAGATAAGATGTAAAACTCAGTTTTTGAGTTTAAAGGTGACGGAAGGACAGTGGCTCAGAGGTCACCAATTCTGACAGGTTACATTTCCTATCATATCATGTGACCCTTCCATAGCCTTTGCAAAACAATGTTCTCCTCATATCAGATTTTAATAATGGTCTTTTCGATTTTTACATGGAGACACTATGTTTGTTCATGAGGAGTCATTGAAACAGCATCCCTTAGAGGAGGGATCCCCAACTCTAGGCCTGAAGGGCTGGTGCCCCACCGGTTTTAGATGTGTCTCTGCTCCAACACAGCTGATTCAAACTGTCCAGTTTCTTCCTCAGCATGGGAAAGTTCTGCAGATGCCTGCTAACAAGCCATCATTTGATTCTGGTGTGGTGGGAAAGAACTAAAACCTGCAAGATACTGGCCCTCGAGGCCTGGAGCTGGGGATCCCTGCCTTAGAGTCACAGAATCTAATGGTCACAGAAAATGACACCAGCTCTTAGTTGTCACTTCAAAGAGGAAGCTCTATGAGCCGTTTTGTTAGCACCGACACATCACTAATAGATATATGGTGTGCCATGGGTAAAAGCCTTTTGAAGCGTCTGTGTATAGAGCTTGTTATGAGAGCTTACGTCACCAGTCTACGCTGCTTTTTTGCCTCTTGCTCATTGACTCTCTATGTATTCTTTGTTGTAGTTCCTGCGCAGGTGAAAAAATGAAGTTGCAGTGTTGGAATCCGCTGTTGGGACAGGAAGCTGGTAAACTTTACAAACAACTATTTTCAGATCTACGTCAGTCGCATTATATCCAAACCACATCGAGGCAACAGAAGTTGCCCCTCTTTTAAGTAAAAGCTTCTTGGTTTGGCTTGTCTGAACATCTTGTTAGAACCCTGGTTTGAAATGTGCCCGCTACTTCTTCCTCCATGTTTGTTTATAAATTGCAGCAGGCATGAGCATACCATATGGTGCATCTTGATGTAAAATACTGCTATAAAACCTTATATGTGGCCTAAAAGATAGAGCTTTATATAATACGATAGACATTTGCTATCCTCCATATTTTGTCATATCGCCCAGTCCTAACCCTAACCCAATATTATTATTTTTTTCTTCCTGTTAACACAATATACCCCACTCTTATCTGATCTTTGTGATCTGATCTCTATATCTTGAACAAGCAATGTTGTTTGCCTCTGGATGTAACAGGGACAAATCTACCACCAAAGAGCTAACAGTTGTTCCACCCCAAATTAGCATGCCCAGGTCCCTGCTCTCACCTTCCTAACTCTTTTTTTTATCTTACTTTGGTCGTATCCCTGTGCGACTTAGACTGTTGTTACTAATTTGCCACTGTGAGCTTTTGAAGAACAAAATGTTTTTTGGGAGTGTTACATATGTAGATTTTGTAGCAATGAAACTAAGTTATTATAGTTGTTTGATTCCAAAGAAAGTCCTGGTTGTCACCAAAGAAGTATTAAACCTCAAATGTCAAGATAGTGTCCTAGTTCAGATATCATGCATCCCCCTGATGTTTGTCATGTGGTCTCATTGGGTGTAAGGGTCGTTTTTACACAAGCTATATGCCATAAGGTTTAGCTTAGTCCTCTCTTGTGTTATCCGGCAAAACCAAAAAGTAACTAAATCTGATAAAGTCCACATGAGAACGCTGAGAAAGCCAAGATTACACAGCATCACTTGTTTGTGAACTCATGTCCTCTAACAAAGAAAACTGACTCCAAGGCTTCATCAAATTGCAGTGCGCGGGGAGAATGAAGCCACATGTTTTTGATAAGTTCTCTAATAGAGCAGGGTGAGGTAATGATGAAGTCATCTGTGTCCTCTGTACAGGTTCAAATTCACAGTGCTGGGTGTATGTTAACTAGTTTCAGGCACACATGCCTTTTCTGTGGCATTTGAAATAACGGGGAACGGTCTAAAAAAGTTAGATATGTCATAAATATTAGTTTCATTACATCCCAGGTGATTGGATAAGTCATCCAATATTAGGTTGTCAACCATAATCTAACAACCAATCAGGTCAGAAGACTGATCAGTAGACTGATTATATTTTACAGAATAAGAACATCCTTACATTTGGATGTTTTACATGAGTAACAAATAGGTTTTCCCTCTATATACCTATTTTTCCGAGCCTGACCTGACTTTTTGGCACCCATCAACAGTCTTAATTACTTAAATTTTAGTCAAAGCAGTTTTACTAAGGTAACGCCCACATCCAAAAGTAGTTTGTGTTCATTAACAGTTATGTATAGATAATAACAGCTTAAATCATTGGTTATTAGGTAATATAATGGCATGGTTTTGTCACATGTGGGGTACCCCAAGGTTCCATCTTGGGCCCCTCTCATTTAATATCCACATGCTCCCACTGGCTCAGATTCTAACAAATAATAAGATAAGGTACCATCATTATGCAGATGATCCTCAGCTCTTTGTTTCAGTGTGACACGAGGACTATGAACCCATTCAAGCACTTAGCAAATGCAAAGAAAAAAATCAAAATGGGTGAAGGTGCCATGACTTTCTTCATCTGAACAGAAACAAAACTAAAGTAAATCTTTATTTTGTATCAAACGTCAGCACTCAGCTTCCGTGAGCACAGCTGGAAACGTCTAATCAGGAGTCAGACCTGAACCTTCAAAGACACCTAAAGACAGTTAAAAAGTGTTCCTTCTATCAGCAGAAGTATGATGGAACTAATGTGCCAGCAAGATCATGAGAAACTCATCATTGCATTTATCTTTGGTCAGACTGATTATAGCAAGAGTGTCTTCACAGCTCTGGCTAAGATAAAAGTAAATAAAAAAGATGGCCAAGGAGGAGGAATAGGCAATAATTTGTGGACTAGACCTAACATGGGAAAAACGACAGAAAAAAGCTGTTACATAAAGTAATGGAGACAAGCCAGAGAAGAGGCTCTACTTGCTATACAACGACATAGAGATAAGTATGTTTTTTCTTTTTTACTCTGACATACTGTTACACACCTTGCTCTGATGGACCTCTGTTTCTATGCATTTGTGGACTGTGATCAAGTGAGCCGGCACTTGGAAATAATAATAGACGCTTCTGAGGCGTATCGCTGCTTATCACCTCACTTCCTGATTAGGTACAGCTCAAATTTAACAGACTGCATTCTCGTTTATTCTTGTAACACACCACACATACTACGATATCAGGCCAAGACAATCCAACATGTTGATGACCCTGATTTGTGATCGGAGTGGTCTCAGCGTCCTTCCAAGCAAACCAGAGCCCTCTGAACACACCACACTTGGGAGGAATATCTGTTATTAATTTCTATTTTATCTTAAGAGTGTCCCGATAATTGGTACATCTTTGTGATTGTCGGAAAGGGAGAATCAGGCCCAAAATCAGCTTTAAAATCCTGCTGTGTGAACCGCGTCTAAAACTATTAAAGTAGTGCACATGGCTCCAGTTTTAAAGTCCTTACACAAGATCCTTGTGACTCAGAAAATAGACATTAAAATACTTCTTCTAGCTTAGAAATCACTAAACAACTGAGCACTAAAATGCATTAAGAAACTATTGTCACCTTGCAGATCACTGAGGTCTTCTTGTTCTTGTCTACTCTGTATCCCAGGAATCAGCACCAAACAGTTACAAGCAGCACTCAGTTTTTATGCTCCTCTAATCTGGAACAAACTTCCAAAAAGCTGTAAAAATGCAGAAACACTGATTCCCTTTAAACCAAGGCTAAAAATTATTTATAAAATGCCTTTGACTAATAACTGGAACGTTGTAGATTTATTCTCTATTCCAAATTTTGATTCCTTTCCTTTATTAGGCCACTGCAATGTAATGTTTGTCTTTTTTTTTTTTTTTAACGTGTCCTGTTTAGCAGTATGCTACTCAGAATTGGTGTCTGAGTACCAAGTAAGAGCCCAACAGTTTTACTTTCCCAAGCAGAGTATTACAGCTTCGCTGTAGTACGCCACTTGATGTATATGTATGAAAAATCTTTATTAGCGATTACTGTGGGTTCAATTTCCTGACGTCATGGACATTAAACTGAGACAAGAAGGAAGAAAGGAAGAAGGTGAAGAACAGAAACCGGACCAGCAGAGGTGCGAACCGACGACATAAGACAGGGAGGCAAACAAAGAACACAAGAAAACATCCCAGTCCTCCACCTCTGCCGGACGGCAGAGAAACAGTAATACAAAACAAAAACAACAAACTGTACAGAACCAAACCAATAGTTCGGATCTAGTAGAATAAACTAAGAATTACACATTCACTACACACAAGCATGGATTAATGAACATAATACAAATGTTTCTGGTAAGCTCCTGTGAACAACTAACTAATGATGATAACCTCATCTTAAGATATGTCCGTCCACACCAATGTCCCCACACCCATGTGTGTGCGAGCATGCAGGTCGGAATAAGGTTTCCCCACGCAAGTGATTGATAGCTGGTGTAAGGAACCGTCAATCCGTCCTACAGGAATCGGCACAGACATGGAGGAGGAAAGAGATGTATGCATCCAGGGTCCCATAGAGTACAGAGGCCACAGGCGGATCAGCGCAAGGTCGATCACCCGCCAAGAGGGGAACAGATGGAAGCCCCAGGGGAACACCCACCAGCCGCAATGCTGGGGCCCGAGAGATCGCAGTGACGAGCCCACGGGCTCCGCCGGTAACCGGCTACGCCAGGGCGGGCCCGGACCAGGAACCGGAGGCCACGGGGACCAGGGGCACCCCGCCCCCCAGCGGGGCCCCAACCAGGGACCAGCCGACAAGGGCCCCCCGCCGCCGCCGCAGGCAAGGAGGATCCGCAGCCAACCGACGGACAACACACGCCGCCGCCACCCCGGACCAATACCCACCGCCAACAACCCGGCCCGCCTCCACACCCCCACACGCCACGGAGCCACAGCAAGAGCCACAGCGGATGTACGCCCTCCCCAGGCCGCGCCCAGCCGGCACCTGGACATCCAGATCTTCCAGCTCCCGGGTCCAGATCCCGCCCCACGTAGGGCGCCAAGATCAGGGGCCCAGCCAATGCCGGACAGCCCCACCAGGCGAACAGACCAGCCAGCAGAAGTCCTGGAACCGGCAGGAGGACTGGGCGCCAGGCACGGTCCCCACCGATCCACCGGACGGCACCAACCTGTTCTACAACCTCGGCACCCCCAGAAGAGGTGCCCCAGTCAATCCAAGGAGGACGTCGGCCCGAAACAGCGGCCGCCCGACACACCGGACCACCCAGGACCCGCCCGACATGCACCAGGACCGAGCCGGGCCGCAACCGGGACCCCCGGCCCCAGGCATCGAGAGCCATCATCAACCAGCGGGCAGGAGCAACCATCACCGACGGGGAGTGACGGGGAGGGAAGAAGATGCATCAGGCCAGAGAGCAGCCAAACACCCAACCTGACAGGTAGACATAGACAGACAGAGACACTCATACGTACCCTCCCTCTCATGCGTACACATTCTTACAAATACAGGACATACGAAAAAAGGACGCTATACACTCATTCATACCCCCCATACGTACACTATGCTCCATACTCCCAGGCCCAGGGACAGACGCCCCAATAGAGAACGTATGAATGTAGTGACGTAGAATGTAATGTTTGTCTAATGCTGTTGCTGTCTCCATTATGAAGAATATTTTATTGTTTGCCCTGGAAATGACCTTATTAAGAATAAGACAATATCTAAATGCTGATTAAATAACTTTCTTTCTTTTTTCAAAAGTGATGTTTAAGGTTCAGTTACTATATAGTATTCAGAATACTATAATTTTTTGGTTTGAGGCTGCTGTGAAAGATCAAAGTTGAAACCAGCCAAATACAAAAACAGAAGACTCAGAAGACTTCTTCTTCTTCTAATAATCAAACTAAAGCAGGTCAGAATAAGGAGAAAAATTAAGCAAGGCAGGGAATGTGAAAATAAAATATGATTTAAGATTAGACTAGGGAACAAAATCGTAAATATACTGAGAGGGGTGAAAAATGAGTGGAAACAGGTGGCCTGATGACTGAGGACATCTAGAGGCGAAGACCATTACAAGCACTGAATAACGAATTTTAAATTCACAGTGAGCTTTAAGAATAAAAAACAAACAATTTAACTGATACCAAGACTGAAGAGCATGATGAACAACCAACACAGAGCAGTTGTTTTGTGTTTTTCACATGGAGTTCACCTCTGTAAATGTGCCAAAACATGACTAATTGCATGAAGCCCTTTATATCTCAAGGGAACAAAACGTGGCCAGAGTTCACTTAGATTTCAAAACCTTTAAATATTCAAAAACAAAACAAAGCAAAACATCTCACTGTTTTTGACACTTGTTTGGCCAAGGTATGTAGCATTTGTTTTGGTCTTGATCCTCCAGCTAAAGATAAATCTTTTTAGGTTTTGCAACCATGTGTAGGACAGCCAGTTCCCCCTAAATTTATTGACAGCAGTTTGGTTCCCCACATCTTGGTTTATTTTGTTGATACCCATGGACAAAAAGCACAACCTTTAAGCGTCTATTGAGATAGGGACTTTCAGAAGTTTGTTTTAATGTGTCAGTTGTATGTTGTAACTCCTAACCTCTGCTTGGAACAGCATGGCAAGACATAAGGTAGTAAAACGCATATATATTTGCATCAGGATTGTTTTACAGCACTAATTTTAGATATTAAATATATGTAACTTATATTGTTTTATTGGTTGAAGCTTAAATTGGGAACAGTCTGATCCAGACATCATTCTTAGATTGGACATTAGGCTGAGGCTTAGGCTCCAAGTAAAAAAAAGAAGAAAGTTTCATATTAAAACATGCATATTACTGTCATAAATTGTAAATAATCACGTGTTTCCTGCAATTAAAACATGTTAAAACAAAACAAAGTGTCTGTAGATACAGTTTGCGTCTGTGTGAAAGTTGAGAATTGTCAAGTAAGTATTGATCACCTTCAATAAGCAATGTCATCGATCACTGTTGTTATGGTAATAAAGGATTAACGAAACATTATTGAGTGCAGTGGCAGACACTGGTGCAGACACTCGTGCACCTTTAAACCTACATGCATGCATCCAGCTCCATCTCACCAAAACGACAAAATAAAAGCTTACTTTATATCGCTTAATAAAAGTATTATTTACCTGCTGCAAGAGGCGGTCTGAGGAGGCACGGAACAGCAGAGATGGGCAGACGGAACCACTCTCTCCAAGTGCCTTGTTTCGTGTCCCGCACCTATGAAAGCTGTACATTAAACCGGTGGCCAACGGGGGGCTCGGTGGCCAGCAAACATGCTGTGGAGATCAGCTGCACGAGCTACAGAGGACTCACTGGATCACAATATGGCAGGAAGTAGAGCGTCTCCGACACCAAGCGGCGGCGCACTTTTTCGCAAATCCCTCGTTTCAAACATAGAAGTACACGTGACCCAGGCGGGACGTCTGATTCTGTTATTTATGTCTGTACCGATTCATCCACAAGAAAAGCATTAAGCACAAACAGTTTAGTGTGATTTAAGTGTTTCTCTTCTCAGTTTCCACGCAGGCTCATGCATTTTTCATACTACTTCAGAGGTGCAAATGGAACATCACGCAACATTAATGTCGTTATCGCTATTAAATATTTCATTTATTGTTTATATAGCAGCAATAGCGTCAGTGTGATCAAAAGCAATAATTGGGCTGATGAGTATACATCTATTTGCTAATTGCGGACTCAAGAGCAAAAACTATAAATCATTTAAAGATTTGTACCATGGCTCCATCTAGTGTTCAGAGAGGCTTATAGGCGTTTTGGACGCAAACCGGAAATACGTAACCGTTGAGTATTTTTTATTTAATTATTTTAGTCAATTTCGTTACAGTCAGACAAGATGTAACAATATACGCACAAAGAGGTCCGAGTGACAAAAAGGAACTAAAAAGGAAAGGAGAAGAAATACAATAGATAAGGGATAGACTAACAAAAGATGAATACACTTGTGATGTCCGTACAGTTTCATGTTTGCATATAACTAGAAGTTTTCCATAAGTTTTAGTTCCTCAGCCAAGTTGAAGAGTTTGATAGCAGTCTTTTTACCCCATATGTTTAAGTGATGAAAAGACCAGTTTTTTGTGAAAAGCAACAAAGTTTGGTCTAGTTTTTTAGGAATTTGTTTTTATGTATAAAAACTTTTCCTAAAATAACAATGGAGCGGAATAGCAGATCATGTTGTGAGTTGTTTACAATATAACCATACATAACATTTTCAATTTTCAAGTCTGGAATCTGTATATATTTTGATAACCAGTGATATATGTCGTCCCAAAAGGCATTGGTGTAGATACATTCAAAGAATATGTGGTTTGTAGATTCAACATGTTTGTTACAGTCATTGTATTCAAAACCTGTGATGGCCCGGTCGACCTGTCCAGGGTGTACCCCACCTCTCGCTCGTTGACAGCTGGTGAAAGGCACAAGCCCCCGCGCGACCCCTGGAGGAATAAGCGGTTCAGAAAATGGATGGATCGATGGATTCAAAACCAAATCGATTATGTAAGAGTTCAGCAGAAGGTTATGTTCTATTAATAACTTTAAAATGAGTCTCTTTTGGTGAAATATGAAGTTTGTAGAATTTTGATCTCAAATGTTTGACGTCTTTTTTTGGAGAAAAAGCTTAGAATTGAGTTCCGAAAATATGAAAAAAGGTGAAGTTCTTTGTTGAATGTATGCCGAATAGCAGAGTTGGTGAATTTAGGGTTCAGTAAATCTAGATTATTCATTAAGAATGAGGGGAGATTTGGGTATACATAATTTTTTGTTAAGTTGGATGCCACTGATATGACTTATTGAGGTATTGCATTCAATCTTTTTTTTTAATTGTTTTTTGTCAGTTGTTAAATTTTGAACTAAAATGTTTAAACGATATATTTCCTGCATCATCAAGCAAGTGCATTACAGACCAAATGCCTTTGTCTAGCCAGTTTTTAAAAAATATTTATTTGTGGTTATATAAAACATATCTGCAATTCCAAATCGGTGTATTGTGAGGACTGAAGTTATGTTTGCAAATCATCTTCCAGTATAGTAAACCTGCTGATGAAATAAGGAAAGCTTCTTTAGGTCATACTCACATTTTAAGAGAAATTCAATTCCACCTAATTTCGTAAATATTTCATTAGGATTTTTTTTCATGTTTGCCTTAACCAGTTTATTTTGATTGTGCATTAATACATTCAAAGTCTAGTGCCTTCGTTATATTCTTGAACCATTGTCCCTTTTTTAATGTAGTGTTTTCCCTTTCCAAATATAGTTGAATTTTTTTTTATAGCTTTAGTTGCCTCTTTAAAAAATGATAATGAGTTTCCTGGAAAAGATGAAACGAGACATACATTCTATTTTTGTAATAAAGGTTTGGCCTATAATTGAATTGTCTCTTGGAGACCAAGAGTTCAGAAGAGTTTTGCTTTTGTCTAGGTTGTTCCAAATGTTAAATTTGATTAAAGGGTCCATATCTTTAGTTATGTGTATGCCTAAATATTTTATAGTTTTTTAAAAAAAACAGGAATATTATAAATTGTTAACTGATTTGAATTATGAATAGGTAGTAATTGACATTTATTGAGATTTTATTTTAAACAAGAAGCTTTAGAGAAAATTTGTATTGTATCAAGGATCTGAGGGACTTGTTCACTGTTTTTCATAAGTATGGCTGTATCATCAGCCAATTGGCTGATTGTTGATTGTTTTCCCAGTATTGTTAGTTTTTCAAAATCTGATTTTTTTAACGAGAATAGAGAGCGTCTCTGCTGCAGCAATGAATAATACAGGCGAGATTGGACATCCTTGTTTGATGCCTTTATCAATTAAATATCTTGGGGACGTACCATGAGGTAGTAGAACTGAACTGTTAGTATCTTTATAAATTAATTTAATTATTCTCAAAAAATGTTTACCAAACCCCAAAAGCTCTACAGTCCAAAAAATAAATTTGTATTTAATCATGTCAAAGGCTTTAAAAAAGTCCAGGAACAGGATGTATCCATCGTCTTCTATTAATTGGTTGTAGTCTAGTAAATCAAATATTAGGCGTATATTGTTATATATTGAGCGTCCTTTAATGAAACCCGATTGTGTGTCTGAGATATTGCTAGTAATACCACGTTTTATTCTATTCGCATAAATATGGATAAGGATTTTAATCGTTATTTAATAAAGTTATAGATCAGCGGTTGTCAATTGTTTTAGGGTCCTTGCCAGCTTTAGGAATAAGAGTTATGACTCCCTGCTTCATTCACTAGTTGGTAAAATAAACGTTGTGGGAATTTATTTTTACATATTAAACATTAGATCTTTTAGATGAGTCCAAAAGTGTGTTTAGGCCATCTAAGCCTGGGGATTTGTCAAGAGCTAAATGCTTCAAAGCTTTTTCTACTTCATCCATTTGGATTTCCTCACACATTATTTCCTAAAGCATTCATCAACAGTAGGGATTTGATCTTTGATAGCTTCAAGGAAAAGTTCTGCATCTGCATGCGAATAAGAAGAGGACTACAGATGGCTATAAAACAGGAAAATTGCCTTTGAAATCTTTGACAGGATCTGTGCATTCCTCGTTATCAACTACTAATTTCTTTACTTTATTTTGTTCCTTTTTTCTAACCGACAGAAATAAGCTGAACTTCCTTCCCCCTCTTATACCCATTTTGCTTCGGACCGAATGAAGGCTCCCTTTGCTTTATTAATATAAAAATTGTCTAGTGAGGAATGTAAGAGGATTAATTTTTGCATGTCCTTTTCATTTAGTATTGATTTATCACAATTATGATGTATTTCTCTTACAATATTACTTTCCTTTTGTTTACTGGCTTGACTTAAAGTTTCACTATACGACATGGAGATTTGACGTAATTTATATTTGAAGTATTCCCATTTTTCCCTGTAAGCGGAAAATGATGAATCTTTATTTATATTATCTATTGTTCTTATTATATACTGACAGAAGGGCTCATGTTTAAGGAGATTTGAATTGAACTTCCAATATCCATTGCTTCGTCTTTGTGAATTTGTAGGAGTTAGAGTAAGGTTAATAATGTAATGATCTGTAAGAGGTGCAGCAACGATAGTACAGTTAGCTTCTACATATAACATTTCTGATACATACCAATAGTCTATTCTGGATTTAATAGTTCCATCTGGTTTAAACCAGGTAAAAGTTTGGACATCCGGATGGTTAGTGTGCCATATATCCTTGAGTTCATTACAAAGATTGAGCATAACAGGATTGTAAAAATGATTTTGACATTTTGAAGAACAACGGTCAAGCCATTCATCCATCACCATGTTATAGTCCCCTCCGAGAATAATATTGAAGTTTAGGAATCATTGAGACAAGTCTTTTAACGCATGAATTGATTCTGAAAATAGGTTCTTATTTTGGTAGTGATTATTGTAACCACATCCATTCCCTAATAATATAACTATTTCATTAACCTCGAGATCACAAATTATCCAATGACCTAAAGAATTTTTTATAGTGGCAATTACTTTCCCATGAAGATCATTGAGGAGTATGGCGACCTCTGCTGATCTATTTGTGCCATGACTAAATTGTATTTTGTCCCCCCCCCACTGGTTTGACCAAAAGCTTTCATCTGTGCTATTGCTGTGAGTTTCCTGAAGAAGATAACACTGTGCTTTTTCTTTATTTTAAACAAAAATATTGCTTTACGTTTTACTGACTGTCTATTACATACTTCTATTCAGGAATATCTGTTTTCCCTAAACAATCCCTACATGTGTTTCACTACTTCTTAAAATTTAAGAGTATTGGATCAATGAAACAGATTCATTATGCATAATTACAGAGGCACATAACCCAGGGTGGCAGCCATTAAAAAGGGCATCTTAGCTACTTCCCCCCCAAAGACAACTTCCACCTGTCATGGAGCGTAAAAGATATGGACATTTTGGGAACCACGTGGAAGTCTTACACAAATGGAGGGATGTTTACAATCTGGAAACTACACAAAGAAACCACCGTTACAGTTCGCAATGATAAATGCGCTAATTCCTTTTTTCTTTGTTAACAGATTAGCTTTTTTTTTTTTGTGGCAATGGTGTCTTTCAGTCATTCGTTGGACAGGACAAAGGGCAGAGAGCAAAGCAGAAAACGTGCAGCAAATGGCCCAGGGCTGAGAGCGAACCCAGGAACAAATGCGTTGAGGACTGCAGCCTCTGGAAATGGTGTCCCGGCTCTGCTGCTGATCTAAAATAGAACTATAATAGAAGAAGTTACAATCAAATTAAAAACTATTGCGATTTTTTTCAATCTCGTATGTACGCAATGCGTTGTGGTCTCTACTCATGAGCAGAAAAATGATCTCAGATATTTAATTAGCATAATAGTTTCTTTAAAAACATCAATATTGGTTTATCAGTGACAGCTTGTTGGGAATATGTCAAAATGGCAGGAAATCCCACAGAAGTATTCGCCATGGTCTCTACTATGATGGTGCTTGCTAGAGCGGCAAAGGGGCGCAGAACTGACCCCCAGTGAGGGGTCAGTCGCTTTAGCACCCATCCTCTCCTACCTAACTTATGCAAATCTATAAAACAATACAATAGGTTTTGTGGGGTAATGGGGATGGAGTACCATAGAAATATTAAACTTATAGAACCAATAGATTTTCCTCTGCCGTATCTTTATATTAAGGACAAAAATTGCAGACATGACACAAAGCTATTTAATGTGAAAGCTGGGCATTCAAGCTTCGTAGGAAACACCTTAAAACCTGTTGATACTAGTTCACCCTTTTACTAAAAAAAGACAATTTATATGAGGAGTGAAAAGAAAGTGCATTATTGATTTTTAAGAAAATAAAAGACCTGAAAATCCATTTAAGATATAGAAAATATATGGGAAAAAAAGTTTCATGTTATTTGCAACTGGCTGTCCAGGTTTGTAAAGGTGATTTTATAGTTTAAAGCACATTGTGTTCTAAAATGCCTGTGGATCTCAGTCCAAAAGAAACAAAGCCATAGATTTACAGGAAACCTGGAGCACCTTCAGTCAGCTTTTGCTGTCTTTAAAAATAAAAATCTTGGTGCTGCTTGGCCTCATGATTCTCGCTTGTTGAAAAGGATATATGAAAATTCAGGGAAGTGACTTTTACAGCAATCCTCTTTAGTGGATCACACAGGTGGACCAGGTTAAAGCAAACAATCTCACGAAAGATAAATGCAACAGCAACAGATGTTTCTCTTCACATTTCTTTGTTGTAATTGAAGGAGGAAAGCAGCCCAAATTCTCAATGAAATTCTCTATTCCTGAATGTCCAGTCATAGCTAAGCTTTGGGAGGGACAGAAATGATGCGTTTGCAAACTTAATATATGTCTGTACCACTTTTTGTGATAAGATCATAGTGCATATGCCATCACACAAGTTAAAATATCCTAGAGTCCAAGTGAAGTCACCCTATGAAGCTAATAAGCAGTCTAATTACTGTATTAATTGTGTTAGCAGTGGTATAAAATCCCAATGATTGAGGAATGAGGAACAGTTAGCATCTGTGTATTTACTCACAGTGAGATACAAATATCAAGGACAAACTGACCTTTTATAGGAAGTGTAAGGATGGATACCGGAGAAGTCTAAAGAAAATTTGTCTGATTAATGCTTTATTTAAAATGACAGTAACATATGGAAAAATCTGTGTAAAAAAAAGATAAAAACAAGTAAACTCTGAATCCTTGCTTAGGCCAATTACCCCCGCGACCCGACCCCGGATAAGCGGAAGCTGATGGATGGATGGATGGACTCTGAATCCTGAGCTGTGCAAACAGTGCCTCATCCGAGTCCCATCCATGTGTGGTTCTTCTTTCTACTGACACATTGCAAGCTTTGATGCAAGGAAGTGGGCTGGTTCACATTTTTTCCCAGTGTAGAAGATCAGCCTTTTTCCCTTGAGGGATTGGAGGCAGGAGTGAATAATGATTTGCTTGTTTATGTAGAGAAGAACAGTTAGCACTTAGGCTAGTTGAGAGAAAACATAATGGAATGGGACGAGTGAGAAAACAATCAAACGTTCATAAAAAAAAAAAAAAAATTGGCATGCAAGCTCAACTTGTTTTCCCTTGCACCAGAGGAAAAATAAACATAGTAGACTGTCCAGGTGTCTCATCTCCGCATTTCTCCAGCAGCAGAATAAGGGTGGGGTCTGACTGAGATTGTTACACTGTAAACCCAGATTTAGTTTCTAGTCAAACTTCTGAGTGATCACTACTTATACTGTTAAGTTTTGTAAAAACCTGCTGTCATTACTAAACAACATTAGTTGTTTGTACTATTTAGCTGAAAGATCAATTTTACTAATCTGGTTTAGTAGAGATAACTTGGTATGTGTAGTTTTATTAGAGAGGGGGAGGGGCTGCTGCGTGACCTGCAGTGTGCATGGTGCATTGTGGGTATCCATCCTTTTGGTTATTTTATTCTAATTGGGGGATTTGCTGCAATTTTATTGTTAGGTTTGTGTTTGTTGTTGTTATTGCTTTGTTCAGTTTTGTAAATGTGGCCTTTATTTGATGGTATGCTGGTTGGTACCGTGAGTGAAGAGGTTATTTAAAGGGAATAAGAGCACTGTGATAATTCATTTTTGTAATGACTAGGCTATAATTCTTTCTTTAAGTATTTTTGTTCATGCCAGTTTTTATCACCAGTTTATATCTGTCAGTCATGTTTAGCTTAACAACTATTAATAATTATTGATATGGATATCTGAATGAATCCTATCAGTAAGGCTTTTTGTTCAGTTAAAATTAAAGATGATTAACTCTTTGTTTTAACTTGCATAAAAAGTTAACAATTTGCCTTCGTTATGCTCAACATGTTTAGTTTTGGCTTGTGTAAAAACTAAAGTGGTATAAGGAAACAGGTTTCCTCACGATTCGTGAGTACAGTCAACTTATCCTGGTTAAGAGTGTACAAGGAAATGAGCCCTGTTTGACATTACATGTCAGACGTAGTTGAGAAAGTAACAAAAGCAACACTGTAAATGAAGAGCAAATTCTTCCAACAATCCTGACACAAATGGGGACAATCTACGTATTTTGTGTCGGAGTATAATGGCACAGTAGAAACAAAATGGCTAAAAGATCAGAACGTAAACGGGGCAATTCAGAAACCAATTATTGCAGGTAATTGCAATAGGTTTTGCACATCTTATTTACTTTATTCTTTATTGGATTTACAAAGCAGATTGCACCAAATACACCCAGTCACAAACAATGTAATCGGAGCCAATTGCTCCCATTTTATTTAAAATCATAGTAGCAGTTCTCTCTTCAGTCAACAAAACAGCAAATGCTATGAAATTAGGAACGAGAAAGAAATTGTTTTATTAGAAATTAAATTGACCAAGCAAGTTCAACTTCCATCAAGGCAAGGCACTCCTTACACCCGCAGGAGTAACATCTGCCTCTAGGGATCACATAAGAAAGAAACAAACAAAACACACCAGAGTGATGATATCTATGATTAAAAAAAACATTACATGTAATCGATAAATGAATGCAGTGCTAACCTGTAATTATACAAGAACAAATTATATATCAGTTGTAACCTTTGCCAAGGTTAATATACTTCTATACTTGAAACCATTTGCCCAAGTTATGTGCAGAATGTACTCTTTTCTTCCCGTCAGTAAGATTGTCAAGTAAAAAATACTCTACATAGATGGAATCTATCTGCACGCCAAGACTGAGCTATGAATTGACTCACTGACTCCAACTAAATATACAACAGGGAGATCAGAATGTTATTCAGGCTAGATATGCGAGGCCAAATGATTGGAACCCAAGGCGTTGCAATGTCAGAGATGTTGACTAAAAGTACATACCTGTAAGGAAGAAGGAAGCTAGTTCATTGGTTCTTATAAGGCAATAGACATGTTTAAACCATGGTTAACGCAATCATGAAAGACGGGTTTTCATTGGCCGTCGCAGTCAGTTTTTAGTTCACCCGATGAAGAAAACCATGTTGAGCGTCATACATTTACATGTCTGTTTCCGCAGAATTTCCTCTCTTTCAGACACTCCCAGTGCTAACCCCCCCCACTTGATTTATTGTGTGCATAAACAGCATACACAAACTGGGGTGATATTATGATGAGAAAAATCGATGTATTCTTTTTTTCCCCTTCTTTCCTTTTTGGAGTTTACAATGTGAAAACTGACATTATAGTTTCCTTGAGGGCGTTATATGTCTGAGGGAAATGCAGTTGTTGAGTTGAGCTAAAAAATAAATAGCAGCCAAGCTCCAACAGGACACAGAGATGTGAGTGAAGACTTTAACGCAGAGCTTTGGAGATTTTTTTGGTAATGCTGCCTCCAAAACAGTCCTGCATACAAAGTTTGGTTTCAAGATTAATTTGTCTCTTCATTCAGCCTGATGACGGAAAGAAACAGGCCCTTTTAGTCCTTCCAAAAAAGGAGATGATCTTATTTATACTGACCTAATAATCCTGCTTCAGCCAGGTTTCTGTGAGACGAAACAAAAGAATTTGATTATCACAAATCAAATAAATGTATAGCATCTTAGAAGACAGTGATCTTATGTTTAGTAAACCATATTCAATAGTTTATTTTTTCTGCTTAGTCAAAGTCTTATTTATCTTTAAGACATTTTCTTGAATTGCTTGTTAGGTTAACTTTTAATCTATTTGATTTGGCTGTGGGCAAGACACTGTCTCACTGGGGTAATGAGTGGGTAACAGTAACCACAGAAGCTGCAGTGAGGTGGATTAAACTATGACTCTGCTGCATGGTCTGGACCCTGGATTTTCAGGAAAGTTTTGGAGGACTAATAAATCCGGCCATATTTCTGGACAGAAACGCGGCTCTATCCAAAGTGGGATGGATGCCTTTGTTTTCTAGTTATCAATGTAGCCCACATTGTTTGCAGGACGCCGCTCAGACAACCACTGATGGAATGACAATATGCGGCAAAACATGTCGTCACTGGACCGATCGGGCAGGGTACCAGAACAAATTACATAGTTCAACATTGTTCTGGCAAATTTACAGACCGAGGAAACACAAATTTTAGTGACCTCCGATTGGCGTAACCTGCTGTCATTACCACCAATGTGAATTACAATCTTACTGAAGCCAGTTTATGCTTTAACTTAGCAGGAAGTTTCAAGCAGGATTTGATGGGTAATAGATTACTGATTAAAAAAGAAAAACCAAAAACAAACACAAAAACTGTTTAAATCTACTGTATTATTGCTCACCCACCACAACCACTCAAGAAAAAAAGCATGTTTGAATCAAATTTTAAATTGTTTTTTTAAATGTTCATTATTAAAAAATTGATAATCCAAAGCCTGATTTGGTTTAGGAGTTTTTACCAAAGATGCCAATAAATATAGAGGCATTTTTCTAAAAAACATTTCTCACTTCCAATACATTTAAACTTGATTTTAAATTGCAATAATTAATGAAATTATTTTCATAATAAAACGTAGAGCTAAAATAAAGCCTTTGATTAAAACAATCTTTACTTATGACAATGTACGTTTATTTGACTCAGCAAATACTTTAGAGTCGTACACTCATCTTCACCACAGTATGAGTCATCCACAGGTAGGTAGACTATCCAAAAATTGTACTCAAGTAATAGTGGCACTACTTTGGCATGTTTTTACTTAAGTAAAAGTAAAAAATAGCCATCCAAAAAGTATTACTTGAGTAAGAGTAAAAAAGAGTATGCGATAAAAAGGCTAATAGAAAACTGAATAAAAATAGTATTTAATAACATATTAAAAAAATTAAATGATATCATCAGAAGATCTAAAGTTATTGGCTAATTAGATCAAAATAAAAAGAACACCAAAACAAATACATCACATATTTACAAAATAATACATTTTAGGCAGAGTAAAACAATTTTCTGTGATTTTCAGTAGATAATGTACATATTTACCTTAGAACAAGGTAAAAAGTTCTTACTGTGAAAGTGTACGGCGTTTACTGTATATTCACCTGACCTGAAAATGCAACAACGAGCTCAACCAAGTTAGATTGGGAAAACAAAGTTTTCAATAGGAACAGGTTATCTCCTTTGATAAGATATAGGTAGAGCATCTAGACATTTTACTGAACTATAAGTGGCGATACGGCATAATATTACTCAAGTAAAAGTGAAGAGTAAGGTGTAGTCAGGCTACTCTTAATAGTTTTTCGTAAAAGTCACTCAAGTAAAAACAACTGAGTAAATGTAAGTAGCAACTACCCACCTCTGGAGTCATCCACACTAGCCTCATATTAGGATCGCTTACTCACTGTTGTTCCACTTCCTTGTTCATATGATCAGATTTCATGTTGTTTTATTAGAATGCTGCAGATTTTGAGAGACTAAACACCCTATTTAATGACAATTACTGAAAGGACCAGGCACGCCAGGCTGGAGAGAGGCTTACAGAACAAAGCAGAGTTATCTGCTTTCACAGGTCATACAGGAGGAGCTTTAAAAATTTAAATGGAAGTAAATCACTGTAGAATACATACAAACATCTTAGAAGTGAAATAATGCATTTAAAAAAAAGATTTTAACCTGTGTTGTCTCTTAGTTCAGGTATAAAGCAGGCACACCATATGCTGAGGCTACTGTACAGTCCTCAACACAGCTGCACCTTAGTTTTTGAAGGTGCACACACACACACACACACACACACACAGACACACACACACACACACAGAGAGAACAACAACTAGGATTTTATTTTTATTTTATCCTAATATGTTCTTTTATGCAAGATGACCTTGATAATTAAATCACAGCCAGATTTAAGACTATGCTGTAATGTTTAAGGAAATAAAAGTTTGCAGTTTAAAATTTAAACCCTCATTGAGTCAGCAGTTTATCAAAGCGTGCCGTCAAAAGATAAACAGTTTTTGATTTTTTGTTGTTTACTGACACTGGCTGTTATTAACCATGCAGAAATTAAAAACAGGCCTGGCTTCATACTTTCACATCTTTGTTTCCTGGAACTTTTTATTTATGATAGCGTTTCCCAAACTCAGTGCGAACTGTCATACATGTTTAAGATGGGCCTTTGGTTTGGCATACCTGATTCAAAAGAAGCGTGTCTCTTTCTCATGCCTTCAAGAGCTGCAGAAGGCTGCTAATCAGCCATTCGTTTTAGTCAGGTATGTTTCAGCAGGTGGATACCTAAAACATGCCAGGCAGTGGCCCATGAGGACCAGACTAGACAAACAGTCAATGCATTTACATGCAGTAAAAGAAAGCTAAATCTTGAAATGCATGTATACACTTTAGTCCGTCTGGTGTCAACCTGAACTAGACTTCTCTTAAACTGATTAATGCACTCAGATAATGCAATTTGTACACCAAATTCCTCTGCATCTAAACTCTAACCCCAGTTTAGTCGAACTATTCACAGGAAGTAATGAGACCTCGAAAACCTGAACAACACCGGTGCACAAAACTGTTGCAACAACCAGCCTACCACAATCAAACAGTACAATAATTCCTCAATTTACTCATAATCCAATTTTCTGAATGACATGTAAACTGGGATAAAGGCACACATTTTGGTTAAGCTATTTGTCAGATTATTGGTAATATTCGATTTAGAAGTGCATGTAAATGTACTGACTGTTTTAGCAGACATCCAGCTGTCCGTGTTGCACAGATGACTTAAAACAAACTCCAGTAAAAACAGCGCTGAAAATAACACTTCAAATGAGTTTAGGGTTTCTTTTTTTATCCACAGTTTTTTCATATTATTTATCACCCAGTGTTCCTACCTAAGTCCAGTCCTGGGCATTGCACTCCCTCTGCCAGCCCCAGGAGGACCCAACACTGAAGCTCAAGCCTCCTTCATGCTTGAGGCGTGAGCAGGCCCTTATTTTCACCCTATGGGCAGGGTTTCACCGGCAGGAAGTAGCGCGTGGAAGGATCGAGTTATTCCAGTCAGATCGTCCCTGCCCCTTCAGGAGGAGGCAGTATACAGCCCAGGACTGGTGCATGTTTTTGTGGGAGTAGCTCACATTAGCTACTCAAGGGAACATGGGAACATGCAAACGCCACACAGCAAGGCCCTATCACCAACCCCTCCCACGGTGTGGGTCCTGATGATGCGGAGGAACAAACACACCCTCAGCACCCACAGCCCCGAACCCCGCCAGGGAGTGCGCCACTATGCTCTCCAAGTTTAGGGTTTCTGATTTATCCTAAGCACAATTCATTAGCAGTGTGCGATGTTTACCACCTATGTAATTTGAATCCAATGTCTTTTAGTTGAGAGTGTCAAGCAAAAGTAAACCTGCTCACATTTGACTACATTCCAGCCATTAACTTAAATGTATTTTGTTATGATATTGTGTGATAGAGCAATCCCAAGTGGTGTAGTGTATATAATTGTGAATCAGAAAGTAACTGACACTGTCAGAACCGGTCTGCAGGAATCCGGTCCAGGACCGAACTGAGGTTCCAGAGATGACATCTATAGATTGACCCCAAATCTACAGGAGCTATAAATTTAAAATGGAAGTAAATCACTGTAAATACCTTAAAACATATTTTAAGGGAAAGAATGCATTTTAAAAAAAAGATTATAATAGAAGCCGTTTGGACCAGTCTGCTTGGCTGCAGCAGCTGGACCTCTTGGGAACAGAACTGAACCTGATGAGCAGCTCAAAACTGATGTTGCTGGTAGATGAGGCTTGTTTGTCCAATCAAAAGTACTTCTTCAAAATAATCCATAAGCAGGTATTAGATGTAGGTTTTATTAGGCCTACATTTGAATGGTGTTTATGGGTCTGATGTAATATTTTAATCAAGTTCATGTTTTCATTAGCTCCAAGGTGAAAAAGCATTATAATTAGAAGAAATTAAGGTGGGAAGCATTATCCTATGTGTAATCAATTCATCTATGTAATCTGTTTCACTTGGTAAATTGAGTTGCTGATGTTAGTTTTAACATTCAGACAGTATAAGTGTGGGTATCTATGGGATCTCAATAAGATGACTATTAGTTTGTAACAAGATAGTTGATAATCGTATCATGAGGCCATTTCCTCAATACAGAGTGACAGTTTCATCAGTCATCACAACATCAAAACAATGGATCACAATCTTTGAGGAAGAAGGAAATGTGAGCTTTGTGTGTCAACGCTATGAACATGTGAGCCTTTCAATCAGCACGTCCTAGACAAAAACAGGTTTGGATGTTTCAAACTGCTGTGTCACGTCTTTTTGGTTTGCTGAATAATGCTTAAAAACTATTTAAAAGAAGAAAAAGGAAATAATTCCACATAAGTGACCTGATAAATACGTCAAACCCAATGGAAAAAGTTGAAATGTTTTGTGTTTCAGTGTTGTTGTTTTTTACAGTCATCTAAATCATGAAATAAACCTAAATAATGTGTAGATTATCTATGTGATAATCTTATATCTGAAAATAGGTTTCAATAATCCTCAGGAATGTTTTATTTTATTTTTCTCTCTCCTAAGGATGCAAAAAGTAGATGTGAATATTTGTTTAAAACCATTGTATTTTCTGGAAGAGGGTACGAAAGTCTACATCAGAAACTATTCTTGATTCATAATATATAGACACAGAACATCCAAAAGTTCCTACTTGAGATCATTCTAGATCATTAACTAGTTTGATACACATTTTATGAAAAAGAAAACATACTGATTTTGATTTTATGTTGCTGGACTGTTTTTTCTTTCCCTCCTTTCATCTGAAGGAGAAGGAATAATTTTCATACATGATTACTGCAATATGTTACAAAGCAAATGTCAAAGGTCATCCTCTGAACCAGTTCCAAACTGAAGGGCAAGTCTATCCGAGCTCAGTCCAAGATATTTTTCATCAATGATTGAGCCTTTTCAAGAAAGCCATCCATTAATTAATTAGTTGAACAGCTCTCCTTGTCACTTTTTTTTTTACACGATCAAGTGGAACAACATAAAAAATGTGCTAGAACTTGAATTGGAAAGACAGAGAGGAGGCAAGTTTAACATGTTAGAATAAAAGCAAAAAAAAAAAAAGATTTGCAAATAGGTTGGATTTGTGTTGTTTCTGGTTTCTCAAACAGACAATGCTGCCAATAAGTTTTCTTAATTAAACATGTTGATCTGTTGCCATAAGGCATCACTATAGAATAGAGTACAAAAAATAACTATAGGCCTTTAACACAAACACAAGTGTGCTAATGTGCTGCATTAGAAGACGAATCAGTTCATGTGCTGTTATTCTACATTAAACATATTTTTTGAACAACCTCAGGATAGGTTAAGGCAAATAAGGTAATAATAGATTATTGAAGAAGTGCATGTTGGTCCTTGTGTAGATAACGGGCTTCTTCCAGATGCACAATTTAATAAGGGACACAAAGGCTAAATCAGTTAACCTTGTGTTGTACTGAAAAGGTTCTAACTGGATATTGGCTGTCATACTACAGGAAGTACATAGTATTTTCTTTGTCATAATCAATCTCACCACTTCGACTTATTGTTTGTAAATCTAACAAAGGGAACTCAAATTAGTCTTAAACATAAATTCCAATTAAGATTGTAATGAGGCACAGTCTGAAAGACATTAAAACATGGATGATTTCTCTAAATTCTCTGCTTGACAAGTTTCAAGGATTTACTTCCCTCACCTCCAGAATATTGCTAAAATTAGAAATATCCCATGAAGGAATGATGCTGAAAACCAAGTCCATGCATCTGCTTCTTAAAGACTGGACTACTGTAGTTTTTTACTATTAGGAAGGTCACAAAATGCATTTAAAAGCCTTCAGCTGATCCAAACTACTGTAGCAAGACTTCTGATGAATATTATAAGGAGAATCGCTTCCCCCCATTAAATCCAGAATATAATTTGAAATTATCCTTCTTACATACAAAGCCCTTAATAATCAAGTTACATCATACATCAGGGATCTTATTGTTCCATATGTTCCTAACTACGCTCTCATGCGGCAGGTTTACCGGTGTTTCCGGGGTAAAAAGTCGAATGGGAGGCAGATCTTTCATGTCCCTTTTCCATTAGCATCAGCTTGGCCTGGGCCCTGTAGTGTCAGCTTGAACCAAAACATTCTGATTGTGTTTTATTATAGTCACATGAACGCAGCATTCCAAGGACATGGACAGGCTCAGCGAAGCAAAAGTTCCAGTGAACGTCAATCATTACTCAGCACTTTCAAACATTACAGATGCCGATGCTGGAGCCGGTATCTAACCCACTCTCTCTCCTGTTGCTTGTGGATCTTTCACCTTAAATACAGCCCATTTCTGAAAAGCACTTCCTGTGCTTGTGGTCTGCCTCTCTCCTGCTGTTGTGATCCTTTACAACCTGATATTTGCACTTTCATTTCTTTAGTTTCCCCCAACAATGTTTTGAACTTGCTAGAAGCCATGCTTTTCCATCCTTTGTGATATAACTTCAGACAAGCATAGGCAGGCTAATCAGTAGCTATTAGGTAGGTGTGAGATTGAAATAACTTTACCGAATCAATCAGTCCATAGGTAGGCGTGTTGGGTAGCCTTGGCCTACTTCGGACCAACCCGGAGGTAGTCCGAAAAAAGTGATTGGCATGGCCAAGACAAATGTATTTGAAACCTGCTAAATAATGACGGACCCCACCTGGTCAAGACCGAGCAGACCCTAGTGGAAAAGAGGTATTAGTTATCAGGCTCCTCTCCTGTGGAACTAGCTCTCAGTTTTAGTTTTTGAGGCAGACATTCTGTCTACTTTTAAAATCATAGTCTTAAAACTTTCCCCTTTTGATAAAGTTTATAGTTAAAAACAAATACATTTTCACTCAGCGGAGTGTCCCCCCAAACCCCTTGTCCGAATCTTTACCTGATAATCATAATGCAAACACTCTACAGCGAAAAGGCCACTCTAATAGGGCCTCAGGACGAAAAGGAAGTGGTAAAGGTTATCTGCACAGAGTCCAGAAGTTTGCTTTCAGACTCAACAGTAAAAAAAACTTGACTGTGTTTAGAGGTCAATAGGTGACCTTGCAGTATATTACCAAACCTTTGTGCCTCTCCATGCACTTTCCAAGTTGCTGAAGAGCCAGAAACACTTGGAACATGGTCCATTTTAAATACAGTACATACAAATATGTACCCACACTAACTATCAGAGCCGGACCCGAATATGGTATTTGGAAAGGCACAAATAACGTGTTTTTTTACAAATACTTATTCCAACAAATACTTTAAGAAATATTTTTGTTCGGGAGTAAAAAAACCTTTATAACAAAAAACGAAAGAAAAAAGACTTAACGGCAGGACTGTTTTTGTTGAATAGACTTTTGTACTTTAACTGGGCCCTGGAGGCAGTCCTTAACTTTCAGGAAGCGGAGTTTGATCAGGAGATTATACCATTACTCTGCAGTTTGCTGCTCTCATGTTCGCTCCATATTCTATTTATGTAGTTTTGTTAGGTCGATTCTTTAGAGAAAAAGCTGTTGACAAACGTAACATTCGGTTAAAAATGTAATAACAAGCCTTGTATATTTGTGTCAAATTGTGTGGACCTGTGGTACTTATTTTGGTACCCCCCCACACAATTATCAATCTCTTCACAAGCACCCAGTCATCACCAGAGCCATATTCTTGGCCCGTTGGATGAAATAATGGCTATTGTGCTCATTTTCTTTGCAGTCATGTTTCTTGTCACATGTATGGATTAAAAAACATCAACCAATCTTGCATATCCATAATTATAATGACAATTTATGCATCAGCCAGTTTCATCATCATAGGATTCCTTGTCTAAGGTTGACCTATATAGATTTTATCTTTCTCATCTGGAATGCACGGGCAGAGAAGGCATGTGGTGATGGCCCAGATCTTCTGTTAATGAGACATTGATCATTGATTCATCAGGCCATGACCTGTAGATTAAAATGACAAAATGAAATATTACAAAATTAACTATATAATTTATAACATTTAATACTGTCTTCCCCATTTTGTACATTTAGGTTATTTTCAGAGCTGATAGTCTGATAGACTAGGCTTGATTGGGGACCGGAAGTTTAGCTTCTTTGTGTTGGTACCTTTTTACTTTTACATTGTACTTTCTCAAACAAATTTAAACTTTTTCAACAAAATATTTATCCCTATTCTGTGGTGGCGCTCTACCAGTAAGCACTCACCACACAACTCCTGTTCCATGAAATGTGAAAAAACATGGAGTGGAATCACATTTTAGCGGTTTTAAGAGTGCTCTGTTGTCTTTGCCAAATGTGCCAGACAAATATGTTGCAGCATTGGTCTCGACATGAACAGAACAAGGCAGAGTTGTTGTTGTAAGTTTGTTCTGGTTCTTTTTCTACTGGGAACTCGGAAATCCTGACTTCCAAGTGGGAAACATCAACTGGAACGCCCTCTGAAGTCAGACTTCCGACCAGGAAAGTCTGAGATTATTAGTATTTTTTTTTGCTCCGACTTTGACTTTCAATATGGCCGCTCCGTCCTCATATTAACTACAGTAGCTGTGGTGGAAAAATTTATATTTTACAAGACACTAGTAAGAATGCGTCTAAAATCCAATACGTAGAGTCTTACACATAGAGCCTGTAACCCTAAACAAAATAAAATGGGTGTTTGTATTAGGAAAGTAATGTTTAAAACAAAGTTTGTAAGAGGTACTATAACTACAGCTACCTGGGCATCACCATAATGGAGTCTGGACTTCCAAGAACGTTAACTGGAATGCTGTTATATGGGCCGTGACATCAAACCCAGCTCCAAGTTCTGACTTCCGAGGTAAAAAGAACGATAATATTACCTAGAATGCTCTGCACTCAGCTTTCTGGTTTTGGAGCGCCCCTGGCCAGCATGGCATTTACATTTACAACTGAAACGCACCAGAGTTCACCTCAGTGGAGTAGAGATTCAGGTTCTTAGGCAGGCCAGAGATCACTTTTCTCTTCCACATCAGAGTTCAATTGCATATTTACATCTCTTCATATGAGTGCACATCCTGGACAAAAATATTAAACTTTTATTAAAGGGGACAAAATATGGTTAGTGTAAATACACCCTTAGAGACAAAAAGTTTGGCTATTCCTGTTTCCAAAGCAGTATGAGCAGAGATGGGGTGACAAGCGTTTGAGAGCAGTTTTAAAGCCTACACAATGTGAAATAGTAGCATTTGAATGATCTGATCATTCTCGCTGCAAGTGTAGAATTACATATTTTTTTAACTCTTTTTTTGTTCTTTTAACATTTCTAAATATTTAATTTAAAAGAAAACTGGCTTCTAGTCCTTCAAAAGACTGTAGGTCCGATCAGATAGAAGACTGAAACAAAAGATGAGAAGCATTTTTTATGCAGCCAAATGCATCAGAGCGGTGTGCTCTCTTCAAACGTGACGCAAAACAGCACCTCACGCATGACACAGCACAGGAGAGCCAGCTTCACAGCTTTTACCAAGTGAGACACAAAGGATTCTGGTTTTAGGTCAGCAACACTATCATCTTAGGCAAAAAAGGGATATCTATTATGCGATCGTGTCAGTAAAAGGTATCAGCTATCAAAACACCCAAAATGCAGCTTTTTCTCTTCTCCTAGGGGGTTTCACACTCTTTCACACCTTGGCTGAGACTCATTGGCCTTGTTAAGCAATATTTCACAACTGATTCCAACCAAGATGATCGAATGAGTGGGGGACAGATAAGCTGCCTAAAACACAAACTTTTAGATAAAAGGTTTACATCTTCAAGAAAAGAAAAGAAAAGAAGTGGTAATTAGTGTTAAATAGTATGATTATTCAAAAAAATTACAAAACTGCATTCTAAATATAGTGAGAGTCAATATATATGTTTTATTTTGTCTTCATCTTTCTTCAATAACCACCGACCTGGAGGAATCTGTAGTGTTTGGTGCTACATTAGAGTGATCAGTTAAAAAAAATTTGAGAGCCTGATTCATCTTATTTTTACCAACACTGTTAGACATTGAGGTGCAAAAAGATCCAGACTTTTATTGAATCTTAAACCCAGTTTAATTGGAATCATTCACAGGTTTTTTTCATCATCTTTAAAAGTACTTTGTTAGCCATCAGGTGTATATTATTAGAAAGAGGGACTATTTTTTACATGGATGGTCACAAGAAAGCTGATGAAAGTGCACACTAAAAACTCCTGGGTCAAAAATGACCCATAATGGGTTATTTTTGACCCAACTCCTGGGTTAAAAAGGGACCAACTAATTTATGGGTTATTTCAACCCAGACAATTGGGTCATTCTTTTTGACCCAAATTCTGGGTTAAATACCTGACCCAAATGTTGGGTTAAAAAAACCCAACATTGTAGCTAATATAACCCAAATTCTGGTTCAAAAGAACAACTCAATATATGGGTTGAAATAACCCAAAAAATAGTTGGTCCCTTTTTAACCCAGGAGTTGGGTCAAATATATCCCATTATGGGTTACTATGCCAGTAAGCCTTATTTCAGAAAATAAAACTCATTTACTGCAGCTTTCCATCTATCCATTTTCTGAACCGCTTAGTCTTCCAGGGGTCATGGGGGTGCTGGTGCCTATCTCCAGCTGTCAACGGGCAAGAGGCAGGGTACACCCTGGACAGTTAGGACAAACAACCATGCCAAACAACCACACCTGAGATTTAAAGTGATCAATTAACCTGACTGTTTGGACTGTGGGAGGAAGCCAGAGTACCCGGAAGGAACCCACACATGCACGGGGAGAACATGCAAACTCCATGCCGGGAAACGAACCCACAATCTTCTTGAGGCAAGGCAACAATGCTAACCACTGCGCCACCGTAATTTCCTGCAGCCAAACACAAACTAAAAACACATATTTTTGGTGTCGTTCTTCCTCTTCTTTTGAATTTCTGGTAGACTCATGTGTATGTCTATATTGTACTTGTACACAACTGATAATGTGATTGTTCATATTATAGAGAATTGTTGACATTATAATATAATAACTCCATAAAATACACCACTCCAACAAAAAAAATACATTAGAGAGAGAGCCAACCCTATAACCCATAACATGGGTTATTCTTTGAGAAATAACCCAGAAACCCAAACAACCCAGGATTTGGGTCAAAATATTAGCCATATAACCCAGAAAATGCTTACTCTCTGAAAAAATAACCCATAATTTTAACCCAACACAAATAACCCAGAAAATGGGTTGAAGAAATAACCCAGGAGTTTTTTGTGTGTGTTAGCCAAAAAGGGAACAAAACCAGAACTGTGGAAGTTTAACAGACTACATGTTATTTAATTTAGGAATTAAGTACCTAGAGTTACTCCAAAATGTATAACTGGAAGAGTTTCCAATTTTACCGTGTGGTGTTTATGTGAATTCATTTAATTTATTATGCTCAATCCCAAATGTTGCTGAAAATATTTCTTAGTGGTTTCACTCCATGAAACCACATCTTTCATACCAGGAGAGCTACTTTAATGGCTGCATGTCTAACTTCATTCGAAACATTTGTGTTTAAAACAGTAAGACATGGTTCAACATTCTCAACAAGATCCAACGGGATAAAGTTTGGTTTAAAGCTACTGGAAAATATTATACCACAAGTCTACGTCTTTTTGTTTTTCTTGTTTTGCCTTTTAAAGGATTTAAACCCTGACACTGTCATGTAAACCCCTAAAAACAGGAAATTGTGGGAGACGACTATCGCTTTTTTTTCTTTCAACATTTTTATGTTTAATTCTTGGTGATGAAGCATTAGTGAAGGAGGACAGTTAGCACGGGAATCACACAGAAGTTTTTTTTTGTCAAGGATTTATTCCAACATCGGTCAGTTAGGGTTGACCAATGCCAAGTTTCAATCACCCACATTCTGGTTCTTAGCTCACTGGTTGCTGAAACGGTCGGCCTCTGGTGCAAGACGCAGAAGCAGTCCATCCTTTGGTCATTGACTTGCACAAGGCACCCCTGACCGCATGAGATAAACACTTCTTCTACAAAGCCCAGTGTTAGAAATACAAAACACGGAATGTCATTCTGTTTATCTGAAATTATATCACAGCAATTTTGATTTTCAATGCTGCACTTGCCTAAAAATAATTGGACTATTTTCTCCCTGACTGGTGAAAAACAAAAAAACAGAAAAACAAACAAGCTTTAGGCAAAGATGCAATTGGTTTCGCTTTTTTTTTTTTCAAAGCCACAATGAAGGTCTTAACACAGTCCTGGGCTTACAACACCAGCATGGATATCAGTTCCTTCCATTTTTTTATGCTTTACCTAAATCGCTGTTTTAATCAAACGCTAAACGTTTTCTTTTATCGATTCTCTGTTAAATCATGTAAGTCACCTTGAATTGCCTTGTGTTGAAAGTGTGCTATACAAATAACATTTCCTTGCCTTGCCTTCCTCTTTCAGAGTTGCCATATTCTCAATTTCACTATACCACGTTGGCCCAAGCACAAAGCTGGAAATAAGAAACTGTGAGATGAGGTTTGCATCATATGTGTAAAATGTGTTCTCTGGCCTCCACATAAGGAGAGCATCCAAGAATAAAAAGCATCACCAAGACCAAGGATCAAAGCAGATAGGTCAGGATCTTAGGAGATTTATTGTTAAGGTTAGGTTATGAAACAATGTGTGGACATTTGACCCTATCACTGAGTACTCAACCATCCTTTATTGGAAGATTGAAAAATACCTGCAGGTTAAAAAAGATGTGGAAGTCCATCGGAACAGACAGGTTATGTAATGAAAGTAAAAGAGATGCTCGGGTGGGTGAATCTGCTGAGCCTATTATTTGTTTACTTAAAAAATCTGGCCTTTACAGAGACAAGAAGAAGCTATTGGATAAAAAAAAAAAAAACTACATGAAGTACTACTTCCTGCAAGCCATGCAAGGGACACAGCAAACATGTGCAAGACGTTTCTCTGGTATGATTAGACCAGATTTAAGCATTTTGACCAATATCCAGAATGCTAAATGTAGAAGAAAACTAAAACTTCATATCACTCTGAACCATGGAAGCATCACACTGGGGATTCCCTACTTTAGCAGGGTGAGAGGTCATTCCACTCTAATTTGATGAAGGAATGTAGGGTAAAATAAGAAAGTTGCTCCTCACAGGTGTCATTTTGCATGTCACTGTAAATACACAACCCTTTTTATAACTTGAAAATAGATAAATGTGCTCCTTATATTCCCATTCTTAGCCTACAGGGAAAAAGAAGATTTAGAAATTCAATGAATAGATATGTGAAACAATCTGTTCATTTTGTTTTATCGTATTTTGTTCTTTTATTTTATTTGCTCCCTGATATGCACATAAAAAAGGCTGATTCTACAATCCTCTGTGCTTTGCTTTAAATTTTAAATACTTGGAACAAACCAAGCTACATTTTGTCTGGTACTGGAGGTGTTCAACCTGTGTGAGGGCAGCGGATGTGGGATTTTCTTTGAGCATCTTCTCACGTATATTTCAAAACTGAACCTCAAGTTTGAAATCAATTTCCGTGTTTGGTTCTTGTTTTTTTTTCTTCTCCTTTCTACCCCTATTTTTACAGGAGCAGATACATGCCATCCCCAGCTAGATAAGACTGACAGTTTCTCTTCATTCCTCCCTCCCCTCAAGAGGGTTGAAACCACGTAGGCCAATCACAAGCTGTCACAGGAAAAAAAAAAAGATATGGGAAGGCTGAGCAGTGCTTAAATACAGCCACAGCTCATCTGTGTTTTGTGGAAACACACAAACAGCTTGTGCATCATCCTTCTCTCTCCTGACATCCTGCTTTCCATGTCTGCAGAGAAGTTTTGATTCAGTTTCCACCTTGTCTGCCAAAATGTGCCTTTTCACAGCTGCCCTCCTGTTTGCTGCACTGGGTGAGTCATTTTTTGTGTGTCTTTTGCAAGCAAGCCACAGTAGTAATTAAAAGACCAAAGACTATTTTAAACCACTGCGTATACTCAAAAGTCTGGCATGCATTTCTCAACTGTTATTTACAGAGGGACTTTTTCTCTTAACGCTCAGTGGCACGTGCCCATAGACTTTGATTTAAAGCAGCTCATGCTGTGTAATGGTTAACTTTTACCACAAGCCATTTATTTTTTGCATCATCCCTTCAGTTTTAAAGATGAAAAACTCATTTGGAATGATGTTCTCTGCAGCTCAATTTCATACCATAGAGAAACTGATACTTTAAAACTGAAAAAAGGTCCTTCACCTTAATTTAAAATGGTAAACAAAACCTTCTGGGTCACATTGTGAAAGTAGCATTTCCATTGTTAATTGTTGCTTCAAATGTGACAATTGAAACGACCTAAAGAAAGGAAAGTTTCAAGTTTAAAAATGTATGCAGAAGAGAAACTGAAGTCTCAACAGTGGAGCCAACTCTG
Organism: Apricaphanius iberus; assembly: GCA_028564705.1. NCBI lineage: Eukaryota > Metazoa > Chordata > Actinopteri > Cyprinodontiformes > Aphaniidae > Apricaphanius > Apricaphanius iberus. The sequence goes on from JAPXFQ010000284.1 coordinate 681,128, forward strand.
AAATATTACAACTTCATCTGATTCATTCTGGTACCGATAAGAGAAATTTTAATCCAATTATCATTTTTGTGCAAAAAAACCCAACTAATTTTACAAAAGTTAGCTTTATCTTTCTAATAATGTATAAACATACAAGTTTTTGCACCGATTGAATGCCAACAATTACATTATAATGAGCTAACGTCCAAACATAAGCATGTGATTTTTTATTTACTAAACAATCTATGAAGAAGAAATAGGCTATATAAACAGGAGACAATCTTTTGAACTAAATTCAGAATCAATACAAACATTCTCACTCACCCTTTATGTTTATTCATCCCAGTCAAACCTCCGCCACCTGCGGTTTTATCATTAGGGACATGGAAAATTATTTTCAGAGTTTTTTTTCTGTTTGTGCTTTTATGCCACGTGTTTGAAATAATCATAAATATTGTAAAATCAGACAATACAAAAAATAGTTTTCACATGAAGCTTCTGTTTATTGCAGTGATAATGAAAATAATTCATGGTTTCATTAGTTGTGGAATAGCAGCCCAAGACCATCACTCTATCACTGCTTTGTTTGACTGTCAAATAATATTGGAAGGGAATGTCTTTTAAGGTCCATTATTGTTCCATGTGTTTTCTAGTGAAAAATACATTTCATTTTAGTTCACTGCAGTCTCGTGATCTTAGAAATGGCCTTGTAGCATTTTAATAACTTATATATTTTAAAGACCTTGCTTCTCACTGAGTCTTATTTTCTTTCGATTGGAGCATGCTGTGTTGTGTCTTGAGATGTTTTAGCCCAATTAAGGTTCTGCTTATGACTTTACCTGATTCTAGAGGCAGTAATCAGGCCTAAGCTGATCAAATTTAGGCAGTGTACAGTTAATTCATAATTTAACAAATTATACATTTTACAAATGGAGTCAGGTTGGGTAAAATAGCTTTACGGTTATAAACATAATCATAATTTGCATTTTATATTTCTTCACCTTATCAATGTCAGACATAAAAATGTATTTCCCGATCTGAAACAATGAAGTAACAAAATAGATCCAGCAGAAAGAAGAAATTTGAGGGGGCAAATACATCATGCAGCAAATTATACTTAACAGTCACCAGAAAGTTAGAGGTATTGATACTTTTACAGATCCAGATCTTAAAAATTTACAATTAAAATGTATAACTTGTAATATCTGTTGTGCCACAACTGTGCATTTTACACAATAAATTCAAATTCAAAAACATGGAATTTTATACTGCATGTTTTAATATGAATGCATATAAAGACTTCACTAGTCAGCATGATTTTAAACATTTTTAATAAAATGATTTAAAAAGTATTTGAAGCTATTTTAAAAAATTTTTGATTAACTAATTGGACCTCTTTATACATTTTTAAAGGCAGTATTTTCTTTAAAATCATTTGGGAAAATAACTCAGTAAAATAAAGTAAATCATTTAAAAAAATTAAAGTAGTTTTCACAGTTCGCTTCAAAACTTTGTAACCTTAATTTACTTTAGGTAATTTTTTGTATGAAACCTCTGCTTTAAATTGCATTCTAAGTTCCAGCTTTCGTCAATGTTTCATGTTTTTGAATCTTAAAAAAACTCAAAACAGCCAACCATAACTGTTTCTACTACAGCTATCAAAATATTAATTAACTTTTACATAACGGGCTAAACAAGCTGAGATGTATTATTGATTTTTTTCTAGTTTAAATTTTTCCTAACCTTTGGGCTTGGCTGCATGACCTTTATTGAATTATTAGTACCTGGGTGGAATAAGTGTTTTTCTTTTCTTTTCATTCTTTAAATCAAAAGAAGAGCTCAACATAAAAACAGGATTATTTGGACCTGTGCACAACTCAAATTGGTTGATAAATTTAGTTGAATTTAGGCTTCTCCAAAATTCACAAAAATTGTTTGTAAACCCCCAAAAACTTTAAATAGCAAAAATCCTACATATTTTCAATGTTCCCCTGGTTCTGCACCTCTTTTTTAAATGAATATGTCCTTATCAGGGCTCTGCAGAACTTGGTGAAAAGCCTGGGAGAAAATGTATGTATGTTGATGCAGGAAAACATCTAATACAGGATGCCAGCCCTCAAGGTTTGAAATTGGACCCCACTGTTTTACTTTGTGTAGCTTCAAGTGAGAGCAGAGATAAGCAAAGGCTTTGTTACTATATCTGCCTGAACATTGTAGCTTTTGGTTAAAAATCCTACATGTCTAAGACATGGATTCCATGAAATTTAAATTTAAATTGAGCAAAGACAAACAATTAACTGAGTGTCATTATTCAAGCAGATATGTGTTGGCTTTATTCTTTGGTGACATCTATTTATTGAGCAAATGCTCTTATGCTAGTGTTTCGTTGCTACTTTTGCATATTCTGTTGCAAAAGAAAAAAAAATCATTTAGTTTCAATTTTACTTACATACTTTCAGTACGTTTAGGAGAAAAAAAATATATATATTGTTCAGAAAGTAGTTGTGGTCCGACCTTCAGTTTGTGCAAGGCAGATGAAGAAACATTAAGTTCTCTGTAGATGAATACCGAAAACTAACATTTCAAATAAACTTCTCTTTATAGGGTATGTTACAACTTAAAGGGGATTTAGAAAATTTTAAAATAGTTCAGACAAGACAAACCAATGGATTTAGTTTGATTTATTACATTATTTTCCATCCTTTTTTGGCACAATTCAATTAGAAAGAAATAAGGAATAATATATTTGGAAAACTTAGGTTTTGGTAGATACTGTATAGCAGGAGTGTTCTTGTTAAGCTATGTTTAACAAGATGTTTCCTCTTCATCTTCTCTTTTTCAGAGTTGGTTTCCTGTGCTACGTTTTTAGCACCTTTTAACATGGAAGGCGTCACGGGTGAGGTGCAGTTTGACTCTGAACACCAGATAGCCAACGTAAATGTATCTGGTGCAGGATCCTGCGGCGCTGTAAACATTTCCCTTGCGGTGTTTCCCGTTATGTATGGCCACTTCGCTCAACCCTGCTCTGAGGCCAACATTGGCGTCAATGTTTACACCTTCACTGCTGATCCTTCTTCAATGTCCCCCATCAATACGTCAAGTCTCTTTGAACAAAGATCAAACTTGGATGACCTTTCTCTGTCTTTACAGACATGCAACGGCACCAAAGTGTGCACAGTTGTAAGTCAAGGTCAGACGCTGTTAACTCATCAGGCCCGGTTCACAGAGTCTGTTGCTGGTAACATCTACATACGGGCTAATCTAAACAATACCAACCCTAGGCTTCTTGCAGACTTGGTGACTATTGGTCGGGTGAATGCCTTAGAAAGTACTATCACAGTTTTTGGTTCCACAAGTGCCGCAACAACTTGCAGTTTACTGCTTGAAAGCTTAGACCCAGCATCTTTAACTGATCTGGGTGTTGTGAAAGTTGGGAACCCTCAGAGTCCTCAGAAATCCCGTTTGGACCTCAGTATCTTTACAACATTCACTTATCTTCTCCTCCAGTTTGGTTCCAGTTACAAGTGTGCTCAGGTATACAGCATGTCAGAGAAGGAAGTGAGAGCTGTTGTGAACATGGGTGGAATCAAGGGATACTTCAACTTTCGGCAGGCTTCACCATTTGATGTAACAGAGTTTAATGTGAATCTGACAAACTTAGGGAAAATTGTAGGCCCCTACCACGTCCATCATTTCCCCGTCCCTTCAGTCAGGTCAAGCCAGTGCTCTAACGATAATGTAGGTGGTCATTGGAATCCGTTTGCAGTTGACACAGCTTCCTCAACATACCCTACAGGGCCTGGGTCAACTCATGACAAGTACGAGATAGGTGACCTGAGTGCCAAGCATATGTTTCTTACAGATAGAAATGCAGTGGATGAGACATTCAAAGACTTTAACCTTCCTCTGTTTGGACAGTACAGCATCGTAGGTCGCTCAGTCGTGATTCACAGGGTCAATGGTGCCAGGTATGCTTGTGCCAGCATTGGCTATCCTGGTAGGGTGATTGTAGGCAGTGCCACGTTTCAGAACCCTGTGGTTGGAAAGATCAGATTTACCCAGCTGCTGAACAATCCCCTGTCAGACGTGTCCATCTTTTTGGATCTGTCATATGGAGATCCGACAACAAAACCAACCAAAAACCATAATTGGCATGTTCACGTATTCCCCATTAGCTCAGAGAGGGATGATGATGAAGCGCGGTGCAGCACAACAGGCGGCCACTGGAATCCTTTTAATATCAGCACAACTGATAGCAGCTACTCCCTTCACTGCAAGCCATCCTGTCCCTTATGTTGTGAGGCTGGAGACATCGCAAACAAGCACACCCCCATTGATCTTGACACCAACGTAGGAGGTGTGAATTCCAAACACTTCTTCACTGATGTTGCTTCCTGGTTAAACATGTCAGGCATCATAGGCCGTTCTGTGGTCATACATGAAGCACAAAGGGGCGGCCCAAGGATCGCTTGTGCCAATGTTACTATGGTGCGGGTCTCTGAAGCCAGTTTAGGGAATTGGTTTGGCCCTGGATCATCCAGTGGCCGGGTAAAATTCTCTCAAGCTGTCCCACACGGCCCAACAGTAATCAATGTGTCATTAGCAAACCTGCAGACATTAGCTGGAGGCTACCATGTCCACATCTTGCCCATTATAGCTGGCAGTAGTGATCCTTGCTCAAATGCAAACATCCTGGGGCACTTTAACCCACTGGCCTGGAACACAGCCAGTTCGCCTTCACCTGGTAATGGCACTGTGGACCAGTATGAGATAGGGGACATCAGTGGGAAGTTTGGGATGCTTACTGGCCAAAATGACTTTGAGGCTGGCTACAAGGACCCTAATATGCCTCTTACTGGACCATACAGCATTGTTGGAAGATCTGTCGTGGTCCACTACACCAATGGGTCAAGGTAAGAACCAACAAATTATCAAGTTTATAATACTAAAGAAAAAGAAAGATGACAGAGGATGAAAATGAAAAGCAGAAGTCAATGAAAGGTTTTACACTGTGCTACCGCAGGTTCTTTTGTCTTAAGAAGAAATAGGTAGTGACATTTTCACTCCAACCACAGATTCCTTGTACAAAATGATCAATATTACTTAAAAGTTCTTCCACAAAGTTCTTCCAAAAAACTATTTGATGAAATAAAGAAAAAAGGTTTATTCCTATATGCTGATGTAGATTCTTTGTTATCTAGGACATGATAATCTTGAAAGTTTAAATTGAGGCAACAGGACTTTTCTTAATGTCTTGAAAATGTTTTGTCTCTCATCCAAGAAGCTTCTTCAATTCAGAAAATACTAGATAGGGAGTATTGGATATACAAATCTGAAGTCAGGGTCGTTGAGGCTCACTATTAATAAATAACAATAGCCTCATCAGGGCCCGATCAGCAGTTTCTAGTTGTTTTAATTGATGCTGTGTGCTGACCTTTGATTGTTCCTGTTTTGGTTAAAAACTAATTTATTCAGTTTTGTGTCTTTCTTAGATACTTTATGTTCCTCATTCAGAGCATTGTGAATGAAAACTTCATAGGGGTTGAACCTGCTGGGCTTGGTCATTCGGAACCCATCTCACAAAGGCTTCTGTGTCTTTTCTCTACAGGATGAGGTGTGCAGATGTCTCAGCAGACCAAAATACAGAAGGACAATGGACCCTGGCCAATGCTACATTTAACGGAGCAGTGACTGGGACAATTACAATGGTACAAACCACAGAAGGACCTTTACCTAAGCTGCTCCTTCTCTGATGCAGGATGTTTTCCTCTGACTTTAGACAATTCTATATGGTCATTGTGTGAGATCCACAGGCAACACCACTAACGATGCAAATACCTACTACAGGGATTTATGTTTTGCTGCAACACAAATGAGAAAATGTGATAGCTGTGGCTAGCTCAGCTTTGGGTCTCAAAGAGAGATCATAGATGAATGGTAAAGGTTAAGTTTGTGTGTGTGTGCACACACTGGTCCTGTTTGCCTCCAAATTAGCATTCCTTTGTTTTGAAAAAAACAAAACAGAAGATAAATTGCCAAACTGCTCTACACAAAAGAACGAATCTAGGTAGATTAAAATTTTAAAAACTGATAATGGGGGTAAGATGATAATAGGCACTCAAGGGGGGTCCCAAAATAAAAGAGGCAATAAAAAAACAGCAAAAATGGGAAGTATGAGTTCATGTTTGTTTAGCATCTATCTGCTGGTTAGCTGTAAATGTATTTTCACTAAACTATGAGGCTCACCCCAGTATCAGCTGTTTCTGTCAGCTCCCATCCAGAGGCCCCATACTGAGTCCTGCTCTACACCTAAACCTCTATGGGGCTATCAAGGAGCAAACGTGATTATTTTGGTCTGGAAAAATAATTTGGGAAGTTCCTCAGCAGTTACTAAAAAAAGAACAGATATTCACACATCACAAGGAGCTATCGGGTAGCCGTCTCTGTATTCAGTGGACAATAATCTGTCTGAATGTCTGCTAATATCTGGCACCTTTGCTTTTTCTCTCTTCAAGCGCCAACAAATGTTTCCTGATGGGAGCAGCAGTGATGTTACACTGGTAGTGGATCTTAAGTCATCTGGAAATCAAAATGTAAGTAAAGTATCATAGAGTGAGATGCATGCAAAAGATTAAAGATTACAACTTTACAGGCTAGGGGTCCCAAATCAACATGGAGGGATTCTTGTTATTTTCCAAAATAAAATTAATTTCTATTATACATTTTACACAAGCTAAAACAACAATTCTGACAAATATAAATGAACATGGATAGTTGATGATGTTTGTGTGTTGTAATTTTATCTTCCTTTTTATTAAACTACTAGTAAGGCTTGTTTTTTGAAGTCAGGGTCAAAAATGTATGCTAATGTTGTCTTTAGAGTGTGTAACTGAAAGTTTTGGAAACACTACAAAGATATCAAAATCTTACCATAAAAACGTCATTAGCTGTTTTTGAGAAGAAAAATGTAAGGGAGAACAAGAGGAAAGATTAATTAGAAAACAAGAGTGCCAAATAGTGATACATTTTTTTAATTGATACTGGAAGGAAGGATTGTGGGAGTGTCTGTTAGTTTTATCTATTTATTCATGTTATTGTTCTTTACATTAATTAATGCAACAAACAGAGAAATCATAAACATGTTTTGTATTTTAAATCTGTCTACAGATTCCTGTAGCGGCCCTGTTTATCACAAGCAACCGGGTGAACGCCACGAGCGGCCAGTGTAACGACGTTGGAGACACGTTTAATCCATTTAACATGAAACTACTGGTGAGAAGGTGCTACTGAGTGGGGATACCTCATCACATGCAAAAATCTATTCAATCTGAGGAGAATCTGAGGAACATTTTAGCATGAAATGATCCTGAGTAAAAAATCCTGCAGTAAACACAGAAAAGATCAGATCAGAAAGTCACATAGCTTACTTTTAGGAAATAGTTCCTCTTCAGAAGACACTATTTTCTTTATAGATCCAGACACGCCTTTGGAAAACAGACACTGTTGATGTACTATTTTTTGGACAAATGAAAGGAGAAACGTTACCTTCAGCAAACTGTAGAAAAAACTTCAAGTTCTTTTATAGCCGTGATATAATGGTATTTAGCCTCAGATTACAGGTATTAGCAATCTTAATCCAACATATCTTGGCTGTTTTAAGTGTTAACTGTATATTCCACTTCCTCTTTTCTATTCCTCTTGCAGAGCTCCAGCTGTTCGTTAGAAAACCAGCTGAGCTGTGTGGTAGGGGAAATTTCAGCAAGACAAGGCAACATCAGCCTGACTGGCAGAGAAGTCTACACTGACAGCAACATCCAGCTTTCAGGAGACCACACAGGTGAGAAGACTGGAAATGAGTATCTGTAGCATCGTAGCATAGCTGGTTTTACAGTTACCTGCACAACAATCCTTTTCTGCCTTTCATCGTGTCACCTTCCAATAGCTAGGAATAATCTTGTTGAGTTTAATGAAGTGTCTGATTTGATATTCTATATATGATTCAAGTTGTTTACAGATCTCTTGTGCTGAAGAGTGGTGGCAGCGTCCTTGCATGTGCTGAGATCCTCCCAGAATCCCAGTCTGCAGAACAGAAATTCCCCAATGTGAGCTCCTTCAGCCGGTGAGTGACTATTCATACCGATTTTTCTGAGATTTCACATATTTCAGAAAACATAGCTTTAGGCCTAACATCCCTGACTGCTAAGATGCTCATTTGACTAAATCCATTTAAATTTACTGAAAGCATTCCAGATATGGGAACACTGCTATACGTAGTATGTATCACATCTAAAGTGTTGTAGAATAGAATAGAATAGAATAATCATTTATATTCCCCCAAGGGGAAATTTAGCAGCAAATTGGCAGGCAATAGAAGCATTTAGATTCACACATGTAGAAAAGTATAAAAACAGAATTTAAAATAATATCTACGTTAGTGACAAAATTACAAAACCAGACTACTGTGTTATTAAAAAAAGAGGCATACTCAGATTAGAATGTGCAACTGAGCAGGATCATTAAAAAATGATCCCACGAGGAGGTTTGTTAAACTACAGTGAGAAGCACTTTGACCCGAAGCTCTACATGATTTCTTAATTTAATAATGGAGTTGTTTTTTTAGTAAAATGTGTTATTTGAACCACTGATGAAAAACATAATAGCCAATACAGGATAATTTGGCTTTTCTACAACTTGTTCCTTCATTTCATTCCCAAATTTTGTCTAATTTTTTATTAATGTGTTTTTTTATAAATTATAAAGATAAAGAAAGATAAATATGCTCAAATCCCATTAATATTTTAATTGCATGTTATTTGCTGAAAACTTTGTATGATATTCATGTTGTTTCTTAACAACAACAAAAAATGCAATATGCAGAAGGATTAAAGAGACCAGAACCACTCAGAAATGCATTGGAATCCTTAGTGTCTGGCGTTGCTTGAATGATAGTGAGTATTGGTGCATACAAGTATTGTGTGGGGAAAAAACATGAAAAAATAAAATAAAAATGAGCAAGTTTGTTTTTTCTGGCAAACTAAATCCATGCAGGTTTTAAATAGAGAGTAAAGGGAAGAAAAGCTATTGGCATTTTCAGAATATTTTGCCTTTAGCCAAGCATGGCTTTAGCCAGGCTAAGATCTTCTTCTTATGAAATTTGATTTGGAGATTAATGTTTTCACCCCCGTTTGAGCTCTTATATTACAGTTTTTTTTTAAACACAAGGAAATAATATCCGTTTTTTTAAATAGGTAACCTGAGTGTTTCATAGATTCATTACTACTGTATTCATCAAGACATCATTCTCTTTGATAGTTACAATTACCTGCAGGAGTTCAGTTTGCTTTCATCTCAAAGCAGTGAGTGCTGGTTTGGTTTGCAAGTGTTACTGTCAGTCGTGTGTAAAGTCAGGCAAGAACCCGACTCTGGAAGTGTGTGGAGACAGGCGGACGCCAATACACAACCTTATTAGTGTTGTAATTGCAAACAGCCAGGGATAATCTGGAAATTAAAAGGTTAAGTGTCATTATGTTGGCACATACAAAATTACAGGTTAAATCTGGCTGATCTGTTAAAAAACAACAATTGTTGTAATCGAGTTTAGCGCTGAGCTAAACCATTCAGCAGGATTTCCATCACTGTAGTTTAGGTTTCAATCAAGTTATTTGTTCTGAAAAAACTAAACTGTATCTATTTCCAAGGGAGTGCTGCTCACTGGTTGCCTGTTTTGTATGTGCTGTTGTGTTTGTATTGTTATGATCTTGGACTGGTTGTACTGTAAACTTAATTTCCTTGTACCTCTGGTTCAATGACAGTGCCGTGTCTAGGTGGTGGCCGGCAATGGCACGTGCCACCCCTAGAATCCGATAGGCCACCCCAGGTGGAACCCCCTCATTGTCTGATGTTGTAGCTCAATGCTGTAGAATACATTTAGTTTCAGCAATTGTTTTACAAGAGGGAAAAATGTTTGTGTTATTTTAAAACATTTATCAGAAAGAAGGCGCGGGACATACATTTCTTTTTTTTTATACTGCGGATCCTTGATTTACGGGAAACGCCACTGTTTAATGACAAATAAAGCTGATTCTGATTTCTGTTTATACCCAGATATGATTTCCGAAAAAGAGTTGCAGATGTTCTGCAGACAGAAATGGCGAGGATAACCATCTTACCCGGCTCTCCTGCCTCTGCAGGAGACCTGTGTCAAGCAGTCAACTTCATGGTGTCGGGTAAGTACTGTAAGGGGAATGCATAATTGGCCAAAAAAAAAAAAGAAAAAAGCTTCTTCTTTGTATCATACAAACAATACCTTAATGATTTTGAGACAAGTCATTTAAAGAAGACAAAATGCAAAAGTGTATTTCCCTTTCTACATTTAGATTGAATATGCCTACAGTGCTCTGTAAACCTATTATCTATATCTATTATATCTATTATCTATATCTATTATCGATATCTATTTGTTACCAACTACAAGCGTTGATGCATTTAACTGAGATTTTATATGATAGACCTGCAGAAAGAATTGCATGACGATGAAGTGAAAGGATAATGATCCATGGTTTTTAAATGTATCACAAATAAAATAATCTAGAAAATTAACACTTATCGTCCAATTCATAACTATGCACTGCTTTGTATAGGGTGATCACATCAAATTCCAATCAAATACAGTGAAGTGTGTGGTTGTAATTTGATAATATGTGGAAAAAAGCTCAAGGACAAATGTATATTTTTGCATTTTAATCTCATGAGGTCAGAACAAAAATACGCTTGAAAGACATCTCGGAAGAGTCACGGCATGATGCTATGATTATTTTTTTTTATGAAAGGTGGGAAACATTGCAGTTTATGTTTGCTGCAGGTTCAAATTGGTTTAGAGAGGCAACCATGTAGTCATGTTCTGACTCATTGCATTCATATTCCTGTGATGGTATTTCACCAAGGAATCCTTCCCTGTTGAAAGCAAGGATACTCCAGCAGTAAAAGGAAATGGAAATATAATTATATGCCATTATAATTTTACACAAAAATAACAATAGAACTAAATTGTAATGTGGAAAAAAAAGGTAACTTTCTGGGTGATGTATGTGGTTTTTACTTTAAAATGTATGGTACTGGTATGGGTCTGTGAGTATCCATGTTTTCTACACTAAATCACTGAAGCTTGGGAGGTCCCAAAATCAGATTGTGACAATGAACAATTACAGGCATTGAAAATCTTTAAAAAAACCTGCTCAGTAACCTGAGACTGGAGCTGAGTGTCTGTGTGTCTCATTATTTTCAGCTCCTTCTTCCTTCCCAGGGGGGGGGGGGGGGGGGACAGAGGCTTATCTGTATAGAGGGTTTATACTGTAGGTAATTATAGCCCTTATAAGTCTCGCACAAGGTAAAAAGTTTAGCCCTGCAATAAAAACCCCATCCACCCACCCACTTAGATGGAAGGCTTGCATCTAGCTGCAATAATTGTTCAGCAACACAAAATATTGATGCGCTTTCTTGTTTTTATAGTAATAATTACAGTTTGCATAATTTTATGTACTTTCAAGGGGATGTCAGCACAGAACTTCTCAGTTCCGTGAAAAACAGCGAGAAGATGGGCCCATTCAGAGAGACTGGCAAATGTACAAGTAAGTACTCTCCGTATTAACAGTTATGTTCAGCTTTTACCTTGAAATTTTTATATAGTGAGTGATTAGACATATTTTCATATGAGATACTTGGATTTTTATGGATGAAAAGACCAAAAGAGGATTCCATTGAATGTATAACTGGTTGTAATAAACTTGTTTGGCATATTTCAGGTTAATGAGTGGAATAATTTTGCTGGATAAAGGCATAAAATCAATCATTTGCAGCCTACTTTAATTGCCAGAACTTTATCAGCTTGCCTACGCATTTACAAAAACCAATATACTCTGTTGTCTGCAAGAAGTTCAAATTTTAAGATATAATTTCAGAAAGTAGTCAAAAAAAATTTGAGTTCTGAGAGTGTGCTGCAAAATTATAATCACAATTAAAGGTTGCTTTAACTTTCAGTATTGTTTGATTTTTTGATAAATTACAGTAGTACAAAGTTTAAATTTACACATTTCACCAAAAATTATTTCAGTTGTTGCTCTAAAAGAGCAATACGACTTTTTTTACTCCACTTTATGTATCTGTTTTTACTTCAGGCACTATAGACACTTTATCTAGGTAACCTAAAACAGTAAATCATACATTACAATACTGGAATTCTGGTTAAACATCAAAATATTTGGATTATTTAAAAAAAAAAAAAAGCAAAAAAAAAAGATGGGCTGTTTTTCTGTCACCTAATTCTGAAACGTGAACAGTTTAGTCTCAAATTAAACTGTGAATGTCGGCTTCTATCAGGAGGTCACTGTGAATTATTTGAGCCTATTTGGGTGTCATTAATCTGTCGCATCTCATGAGAGTCAACGGACTCAAACAGGGATTAGTTCTGCAATTGACCTAAAGAGGAGGTTTCATTAAATCTTCCTGAGATTTGAAGATGTTCGTGATTGTTTCTCTTCATAATTCGTCAAAATATGTAATTATCAATACAAAATAAAAATTGTATGCTGTGGTTTAACATATGGAAAGCAAATGGAGGCAAAAGCTGGAAGCAAACAGTGATGAGGCAACAACATTGCAACATCAAATGGAGAGCAGGAGAAACGATTACTCCTGATAGCCTTTGGTGCTATATTAAGTATTTATTGAATGTTAAACATTAAAAATAAAAAACAATGGCTTTAATATTCTATTCTGTTGTTGAAAACAGCTTATAAACAAATATTGCAGCTTATTTTTTTAAAAACAGGAATAACTTTATCAAATATATACTGGACACATTCCTTAAAATATGACAACTACAAAATTAGCTTTAAGTGTTTTGGAATTTTGACTTTAATGTTTTTTCATGTCTATAATAAAATACGTAAAAAGTTACAGGAACAGCACTTCTCACTCTGGACTTTTTTCTTTCTTTTGAGCTGAAGTCTGTTGGTTTTCATTATGTTTGCAGATAAAGTATCCAATTATGGAAATGTGTTTTAAGATTGCTGTTTGTACACCATGCAGTTTAAAAAAAAGAGAAAGTCAGTACCTATAAAGGAAATATAACTCTTGAATAACCTGCATGTTTCTGTTTGTTTCTGGGGGGTTTTCAGGAACTTCTGCAGGACAGCTGATGGTGCCAGAACTCTTCTCACTGTGGCTGATGTTTGCTGCTGCTCTCCTGCTGCCATCTGCAGCTTCCTTATAAAATCTACGTCTAGATTGCACAATGCATCATCAGTGGAGAGACATGGATCAGCCTGTTGTAAAACTGTGAATATGAAATGTCACCCAACAAATGTTACAGTGGTCATTGAGCAAATGATGTGTGTCTTTGTATAAATTATATGTGCAAATGAAGATCTTCCAATATATTTTTTTTTTTGAAGAACAAGTTTGGTTATAAATATTTATAAAATTGTTTATGTGTCTGCTTTTATTTTTTATTCTTATTGAGATTATTCTGCAGAAATGTCCCATTTAGACAAATCTTACTCTCATTAATTTGTGCGAAAGTTACTGCTGTTTGTGAATTTTAATTTGAAATTTGAAAGATTAAAATCTTTCAGAATTAAATTTATTTAATGGAGCACCAAACGTTTGATGCTAAATAGAAAGACCAAAATGCTTATTTGGTTATTTTGCCAAAGTCATCAGCAGCATTGTTTACTCAGTCTAAATAAGTGTGGGTAACGAAACATAATTAGTATAATTAAACAGCAAAGAAATTAAGATTTGTTCTTTTAAGAAGGATGACTTTGGGAAAGTGAATTCTTTTCTGAGATGTCTTTGCCATGAATGGCAGGTATTTTCGCTACAATTTCTTACCTGCGTCGTCCATCTATAAAAGATGATGGCAGGTTTTACAATGTTAAGATTGTAAACAGTTACATTTTTTAAACCATCAATTATTTATTGAATGTTAGATTAAAGCTTGTGATTCTCAAAAAAATATCAAACTTCAATAAGAAAAAACATAAACCAACATTTAAGCGATGAGAATTAATGTGTTAAAAGTGCTAAAAGAGAATTTTAAGTTTTTGATAAAAGGCTATGAAATAAAAGCACTGGTGATACTTCATTTAAATTTGATAGTCAGGGAATAATAATAATAGTATAAGGTGAAAAATAACCCATATAAAGTCACTGTTTTTAGTCTAAATGACATATTTGAGCATTCTTAGATGTTTTTTAATTATATACAGAACTTTAAAAACGAATACAGGGACAATTTATATCAAAACAAAAATGAGTTCAGATAGGGTTTTTACTTTTTCGCTACCTTCTTTTAACTTCCAATGTGTAACTGGTCCAGCATGTTCAAAGGTAAAATTGAAGAAAAACATGGGCAACTTGAATAACTTTCACTCTGAGTCAGAATCAACCCAATCTTCCATCTTTTATCTATACCACCTATCCTTTGCAAGGTTGCGTTGGGCTGGTGCCATTCTCCATCAATAGTTGGATGAGAGGTGGGGTACACCCTGGACAGGTTGCCAGTCCATCTCAGGGTAACATTGAGACACAAAGGACACGCCATGTTCACCACACATTCATACTTACGGGCAATTTAACATGGCCAATGAACCTAACAGTCATGTTTTTGGACTTTGGGGGGAAGCCAAAGTGCCAAGAGGGAACCCACGCATGCACAGGCAGAAAGATCCCAGACTGGGATTTGAACCAAGGACCTTCTAGCTGTTACCCCTCTATTCCACCAGACGCATAAGCGGCGTGTAATGTCAGTGAAATGTAATATGTCGCTGATAGGCACCAGTGAAGTCTATTGGACCGTTTCCACCGGTTGCGAAGAAGCGCGAATCAGACGCGTCTCAGAACTGTTGTGAAGCATCCCTCTCCTAAATTTACATGGCAGATCTATTTTTAACACGCTACGCTTCCAAAACACGTCAATCTCGACAGTGTAGTTCAGCCCAGACAGGAAATCAGACATTGGAGGAAAGTAAAATAGCCTGGAAATTTCAAAGTACATGCAGATTTTTGATATCTTGACAACGAAATAAATAAAAACAAAACATCTCTACCTGTGACACCAGGGTTAAAGACAGTCAGTGGGTCTAATTTATTAGTTTTTATCATGGACAACAACAATTTAATCTTTGAAGTAGAGAACCAATCAGTTTATATATCAGTGATCATTTCAAGGACAGCATGAAAAAGGAGAAGGCATGGAAACAAATATCTGCAGTTCTGGGAATAGATGCTGAGTTTAAGATACTTCTGAACACAGAATATTTTTTTTCCCTGCATGCTACCCTTTAAGCTATACAACTGCAAATGTACTGTCCGCTGGATTGAATGCTTTGGCAAGTGATATGTGTCTAAAACGCTCCCGGTGGGAGGTCCATCTCTGGGCCTTCCCTTGCCTAAGCACTGGCCCACTATTGGCTGGGCCCTCGGACCAAGAACGGCCGACTCACTTTGCTTTGTGGTCTGGCCCACACACTGCAAGGTAAGTCTCATGGTTTATATAGGCCTTGTACTGGTCCACAGTCAGTCAACCAGTAGAGGGGTATGTTGGCTGAGAGTTGCGTGGACGACTGGCTCAACATTGACCCATACGCTAGAAATTTGACACGGTTAAGTTTTGGCAGACTGTCCCCAGGTCAGCATTGGCCCACAAATTGTAAAAACGAGATAAAAATGCTAAATTATTAATATTAATATTGTTATAAGGCTTTTCAAACAGAGTGTAAAAGAAAAGATGGTTAAGTGAGTTAGTTTTTCTCTTTTCTTTTGTGTTTAGAATGGGGGGGGGATTTTTGGTGAAAAACTTATTAATGAGTCATTTGAAATAGAGACTACTTATGATGATGATGATAATATAATTAGTACAATAAATCACATGAAATATTATTTATATATTTTGTAGTATTATTATATTGTTATCCCTCCATTTATACGGTCTATTCTGCATATCCCCAGCAGTCATTGGAGATAGGCACCTCTACAGGTTACCAGTCCACTACAGGACAATACAGAGAAGCACCTTGGCGTGCATAATTAACAAAGTAATTAATGAATTAACTAGCTAAAAATTAAGGACCCCCTTACCTGTTAAAGGGTACCGTTTAAAGTAAAAACCTGACCTGATATTTGTAGAATATTCAGAGCAAGAGGCGAGTCTGGATTCCTCTGCGCCTATTGGCTAAAGAAACGGTCATGTGAGGAGTTACGTCAGCGAGGAAATGGCAGCCTCCTTGTTTAGTAAACTGACACAAGGTCCGAGCTCGTAAACAAAAATACGCGTCGGTTTTTCCTCACAGGAGCCACATTTGAAAGGCGGAAGAACGGGTGTGTATTCGGCGTTTCCCTTGCGGGTTGTAGCAGGAAGTTAGTTAGGGTCGGTGCGGAGGCTTCAAGCTTTTCTCACATAAAAAGGTGCGGGACTGTTTTCGGACCTGTTAAAACCAGACACGAGTCCCTGGGTCTACTGCCCGCTTTGAAGCAGTTTAGAAAAATGTCGTTAAATTGTCCTATTTTACTGTGAGAACCGCCTGCATGTTTGTTACACCCACATACCACCACACCCACATCATAATTCATAAATGAGTTACTGTTATCGTCGGCCTGTTGATCAACTCATGCCTGCAGGAGAGAGAAGAAAAAAAAGACAAAAAAACCTCAGAAGGCCGGATGTTTTTAAAATGTTTGAAGGCAACAACATGATAAACGGTTTGCTTTGTATACTTTAAGATTAGCAGCTGCTAAGTTATAATGATTCACCTTATTATTTTCCATTAACTTGTAAACAACAATCGCATGCGTAGCTGTTAGCCAATAGGAGAACTCATCGATGAAGATCACTGTGACCTGATTGGTCGCTTTGTGTGTGTGTGTGTGTGTGTTTATTTTTTATATTCGTGATGTGCTGACCATGGGTTGACGTCGACGTGGCGAAATCACGGGTCTTGTGTTATACTGGTGCATCAGCATAAATGAGAATATGATAGAAAAGTTCATATATTTCAGCAATTCAAGTGAAAAAGCAAATGTTTTTCGATATAATGAATAGAAAATATTTGTTAATATGGAAAACTCAAAATGTAGTTTCTCATAACATAATATTACACAAGACCTATAAATTTAATACAGAGATGTGATGTTATATATATATATATATATATATATATATATATATATATAAAATACAGACTCAAAGTTGGTCAGGGTTCGTTTTTGGATGCATTAAAATATCGGTAGCTTAACATGGAGACGCTTCAGCCTGGGACCCTGCTGAAGCATGAATGAAGCCCAGGTTTGCTTTAGACGTGCCTTTCTGCTAATCTGCTTTGTTCAGTCTGGTGGCAATCACCTTCCTCCCCCAAACTCTTGAACGGGCTTTGCTTTACAATCATCTCAAAGCTTTTCCTTCCGCTCAACCTTTCCTTTAATATGCCTGGATACATAGGGTGACCAACTGTCCTCTTTTCCGAGGACATTTCCGTTTTTCACATTCTTTTTACAGATCAAGGAATCATTTTTTAGTAGCACACAAAAAATGAACTCATTGAATATGTTGGAATCAGAAGTATTTTTAACAAAACAGAGTATTTGTTGAAGTGTTTCAAGAGTTAGTCCGCTTTTTTGGGGGAAGTCAAAATATGGTCACTCTATGGATACAGCACTCTGTGAAACAGCATTGTCATTATGAAATTACGTGTAGTGGCTTTTGCTTTTTGTGAAAGGTGTTCTTTGGCATTCTTCCATCTGACTGCGTAAGCTGTAACATAATGCTACAGTTTCTAAAAAAAAAGATTCATATTTTCGTGGAAATTTACTTTTAGTGATGTGTACAACTAATATCCATCTAAAGCCATATATTATATTGGGTGAGTGTAACCAATCTATATAATTACTGGAGTTTTACTTCATGAATTGATTCATTGACTTAAAGAAACCTGGTGATATTCTGATTTACTGAAATGCACCTTAAAGAACTAACTTTGATATGTCGGAGTTTGTATGTAATGTTTAACCCTGACTGCTAGCAAACTTGCTGAATTGGCACATTATGGCGGATTAAAGAAGCAGGTGTGGTCTGTGACTTTGAGCTCCACGTACATTCGGTTAGGCTGTGTGCAGTTGCAGTAGAAATGGCTTACTCAAAGTCAGGTAATATTATGCGGCTAGTGAGGAAGATCCAATAAAGGATGGCAGCCCTGCAGTTTGAAAAAACATAAATTACTTCTTTTGAATGTGAAAAAAAGCGCTTTTAAAAAGTGTTTATTTGAAATGTGTTTTATATATATGTTGTTTTTTTGCAGAAACAGATATGTCTCCAAAGATCACAGGGGAGCTTCTCCGGCTGCTTCGGCCGGCAATGAAGAATTGCAAATATTTCTCTGAGCCGATCCACGCTTACATAGTCCCATCAGGAGATGCACATCAGGTAAGATAAAAACCATTCACATTATTAACACAATATTTCCTAATTTAACTATTATTTTACAATCACAATTATTATCACAAAAATTGTTGTTCTCTGCTGCTTGATTATATGGAAGCAAAGCCTTGTGCCCCATTAATTCTGGTTTGCATTAAACCATCGCTGCATTGATTTCAAATTATAGTCAGCCAATACAGTGGCGGCAAAAAGCATTCCTACCTCTTGAACTTTTCTATGTTTTCACTTTATAACCGCAAACTTGAATGGACTTTAATTGGATGGTAGGTGGTGCACTTTAGCTGTCTCCATGGAACTGCAACCATTTGATGTCGATGAAGTAGTCAGTTTAACCAATAAACAGCATTACATTTTTACCACTTGTCCTTTTGCTTGAGAAACTTTACATTTTCAGCACGTTGATTTGAGCCTGGTTTTGTCTCCCAGAGTGAATACATTGCACCATGTGACTGCAGACGGGAATTCATCTGTGGATTCAATGGTTCTGCAGGTAAGTTTTTTCAATGGATGAGTTAAGAAGAAAGCAGTGAAAGCTACTTTTAATCTTTTGATATGTTCAGAAAGCCTTCTACATTTACTGTCATCTTTATTTTACCGAATCTTATCTGATCTTATGTAAGAATATCAATTTTTGTTTTTTTTATGACACAAACCTTTCCCTCCACTCCGAAACAAGCATCTTTTGTAACAGAGCGAAGATGAGCTCTCTGGCTCTCAAGCTGCTCATTCTCTACCGTAATCTGAGATGTTCCAGTTCAAAAATTAGTAACCGGGCTCCTCAGAACAGGTCAAACTGAATTAGACCCTGTATGTAACTATACTGAAACATCAGCTGTGTAACAGACACTTGTTATGCAGCGTTTCTGTTATGCTTTATTGTTCAGGAACAGCCATTATCACAGAGCAGCATGCAGCCATGTGGACGGACGGCCGATATTTCCTCCAGGCCAGTCAGCAGATGGACAACAACTGGACTCTTATGAGGATGGGTGAGGTCCTCATTGGTTGATCAGACTCTTATAAAGAAGGGTCCAATTAATGTGATTTAAGCCACAGCAACAAATAATGTTATAAGTAGGGATGCACCGATCTGGCCGATGCCTTTCTAATGTACTCATACTTGTTAGAGTGAACTGATACCTAAAATGTGGAAACTCTGCAATAATTTCACAGAAAATGTTTAGTTTTTACTTAAAATTTTTTGTTTCGTGGGCATTTTTATTAAGTAATAATTGTTATCTACTTCACCATCATTTGTTGTAACAAGCAGAGAATAAAATAAAATTTGACTTCCAATTCATTGCATTTTTTTTGTGTGGTAAAAGTATTGGCATTGGTTCTCTAGGGATGTGAATCTTACAACAACTCATGATTCGATTCCGATTTGTGGAAAGACGATTCGATTCAGAATCGATTCGCAATCAAAACTATCATAAAAAAAAAGGTGCCAATTTGTAGGGCTTAGACAAAATACTTTTCTCCCAATTCAATTATTTTACGCTTTTTTTGTATGTGCTGTTTAAATTTCCATTGAAATTCTTGAATATTGCAGATTTTTAATTCACTATAGTATTAAAAAGATATATAATTTACTGAATGTTCTAACTCCCACATATACCTTTACAAAAGAATGAATGAATAGTGAAGACTTTCTAAAGTAAGCTTCTACATACTTATACTTACATACTATACTTCATAATAAAGTGAACTTAAACTTTTTTTCTAGGCTGGGCTCCATGTAAAAAAAACCCCAAAAAAACGTGCTTTTTTGGTTTTGTTTAAAAAAAAAAATCTATTCAAAATCGTTAAGCAAATAATCTAGATTCTTATGTGAATAGATTTTTTCCCCACCCCTATGGTACTCGGTATTGGCAAGTACTCAGATCTAAGTATCGGTATTGTATCGGCTTGAAAAAATGTGGCATCGTTGCTTCCCTAGTTAAAGGCGTTTTTGACGGGCAAAAAGAAAGTACATGAGCCACTTTACATTTAATACCTCGGACAAGTTGTTGTCCTCAGCTTAAAGTTCAGGTTTTAATGGATTGTGTTTAAATATAGGACTGAAGGAGACGCCGTCACAGGAGGACTGGCTGATCAGCGTCTTGCCGGAAAACTCCAAAGTGGGAGTAGATCCTTGGATCATTGCTGCTGGTATGAGAAAGTGTTTTACTATGTAAGCTTCCCAGGCTTCATTTATTTCCTGTAAGACAGCATAGTGTATTTGTTTTAATAGAAAGCGATGCATATAGCTTCCTGAGGCCCCTTTCAGATTGAATTAAGACTGACCTCAGGGGCAGTCAGTCTCCAGGATGAATGTGGCTGCTTGGGACAAATTAGGAACAAATTCACTTCAGCGAAAAGGCTCCGCACCACATCATCCGCACTTTTAGGGCCGCTTACCGTCTATATTTAGTCATATATATACTGTGACGTAGATGTTCCACATCTCTCCACCCTTAGTACGAGAGGATGAATGTCAGAGTTGTCTGTACATACTGTATGTTGTCCTCCGCCGTGCCATCTTGTACAGCAGTGTCGTGCTATGGTAGAAAAGGACATTCAGAAAAACACAAACTCAAAATCTCCTCTTTCACTGATCCCTTAGAAATGATCACAGTGTGGCTCTGAACTCTGAGCTGAGCTGTGACTGTAAACCCTACGAGCCACTGCTTGTGTTATTGTTCCTTCTACTCCTCCGCCTCTCAGTGGTGAACACAATACCAGCGGTTCTCTTTGACAGCATTATAGAAGCAAGTTGCATTAAAACGCACCACGAAAAGCTGAGAGCTCCCCTTGGTCTTTGACCAAATTGCTCATATGTACAATTTGGAGTTGTTTGCTGTTCTTTCCAGCTCAAAGCCCTCGTATACAGTAAGATCCTTGCACTGTATTTATTAGCGTTCAATTTGTTGATTGCCTTAGCTTTTGTATTGAGATCCTTTGTGTTGCAGGCAGCGTTATTGCAGGACGTCTTGTACATAACCGAAAGCATTTCTATTTTGTTTATTACAATAAAACATTTTTTAAAGCACTGCCATGGCAATGTTATTAGTTTGTAGCTTTGACCAACGTTTAAGGTGCCCTCTCCTCTGTGCAGCCTCTGGAGCGCAGCGTGTTTTCACCCCAATCATTAACCACAGTCTTCAGATGTTTTGTGTATGTTTAAAACCGTCCAATGGAACTCCCTTGCTCCATCACAAGTAATGGGGAGCGACCGTGTTCCTGGTGGATCCCAGAGAACCTCTCTAAAACCATGCAGAGACCGATTGCATCCTTTCCGATTTTATTTGATTTCGTGTTGGGTTATTATTCCGTTAAGACGAGGGCCTAGTTTATACTTCTCTGTCCACGTAGGTACGGAGGTCCAAATACTTTTTTGTCCCAGTGTACCTGTGCATAAAACTTTTAATGTTGTGTTACAGACCAGTGGAAGAACATGAGCAAGGCACTGACCAGTGCTGGCCACTCGCTGGTGGCGGTGCAGGACAACCTGATAGATGTCGTCTGGACGGACCGACCAGAAAGGCCGAGCACGCAGCTCCGTACTCTAGGATTGGAATTCACCGGTCAGGCAGCAACACTTTCACTACATGCAGATTTAGTTTATAACGGTAGAATGAGGTTATATTTGAGTCTCAAAAATTATAAAAAAAAGGATCTGATCCAGTTAAAGTCTATACCATCTCTCGCGTTAATTGGTTTAAAAACTCTTCCTGTGTGTGGATAACTGTCTGGGAACTCAGTACTTTTGCGTTGATGTTCTATCTGCAGGGATCTCCTGGCAGGACAAGATCACGACACTGCGAACCAAGATGACAGAGAGGAAGATCAGCTGGTTTGTCGCCACTGCTCTGGATGAGATTGCGTGTATGTTAAGTGTGCAGAACCACATCAGGTTTTAGTCCAAACCCTAAGGGAATGTAATAAACAAATGAATGGATGGATGTGCTGTAATTGCGTCAGCTGAAAAGAAACAACGCTGAAGTAATTATTTTTGGACCTAAAGAGGAACGATCAAGAGTCAGCACACAGCTTCAATTAAAACAACTAGGAACTACTCATCAGGCCTGAAATTTAGGTGTAGTGATGGACTCAGATCTGAACCTCCAAGGTCCCAAAAAAAACAATAACATGGTCAGCCTTGTCTCACTTCAAGAACATTTCTAGAATTAAAGGACTTATTAACAGGACGTCGAAAAATTCATCCATGTATTTATATTTAGTCCAATTGATTATTGCAGCAGCGTCCTCACAGGTCTGCCTAAAAAGTCAGACAGCTGCAGCTGATCCCGAACGCTGCTGCTTACTAGAATCAGGAAAGTGTAGCACATCACCTCAGTTCTAAAGTCCTTGCACTGTGGGCGCCCTGTAGCTCAAAGAAGCAACTTCAAAATACTTTTAGTAGTTAATAAATTGTTGAATGGCTTAGTAGCCTACCAAAGTATGTTGAACACCTGTTGTCTTTAAACCAACCCCCCCAGACCACACAGGTTCTCCACTAGTTATCCCTAGAATCAAAACCAAACATGGAAAATCAGCTTTCAGTTTCTATGCTCCCCTTATCCGGATCAAACTTCCAGACAACTGCAAAGGTGCTGAAACACTGAGTAAGGTATTAAACCATAGCCAAAAACGAATCTGTTTAGAGACGTCTTTTTTTATGAACTGATTAATAATCACTGGAATGTCGAAAACTTTGGTTTGTTTAATGTTCTTTATATGTCTAAACTGTTTTTTTTATTATTATTGTTTTACTGATGCTTTATTTTTTCCCCCTAATCACCTAAAACGCCCAGAATTGTTACTGGAAGTGTGCTATACAGTTAAATTGGCCTTGCCTTGCTTAGTGTGTCTGTAAACCATACAAAAGAAATGTATAGAATTTAGTGTATTTAAGCACAATCAAAGATCCTAGTGAAGCACATTTGTATCAGACAGGCTGTTGTTGGGGATTGTTTGATCTGAGAGATTAGGCCACCCACTAAAATGCCAAGTTTATTGTGTTCAATGCAGTATTTAGGCAGGATTTTTAATGACATAACCGGACTCAAGATTAACCCAGCTCATGATGGATTAAAACAGGATAGATGAAAAGGGTAAACATTGCTACACAATAAACCTGTGTTTTTTGCAGATTTAGCTAATTTTGTGCTATTATTAAGTTGATTTAATTACTTTTTTTTTCAGGGCTTTTCAACCTGCGAGGTGCAGACATACATTACAATCCAGTGTTCTTTGCATACGCCATTGTGGGAATGAACTCCATAAGGTAATCGCATAATGCTGCAGCAGCAAACTGGTGGCAGAGCCATTGTATTAACTTTAAAGGGACTATATCATGCTATTTCACAGCTTTCAACTTCTGGGATAGACATACACTACCGTTCAAAAGTTTGGGGTCACCCAAACAATTTTGTGTTTTCCATGAAAAGTCACACTTATTCACCACCATATGTTGTGAAATGAATAAAAAAATAGAGTCAAGACATTGACAAGGTTAGAAATAATGATTTTTATTTGAAATAAGATTGTTTTTACATCAAACTTTGCTTTCATCAAAGAATCCTCCATTTGCAGCAATTACAGCATTGCAGACCTTTGGCATTCTAGCTGTTAATTTGTTGAGGTAATCTGGAGAAATTGCACCCCACGCTTCTAGAAGCAGCTCCCACAATTTGGATTGGTTGGATGGGCACTTCTTGCGTACCATACGGTCAAGCTGCTCCCACAACAGCTCAACGGGGTTCAAATCTGGTGACTGCGCTGGCCACTCCATTACCGATAGAATACCAGCTGCCTGCTTCTTCTCTAAATAGTTCTTGCACAATTTCGAGGTGTGTTTTGGGTCATTGTCCTGTTGTAGGATGAAATTGGCTCCAATCAAGCGCTGTCCACTGGGTATGGCATGGCGTTGCAAAATGGAGTGATAGCCTTCCTTATTCAGAATCCCTTTTACCCTGTACAAATCTCCCACCTTACCAGCACCAAAGCAACCCCAGACCATCACATTACCTCCACCATGCTTAACAGATGGCGTCAGGCATTCTTCCAGCATCTTTTCAGTTGTTCTGCGTCTCACAAACGTTCTTCTTTGTGATCCAAACACCTCAAACTTGGATTCATCCGTCCACAGCACTTTTTTCCAGTCTTCCTCTGTCCAATGTCTGTGTTCTTTTGCCCATCTTAATCTTTTTCTTTTATTGGCCAGTCTCAGATATGGCTTTTTCTTTGCCACTCTGCCCTGAAGCCCAGAATCCCGCAGCCGCCTCTTCACTGTAGATGTTGACACTGGTGTTTTGCGGGTACTATTTAATGAAGATGCCAGTTGGGGACCTGTGAGGCGTCTGTTTCTCAAACTAGAGACTCTAATGTACTTATCTTCTTGCTCAGTTGTGCAACGCGGCCTCCCACTTCTTTTTCTACTCTGGTTAGAGCCTGTTTGTGCTGTCCTCTGAAGGGAGTAGTACACACCGTTGTAGGAAATCTTCAATTTCTTAGCAATTTCTCGCATGGAATAGCCTTCATTTCTAAGAACAAGAATAGACTGTCGAGTTTCAGATGAAAGTTCTCTTTTTTTGGCCATTTTGAGCGTTTAATTGACCCCACAAATGTGATGCTCCAGAAACTCAATCTGCTCAAAGGAAGGTCAGTTTTGTAGCTTCTGTACCGAGCTAAACTGTTTTCAGATGTGTGAACATGATTGCACAAGGGTTTTCTAATCATCAATTAGCCTTCTGAGCCAATGAGCAAACACATTGTACCATTAGAACACTGGAGTGATAGTTGCTGGAAATGGGCCTCTATACACCTATGTAGATATTGCACCAAAAACCAGACATTTGCAGCTAGAATAGTCATTTACCACATTAGCAATGTATAGCGTGTGTTTCTTTAAAGTTAAGACTAGTTTAAAGTTATCTTCATTGAAAAGTACAGTGCTTTTCCTTCAAAAATAAGGACATTTCAATGTGACCCCAAACTTTTGAACGGTAGTGTATATATGATAAAATATTACCGTTGGTGTTATACAGTATTAATTTGTCCTGAAATATAACTTGTATTCTGTAGTTAATATTGGACAACAAAGTGAAACTGACCTGTTTCTCTATAAACCCGTCTTCTGCACCTCTATGCTACGCTCCGCCGCGCTGCACAGCCGGGAGCAGATCACACTCAAACAAACAGTGCTAAGCTTAATCACAAACAGTATTCTCACGAATAATTTGAAAAGCAGAGTACCAAAATGAAACTCTATTATATTAAGGGCTCAGGCGTTTAGTTCATTTGATTTTTTTTTTTTTTACAGAGTCAATAAAGCTTATTTCATTTGCTAAATCTCTAGGCTTTAGACAGAGCCCAAACCAACACAGCTGCATCCACTAAGCAAATATTTCCAGCCCAGTATATAAAAAAAACTGTGGGTGTTGTTTGCACCCGTTTACTGAACATTATGAGATGCTACAGTTCAAGTAATTAACCACACAATGCTGTTATAAGATCACATTAGCAGCTTGATAAATGGCTAACCCACATTGGCATTAGCATGTAGCCACTTCTCTGTCTATCAGGCATCTTTGTTCTTTGATCCAGCAGCTGTTCTTTAGGAATGTAGAATAAAATCCTGTTATCCATGCAGCCAAACATGTGTTTTCACAGAGAAAGTAAAAAATCCAACCAAAAAGTGTTTTAAGTTGCCAAAAACCCAAGCAGCCATTAGCTGTGAGAGGGACGAGGGTGTGTTTGAAATCCTACCAGGGGTAAACCGCTCTGCCTGCAGGGGCGGTGCAGACACCTCGAGCTCTCAACTTTCAACCAGTGATGTCACTAGTTGAACATTCAGTCGATTTCTAGGACAGGGAGGGGCAGCTGCTCAGACAGCGGAATTCAGGAGGATTACTCAGACATGCGTGAATTAAGCTAAAAACCACTCTGGTGGGGGTTTTTATGATAAAATTGCATTACCATATGGTTGAAAACTCCAAAAACATGATTTAGCATGATATATCCCATTTAAAGCCCCTTAATTGCGCTAAAGATGTTTTTGTTGTAAATGTGAATGAAATTACAAAAAAATAAAATATCTGAAGACATTTTGAACTTAGTTCAATAAACCTGTTAGTCAACATTAAGTACAGTGGGGCAAATAAGTTTTTTTCAGCCACCAATTCGTGCGAGTTGCTCCACTTAAAATGATGCGAGGTCATTAATTTTAATGATAGCTACACTTCAACTATGAGAGACAGAATCCAGGAAATCACATTGCATGATTTTTAAAGAATTCATTAGTTTAATGGTATAGAAAATAAGTATTTAGGACCTACAAACAAGCAAGCAGGGAGTCTGGCCCTCCTGACCTGTTCGTTCTTTAAGAAGCAATTCTATCCTCCACCTGTATGAATGGCACCTGTTATAATCTTTTATCTGTGAAAAAAAAAAAACACACACACAAAAAAACAACCTGTCCACACCTTCAAACTGTCAGATTCCAACCTCCACCATGGCCAAGGACACCAGGGACAAGATTGTACACCTGCACCCGACCGGGATGAGCCTATGTACAATAGGCACATAGCTTCATGAGAAGAGATCAACTGTTGGTGCAGATATCAGAAAACAGAATAAAAGCAAGATCACTGACCATCTCTCTCTCGCCTTGGGGTTCCATGCAAGATCTCAGCTCTTGGGGTACACATGATTTGGAGTACGCAGAGAAAACAGCTCAGAAGTTCTCGGGGGAGGGGACGACTGGTCAGTGACTTGAAGATAGCTGGAACCACAGTTATAGAGGTTACTATTAGTAACACTTTGTCATCATGGATTAAAATCCTACAGTGCACGGAAGGTCCCCCTGCTTAAGCCGGCACATGTCCAGGTCTGTCTAAAGTTCGCCAGACACCATCTGGATGATCCAGAGGAGCATTGAACAAATATCATGGGATCAGATGAGACCAAAATTGAACTGTTTGGTATAAATGCCACCAACCCTTTTTGGAGGGGGAGGAATGCTGAGTTGCATCCTAAAAACACCATACCCACTGTGAAGCACAGCGGTGGAAACATTATGCTTTGGGCCTGCTTTTTTCTGCAAAGGGGACAGGACGACTGATCTGTATAAAAGAAAAGATGAATGGGGCTATATAAAGAGAGGTTTTGTACAAAAACCTTTGATCAGTGAGAGCATTGAAGATGCAAGCATGACAAATGATACCAAACAAACCTGCCCATGTAAAAAAGAAGTGGCTACGTAAAAAGCATTTCAAGGTTCTGAAGTGGCCTCGCCAGTTTCCAGACCTCACTCCAATAGGGAATCTCTGGAGGCAGTTGAAAGCCTTTGTTGCTCGGCAGTGACTTCCCCAAAATATTACAGCACAAGAGAAGATTTGCATGGAAGAATGGGCCAAAATACCAGCTAAAGTGTGTGCAAACCTGTTGAAGACCTTGAAGAAAGGAAACGTTTTACCTCTATCATTGCCAACCAAGGTTTTATCTCAAAGTGTTGAAGTTAACTTTTGTTGTTGACCAAGTACTTATTTTCTGCACCATTACACAAATACATTCTTATAAGTGATCTAAGTTTTTTTTTTAACTCTTTAAAAAAATTTTTACAACTCTTAGAGTCTAATTATACCTATCATGAAAATTAAAGACCTCTCATCTTTCGAAGTCTGACAACTTGAACAATCTGTGGCTGCCTAATACTCCGTGGCCCCACTGTAGGTTATATGACCTCACTATTGCTTTTAGAAATCTTTTAACCTATAGTGGGGCAAAAGAGTATTTTTCCCAATTCACCAAGACTCGATCTAGAGAAGCTGAAGAACAGATCAGAAACAAAATTCTCAACATCTATCAGTCTGGTTACACATCTTTTCCAAGGCTTTGGGACTGTTTTAAGCAAACGTTGAAGAGGGAAAAAAAAACTCTGCATGCCTCAAGTGCTTCAGGTAATGGCACAGCTATTTGTTCTTTTGTGAAAGTGAAATCGTAATTTTGAAACAGCTTTTTCTAAATACTTGTTTGATGCCAGTCTGATATTAAAAATTGCTAGATTATAAAAAAACATTCAAATGTGACGGAAAATCAGAAATTGAATAACTCTCCACATTCACTTCACTGTATAAGTAACCAGATATTCCCTTTGCATTATGCAGTAAAAATACACTAGTGCTTATATAGAACTAAAATGCTTTAAAATTAAATAATTCAAGTGTTTGTTTTTTTATTTATAAATTAATGCTTCCCCCCACCACCTTCCCTCCTTTTAGGCTTTTTGTGGACCTTAAGCGCCTTTCTGACCCAGTAGTCAGAGACCACCTGCAGCTAGACTCCCCCAGCCGGCCCGAGCTGAGCATCCAGACGTTCCCTTATGAGTCGGTCTACACAGAACTCCAGGCGATCTGTGCCGCACTCGGACCCAAAGACAAAGTGTGGATCTGTGACAAGGCCAGCTGCGCTCTTACGCAGGTCATCCCGAAGGTGAGAAGGGGCCACCTTTTCTTTGTGTTACTCCGTTTCGCTGTGTGCCTTTTCGCTGGACTGCAGATCTGCTCGGGTGTACCCAAAGGTTTTTTAAAAGCACTAGAGCTTGTAAGTGCCCAGCTGTGCTTTAGCGTCTTGTTGAAACAAGTTAAGTTTGCAAACGCGGAGTAGCTCCACTCATTAAAACAATGCCATTCCCTGCAGTATGATTCGTGTGGAAAGGCGTACAACTAGGGCCTGGGTAGGATTTGATCCCCAGACTCCCGGGTGAGAGTCATGTACGCTAACCACTCAGCCTAAGGGATATCCCGGTGGCTAAGCAGGCAGGGAGCATAATAAATCAGCCATAGTGAAGGGACCCTCATACTTTCAAATACGCAGCATTCCTCTGAAGCTGTTAGCCGCAGGTAAAGTTCACAGTTGCTTGTTGAAAAATGACAGACAAACAATTACCCCTTCTCGGACAGGCCAGCTAGCATAGAGGTCAGATCACCTCTTCTCACAAAATCCTTTTTTTTTTCTATGGTCTGTCATGCAGCCAGAACTATCTCTTCTCCCTCAAGTGTTGTGGATTAAAAAATGCGCCGCTAGCTCTCGGTGGCTAATGAATCTCTGGGTTTAGGTCAGATATTTTGTAAAATGCCGCTTTTCAGATTCTCAGTACTTATCTAATCGCAGGATGCGTTCATGTCCACTTCAGCAAAAGACCTTCCAGCTGGCGGTAGTGTGGATGAATGGATGGATAAAACTTCTTTTTCTCATTTAGGCCCACAGGACGCCGATTCCCTACACTCCTCTCTGCCTCGCTAAGGCCGTAAAAAATGCCACTGAGATCAAAGGCATGAAAATGGCCCATGTAAGAGCTTTTAAGCCTTGAAATATGCAATTCATACAGAAATTGAGCCACTGATCTCTTCATCAATTCAGTTCTGTTGGAAATTAAACCCAGATGTATTTTATTTCTCTCAACAGATAAAGGATGCTGTTGCTCTCTGTGAACTCTTTGCTTGGTTGGAAAAGGAGGTATTTCTTTGGATATATTCTTTAAATAGATTTAACAGAACTTTCACCTTTTAAACATTACTGCAGACATAAAGGCAAGAAACAAGCCTGGAAAAAATAAAATGCATGATTTGATCCTTTGATTGTTTGAAACTCTGAACATTTTTTTCAAGTAGATGCTTTTACACCACTTAAACTTAAAGGTGTGCCAGTGTTGTTTTCAACTCCACTTGTTTTGCTTCGGTGGCTGTTTTGTAGATTCCCAAAGGTAACGTCACTGAGATCTCTGCCTCGGATAAGGCTGAGGAACTGCGCAGGTGATTTTCAGTTTTCCTTTTTCAGTTCATGGGATCAATTGTATCGCCTTAATTCCATAGCAGTCCAGAGAAGAGTGGAATAAAAAAAAATGTCCAAGTCAGAATAGGTCTAATCTAAAGAAAGTATGGAAAATAATTTTCCATGAAAGTTCTGTGAAGTATTGGCAACTATAGAGAATTTGAGTGAAATTTTTATAATAAAAAAAATTGTGGGAAGCCCCCGATTATTATAAAGGTTACGCTTAAAAGATGCTGTGTTAAAGACCTCTGATGAGTGCAGATAAAGCACTCTACTGGATTGTTTTTGTAAGAACACTTTCTGCTGAAGGTCTGAAAATATTTTTTTCTATTCCAATAAGGAAGGTATGTTTTTCTGCTATATATTACTAAACAATAAAATGTATTTCTTCCTAATTCTTTATTATATTTATTTATTTTTTCTAGAAAGGTTCAGTTTGTTAACAGTTGGAGATTTTAAAACACCCTGTGCCGAATTTGCTGAATCAAGTTTTTTTTTTCCTGTTTCTCTTGTTTTTAGTCAGCAGAAAGACTTTGTTGGCCTCAGCTTCCCCACCATCTCCAGCGTGGGTCCAAATGGAGCCATCATTCATTACAGGTCAGCGAGAAAATAACGAACACACAAGCAAAAAACTAAATTTGTGGAATTTTGATCTTTGAAATCACTGACCTACATTTTCTTCTTGCAGACCACTTCCTGAAACCAACAGAACACTGACTGTGAATGAAGTTTATCTGATTGACTCTGGAGCTCAGTACATGTAAATGTGTTATATCCCAATTAATGTTCCCTACCAAGTCCTTTTATGGTATCTACTGATTTGTGTGTGTTATGGCATATGTCTGAATTTATGTTATGTGTCTGGCAGCGATGGAACCACAGACGTCACCCGCACCATGCATTTTGGGACACCATCGGCCTTTGAGAAGGTAAATCTGTGAAGAAGATTTTAATATATTGGTTTTACTGACTGAACCTTGTATATCAAGTGTGGCTAACTTTGTATTTATTCTGCCGCAGGAATGCTTTACTTATGTGCTGAAGGGACATATAGCTGTCAGCGCTGCCATTTTTCCCAATGGAACTAAAGGTGACCAGCACTTCTCTATGACAGAATTTTCCTTTAAGTAAATTTATCGGTGTCTAGCAATTAGTTTATGCATCATACATGCGTAAATATAACTCTTGTGAATGAAATATTGTGCTTTGAAATCTCTAATCCTTTTTATGTCTGATATTTAACATTTTTAACAACCATTTTGTGGACTATAAGCCACTATTTTTTTCCGATGCTTTGAATACTGCAGTTTTTAATAAAGTGTGCACTGCCATCTTGGAATTATGTGACCAGAGACCTCTTTTTGATTGGCCACTTGAATATTTGGGGTCAGCAGACAGGTCACGTAGAGCGCCTCGCGAGTCGAAAAATATAAAATCTGTTTGATTTTCTCCTCAGCGCCTCATGAGACAGAAAACTCACCAAAGATTAGGGGCACGCAGCGAGCTATCAGCTGTCTGAGTGGGCTTGTGTTCCGCAGGCTGTAGAAGACCGGAAAAGAAAGAGAGAGAACAGGAAGCTTGTGTGAACAAAGAAAACAAACATGGAACAGATAGACATTACAAGAGCGAGACAGTTTGCAAAAAACAAGTTTTCATACACAAACCCTCATTATGGGAAAAAACAAAGACATAAATATGATACCGCTTTTAAGTTAAAGGCAGCCTATCTGGCTTTGAAAGAAGGAAATAGCGGCTCTGCGACCTCATGTACCCTTAGCAGCTCGAAATCTATGGTGAGACGTTCCTTACACCAGTTCGAAGAACTGTCTCGATGCAATAAGAGAAAAAAAGCCTTCAGAGGTAATTAAGCAGATTGCCTGAACTCTAAGACTTTCTTGAAGATTGACTGAACACACAGAGAGGACAGGCTGAGGTGATTCCACAGTGTTGAAATGTTAATAAAATTGAAGTTTCCCAAGCACCAATCACTTTCCCGCACCAACCCTTACATATGGTAATTAAACGTAAAAACACCTCCGGCTTTTAATCGGTGCGACTTGTATTTGTACACATTTGGGGGGTTTTTCCCCTAAAATGAACTGTTGCGACTTATAATGAGGTGCGCTTTATAGTCCCGAAATTACGGTACAAATCATGGTTAAACTATTTCAGCCTCTTTACTTTACTAGACCGGTGAACTTTCAACATGAGTTTTTTTTCTGTTATAAAAGTAAAACGTAAATGCTGTGAAGCTCTTTACCTTGCTAGTTTGCGACATGACAAGCTGTTTCAAAGTGGCTGTTGCTGTAAGAAGGTTGCACAGGGCGAGGCCCTCGTTCTATACCCCTGTCCCCACATGCCTGATGAACGTTGTTCCGAATAAAATTACTTATTATACATTAACCTCTTTAGCTACTTCTCCTCTCACTCAAAATGTTAACATATGATGGAGCCGAGGTATAATTCTGGAGATATTTTTGTTTGGCAAAACGTGCAATATATCCTGTGGCTTCTACATTTTTGAGCCAACTTTGAACATTTAGGTAGACGTCTATCAGACATTGCAGACTTTGACTAAAGATTTAGACTATATTGCCATATCGGATATTAGTTTAAACACCGATTTCAAATATCCCTGGATAAGAAAAAAAAAACCTATTGGTCTGTTCAATACCTGGCTTGTGTGTTTGTAAAATTATACAATTTATCAAACACCAACTTCGATGTCATTTGCCTGCTGTGGCTAATAAGGTGTAAAAAACCAAGAGGAGCTGCTCCCAATTCATTAGATGTGCAAGTTAAGCTAAATAGAACTTTTTTAGCTCTATTGTGGAGAGCCATTTAGCTTATATCAAACTCACTACCGATTGTTCACACAAAGGCAATTATTTTAAATAACGACACACAAGTTTGTAGAAAAAATTTAGAAATGATATAAGCCTGTGAATATTCTCATTAATCCAGGTCATGGTTATCTCAAGGAAATTTCAATCGAATGCAACTGGACTTGGTATTTTGTCTTGGAAGACGTTTCACCTCTTATCCAAGAGGAGATGAATGATGAAGCCTCTTGGATAAGAGGTGAAACGTCTTCCAAGACAAATTACCAAGTCCAGTTGCATTCAATTGAAATTTCCTTGAGATAGAAATGATATGCTTTAATTTTAGTCTGCATCCTCTTTCTCCTTGACTCACTGCTTCCCTTTTTTCCAGGCCACCTCCTGGACTCCTTCGCCCGTGCTGCCCTGTGGGAATCAGGACTGGACTACCTTCATGGAACAGGTCATGGTGTGGGCTGCTTTCTCAACGTCCACGAGGGGCCATGTGGCATCAGCTACAAAACCTTTGCCGACGAACCTCTGGAGGCTGGCATGATCGTCAGCGATGGTACAACACGGGACGGGGGGGAATTAACTCAGGTTTCAGTCGTTACAGCAAGTTAACTTAAATTATTCTCTTCAATTAAGTTTGTTTAATTCACAACACATGTTATCTCAAAGCGCTTTACTAGTCCTTTTAACTCAATCATACATACATTCCAATCAGTTTCAAAGTTTTCTGAGCAAGCATGTGGCGACAGTGAAGAGAAAAAACTCGCCTTTAACATTAAAAAACCTCCAGCAGATCCTGGCTCAGTACGAGCGGTCATCTGCCATGATGGCCACATGTCATCGTAATAATTGTAATATTATCATCTCTTTTGTAACCTACATTTTAATTCCTGGGCTTGAATTGCTAAGCTTTGTGTGATTACATTTAGTGTCCCAAAGCAGTCTTGGAAAATAGCTGAAAAAGTATAAAAATAAATGTAAAACTTATTTTCTATTTCTAGATAATTACAGTAAAAATGGAAACTGAATATCTAGGATAAAAAGAAAAAAATCAGATCTCGATCTTTGATTTGTACTTTTAAGAAAGATGCATTATTTTAAAAGTAACGCTTCATAACTGGAGTTTAACATTTCAGCCATCAGTTTTTTTATTTTTTATTTGGAGTTTCTCGATGAGAAAGCACACAAAAATCTTGACTTGTTTAAAGGCAGCTTCACACTTCATTTTATCAATCTTTAAAAGGTTCCTAAGCTGAGCGACCTTGGTAATAGTTGTTATATGAGACTTGTTTCTATGTTCTCGTTTTTCCAGAGCCTGGATACTATGAAGACGGATCATTTGGCATCCGTATCGAAAATGTGGTCCTTGTTGTTCCTGCTAAACCCAGAGTAAAACCACATATACAAATAAATAATATCTGTACAAAAAAGCCATAAAACTCATTTACATTCATCATGTGGAATAATTTCTATCTTTTTTTTTATCTTTCTTCCATCTCTGTTTAAAGTACAACTATAGAAACAGGGGGAGTTTGACGTTTGAGCCTCTGACTCTGGTCCCCATCCAGGTGAAAATGATGAACACAGAGCTGCTCACCCAGAAGGAGGTGAGAGACATCCAGTTGGTCATACAGTTCACTTGAGAAGATTACTTAAACTCATCATGTGCAAAAATGTTGTATTAAATTTGGGCTTTTAATTATTTATTTTAGCCACTCTTTATTAAATTGGAATGATAAAAGAGCAGACTGCTTTAAATAATTTTGAAAACAAGAACTTTATTCATTGTGGATTTTCCATGATCCTTCTTTTTGACAACTTTTCTTGGCAGAATTCAAGAGAGTTTGTTGCAACTGGCTGGTTTGTCATGCACTTTACTTTAGAGCCATGATTCTCAAACTGTGGTACGTGTACCACCAGTGGTACTCAAGATCTCCCTAGTGGTACTTGTAGGAAAATTCTAAATATTTTTTGGAAATAAAATAAATTCCAAAATGTATAATTCACTCAAATATTACCAATAAACAATCCTTCTTAGGAGTAAAAAAGCCTCCTTTGTTAATTTGCCTATAGTTAAAAGGTTAAGCCTTCTCTATGTTTAGGTTGCTCATACTGGTGGTACTTGGAGAGCTCAACATTTTCTCAGGTGGTACCCACTGTAAAAAGTTTTAGAGCATAGCCCATCTATTTTTAGTGATGCTGAGGTCGGGTCCTTCCAGAAGCCACCTTTATGCTTTACAAGATCAGCTATGATTTTTCAACATTTTTACCATTCCCTTAATGGTAAATTAAGACCAAATCTGAGATTTTTTTAAACTTTAGAACGATGCATCTTGCCATCTAGCAACTGCCAATCATGGTGGTAGCCTTATGCTTCGTATCCAGTGACCGTGGAATTAAGTAGCTAGAGGATAAAGATGATCTACAAATTCTTAATCTTCAGGTCTAATAAATAAATTTGGACACAAACTGGTGTTCCATGGGAGGATCATAAACACACAATAGAATTTTTTGTTGATGGCTAAAACAATAGATATCAAAACGACTTGCATTAGGGTTATGGAACGGCACTGGGCCCCACCATTGCTGCTGACCTGTCCAGGTCACGAGTATTTTTTTCCTAGGGAAGTATTGGCAGTTCCCGCCTTCCTCGCCTCTGATTGGATAGAACTTCTCTCAGATGATTGGCCATTTCTTTTACGGGATTAGTACTGCCTTTTTTCTCGTCTCTGATTGGCTAGACGGTATCTCCAGCGACTTTGTGTGGAAGCGGTCATTTTTTAATTATTAGTCATTCCACCGACAGAACAAAAACAAGTCTATATAGAACTCATATTTAGATGTTTAATGCTCCAGTTGATGATGTGAAATTCCGATTGATAATGTGTTCTGGCTCTTTGTCCATTATTTTGACTTGCTGTCTCACTGGTCACGAGTTCAAATCCAGGCTGGGTGTTTAATATTATCACTTTTTCCATGCAATCAAAACTATTTTGGAGAGTTTTATTATGAAAATGTAAACTAATGAAAATCTCAACACACTTATTGGATTGTTAAATATACTTGGTTTGTTTCTGTTCGCTAATATTAAAGAGAAATGCTAAACAGACGTACTTTAATTTGATGCAAGATGTATGAAATATAACTGTACTATTTTACCCAGCTTTGTGCGGGTCAGTTCCTAGCAGCAGGATAATTAACACAAATCGACTCAGAGCCCATTAAGGCTTCCTGAGGCAATAACAGATCTTCCCTAACTTGCATCCTGCTTGTAGTTGAGAAAAGGTGGGACTAGTCCTTAAAAGAAATAGCCAATCATGCGAGAGAAGTACTAACCAATCAGAGGCGAGGAAGGCGGGAACTGCTGTTACTTCCCTAGGAAACAAATACTTTCGTCCAGGGGCCGTATTCACAAAGACTCTTATCTTACCGCTAGGTGTTACTCCTAACTCGCGCTAAAAGGTCTTATGTAGGAGTTCTCGTCTAAAACCTATTCCAAACCCACTAAGAGCTACTTTTACGTAGGACAAATCCCTAAAAGTAAGCTAAGAGTGACGTCCTGTTGCTATAGAAAACGTGATTTCCTATTCACGAGTAAATTGTCGGACAGCAATGTGATTGATTGGTGAAGTACATGTGTGAAACCAGGAAATGGAAAACTTCAATGTCGATAAAAGCGTAATTATGAACAGCGCAAATAGCAGAAATAATGCATGATGACATCTTTGTGTCGGCCACGAGACTGACACTTCATACAACTTACACACAATAGCCTACTTACAGAGAGGGTGAAGTTTAAAAACAAAAAAAAGTGAAATGCATCATATTACCCTGCCTAACGCCTGCTGATTGCTGGGATAAGCTCCAGCCCCCCCTCCACGCGACCTTGAATTGGATGAAAGCGGTAAAGATAATGGATGGATGGATGCATCAACTTAAGGGAGTGATTGCAAGTAGGCTGTAAACAATTAGGCTGTCTAATGAGCACATCAACCACATCTTAAATAGATTATGAGGTGCTTTTCACGTTAGTGAAAAGCACCTCATAAGCTGAAAATAAGTGGCGAGAAAAGGACAAGGAAACCTAACTGGTCGCAAGACCAATTATTACTACTGGCACAGTTGATACTGGAGAGGAGGACGGTCCTCAAAGGGCGATTCGGAGCCGGGATTAAGAATAAGAAGAAAAGGGAGGCATGGGTGGAAATTAGCAGAAACATAAATGAATCTTATCCAGCGGTTTCTTGAACGGCAGAAGACTGTGAGAAGAGATGGTATTCTCTACAGTCCCAGTGGCTCGAGATCGCTTTATAAAAAGGATGCTGCTGCAACAGGTAGGCAATGTCCTTCATATCGGCATCCCTACATATGTTGAATAAATTGGAAGATGGGCACGTTTTCTTCTTTGTGCACCCCCGGCATACCTGCAATCGTCATGAAATTGGCTTTAAATCGATGCACTTGCTGGATGTCTAATGGGAAATGGATGAATTGTTGGATAATGTGTGGTCGACAGAGCGCTTCAAGAGTTTGGTGGATTGATCGGCTGATAGATGGTTGTGATATTCCCAAGTCGTCCGCGTTGCAAAGTTGCATTTTCCCTGTGGCTAAATATATTAGTTTTAAATTTAAGAGTGACACGTCCACATTTTTTAGGAGTTACTCCTAAATTCGGCAGTTAGGACCTTCTTTTAGCCCTAAGATTCTTTGTGAATACGGCCCCTGGCAAGGAATTTTTTGGTTAAGTTAGGAGCTCTCTGAGAGGATTCTCAGAATCTTTAGGGATACGGGCCCAGGACTGTCATCGGAAAGGCACAGCACAGTGATAAGGGGAAATAAATTCAGCCAGAAGCTGCTCTCTGCCTTCTGCCGATCCTCATTAGAGAGCACCCTGACTTCGGTGTGGTTCTCCAACTGCGTTGAGGCAGAAGAGGCTGCAGAGAGTGGTCAATACTGCACAGCAGATCAAGGGTTGCCCCCTTCCCACTCTGAAAGACATATACACCTCTCACACCTCAGCAGAGCATATTCCATCATCAGAGACAACACTCATCCTGCCCAACAACTGTTTGACTTGCTGCTCTCTGCCCCCCCCCCCAACAGAAAAAACTGATGCAATGAGCAGCTCTTTCAGTGGCAGGCAGCTGCATCCGCAATGATTTAATAGTTTTAAACTCTCGTTTTAAGGGGAAGTATATCAAGTATTTGAAATACAGTACCAGGATTCAGCAAAGTAACAGAATACGTTAGAAAATACATTTTAAAGCAGGTATTCAGTATTCTGTAACTAAATACATTTACAAAGTATTCTCCCCAACACTGGTCATCTCCATGATGTTGTGCTTTAACTGTTTTCTATTATGCTAAGAAATGTGCTCTTGTCAGTGTCCTCATGACTTCTCCACCCTCATGTTCCTGCAGAAGGACTGGGTGAACCAGTACCACCAGAGGTGCAGAGAGGTGGTTGGTGCCGAGCTGGAGCGTCAGGGCAGGATGGAGGCTCTGCAGTGGCTCATCAGGGAGACGCAGCCCGTCATTTAAGGACTGACATCTTTTCCCTTTCGGTCACCCAGTGATTGCTCTGCAAAGATAATCGTTTGAACTTTTTCTCATGTTTGTCTGTGACCCACACTTTGCTTCTTTTTTAAATGACACCATCAATTTTATTAAAACTTGTTGATAGCCAAACTCTTTGAATTCTTTTGACTATTTTATGTCTCAAAAATGTGACTGTGATGTTTTTTTAATGTGTTGTTGATCCTTTTCATAAAGGTACAGTGTATAAAATTAATAGAAATCTGTGCCCTCAAATGAAAAAAAAAACACATATTTTTAATTAGGGCTGAGTATCGCTTCAAATGTCTAGAATCAATTATTTTCCGATTCTGAAGAGTTAGAATCGATTATCACAATCCAGTCCAATCTGTTCCAATTCGACAATGAAATGGGTCAGTGCTATTAAATACGTTCTTTTGAACTGTTACCTTAATTATATTCCTATAATTCAATGATGCAAAACTGAAGGGGGTTACAGTTGGGGGAAACCTTATTAACCATTTCAGGCCTGAGGCTTAAAATGCCCGTCTGGACTTTGCACTAAGTTGTACAAAGGGCAATCAATGTTAAATGATTACATTGAGTGGGAATTTTTATAAGAATCTTTTTTTTTTCAACACAGCACAATTTCAAAATTCCCACAGATTTAATTTGTGGAGCATTTTTTTAATCAAGAGTTCTCTTCAGGTATTAAAAACCCCCTGATATTTCTTCAAAAACATGGGGGGAAAAACAGCTTGCTAAATGAACAGTGTTTGGTAGAGAATGAGGTTCATAGATGGCCATATAAATTAGATATTCTTTCCTTTTCCGTTTAAACAAACCAAATGTGCTGGTAGACAGCTGCACTGACTGGACTTAAATCACTGTGGACCAACACTGACA
Organism: Apricaphanius iberus; assembly: GCA_028564705.1. NCBI lineage: Eukaryota > Metazoa > Chordata > Actinopteri > Cyprinodontiformes > Aphaniidae > Apricaphanius > Apricaphanius iberus. The sequence continues at coordinate 720,686 of JAPXFQ010000284.1, forward strand.
GATGATATGGCTCCCCTAAACATTAGTGATTGTGGAAACTTCACTCTGGACCTTAATGATCTTGGATTCTTTGCCTGTTGACACTTCTCCACCTGACCTCAGTTTTCAAATAAAGTGCAACATTTTCCTTCATATAAAACGACTTCGGAACACTTAGTCCTGCTCAGACATTTCTGACAGGACCTTCAGTAGTGACCTTATGAAATGCAAAAGGAATGCGGCAGATATAGCTTATGTCCTGGAGATGTCTTATGTGTGGCAGCTCCTGAACTTGTGACTCTGGCTACATTTATGTCCTTTGAAACTTCCTCAGAACTCTATAAAACCTTATCCCGGATTTATTTTTAATTTTTATACATACTTTCTCTAAGACAATTTTTCCATTTTATGTAAGTTTTATGGAAATTAAAAATGTCTAGGTCTAATACAATTTTCTTCCATTTAACTTTCTGGTAATGCAGCGCGTTATGAAACAGCAGCTTCTTTAGGAAATGGCCATTTGTGGACTACTCTTGTGGCAAGTGTCAGTGAATGTCTCCCGGCTAACTAACCAGTCAGAAGACTTACCTATGGGTTTTTTTACAACACGACACATATGTAAGATGTAATCATCTAAATGAACAGATCTAAACATTTGAAGTATATCCCTGTGTTTAATTTTATTTTTAAGGGAATTCACTAAAATAAGATAAACTTTTTGATGATATGCTGATTCATTGAGCTGCATCTGTGAGATGGTCATGGGGGATGAAACCAGGCAAGGCATGAAAGCTGGTGAAGGGTCACAGTCATGTGATTCCATGTTGTGATATAAATAACTCCAGATTGTGTGTCTTGTGTTAAAATCATTGACAGCACCAATGGTGTTGTTGCTGAGTTGACATATTAAGACAATTGACCTCTGACTTAGGTTTATTGTACCACAAATTCCATCAATTTTAATGTTTTTTTCCACAAATGGGACAAAATAAAAGCAAGTGAACATATTTGTTCTAGTTGAGCTGTGCTGGCATGAAGTCACCTAAATGTCACTTTTGGAAAGAGTTAAACAATCACAACAGCAGAAAACTTCCAGGTTTCTAGTCTTAGATTGTGAATGTGTTTATGGTGCATTAAAGTCTGTTTTAGTTAATGCTCATGTTCTGCAGCCATGGAAAATCCATTATTACAGCTATAATCACTACAACTATGAGTTCAAACTGTCCAAACAATTGGCAGCTAGCCATTTTGAATTGTCCTTAGGTGTGAGTGTGCACCTTGCTGTTTTTATCTTTATCTAGAGATTTCCATAATTATTCATACCTCTGTCATATTTAGGCTTAAACAAACCATTATACCTTATCATTTCACCAGCATGTTTGGGTTCTCTGACTGGAAGTTATATTAACCATTTAAAGTGACCCAGCCGAAGTCCTGCCTTCAATATGTAGAGCCAAAAATACCAGTTAAGACGAGCTAAAGACCTATCAGCAACCGTAAGAAGCATTTGGTCTCTGTAATATCAATAAGGTGGGGATTCATGATTTTCTAGAAGCCTGAAAAAGAATAAAACTCCTTGGATTTCATTTTTTTTTTGACTCAAGATACCTAGAAGTTGGTTTCAAGACTACAATGTTGAAAATACATCAAACAAGTTTCAAATTTGAGATTTTGAATATCAGTTTGTCAATAAATAAATAATAACCTGTTTTAAGAGTTATATTTGTTTCCGTACTTTACAACGTCTTACAGCTACTGCAGTTTAACACTTCGTTATGGTTGAATGCTTTACAAAACATTAATGGTGTGATTTCACAGAATATCATTGTTTGCCAGGAAAGTTTTCTCTGTACTAACCAGACTTGGGTCGATGTCACAGAAAGCGCAGGTTGAGAGCTCCCTCCCCTCCCCCACCTGTTTTTAACCATTGTGAGACAGCTGGCGGAAAAAAAAAAGCTACTAATTTTTTATTGTATCTTTTGTTTATAGAGTATATATTTGCTTAAGCCTATATATGAAATATCAGAAAACAACAGATAAACTTTAATTATAGAATAGTGTTATACATTTATTGATAGATCTATAATATTATTTTAGCAGCTGTTGGCATAATATTTTTTTCTGTTTTGAATAAAATAAATTAGATCATGTTATTTGATCATGACCGTGATGCTTTTATCATAAAATTAAAGTTTCCTCCTATGCCTATGACAACTTAATTTCACCTCATAAATAGAACATATGAATAGGCTACAAGCTTCTCATAGTGGCAGATGTCAAACTAAAGACAAGCCTAGATTAACTTCAGTTTTCTTCTAATTGTTTTAAAGCTGCATGTAAAATATGGGAGGCTCCAGAGTGAATCCACTGGTGGGATTGCTGGCATAGTCTTGTAACGACGGCGGCATTGTAAGCACAGTCTGCTCCTGTGGCCTGCTGCTGCTGGTGGCTTTTTTGTGTTCTTCCTCCTCTTCCTCATTTAATCCCACAGGCAGAGGGTTACTGTAGATGTAGTAGACACTGGAGTTATCCCTTGTAGCCTCGGGTCGTCTGAAGAATGCGAGAGGGTTGATGAAACTGGTTGACCGCTTCACAGCTTTGACCGATACAGGATTTTCCGACTGGCCACGAGTCACTGCGCTCTCATAAACATGGGCTCTCTTTGACTGCCTGGAGAAAATCATATTTAGATTTATAAATCACTGCCCTTTATGTTCATATAAACTCACAATGGTATTAAAAAGCATTTGCCCACTTTATTTTTTTTCTTATTTTTTATTAACATTCAGATCATTCAGATGATACAATTTTAATAACATAAAAAGATAATCTAAGTAAATAAAAAAACAAAAAAATCAGTTTTTAAAAGATGATCATATTTATTAGATGGGGAAACCTATTCAAATCAACTTGATCCTTCTGTGAAAAAATACAGTGCATCCGGAAAGTATTCACAGCCCTTCATTTTTCCACATTTTTTAATGTTACAGCCTTATACCAAAATTGATTAAATTCATTTTTTTCCTTAAAATTCAACACACAACACCCCATAATGATACTTTAAAAAGAAATGTGTAGGTTGTTGCAAATTAAAAAAAACCCTGAGAAATCACATGTGCATAAGTATTCACAGCCTTTGCTCAGTACTTTTTTGATGCATCTTTGGAAGCAATTACAGCCTAAAGTCGTTTTGAATATGATGCCACAAGCTTGGTACACCTCTCTTTGGGTAGTTTTGCCAATTCCTCTTTGCAGTACCTCTCGAGGTCCATCAGGTTGGATGGAAAGCGTTGGTACACAGCCATTTTCAGATCTCTCCAGAGATTTTCAATTGGGTTTAGGTCTGGGCTCTGGCTGGGCCGCTCAAGGACATTCACCGAGTTCTTCTGTAGCCACGCCTTCGATATTTTGGCTGTGTGCTTAGGTTCATTTTCCTGCTGAAAGGTGAACCATCGCCCCAGTCTGAGGTCAAGAGCGCTTTGGAGCAGGTTTTCATCCAGGATGTCTCTGTACATTGCTGCATTCATCTTTCCCTCTATCCTGACTAGCCTACCAGTTCCTGCCGCTGAAAAACATCCCCACAGCATGATGCTGCCACCACCATGCTTCACTGTAGGGATTGTATTGGCCTGGTGATGAGCGGTGCCTGATTTTCTCCAAACGTAACGCCTGGCATTCCAGTTTTGTATCATCAGACCAGAGGATTTTGTTTCTCATTGTCTGAGAGTCCCTGAGGTGCCTTTTAGCAAACTCCAGACGGGCTGCCATTTGCCTTTTACTAAGGAGTGGCTTCCGTCTGGCCACTATACCATACAGGCCTGATTGGTGGATTTCTGCAGAGATGGTTGTCCTTCTGGAAGGTTCTCTCTCCACAGAGGAATGCTGGAGCTCTGACAAAGTGACCATCGGGTTATTGGTCACCTCCCTGACCAAGGCCCTTCTCCCCCGTTCACTCAGCTTAGAAGGCTGGCCAGGTCTAGGAAGAGTCTTGGTGGTTCCAAACTTCTTCCACTTGCGGATGATGGAGGCCACTATGCTCATTGGAACCTTCAAAGCAGCAGAAAGCAGACCTCTTTGGTTTTGATTTTAACCCATGTGTCATCTACGCATCTGAACCAGTGGCTAGGTGTTATTCCTTCAAAGGAGTTCAAAGCCCTGCACTCTACCTCCTCCATGTATAAATTTGCCACAATTGGAGAAACTGGTGAGCCCATGGCACAGCCGTGTTTCTGTCTATAAAACTTGCCATTGAACTGGAAATATGTGGTGTTTAGGCACAATTCCAGAATTTGGCAAATGTGTTCTGGTCTGAGTTTTGTTCTGTTTTGCAGGGAGTTGTCCTGTGTAAGTTGTTCTCTTACTATGGCCAAGCCCTCCATGGTAGGAATACAGGTGAACAGTGAAGTCACGTTATAGAAAACCATTGTCTCATCTGGATCCATTTTTAGGTTCCTGACTTTGTTCACAAAGTCTATGGAGTTTTAGATGTGGTATGGGGTGTTGCCCAGCAGAGGTGCCAGGATATTGGCTATGTTTTTGGCTATATTGTAAGTGACAGAGTTTATGCTGCTGACAATGGGCCTGAGCGGGGCCCTTTCTTCATGGATCTTGGGGAGTCCATATAGGCAAGGAATTGAGTCCTGGGGGTAAAGTTGGTAGTATTGTGTTTTGTCAATCATGCCTTCTTTTTGTAGTTGTTGTAAACATTCCATCACCTTCTTTTTGTACCCACTCGTGGGGTCTCGTTTCAGAGTTTAATACGTGTTAGAGTCATTCAGTAGTGCATAGATCTTGGTTTGTTAATCAGTTGTATTGAGCACAACTGTGCATCTACCTTTGTCTGCTGGAAGGATTGTGATGTTGTGCTCCTTGCTTAGTGCTGATACTGCTTTCCTCTCGTCAACGGTGACGTTAGAGGGGGAGACCTTAGCCTCAGACAAAGCTGCCGACACTTTTAACCAAAGTTTTTCTGCCTCGGTTCCAGTTAAGTAGTTTTTCTTTATAGATTTATTTAGATTTAAAAATTCTGTAGCTGTAATCCAGTCCACTATGGGTAACTCTTTTGGTGTCATGGCAAAGTTCAAACCCTTGGCTAGGACCTCTTTCCTAGTACATCCCAAGGACAAAACACCACACACTCACAAAAGCAACCTGGTGTATGCAATCCAATGCAATGAAGAATGCAAGACCTCTACATTGGTGAAACCAAACAACCACTGTACAAACGCATGGCCCAACACAGGAGAGCTAACTCCTCAGGCATGGACTCTGCTGTTCATTTACATCTCAAGGATAAAGCCCAGTCCTTTGAGGAAAGCAAAGTCCAGATATTAGACAGAGAGGACAGATGGTTTGAAAGAAGAGTAAAAGAAGCCATCTATGTAAAAGTAGAGAAACCATCTCTCAACAGAGGAGGAGGGCTGAGACATCACCTATCTCCAATTTACAATGCTGCCCTTTCATCCCTCCCCAGGAGACTCAACAACTTAGCCACTAATAAGAAAAACAACTGTGGCTCCAGCGACTGTCGTTATAACACAACAGGTCACAAATGAAGCCGAAACCTAACCTCCACCAATAGGCGACATGCGAACGACCGTCGTTAAGACTTGGAGCACAAAGGATCAAATTACATAATCAGTCTTGTAAAAGCCCTCCAAGAGGTTAAATAGCTGAGTCTCCACACCAGTTAGTTTGACCAGTCCCAGCCTGGTCAGCGGCGAGCATGAACTGATGAAGCCTCTTGGATAAGAGGTGAAACGTCTTCCAAGACAAAATACCAAGTCTAGTTGCGTTCGATTGAAATTTCCTTGGGATAACCATGACCTGGATAAATGAGAATATTCACAGGCTTATGTAGGAAGATGTGTGTCCTGTTTCATCTGGCAGAAAAACTCGTGGCGGTAGGATGAGGGATTGCTTCTATGTTTCGTGACCTGCATGGGTTGCTGTAATTGATGGTACAAGGAATTCTTCTCTTGCCCAGAAAATCAAAAGGATTAATATTTATTAATACGTTTTTAACCTTATAGTTAACCATGTGCAAGTTATGCAGCGGTAAAATGATCACAAACACACCAATTAATCAGCATCTAAATCCTAAAGAGAACCAAAGTATAGGTTTTCGAGTTGCCTAATCAAAGTCTGCACTTTAATCTGATTCAGATTCTGTGGCATGACCTTAAGTAGGTCATTTATGACCAAAAGCCTTCCAGTTTGGCAGAATTAAAACAAATATTATGAAAAAGAGCAGACCAAAATTCCTCCACAGCAATGTAAAACACTTATTTGCCCGCAATTAGCACCAAGGGTTGCACGACACAAGAGGAAATTGATTTTCCAGGTTAGTTTGGATTGCTATTTCTCCTTATGGAAATAATGAAATCATTCTTTGATTATCATTATCTGTCTGCTCATTATCTTTGTCTGAAACAAAGTTTGTTGGATTATCTGACACATTGAGTCAGCCAAAAAAGCCAAAAAGAGAAGAAATCTGTAAGGGGGGGACAACTACTTTTTTCACACCCCTGTATATAAATTAGTATTTTCAGATTTTTTAAGATTCTCTCCATATTGTAAAATTCACTTAAACATGAATAAAACACTATTGCAGAAGTTAGTGGACTTGTCCATGTTTAATAAAATGAGATTGGGATATGGGTCAGGATTTTCTTTTATGATGCTCAAATATGTCATAAATAAATTCGTTAAATCTCTTCCTGTTTGTAAAAGCTCATATTAACAATCAAACCTGGAAACTCAAAGAACTTCCTGGGTGCTGAGAAACAGATTAATATTGTTGTATCGACTGTTTAAAAGGGTTAATAGGAGCTGGAGCTACAGCACCGTCAGTGCATCCTTCTAACGAGGATCATTTGCAGTTTAACATTTTAAAAGGTGTTAAAGAGATTTCGTGCTGACCTGCTGCGGCTGTAGCAGATGCTGATGCAGTACAGGCCGGCAACAGTGAGGATGAGCAAGGCCAGGACAGTGAGGATAATATTAAACACTCTGACCTCTGGGTAGTGCAGAACACAGAAAAATAAAACACCTTCAAGATTTCACAATAACTGTTGTGTTTAAATTAAACTACGTATCATTTTTTACAAGCGTTACCTACCAAACATGGACACGTTGGACTCCCCATCCTGCAGTTCGAAAACTGCTGTCCTGTTCAGACGGAGGCTCTCTGCCATCAGGGCTCGGTCCTGCTGGGCTCCACTCATTTTGCTTCCACTGGCATCTAAAACTGGGAATTAACACTCTTCCGAGCCTCTTCTCCCCAGTTTCAAGAGAGCTCCCCAACCATGTGACTCAAACAGTTTGACCGCTGCCATGGTGACACCCTCCATCTTTTGTCAGTTCTAGTTGGACACCCTCTTTCCTGCCTGTCTGCTACCCTGGCCTGTTTACTCCTCATTATTCTGTGCAACTTTCTGGGGGTACGCAGAGGGGAGGGACATGCTATGCTTGTTATACTGTAATAGGAATTGAATGGTGACCCAGAATGCAGTTGGTTTTCATGGTTTCATCCACCAAAACAAAACAGCATGCCATAGAAAGACATGCTGTGCAGAAAAAAAAGCATGAATGGGCACTATATGCATTGTAAAAAAGTTTGAACTGCTTATGCATTCAGATTTCCCAAGTACGTATGTAGGTATTTTATGAAAATTAAAGAGAGCAAAGCATCTTAGTTTTCAAATATTTTTTTTATTTGCAGAACAACGAATTTATTTATCTCAGATATGAAGCAATATTTACTGATTCTACATTTTTTTTCTATTTTTTTTCAACACAGCAGTCATATGTAGTTTGTGATTTTGTTGCCAGAGTATTTAAACTTGTGGTGGGTGATCTAAATTTCCCACTTTTTCTCTTACTGATGTTTAACCTGCTCTTGTGTGTTTTGTGGACAGCAGCTCGGTGAACTAATTATCAGGAACTTAGGAGCAGTGGCTCCAAAAAAGCTCCCTGAACCAATTAGGCAAAAAGTAAACAAACAAACAATTTCTGCTTCAAATTACACCACAACAAAATATTATATAATATATTAAAGTTTATAATCAAAAGCTTTTATAGTCCAGTTTTAGAAAGAGGAACACCCACAGAAGGTGAACCGGGCCAGAGTAGTAGGTATGTTTTTAGGAAAACATCTCAAGTCACTTTAGACAGGACAGCATATAGACATAAAGAAAGAAAACCGGAGCTATCCAAGAAAAGAAAAAAACTGCTCAAGAAAAGACAAGTTATCAAAATAATGGTTTAAAGAAAGTAGAAACTCCATCAATTCTAACATCTTAACATATGAATGATCTGGTCAACACAGGTTCTAATTTTATTAAAATTTAACCTCAAGTGCAAGAACAAATTCACAACTCCATCCAGTCATTCATTTACTGAATGGATTACTGAAAAAACAAAACAAAAAACAATGAGCCAAGATTGTTTGAGAAAAAAAAACAACAAAGAACTATACATCAGTTTCCTAGAAATTACGGGGTTGTGTAACAGTTTAAGATGTACCTTGTTACCTCACTGCGTTACTGTGCTATTCATTTTATTTTGTAAATGCAACATTTTTTAGACGTTTTATCCTGAAAGTTATTTCACAAACGTTTTATTGTCTTCTGCAGGTATTTATCTCTTCTATCTCTGGGTGGCGCTCTTGTATCCAAAGTGGATTTTAAAACACAGGTTCGGATTTTGCAAACTCTTCAAAAAAAAAAACTGTTTTGCATCACAATTCAGGTTTTTATAAAATTGTATTAAACTATTTTATCTTACATCGTGTGACATTTTTAACTGACTCACATTACGGCTAAGCAAAGCTCACTGTACCTTGCAATTTCTCCAGACTGTATGATGGACAAGCACTTTGGTGCAGCTGTTACTACTAATAGGCTACTGATGCAATGCTGCAACAAGGGCCAAAATCCTTTCTGGATGGTGTTAGCTTGACCTGACTGATATATGAGGCTAAATATGAGGCAGCCCATTAATTACTGAGTGACAAATGGTTCACATTTACAACGTTCTGCAAACCTTCATAAATATAGCCTTCACCATATTCGCTTTGTGTCTCAAATGTCATATTTTAAAGCTAGTTAAAATAGCTTGCTGGAAGGTTTGTCTTTGTTGCTCCCTGTCATTACCTTCATTAATAAATGGAAGTATTGAGATTGTGTAGATGTGTTAATCCCAACCTTGTAAAACAAAAAGAAGTGTTGTGTGCATCATGAGTAGGCTACTGCTGAAAAAGAACCCTTTCATAGTTTTCCTCCAGTAAAAACCTCCCTGTGTGTGGTTGCATTTGTCTTTGACGCGCTTTGTTCAAAGATCATCTTGAGGACTCAGACGTATGCCTTTTCTTTTATACACATCCGTTTTAATATATTTTTTTCATGTTTCTGAATAAGTGAATTAATTTCATTTCAGGACACTTCCTTTGAGAAATATATTTATTAAAGCTGAGTAAAACAAGACTAAATTTCCTTCAAACCCATGATTTACACACATAGCCTATGTAATTTTCTAAAAAAAAAAATCCCTCCAGCTTGTTACAATTCCTGATTCATAAAGCTACTGATCTCGCTGTGAAGGGTGAATATGCTTTCAGGGAGTGATCATGTTAAAATGTGTCAAAAAATGGTGTCAAACAAAGCAAATGCAATATACAATGTATGTCCAAGCACACACATGTTTATGAACAGTCGAAAATATATGTAAAATAAGCAAATGATCCAAGTGAAGTTTCTCTTCATCATTTTAGTTTTTTGTCTTAGTATTTACAAAACATGTATATTTTTCTCTCTTTGGCATTAAAGTTCAGTACTTGCTCCCAAGTTTGGAAATCTCTGCATTAGAAGAATCAGGAGATTTGTTCAGGTACAGCACTCTGTCACTACAACTTCAGGAAATCAAACAATCCTCATGAAGATCTCCTCCACTAGGTGGCAGGCTCTACTCATCCAATTTAGCTTTATTTGTGCCTGAATCCGCCTGCACTGGAGTTGAGAGTTTCTTGAAGACTTGGGTTTTGACTTTTTCATCTCAGTGTGTGGTACACACTGGTACGGTACATTGCTTCACACAAGGTCTGAGTTATTTGTGCCAATTAGGAACTTTGTAGTGATAAAGAGTATGCAATATCTATAAATAGCATTAAAAAAAGAAATCATAAAAAGTTCACATCTGTCCAACCTTATATTAGTATATTTTTATTTACGGGGCATGATGGCAACATTTTGTTGGTGTGTTGCATGTATTTAAGAACAAGACGTTATATGAACCAACTCATGGAGGTATCTGGAGAATGAAAGAAATTATTTCAACTCTCTATCATATCCCCAAGTCTCTCTAATCATAATGGTAATAAAATAAAATTTGACATAGTACATTATTTGTGCTGTTTTATGTACTTCTAAGTTCTAGAGCAATTATAAAGTCAAACATAAAACGTGGATGAAAGAGTGTTAAAGGATAAGTTGAATTCTCACAACGCCCTTTACTTTTGTCCGTGTCTGTTTTCACTTGTACTTTTGTTGCGTTCACATTCAGTAGTAGTAAGAGAAGTGTTTAAAAATATGTCAGCTTTTAGGAAACGGAGAGTGAATATTAAATGTAACAGTTAATGCTCTGTTGTTCTCACAGCCAATCCATCAGCGGCACCTCGCTTATCAGTGCAACATCCTCTTCATACAGAACCTCATAATTTCCCGCCTCCCAAATATGAAGTTTCTTCATCATGCAGCATCTCTAGGTTAATAGTCTAGTTTTAGATGTTTCTTTATGGAGGAGCTTACCGAGATGAAGTGAGTGAGATTTAAACTTTTCTCCTCCTTTTCCCTTTCTTTTCCTTCCTCATGTTCCCCAGAAGAAATTTATTTTTTAAAAGTTTGGCATTGCCTCCCTCCCAACATATACTTTGGGTTTAATGTAATCCTACGGTAAAAAATAAAGTTGATCACAAGAATTCTTTTACTTTCATGCATCAGTGGAATCCCAATTTAATTTCTTCTTTAAGACGTAAAAATCAATCATTCATCTCTAACATAATCCACCCTGAAACCCTCCTGAGTCTTTAAAACCATGCAGTGGGAGATTTCCCGTCTGTCCCTCATCGCTCAGCTTCACCCCTTCTCACCCTCCAGTCCGTCTCTGCTGCTCTCCCTTCTCCCCCTCGCTGTGTTTATACAGAGGCTGGTGAGGAATTACGGTTCTGCTGCGATCCATTTGTTCTGACGTGGTTCAACGGGAAGGTCCTGCCTTGATTTATTGGCGCTGCTAGTTAAATGTCTGGGAGTCAACTGCTGACTGCTTTTTGACATTTCTGACTCCCGTCATTATTTGGATGACTGATCGTGATGCTTGTGAATACAATGAAAGACCTACAGCTGATCAAGATTTATTTATGTATGTGAAATAACCACAGAATCTATGGATTTTATTATAAATTATAATTACAAAATGGGGTGTTAGGAAGTTGGCTGAATTTTGAAGAATCATTGAGTCAGGGAAAAAAAGTCGTATTTCTTTAATAATGTACACTTTTCTTTAACAGTAAACTATGAAAATATATTTTAATCTTACAGATTTCTTCTGCTTTTGCTTTTCCAGCTTGCCTAAATGCTTCAGAACATCAAAAACATTTTAATATCAGACAGAACAGACAAAAGAAAATCAGTTTTCCCAAATAAGGATTTTTTTTTTCATTAAGGGTAAAAACCTATCCTACCCAAAGGGGAAAAAAAAACCTCTGATCAATCCCATTTCCCTATATTCCTTTTTTAGTAACTACAAGGCTGTTTGCCACCGCACTTGTATCATAAAGAATTGAAGTAGGTGAAAAGATCTCAGACAGTAAGACATCATGCCCCAATCTATGGGAATTCAGGAATAGATGAGGAGCAGGATTAGAGTGCCATTCCACATATCAAATAATGAAAATTATTTAAAAAAAAGGAAAACAAGTTCCCTGCCAACCAAATTTACTCCAAGAGTGTACTAACGAATCATACAGGAGGTTACAACATGCCACATTTAAGGAGAACGCTCATGATTCAACAATAAGAAAGAGACTAGTCAAAAATTAGCTCCATTTAAAGGTTCACTGCTAACCACATCGAACACAAAAGTCTGCCTCAAATTTGCTAAAAAAATAATAAAAAAAATAAAATAAAAACCCAACTTTGTTACTGATCCTCAAAAACCTTTGAGGAAAATTATTTTGTGGACGGACCTGACAAAAACTTAACTTTTTGGAAGGTGTGTATCCTTCTAGATCTGCCCTAAAACTACCACAGCATTTCAGAGAGGGGACATCAAACTAAGTCAAACATGGTGGTGGTAAATTTATTTAGCATACCATGTCAAAAACCAGGTATCATTTTGATTGAACTTCACAGTGATGCACAACTGTTTGTCTGTTTTATCACAAAAAAAAGAAATTCTCAATTAAACACATAAAAATGTGTGGTTGAAAAGTGACAGAATGGGGAAAAAGTTTTAAAGGGTGTGGATATTTTTTGTGATGCACTCCATACTAAATAAGCACCTAAAATATTACAGTGTGCACACATTTGGGGGACAAGTGAAATAAGCAAATTATAAATTGGAGTCCTTCGGGAGATATTTTGTGAATCATTCTGTACTTCTGTCACTTAAATCCTAAATTAGCCTTAAACTAAACTCTCATTCATCACACTTATTGAGCAGAGCGGTTCATCCTCCTCACATATCTTTGCTCAGGCTCATCACAGCTCAATATATTGTTGGCAGAGCACCAACGGACTGCTGGACCCCTGAGGAAACCCAGGCCTAATCTTCTTATTGCCAGCAGCAACTACACTTTGGTAAATGGGCCTCAGAGGCCGTGGGCTGCATCTGTAACATACGCATTCTTTGGTTTTACTAAGAGGTTAAATGGTCTAAAAGGGATTGCTAAAATGGATGGATGGATGTCCAAGAAAATGAAGGAATTTTCTTTCCTCTAAACATAATGGGAAAATTTCCAATTTAGCTTATATACAGACTTGGTTCAAGCAGCCGAAGAAAAGGAAAAAGATCTGTTGATAATAGAAAAGTAAAGTATATTTTAAAAGAGTGGGGGGAGCACTGAAGAACAGAGAAAATCCTGAGTAGAATGAAAGGAGATGTGGTCCTAGCAAAAATGTTCTGGCTTTTAACAACCAATAAATACCTTGCCCTGACCATATGAATATATTAAATTCCTTTTAGATTATAAATGTAATAATTTTTCTTCAAAGTTTTAAATAACACCTGCTGTTCATAATTAAATTTTTAAGACTTTGTTTTAAATAATTTCTCTTATTTCCCCTCCCCAACTGTCACTCATTCAAATTTAAATAAGCATATCAACAGCACCTCAACATGAGACAGACCCAATGATCCATGTAAATAATACTTTTAAATGAACTTCGGATTACTTCAGGAGACGTGTGTTAAGACTTGGGGTCTGTCCAATGTGTACCTCGTTTTTAGCCCAATGGCCCCTGGTGATTTTATTAAATTCTCCCTTGAAAAAAAAAATACTCATAACTTTTATCCATCCATCCATTATCTATACTACTTAACCTTGAATGGTCACAGAGAGGTTGGTGCCTATCTCCAGCGGTCAACGGGCGAGAAGCAGTGTACACCCTGGACAGGTCACCAGTCCATCGCAGATTTATAACTTTAAACTATTTACATTATTTTTTTGGAACAAAAGAAAACATGTCTAAAAAGCACATACCTTTATTTGCAATTTATATTAGGATAATAACTTCTCCATCTCAGATAATGCTATTTTTCTGGAGGAGCTGGCTGGCAGAGAAAGTTTCTTTTTCACTATTCACCATATCACAGCCTATGTGCCTGAGATTTTAAAAAAAGCAGCAGAGTTTTAGTGAAAATTATATTGCTGTAAAGTCTGTGAGGCATTTATGGTCAACTTGATTAAATATAATTCTAACTTCTCATCACATTTTTTTGTATCACATGATTCCATTCGTTCAGTATAACAAAAGGAAAAAAGCAAAACTGAAAGTTCCTATGACACTCTAACTTATGATGTCTCTCACTGCCTCTGTGATTAAAAACTGATTGCTTTTTTTTATTCCTATGCAGCAACCTTACATGCTTACATGAAAAATATCCTGTCAGTGTCTGAAATCCTTTTTTAATTACTGGAACGATGCCCTGAAAATTGTAATGGTGTGAAAACTGCTAGATTACATTTACTTTTCCTGTTAACAGCAATTAACACATAAATATCAATTTGTTAATTAATCACACACACATATATATATATACTGTATGTATATATATTTGAACTGCACATGTTAAGACACAGGACAAAGAAACTGTTTCTTTAACCATTTTGTCTAATATATAGGCCTACATAAAAAATAACAAAGGAAAGGGTGATATATTGGTCAGACTGAATAAAATAAAAATGGGAAAATTCACCATCTGACAGCCTAATATTCAAAAATAGGCTATTGGTATGATAAAATAAACCATTTTGTATTAATATACGCAAAAATGTGAAAAGATGGTCTGGGTTTAAATCTCAAATCATTTATTTTAATATCCTTGCATTTCTAAAACTTTATTCCTATAATTTTAATATTGATCAATATTTATCAATAATAAGGACATCAGAATTTAGTAATTATTGTTGCAAGTGAGAACCAGTTGGATTTATGGTTCTAACTCCTAGCAATACATGCTGACAGCAATTCATTTCTCGATGTTTCATTCTCTTAAACATGAAGCATCGAATCGGGGAGCACTCTTTCATTGAAGGAGATATAAACTTTCATAAGTTTTAATAAGGAGTATAAAACTGCACATTTATTATACATATGGGAGAGAGTAGCAAGAGATTGACACGGAAAAGGCAGGGATGGTTGCTGTGTTTCTCTTTGCTATGTTATAAACTGCTTCAGCGGCAACTCTTTGTTTATTTAAATACGGCCGGTTGTTTGGCCACGTCTGCTCATTTCTTTCTGAAAAACAACCAATCAGCTTGACTTAACCACAGCTCCCATCCAGAAAATCTACATGGCCATTTCAGAGTACATATCCCAACACTGGTACTTGTCTGGTTCCTGAAATGGCTCTGAAAACGTCTCTGTTGGCCCAGCCTGGTGAAGTAGAGACACGCGCATACCGTGAATTTCTGGTAAAATTACCCTCAAGTTCCACTAGTGGAAATGGACCTAAAAAGCAACTAAAGTAAGATATCTTGATACAGGTTTACCAGAATAATGACAAACCTATGAAAATAATAAACTTTTTTTCCTTTCTTAATCTAAAGTTATATTAAATACTTGGCTTCATAGTTTTTATATGTAGGTAAAAGTGAGATTCATTGTTTTACTTTAATAGCATTTATTTTTTTCATATTGGATGTGATTTAGAGAGTTTCTAAATGATTACAATACAGAACCTTGGAAGATGCCTGGTAGCTTTGCTTCTGTTCAAACAAACACACACACACACACACGCACGCACAGACACAAACACACACACACACACAGACACACACGCATACACACATAACACACGCTTGTTACGGAAATTAAGGAACACAATATAAATTTATTCTGAAAAACATTCCTAAACTTTTACAATGGGCAAAGTAAAGTAAAATTGATTTAGTCAAGGCAAGGCAAGGTTTATTTGTAGAGCACAATTCATACACAAGGCAATTCAAAGTGCTTCACAGTTGCATAAATTAAGAAAACAGATAAGAAGGAAAAAACAAAAACAAAATCAACATAAAAAATTATTAATTAAAATAAATTCTTCATAATCTTTATTCCTTTTGCAGGTCTTTTTCAGCCTCAAATCAAACTTTGTACAATTTGTTTTTGTTTTACGGTTTTGTTTATCTTGGTACAAATGATGAAGCTTAAAAGGAGTAAAGTTAAGATGTTTCCGAGCCTCCCCTCCCTTGAAGTAATGTTCTTTCAAACTGAAGCCAAACAATAATTTTCTAGAAGGTTGACTGTTGTGAACGCTCAATACAAGAGAAAGAGCTCACAATGACATGGCTACTATTCACAAAAAATACTAATGTGCATGAGATGCTTCTGTAACTTTCTCCAAAAGTCATCTTTTGTCTTTCCATTTCTTACTAACTTACTGTCACTATCTGCAATCAATCAAGCCAAACCAGCTCTAAAGTGATCACATAAGAGATAAGGAGCTTTTGGAAAAGCATAACTGGAAAAAGCCTGGGGTCTGTGTCCTACCAGTGAGGTAACGATCCAAATAACATTAACAAAGATATTTAAAGAGCCTTTTAATGTGAATCCAATTAGAGATAAATGACTGGTGTAATTTGAGAGCTAATATGTTCTCAGTTGGATGTACTGTATTGTATGACCTTTGCTTGTTCTGATTAAAATCTGAGAAAGAAAATATGTCTTTTGCAAAACAAATAAATGTGAGTTAATGATATTAAATATAAATATATTAATATAAGAAGAAGATGAAACTGAAAAAAAAGCCTTCTGTTCTTGAGGATGAGAGTTGTTTTGATGAAAAAGTACAAGTAAAATCACACAAATTGTGCTTGAATTTTCTTTCTATGGAGAATCTATGAATAAACTCTGCTGTGTATGTAAATGGGAAGTTCCTGTTAATCAGAAAACTTTATGTATCCCTTCAGGAGCAATGGAGTTTATGGTCCACAGATACACACACAACTAAATTCCCTGGGCCTTCCCTTGGAGAAGAATCATACAAGTTTAGCAGCAGCAAAGCTCAGTCTTCCTTAATAGGTTAAGCATGTACAGTCGACAAGAGCCAAGATAAAGAATGCCCGGCATCTTTCCTTTGACTGATGAGGCCATTATAAATAATTTCCTTTTTATTCAAACCTGCGACATACTGTAGATCTTCTGCAAAACCCCAGAATGCATAAGAATACATTGCTTCAAATTAATGCTTTACTACAGCACCTTTTGAGTGAGTTTAATTATTTTAGCACGCTTTATGTCATTGAAGGACCCAATGCAGGATACAGAACAATAAGAGAATAATCTTGCGAATCAAAATTTTTTGTAGGAACCAGAGCCCATCAGACTGGAATAACAACAAGGTGTTCCCAAAAAGAGTATCTCAGGTTTACAGCAGCATGTGTCCTGACGAATACCAGGAGGCAGGACCATATTACACACTTAAAATCACATTGGCTCCCTTATGTTTTATGATCAATTTTAGGGTTCTTTTAATGGTTTTTATGTGCCTTAATGGTTTTGGGCCTTGTTATCTTTGTTAACAGCTTTTACCGTATGAACCTTCATATTCTCTGCGCTCCTCTGGCAGCCGTCTCCTTGTCGTCCCTCTGGAACAGGCTGCCGGAGGACCTCAGGGCCGCAGAGGACATTCATGTTTGTAAGAGCAGGCTCAAGACTCACGTTTTTAGCTGAGCTTTTAACTGATTATTCTTTATTTCCTCTTTATTTGCTTTTCACGTTTGACTTGCTTTTATTGAACAGTGCCTTACTACTCGGTCCTGTATTTATCCTGTTTAATTAATTAAATATCTATCTATTTATCTATCTATCTATCTATCTATCTATCTATCTATCTATCTATCTATCTATCTATCTATCTATCTATCTATCTATCTATTTTGCACAAATAAATAAATAGACATTCTTCCAGTGTTTCCTCTGTGGGAGCCCTCTGCCTCGGGAGAAATGGTAATCTGTGGCTGCCTGGGTGCTTCCAGGTAGCGCTTGCGCCCCGGCTACGCCTTCTCTGTAAGCCCTTGGTCAGTGCCTCGACTGCTGCTGTTGATCTGCTGCTGGTGCAGATGGTTCCCTTGATGGCGTCTCCTTATCTATGAATTTTTATTCCATATAAAAAACATAGAATACAGAAATTAGGATTGGCAACTGCCATGGAAGGTGACATGAATGGAAAAAAATAGGAATCTGACAAGGAAGTAAAGAACTGACTGTTTGTAACTTTTCTGAAGGTGACTGAATAAATGAGAATAAAGCCTAGTTTCTACTTCTCCATTACCAGAGGTGCGGAGACACGCAGCGTCATTGACACAATGGCTCTCTGACAGGCATTATGGATGGAAATTTTATATCTCTCCATCGAACGCAACCTGTGCTTGATTGTATACATGCATTTTTAGAGTGTTCAGTGAGCTGCCCTACTAGTAAAAAGTTTTCCCGCTCACTCAAAACTGACTCTCTGTCATCCTAGAGTGGATGTACGCTTACAAGCTGAATTAAATATTCTGTCGTCAACCAAAAATGTCTCTGCAATGGTAGGAAGACCTGCCATAAAAGGTCGGACAACCCCCTACCCATTTGTATGTATCAGGACACAAAGGACTCTAGACCTGAAATCACAGAAATGGCTGTCAGTGAAAAAAAACAATCTATAGAAGTTTTTCAACAACTAAACTTAATGACATGAGTTGTAGTAGCTTCTGCCATGCTCTAGTTGTGTTCTTCAAACAATCTCCTGTCCATGTTTGGACTAAGGAGTAAAATTTTACACAAAAAGCCTTTTCTCCCGAGAAAAAATTCAAGCTACATAGAATTTCTCCAAAACTTTTTGGGAGAATGTGTTAATTTCTGAACAAAACAACTTTAAACTTTTCAACAATTTTTTTCTAAGGATATTTGGCACAAAAACATCTTCATCCCCCAAAAAGTAATATGCCCATTGAAGCACTTTGGTAGCAGCATCATGCTGTAGGATTAGTTTTCCTCAGATCAGTTTTTGGCTTTGATCAAATTTTGACCAAAAATATTAAACAAAAGTATCTTTGTAAACAAAGAAAAACATAGAAATTAGAGAGAAAGTTCAAACATTAATTAAAGTAAACAAAAAAGAATTTAAGCTGAAAAAAAAGGACGTTTAGCCAGAGCTCAAATAAGGTTATAAGATTATTTTCAGAGGTGGTACAATGAGTTTCATCTACTCACTTATGGCTACATAACTTTTTATTTAAAAAAAGGACACTACTAAGATTAGTTTCACCAACACATTTTTTTTTTCATTTCTACTTGAAAAATATTATTTTGAAGTTAAGGCTTGTCTCACTTAAGAAACGTTATTTGCATCTCTAATCACCACATAATTTTCTTTGTCTTCTTATTGAAGTCCAAAGGAGTTACACACTGCTCAGTTTATGTTGGATATTGATGTCTATATCTCAAAATCAATGTTTTTGTGATTTTTACATTAATTTCTGTTAAACAAAACACCCTCAATAAAGTGTTTGTGGAAGAAGCCATTTTTTCTATTACTTTACTGGCATAAAATTCAATCTTTGACTGGGCTAAGTTTTGTGGGATACTACAGATGCTGAAAGTGTTTGCTGAAACTCAGATGTCTGCAAGCCTTCAGCAATCAAAAGAGGTCAATGCCACTTGACCCAACAAAGCTCCTTTCAGGCTTTAACCCACTGTCTCACTGTGGTTTCTACAGTATGGCTTTAATTACAGAGAAACCTGAACTTCACACCATTCTCCAGAAAACCTGCGATAGACAGGAGAAAGAAAAGAATGGCATCAAGCAGCATAAAATAATTTACACTGAGGACCTCAAACATACTGTTACAGGAATATTTTTATGTACACTGCTCAAAAAAATAAATAAATAGAACACTGACACAACATATCCAAGGTCACACTCAAAATTAAATTGGAAACACACACTACAGGCTGATCCAACTTAGATTTGATGTCCTTAAAACAAGTCAAAACGAGGCTCATTAGTACGTGTGGCCTCCACATGCCTCTATGACCTCCTTAAAATGAGGTGGCAGATTGTCTACTGAGGGATCTCCTCCCAGACCTGGACTAAAGCATCCACCAACTTCTGGACAGTCTGTGGTGCAACTTGTGGTTGGTGGATGGAGCGAGACATGATGTCCCAGATGTGCTCAATTTGATTCAGTTCTAGGGAACGGGCGGGGCCAGTTCATAGCATCAATGGAGACACTCCAGCCACATGTGGTCGAGCACTGTTGGGCATTAGGAGGGACCCAGAGCCAATTCAATTCAATTCAGTTTATTTATATAGCGCCATTTCACAACAGATGTCATCTCAAGGGACTTTACAAAAAGAGTTATTACAATACAATGTTTAGTGTAGAAATTACAGAACCACAGAAGATTGCGTCGTGTAATTCTCAGCAATCCCTCATACTGAGCAAGCATGCAGCGACAGTGGAAAGGAAAAACTCCCTTTTAACAGGAAGAAACCTCCGGCAGAACCAGGCTCAGCACAAGCGGTTATCTGCCGCGACCGTCTGTGGCTTGGAGAATACATAACAGAACAGAAAGAGCAATAGAACTGATGCAGAAGTTTGTTGCAGGACGTGGAGAATTTTCCGTCACTGCAATGCCATCTTAGTCAGGTCGTCAAGCAGGGCTAATCCGGAGCACCTACTATAATAGAAAACAGGTTAGTGCATGAATTGACAGCACATCATGCAGTTGGGGAGAAGTAGGAGAGAAAGTAGGAACAGACCCTAATAATGTCCTCCAACAGCCTAGCCTAAAGCAGCATAGCTACTAACATTAACCTGTCTCCTAGCTACTAGGAGACCTGGCTACCAACACTCTTTCTGAGTCCTCCTGATCGAGGCTCAGCCCGTGGACGGTGTAGGGCCGGTAACGGCCCCCGTCATGCCGGGGTCTTCTCGGAGTCGGGTTGTTTGAGAATGCAGCCCAAAGTGGGTGGTAAACTCCATGTAAGGCTAAATACCGGCACGAGACCGATAGTCGACAACTATCTTAATCACACCAGCATATGGTTTCATAAGGGGTTTCACGATCTTATGGCAGTCTCTAATGGCAGTCAAGCCAACTCTGGTGAGCACATGGTGCCATCCCACACAATTATTGGCCCACTGTTCGGTCAAACGGCCAGGTTTTATCCCCCACTGGGCTGGCAAACTGGCAAAGGGTGAGTCAGTCTCTGAGAAGGGACTAGAGGCCGGTGACCAAGCAGTCTGATTGTAGGAGGCTGGCAATGAAGGGTCACTGAGCCTGGAGACTGGCGAGGAAGTGGCACTGAACCTGGAGACTAGTGACAAAGAGGCTTCAGGGCTAGAAACCACATGGGGTTAAAAAGCCTTCTAGGAGGCTGAACACGACTGAGATGCCTGCCCAGATCTGGAAATCCATTCGCATCCATTACCTTCTTGCTGCAAGGTAACAGTGCTACCAACCTTGCTAAATTCAATGGCAAATTCAGTGGCAGTGGCAACTTATCTTTTAATTCTCTAACTGTACATTTGACAATGAAAAATATTTGGTCAGCCTAAAGAACAGATCAGCATTCGTCTAAAAATTGCTAAACAACACAGCTTGACAAGGACTTGTATGTATCAGTGCACATCTGTGATAAGAGAAAAGAAACATCTGTCTATATAATTTATCCCAGACTGACCATTCCCTTGTCCCCCTCAGCTGTGCAAAGATTTATGAACAGCAACGCCAGCTCCTCTTTTTGTGAGCAAGTTATAGCCCCACATTATAACATGCCTGAGCATGATATAGCATGAAGGAATTAAAAGGGTTTCTGATGGTGAAGAAGCAAAGTACTCTATCATTTTTCTGGTTCAAACAGCTACTCTTAAACAGGAAATTAACAAGATCTTTGTGTTCCTTCCAGCCACTCTAGCCAGAAACCTCTTGTATAACCTCCCAACAATCCCACAGTTAGCATAAATCCATTTCTTTTTCCAACAATTGCCTTTTGTATGATTAATTACTGGGTGTGAATATTGCAGATTGAACCACATTACTTTGAGGAAAAAGTCAGTGTTCTGCACATTGCAGTCATTATTCTTCCTTTGCAAGACCTTACTCATCTGAAAACTATTCCTATACATCCAATAAATTACATCATTAGAGAACACCCTGCTGCTGTATGACGAGAACTTGCTGTAGGTTTACAGAAGGTCTAATGTAAATTAATAAACTATCAGTCAACAACATTAGGTTTTGGAAAGGTCTAGAGTCTCATTTTTACACATAGATCCATCAATGCCTGAATCCCAATTTTTCCTCATATAAAAAGGAATATTCTCTCAAAACCTTTCTCTGGCGATGGATCAATACCTGGTCTTTTTACGGCATCTAGCCAAATACATGTCTGTGCTTTTGAAAATTAGAGGCATTGTAAAAGCTTGGCTTTGATTTTCTGAAGGAGTTACTGTATGTTTTATGAATTAAAAAAAGAACAAAGGAAAATGGACATAAGAACACAAAGTGAAAGCAAATGTTAAAATGTTGTTTGACCAGGTTTTTTATATTTTAAGCTTAATTTGTAAGCGCGTAGAAGTTTTTAGGAACAAAAGTCACTAGTGAAAAATTTAACATTCTCTAAATTCTTGACACGTGAAGCACTGAAATAAATATAAAAATCAGACGCCTTACAGAAAAAGCTCTATTGCACCTTTAAAAATTATTTTTTTTAGAGATTGAACACATTTTATTTATTCACTAACCAAACCAGGTGTGACAACTGGCTGACAAATCATGAAGTCTAAACAGATCTAAACAGTCTAAAAAGATCTCAAAAAGCAGCACACAATGTCCTACTGTAAAAAATACGAAACAAAGTCATGACACTGACAGTCTAGAAAGGGTTACATTGTAATTTTAAAATATTTGGACTCAATCGAATTTCAGTGAGAGCCATTATCTTCAAATTCAGAAAACATGGAACAGTTGAGAACCTTCGCAGGACTGGCTGCTCAAACCCAATTATTCCAAAAGTGTGTCAACTACTTAACCATGAAGTCAGTGTTGATAGTAAAATTATAAGATTAAAGATGGTGTCCATGGGAGAGTTAAAGGATGAAACTCACTGGAGACTGAACATCGCGGCAACAGTCAAAAATGGTTGCACCTCAAGCTTCGATGGTTCAGGACCTGCAATTTGGTGAACAATGAAGTCTGCTCTCTTCCATAAACTCCTGAAGGAAAATGTTCAGGCATCAGTTCTTGAACATGAACTGAAGCAGTCATGGGTTACAATAACTGAATGCACACCACCAACTCTACAAAAAACAACAAAATGGTAGATTTGGGGTGGCCAAGTCATAGTCTCGACCTAAATTTACAAAGATGCTGCAGAAGGACTTAAAAAATTTACATGCTTGGAAATATAAAGTGGCAAATTAAGGAAACATCTGAAAGGAAGAGTGGGTCAAAATTCTTCCGCAGTGATGCAAGACATTCCTTGCCAGTTATCACAAGCGGTCATTGATCCACATGACTCAATGCAATCTGCTGGGATTCCTTACATAGAAAACTTTTAAGTGATTAGAATGTTTGTATAATTGTATTGAAATTATTTTTGTTGTAAAGGGCCTTGAGATGACATCTGTTGTGATTTTGCGCTATATAAATAAAAGTGAAATTAATTAAATTGAATCCATTAGCAGTTGCTAATGGATCAATAAAAAAGCAAACAGTGAGGAGGAAAGTGGGCCTTCCTGCCTGGTGCCCCTCTGTAGACAGAAGATGTTTGGTTATTTGTCCCGAGACATACTCTGTAATATTTTTAATCAGTTTATGAAATACTTCCCAAAACCACATTAATGCAAGGTTGCATATAAGTATTTCCAGTTAACTCAATAGCAGATTTAGCCAGAAATGGTGCCACAAGCAGTGTTCAGGTTTTAGGGGACACTATTAAAAAAAAAAAGATTCTGGTCAAGACATAAAAATATAATTTCAACAACTGCATGGAAGTTTTGTCTGATATGTCTTGTTTGATGATCAGAAAGATTTTAGTTTGACTAAAACACAAAAACAGGATATATTTGTAAAAGTGCAAACCATTTTTCCAGCTCTCGATTTTCAAGCCTTTTAAAGCAAGCAGATGCCACTGACACCTCTACTTCATTTTTTCTGGATGAAGAGGGAACAGTGCAACGAGATCAGATACATTTTGACATTTCGTTTCGGAAACAAAACATTTTTTCAGGAAATATTTTAGATGTTTTTCAGAACTCTTTCCACTATCATCCTCAGGAGAGGATGCAATGTGCCTGGTGTCAATTATAATGAATCATCATGACTCAAGTACTGGAAAGTACAGTGGACATTTCAAATGAGCCAAAACGTATACTTTAACATATAAGATAATTTTCAAGATGGCGCCAGCGTGTTGGGCTCGCCGTCTGCTACTCTCCCTCTATCTGCTGTTTCTGATCGCCTCCTGCCTGATTCCTGCACCTGGATCGGCGCGTCTTACCTATGACCGATCCTCCCTTCTGGAGCTCCAAAATCCAAAATCCATCACACGACCCCATGGCCGTTTGAACTTGGACACTCGCCCTCAATATTTTGTGTGGTAGTGGTACCGTCCCCCGCCGCCGAACAGGGATTTTATTTCTCAGTTTTCGGACTTTTTAGCTGATATTTTCTTGAAATACGACAATGTTCTCCTTTTGGGTGATTTTAATATTCATGTGTGTTGTTCGGGCAAGCCTTTTGTGTCTGAGTTTCTTAATTTATTGGATTCTTTTGGCCTAACTCATCATGTGGACGCTCCTACGTATGGACAAACTCACACCCTGGACCTTGTGTTATCCCACAATGTGGTTATTGATGATCTATCTGTGGACGATGCTGCCTGTCTATCTGACCATCAGCCGGTTCTGTTTGCCACTGCTCTTTCTCATCCTGGCCCGTTTATATGGCAAGCCGATTGAACATTTATTCTGATATCTTGATATCAACCACAATTGTCATGAACATGCAAGCCATTTTTGTCCACTAGTTAACTAGTGAGCCTTGTTTGTGTGAACAAGTTAACAAGTGAGGGTCAAAATATGCACACTAGTTAACAAGTGAAGGCAAAAATGCCCACTAGTTAACTAGTGGACACTTTCTGGATTCACTAGTTAACTAGTGAGAGCTGGAAATGTGCACTAGTTAACTAGTGAACATGCTGAGCAATACTAGTTAACTAGTAAGACACGAAACATAAGAACTAGTTAACTAGAGAGAATTTGGGTCTGACTAGTTAACTAGTGGACATTTTGGCTGTCACTAGTTAACTAGTTCACACAAACATGGCTCACTAGTTAACTAGTGGACAGAAATGGCTTGCATGTTCATGACAATTGTGGTTGATATCAAGATATCAGAATAAATGTTCAATCGGCTTGCCATACATTTAAACACGAGTTGCTGCGTCACTCACGTTTTATTAGGGCATCTACAGCTGCATCATTCTCATCTTGTTTTATTGAGCTTTCCTCCTCTCCCATGAACTCGAATGACCCTGATGTGCTTCTGCACTACTTTGAGTCTCTCTGCTCCTCAGCCTTGGACCAAGTCGCTCCACTAAGGGTGCGGCGCTCTGTTAATAGAACAGATCCCTGGCTAAATCCTGCTACTCGTTCGGCCAGACGGGTGTGTAGGTGTTTTGAGCGGAGATGGAGGAAGGACAGGGACCCTACCTCTTTAACCCTATTAAAAGAGTCCTGGAGACATTTTCAGCAGGTGGTGAAAACAGCTCGAAAAAATTATTTCTCTCACATTATCCACAGTCATCCTGGCAACCAGCGAGTATTATTTTCTGTATTGAACTCTTTTCTCTCCAGTGAACCTGCTCTGGCTAATATATCTGATGACCTCTGCTCAAAGTTTCTGAATTTCTTTTGTTCAAAAATTGATCGTATCAGAGCCTTGATCACACCCTCACTGGATGGTTCTCTTGGTTGTGTTTCTCCTCAGTTTTCTTTTGATCATTTTGAGCCTCTCTCTCTCCCAGTGCTCACTGACTTAGTGGCAGGGATGAACCCCTCTGGATCCCCAAATGATGTGATGCCCCCACGTTTCTTGAAAGATGTGTTCCCAGTGGTTGGTTATCCCGTCCAAAACATTATTAATGCAAGCTTGACTTCTGGAGCTGTTCCTCAGGCTTTTAAACAAGCAGTGGTCCAGCCGATCCTAAAGAAAGCCAGCTTGGACCCTACCACCCTGGAAAACTTCCGCCCTATTTCCAAACTCCCGTTTTTATCCAAGCTTCTTGAGAAAGCCGTTTTTACCCAGCTGTCAGACTACCTACAGACCTTTAATATCTTGGATCCTTTGCAATCTGGGTTCCGGGCTGGTCACAGCACTGAGTCCGCCCTCCTCAGAGTTTTTAATGATGTTCTGCGGTCTACGGATCGCGGGTCATATGTCCTGATGGTTCTGCTGGACCTTACAGCAGCCTTTGACACCGTGGACCATTTCATACTTTTGTCCCGATTGAACCAGGTTGTGGGTATTCAGGGAACTGCCCTTGACTGGTTAAGATCCTATCTTAGTGATAGAAGTTTTTGTGTAAGGTTGGGGGACTGTGCATCTGAGGCCTCCCCTCTGCCCTGTGGGGTCCCCCAGGGCTCTATTTTAGGACCTTTGCTTTTTAATCTTTACATCCTTCCTTTGGCAGCTATTTTTAGGCGATATGGCCTCTTTTATCATTTGTATGCCGACGACTGCCAATTTTATGTTTCTTTTAAACCTCAAGAGTCGCTACAATCAGCCGTGGATTGCCTGAATGAAGCCAAGGACTGGCTCTCTAACAACTTCTTACATTTGAATCTGTCTAAGTTAGAGGCTCTTTTATTTGTTCCCCCCTCGCCCGCTGCATTGAGCCCTGTCCTGCCGCCCTGCTTCTCGAGCTTAGTGAAACCCACTATCACAAACCTTGGTGTGATTCTGGACCGTGAATTAAGGATGGACTCTCACATTAGCCAGGTGGTGAGATCCTGCTTCTTTCAGCTCCGCCGGCTGTCAAAATTGAAGCCCATCCTGACTAAACGTGATTTGCATACTGTAATTCATGCATTTGTGATTTCACGCCTGGATTACGCAAACTCTCTTTTTTATGGGTCGACTACTGCTGCAACTGCACGCTTACAGCTGGTACAAAACGCGGCTGCTCGCCTTTTGACTGGCACTAGACGAAGGGAGCATGTCACCCCCGTCTTGGCTCCACTGGCTCCCGGTACGTTTCCGTATTCGTTTTAAAATTTTACTTTTTGTTTTTAAGTCACTTTACTTGTACGCGCCCCCGTATTTGTCTCAGCTGGTTCAGCCATATCTACCAGGCCGGTCACTTCGGTCAGCAGAGCACCGCCTCCTGCAGGTCCCACGGGTTCGAACGAGGATGCGAGGGGAACGCGCATTCTCGATCTGTGCACCTCGCCTCTGGAACCAACTCCCCATGGCAGTGAGGTTGGCCCCCTCACTTTCTGTTTTTAAATCCCGCCTGAAGGCTCATTTTTATTCTCTGGCTTTTGTGTGGCATAGTTTTGCCTTATCTTAATGTGTTTCTCTATTTTATTGCTTGGTTGTGTTTTCTACTGTTGTTTTGATGTACAGCACTTTGGTCGGCCTCGGCTGTGTATAAACGTGCTTTATAAATAAATTGGTATGGTATGGTATGGTATTCCACACTCTCTTAAGCCCGGTATACATTCATCACCCTTGAAGGAAATTGTCTGATACATGTCAAATGCTTCATTCCAATGATTTATGTTTCAGCAGTCTATCTGTTGCTGTTGTTCTTTGCAAATCATGGCACGATTTCTCACTGGAAACCACACACCAGCTTCAAGAGTGCCCACATGACAAATAAAGATGACCCAGGGAAAAGATGTCTGGGAAAAGATGTCACCAGACACTCCAAGGGGAATCATGCATATGTGGGATGCAGGAGTTGTGGCCAAAAATAGGGAGGTCTTGTATGGACATGGTTAATGGAATGCAGCTCCCCACATAAGATTGTTTTTTCGCAGGACGGACACGGGAAAGAAGCAAGAATCCTGCTAAAGAACCAAGCACATTACATCTCATCATTTATTATGTTTTGAAAAGTATGGCATTTTGCTCAGACCTCATCCTGGGAGACCCAAAGTGTTTGTCAGCAATGTTAATGTTCTTCCGACAAGTCAAATACAGGACAGGGCACATCAGAAACAAAATTTAGATGTTAAATGGGTCGGGCAGCATGGTGCCCAATAGAAAGGTGAGAGGCAGGGTACACCCTGGACAGGTCAGAGGTCCATCACATTGCAACACAGAGACTCATGAAAACTATGCATGCACATACTCGTACCTATGGGTAATTTTTAGAGACCAATTAAGCTAAAAGTCACTTTTTGGTACTGAGTAAGGAAGCTGGAGTACCCAGAGGGAACCAACATATGCACAGGGAGAAGATGAATACTAGTGCAGAAAGGTTGCAGACTGGGATCTGAACACAGGACCTTCTTGCTGCAAGGCAACAGTGCTACTAACTGCACAGCAAGCATTCTTATGGTGTGTTAATCTGTCTTCTTTTGCTCACTCCTGCCATGAATTGAAGTCCAAGTTTAAAAGGAAGTGTATATACTGACCAAAAATATAAACGCAACACTTTTGTTTTTGCTCCCCTTTTTTTATGAGATGAACTCAAAGATCTGAAACATTTTCTACAAACGCAAAATCCCACCTCACAGGTGTGCCATATAAATTTATATCTGTCTCTGCCCAGTAGCAAGACATCTCTCCAATCTTCTTCTACTTTAATTAGTTCTCAGTAAATCATATTCTTAGATCCATACTAAGATCAGTATTTGCTTTATCAGAATACAACACTGTAATCGCCATCTTTTTGTATTTTTTTTTACTTTAGCACAGAGTTGCATGATTGTTTACTGTGTCCGAAAATGTGGATGAGCCACTTATTTGATTAAATATCTTTGCTTCTGTGCCTTGTTTCACCCCCGTGTAGACAGGGCCTTAATTCCTCACTGGTTCCTCGTCTTTATTTCTTCATTCTCTCGATTCTCCAACTCCCTCTGAACCAGCTCCATTATTCTGCAATCCCTGTTTACCTCCATGTCGTCCAGCATTATTTTGGAACTTTCAATCAGTAGGTTTACATGCAGCAAGAGAAAGAAGAGTTATCACCTTAAGCCTAGTTTATGCTTCTCCGACTGCGAAATTGCACTCAGGCCATCTTGACACTTCCCCGGATAATGAAAGGAAGCAACGTCAATGAAATGCTGCGTTCTATGTTGACGACAACAACATGACACTACAGACAAAGACAGCTTTATAATCTTGTGTTACTTTGAGTAACAAGTCGACCTCGTCGTCGTCGGGTCCACACCAAAAACTCTCTCTTCTTCTGAGCAGCCATTGTTCTCTTTAGTGGGACAAACAGATATGTACTGTGCTGTACAGCTTCTTTTTTATATTTTGTAGGCGCCGGCAGTGGCGTAGGTTATATGAGTCAGTCTGTGTTCCGCGCGTCTTTTCGCGCATGCCCAGTATATGCACAGGTTGGTATGGGATTGCGCAATAATGGGACCTTAAACGGGGCGTAAATGCTTGTGTTGAGTGGATAACAGGCGTCCAACTCCCAGTATAACTTTATCGGCTTAGTGTGAATCTGGCCTCAGACACAGACGTATTTTTTGTTTATAGTAGTCCATGTTTTCGTCCCCACTCTCTATTGTTTTGTCAGCATTGCTTGACCAGGACAGCAGGGGGTGCTAACTTTTCATGCCGTCTCTGCCTACCATCACAGCGCCATTCCATTTTTTTTTCTTGGCTTGTGAATGCAATGGACGGAGCAATGGACGAGAAACTAAGTTTTGATTAAGCTGTAAAGCTTTTTAATAGAAGTACAGTTCATAGAATACTCTAGAAACGCACGGAAACAAACACAGCATTTTTTGTATTTTCCCTACACCTCCTTGTCTTCAAAATTGCCAAAAGAACAGATTAGATAAGTTATCCTTTCAATATAAAGTATATAGTGGCGAAACGCTGCATTAATTACTGATTACAGCGACTACAGAACACCGTTCTGGTGAAGCGATCTCTGGTTGTTGCTCAAACTGACCAATCAGATGCACATGCTATCCGTTGACAGAGACGGATAGTTAAAAATTGGGGCTCTACTCCGTGCGTCCTTGCGTAGGTGACGGAGAGCCCTTGTGTTCACGGATAATGGCATCGTCAATCCGTCTCTGTCAAAACGCAGAAGCATAAACTAGGATTTAGTCCGACTGAAATCAGACTTTTGAAATGTAGGTATTAACCTTAGCTTGACTTGAATTGAACTGAACTGGAGTTTCACAAATCGGACTATTCTACCCAGATATTGGAATTGGGAATCACATTTCTCTGCAACAGACCCCCCCGCCCGTAATCAGAAAGTGAGGAAATGCTGAAGTGTCTGTTTACTGCATGTGTGGCGCTCGAAACTTAGCGGTAAAATGCTAACACAAAGGGTTGATTACGCCATCTATTGTCAGGGAATTGAATGTACCTCATGTAATAGTACGATTTTCAGAGTGACGTAAAATGGGACTGAGCTCTCAGCAGAGGGTCGTCCTTCAAAAACAAGCACGATGGTCTGTGTATTTTATTGTAAATTAAGCTACTGAATTAAATTAATTTCATTAAAATATACCAATCTATTGAATATTAATGTATATGATGGAGGAGTGCCGACTAACAGCAGAACCTAGTAAATATGTGAAGCAAAAAGCAAATTTACTGAGATACATAGCTTATAGTGCATTAAGAATTCACTATCTTAGGTGAGGACTAGAGCAATGAGATAAACATTAGAAGAATGTCTCTGTAGAAGATAACACTTTGAGCAATATTCATCATTGTTCATTTAAATGACAATAGAAGTGTGATATTTATGCAGTCAATAAGGAAACTTAAAAGGTTTAAAAAAGTTTTGCAGGCGTTAGTGCAGACAGTTAAAAAAAACTTTTTTGGTTCATATGTGGTAACGAGCAAAGGACATATGAGCTGGATGTGATCAGGACGTTTTAATGTAACTGAATCCAAAGGAAGAAAAAAAAAGAGATGATACATTTCGCTCTTTGAGGTGTGAGAATTTTCAGTGTTTAAAATCCTACATTACAAGTTATACACATAAATGTGTTAAATAACTATAGAACATCAACACTTTTTATTTTATTTTACTCCAAGTTCACTGTCAAATAGCATTTTTGTAACCCAAAGTCAACATGTGTGCAAAAGTGTTGAACTATAAGTATCCCATGCAGCACCAGCTGTTTTGAAACATTGTCCGTAATCCAATTTGGCGTGAAGAATATAAGCAAAAGCTTGGGCTGCAGATAAACTAACATAACAGAAATACCTCAAAACAAAAGTCCTCTATATGCCTCTAAAACAAAAAGCGCCCATCATTCAAATAAGTGATTAAAAACATAGGTCCACTGACTTTTTCCCTCAGAGTCCAGCCGGCTGCTCCTTCTGCGGCAGACAGTTTTGGTGTGGGCGGCCAACTCAAACAGTGAAATCACATACTTTGTTCCTCATGGTACACTGAGCGCTCTCGTCCAAGCATGGAAAGAGGGAAGGAGGTATAAGGTTCTCCTCTCCAGAGGTCGGACACACCGGAGGTGCTATGCTCAAATGGCCTCTCAGCCAGCTGGACCGGGGATCTATGATGGAGGCCCGGCGCTGCTGACTCTCTGCTCAAGGGCTCCGACAAATCACTTTGCACTCAGGGGAGTAAAAAACACTCATTAATAACCAATTAAATTTGTTTAATTCGGAAATTTGACAGAGTTGACACTCATGTTTAGTCAAATACCTCGTAAAAGTTGCTCTTGGCCTGTTGTTTATAATTCATTAGTCAGAAACGTTTTGCTAATTTCCTGTTAAACAATAATGGCTAAACTGGCAAAATTTCATTGGGACTTTAATCACTTTTCTATCTCGTATACATAGGATGTGTTGAACTTTATAGAGTCAAGAGAACTCCATCCATCCATCTATCTATCTATCCATCTATCCACCCATTTCTCTGAGATGTTTTTGCTGGTTTAAATCTCTCCCCCCACAGGTGCTCTCCAACTAAATTTGCCTCTTGCAAATTCACGGTCTGTCCAAGGTTTTCTCCTCGAGGGACATGTCCAGACTACTTTCAAATTTAGGCGCCCAGGAAGCATCCTGGTCAGTCTCCCGTAAAATATCTGTCTCATCTATTTAGGCTGACCATAATTGATTTCCAAAACAAGAGGAGACTTGGCTCGGTCCTGAAACACTTTCAGGACTGGACCAAGACTTTTGATTTTTGACCATATTTAATGTGGTTAGAATGAAAAATCTAATAACAAACTTCAGATAAGCTTTCAAAAGTGCAAAAACGACTTCAAAATTTCTAGAAATTAAGTAATAAGAATTAATTAATCTTCCAAATGTAATTGTAACTTTAATAGTTTACTTTTTAGTCATACTGGACAAAAATGAAACAAAAATATATAATAATATTTTGAGAAAACAGATCTTTTCACAACACAATAATGCAATCTCCAGCCTTTAGTTTTCATCTTCATCCTCATGTGACTATAGATGAACTCTCACTTTACACAGCAGTATTTTAGATTGTGTGTCCATGTGTCCTACCGGATCTTTGCCACTTTTCTCACAGACAGGAGCACAGATGTATGTTCATCTGTAAAGCTACTCTTGCACTTCGATTTCTTGTATTTACGCATGCGGTGCAGGGGAACTCCGTGGACCATCCACTAAGAACGGATCAGAACCCTCCATTGGACAGCTGGAAGGACGTCAGATGAGAGAAAGGCTGTCGTATTGCATTCACCGCACCAGTCAATTTAAGTAGGCTTACAAGTCCCCTTAAAAATGATGAAACGCATCTTCATCGACCTATTAAACATAGAAAATGGAAATGTCCGGGTAAAAGGGGATGGTTGGTCACCCTATTTTAGATGCAGATGAGATTTTACTCACTGTTAAAATTCTGTTTTTTTAACTTCTTCCCAACAAACCAATTTTTCTGCTCTCAGACTAAGTGCCACACTTACAAAAATTGTCGGCTCTTTAATTTGTTCACAAACTTTTCTTCCTCTTCTCTTTAACTCATTTTAAATGAGAAGTTGTAAAATTCACTTGCAAGAAAAAGAAGAATGGTCTGTAGAGAGAGCAAAGGATCTTTTGAAGAGCAGCATTAGATATGAGACCACGAACACAGTTTTTAATAGAACTAGGTACAAAGCATTATACGGTACTTTTTATTCCGGGTAATTTAGAGTCTATATGACCCTTTGCAGAAAGATAAAACAGCAAGAACAGATTATCACTTTCGGTTGACAATAAAATGGTGTGAAAGTGCAGATTTTAAAGCAGATGAAACCAAATTAAACAACAGATTTTTATTAACTTCTGGCTTTGTGCCTATTTGTCAAGCTGTGTTTCTCTCCTCATTGAGGCAGATATTAGAGCTAAATCCGTCAGTAACTTTGAATGATTTTTCAATCTTATAAAGAATGTTGCCAAGGACCAGTGATTCTGTGTTGTTGTTTTTTTTCCTGGTAAGTGGGAAATAACACTGCAGACCAACACTGTGATTGTATGGGATTGGAAACGAACATGTGAGAGCAAGAACAAATCAAAAGCAAGCTGTATTTTGCCTCCCCCAAACTCTGAAGACACAGTATTTTTTAAATGTATTACAAAAAGTTGAAATTACTGATTTTCCATAAATAAGTTGATACTTAAAACTCTTAAACTCTTAACTCTTAAAAACACAAATTTGGAAAGGCAATCATATCTTTTAACATACATGAATTGCAGTAAGACAAATATTGGCAAATATATGCCAATAGAGAGAATATTTCTCATCTTCAGGATTAAAATAGGGAAGTTTTTCATGGTGTTGTTTCATAAATACATTCATTTTTACAACATTACACCATGTGTTTGTCCAATCTAAAGTTGCTGGTGGCCAAAGTTCGAGTCCCCTTACACAGCATCTAACATGGGAACATCTGTGTTCGGCTTGATGGTTGATTTGTAAAAATGTACAGTTACATTATCCTTCCTTTAAGTCCAGGTGCACATTGTCCCAATGAGACATCTGGCCGATGTTGATGAATTACAGTCAAGATGGAAGTGATGATTTTCTTACAGAATGAAAACAGCATCTCTGTTGGGACGAATATTTAAGTTGAGCTGTTTAATCTCCACGCAATAACATAATCAGTTATTATCTGTAATATTTATTCGTTAAATTGTTTGACAAGCTAGCTGTTTCAGCAAGAATCCACGTTTCATCGTTTTAAACACGCAATTCAGGAGCTCTAATAAGGCTCTTACCATAATCCCTTTAAATCTCGTCTTTTAAGTTTCTGTTACACCCACAACTCCCTTTTGCTGATCATAATCTGTGATGATGAATTACTCCGGACCAAAACAATTTAGGAACATACAGAAAAACCACCAGGGAACCTCGGGAGACGGGAGCTGGGACAAGAAAAAAAAGAAAAAAACATGGAATCTAAATCTTTGGGAGGTGTGGATGTGACATGGAAACCAGGTGGGTACAATCAAATGAATTAATTGCAGCTTAGTGGGGAACACGGCTAAGAAACTAAGAAGATTAGTAAAACATAAACTTGAAAATACAACACAGTTCTTAAAAAATGCATCAAAATGTAAAAATAAATACAGAAATGACTAAACAAAGAAGAGACAAAGTCAATGGTGTCTTAAGATGTTGGTGTAATGTGGATATTATTCACAAATCTATCTTTTAATAGATATATCCTTTTACAAGAGATGAACATTTGCAACCCTGTTTTAATTTGTGCACCTGCTTTGCCACCCCTTAAAGGAATGAAACACTGGTCCCCGCATAGCTTATCATAAAAACTGCAGTAAAATCCTGCATCCATTACCGTGGGTAAAACATAAACCATTCAGAAACAGAACAAACTCAGAACATAATACATATGGTATTGATATCAACAGAGAAACTGTCATAAGGGTGCCTAACTCACCATACTTGACACGACATGAAGGATAAAAAGCAGTTTTAACACTTAACTTTTTCCTTCACATTCTGAGCTCAAGTCGAAACAACCCCATACCATCAAACCCCCCCCCCCCCCCCCATTTTTTTTTGCTTGCGTTTCACATTGTAGGGGTACGACCCCAGCAGTGAAAGTATGCAGGAATCTTCCAGAAACAATTGTGTCTCCATCCACCCAAACATCTGAGAGCAGCTCAAACAAGAAACGTCAAAGTTTGACGAAAACCTTTTGTCTGACGAGAGCTGGGATGAGGATGCTTTCAGAGACCCAGGTGGAGAAGCTTCCCCCAAAAGCTGACATAACTCATCCGAAACAACACAGAGACCTTACCACATGCCGGTTCTGTCAGTTTCTGCTACAGATGACATCCATAAACTTTAGGCAGGATGTCAGGCCTGTAATGTGCATTCATATTTTTTTTAGTTTATATGCGTTCAAAATGACAAGTTTTAGTAAAAAATCACAGCTTGCATTTTGCACTTGCAAGTATTGCGTGGAAAATAAAAAAAATATTTTAGGCAAAAACAGACTTAAGTTGAGAATAGTTTTGAAGCTGAACAATTATGTAGCTTTCCAATGCTGACACACATATTTTTTTTTTATTCTTCATATTTTAATGAAAAACTTCTCCATATACCAATATTAAAGCTCATTGCTACGACTTAATGATTAATATAGGCTACTTTGATTGACTGACTCCAGAGATGTGTGGTTAAAACATGTAAAATGACAGATGTTATAGTCAAATGTTTGATATGTACTAAGATATTTAATTTATTCATGATGAACCATTTACTTAAAATTGTTCAATCCAATTATAATACCAGATCAAATAAAAATACTAAAGACAATACAGAGATTGATTACACACCAAAAACAGACACTGTTAAAGCGAAAGATTACTCTTTTTTCACATGTTTCAAATGCCTGTAATTATTCTGGATTCCAAAAATCCAGTAAGAAATGCTGCAGTTTTTCCTCAATTGAATTTTATCTGTATGAACCATAGGTATAAACACATCTGTCACAGATGCAGAAAGGGGCAATTTCAAGTTCAGTTAACTGGAGATAAAATTGAAAAATGTATTTTGATGTCCAAAACACGTTAAAACCAGCAGGTGTGTATTGCAGAATTGGTATTAATGTATTTTAAAAGATTTGGTGCACATTAATCAGATTTATTTGTACTTAATGTAATCACAAATTGTTAACTTGTCTTTTAGAGGTTAAAAAAGAAAAAAAAATGTTTAACAAAAATACCTAAAACAGGACATTTAGAGCTTTAACACCCTTAAGTAATTACTAACCGCACTTTTGAAATTTATTTGGTGAAGCTGAGCTTAAAGTTGGAGTTGAATAAACTAAATTCCATCATGACTCCATATCTAAACCAACAAAACATCATAATTGACAAAGATCAAACATGAATCAATGTGATATTAAAAACTTGAAAGGATTTATATAAATTTCCCTCATATGGTTAGTGAATATGCAAACGGATTTAGATTGAAGTAGGTTATTGCAAAAATTGTTGCCTCTTCTGCTTACAGTGTGTGGCTCACACAGGCAGCTTGAACATAAAGCAGAGGTGACCCCGAACCTTGGAGGGCTTTACTCCCACCACACCTATCAGAACCAAGTGCTGCACTAAAAGCCCGCTCGCTCTGCAATAACAAGGAGTTTAACAAGCACTTTGTGAGTCTCCTCGTGCTTTGTCTCAGAGGTGCAAAGTGTTACTCCAAACCTTTTTTCAGCATTCAGAAATGTGGTTATCAGCTTGTCAATGTGGAGATCCAGGCTGTGTTAGTTATTTCTACACCCCCCCACACACACACACACCCACACACACCCCAACTCCTCATCCCCCTTAGCTCAATTTCTGAACCTGCTGAGAGTTTATTTTCTCAATTATAGCTTAACATGATACTCTGAAGGATCCATTTTAGCTGAAAGCCAAAATATTAAAATACATTTAACCCACAGGAAGACAAGTGGCTCATTAGTTATTTCAGAATCAGAATAATTGGGAATGGCATTAAAGGCTTGATCATTACTGAGAAGCAGCCAATCAGTTCGTTCCAAAGACGTAATTATATTTTTACTTTTAAACTTGAACTGTGCAACCAACTCTGTGTGGTGGAAGACAATGAAATTCAAAAATTTATCAAGAGTAAAAAAACTGTCTCGAGCAGCCATTTAACTGTTTTTACACCAGAACAGAACAAGTGATGCAAATTTGGGGAACTAGGTTCAAACCAGAAACCAAAATAACAGCAAACTGCACAACAAAAATGTGTTAATATATTATGATGTTGTAAATGTAAAATGTATTTTAATTGTAAATTGACTCAGGGAAGAGTAGCTGTTGATGCTAATGAGGATCTTAATAAACATAGAGGGCCTGATATATCAATATTCTAAATAAAGACCACAAAGACCAGCTGATATTTCCTTGTCACACCCGTTACCTTTTAAAGAGAACAGTGGAATCTATATGTATATATATACACACACACACACACACATATATCTATATACTGCATGTATACATAAAACCGGTCAAAAGTTTTAGAACACCCTGATTTTTTCCCAGTTTCTCATTGAAAATTATGCAGTTTGACTCATTACCCTTTGAAATGAAAGCATAGAACAAATAAGAAACTGGAGTTAAAAAAGAAATCATGGAATTAATTTATAGAATAAAATGTATTCTAAACCTTTGACCCATCGAAGTAGCTATCTTTGGCAGATGTAACAGCTGAACACACTCGTGGCATTCTTTCTACAATAGAAAGCAAATATTCTTCAGTAAGTTGTTCCTATATCTGTTGCAGAAGTTCCCATAAATGTGTGGGTCTTTCAGGTTGCTTTGCTTTCACTCTTCTGTCCAGTTCATCCCAAACCAGCTCAATGGGGTTTAAGTCTGGAAACTGTGCTGGCCACTCCATGTTTTAAAGCTTACCATCTTGTTCTTCCTCATGTAGTTCTGGCACAGCTTGGACTTGTGTTTTGGGTCATTATCTTGCTAAAGGATGAACCCCTGACCAACCACGCGCATAGCAGATGGTATTACATGGCGCTGCAGAATGTTGTGATACCCATTTTGGTTCAAGGTGCGTCTCTGTGTACTTCACCGACCCTGGATCCAGCGAAACAGTCCCTGACCATCACACTACCTCCTCCATGTTTGACAGTTGAGGCCACACACTGTGGAAATATCCTGTCGCCAACTCGTTGCCGTACAAAGATCCTGTATGACGAAGTAAAGATTTTAAATTTTGATTCATCAGTACATAATACCTTCTTCAACTCTTCAGTAGTCCAATGGCCCAGGCAAGCCTCTTTTTCTTGTTCTGAGTTCTTAACAATGGCTTTCTTGCTGCAGCTCAATGTCTTCTCTTCACAGTTGAAACTGAGACTTGCTTACTACGACTACTATTGAGCTGTGCTTGAAGCAGTTGTCCTGTGAGCCACCTATCACGCAAGCTGTGAACTTTCAGAAACTCCTCTGATTCAGCTGTGGCTTTTGGACTGCCAGACCTCTTCCTGTCAGAGTTTGCCCCAGTTTTTAAGAGCCTTTTGATGGTGAAGGACACTGTACTGACTGACACTTTGATTTTCTTTGTGATTTCTCTGTAGGAAAGACCTAAATTCTTAAGTGTTATGATGGTCTGTCTCTCTTCTATTGATAATTGCCTTGATACTCGCCATTTTCATGGCAACACACTACTTGCTGCAGTAAAACACATGTTCAACTGATGCTGACAAGGCTATGGTACCACAGTGGGTTCCAACACTGCTTTTATGCAGACAGAGGGGGTTTGTAAGTAGTTCAGCAAAGTCAAAACACCTGTAGGGAATAGTAGCACCTGCTTTCAAGGCTTGATCACCCCTAACTTTAAATTGTTAACCCATTTTGTGTTGCCTAAAAAAAAGGCCTTTTAGTATATATCTACAATCTACAAATTTTGTTTAGTTTGGGGTAACCCTACTTTAAAAAAAAACTTCTGGTAGTTCATCACTTACCTTTGTATCATTTCAAGCTAGTCATTGGACTTCAGTGGCTTAAACTGCAATAAATAACTGGAAAAATTGGGGTGTTCTAAAACTTTATATATATATCTATATATATGTATATAGATATATATTTATATATACGTTTTAGAAGACCCCAATTTTTCCGGTTATTTATAGATAGATTGATAGATAGGGTTGTGTTGGTTAGCGCGGCTCTGCAGTATTACGTGGACATCGGGGGCAGTCCCCTTGGGTTGGCAGACCGGGGTGGTAGTCCCCCTCTTTAAAAAGGGGGACCGAAGAGTTTGTTCCAACTATAGGGGATCACACTTCTGAGCCTCCCTGGTAAGGTCTATTCTGGGGTTCTGGAGAGGAGGGTCCGACGGATAGTCGAACCTCGGATTCAGGAGTAACAATGCGGTTTTCGTCCTGGCCGTGGAACACTGGACCAGCTCTACACCCTGAGCAGGGTCCTGGAGGGTTCGTGGGAGTTTGCCCAACTGATCTACATGTGTTTTGTGGACTTGGAGAAGGCGTTTGACCGTGTCCCTCGGGGAGTCCTGTGGGGGTTACTCCGGGAGTGTGGGGTACCAGGCCCTTTGATACGGGCTGTTAGGTCCCTGTATGACCGGTGTCAGAGTTTGGTTCGCATTGCCGGCAGTAAGTCGGACTCGTTCCCGGTGAGACTTGGACTCCGCCAAGGTTGCCCTCTGTCACCGATCCTGTTCATAACATTTATGGACAGGATTTGTAGGAGCAGCCAAGGTGTTGAGGGGATCCGTTTTGGTGACCTCAGGTGCTTTTCGCAGATGATGTGGTCTTGTTGGCTTCACCCAAAACCCCACCCCCAAAAACCCACAAAAAAACACAACAAACCCAACCCACCCCAAAACACCAAACAAACCCAACCCACACCCACCACACACAACCCCCAACCCCCAAAAAACCCCGGTAGGTAGGTAGGTAGGTAGGTAGGTAGGTAGGTAGTTAGGTAGGTAGGTAGTTAGGTAGGTAGTTAGGTAGGTAGGTAGGTAGGTAGGTAGGTAGGTAGGTAGGTAGGTAGGTAAAAATATTAGAAATAACAATATTACATGCATAAAATCAAATGTTGCCATTTTATTTAAAAAAGAAGAACTAGCTAACATTATGTTTTTTTATTGCTTTAATATTTTAGAGCAAAATGCATAAATCATTATATTATTTCTCAAGGCTATCATACCATGAATATTTTTTTTTTCTTGCTGTCTACCAAAGAAATCTACCTTAGTTTATTTCAGTTTAAACAACTATAAATAAGACAAGGAAGGGTTGTAAGCCATTTATACCCAAGCCTAACATCAGCTGATCTCGTCTACTGAAGGACAGGGTATGTGGGTGAGGGTAGATTAGTTTCCAATTACATTATATCAGCTTGCACATCAGTGGCATAGCAAAACAACCCAGCAGTTCTGCAGACAATGACTGCATTGATTGTAAAATAACTACAGGGAACTTTTTTGCTTTGCATTTTTTCTCTTTTGGTGTCATGTTCTCATTTTTTGTCCTCATAGGTAAACCAGATTCTTTACTTATTTTTGTAAAAGTCTGAGTCACCTTTAAAAAATAAAATTGATGTGAACGTTAGAATATTGATCTTGACACAAATTAATGCACTGGGCTTCTCTTTAGTGCCAGTATCAAATTCTCTGCTGTCTTAATTAGACTAGATAAACTAGAACTGGTGTTTGTTCTGCCAACACCATTCTAATGAAAAGAGGACTCATGTACGGTTAGACATTTAAATCATACACTCAAATCCAACCCTCTCATACATGCTGGCTCACTTAAATCAACACCTATGTACTCAGACCCTCGTGTATTAACTGTGAAACAGACCCTGCTGCATGTATGATTGCAGTAATGAAACAAAGCCCTCAAAGCAAATCACAGTAGTCCAAAATAATTACTTTGACTGAAATTATAAACATCTTTAGATTCAGAAAAACTTCTTCTTAAAATAGATTATAATTACACACTTTTTTTGTGCAGAATTTAAAACTGCATTCCAACTCTTTGTGGGAACAGAAATTAATTGGGAGCCGTCTTGATTGCTTAGGTATGTTTTACAAACACCAATCCCTTGGAAAGTGCTACATAACCCCCAAGACCTCCTGTTTAACATGGAATACGGTGTCATGGTGTGTCTGCCCTCATGATAAATGATTGTTTGGAGCAGCTTCCTTCTCTGCAGACCGTCTTGTTGATTACCACCCAGAAGCAGCAAAGGAATTGGTTTTAAAAAAATGCCTAGAACCTTCTTTTGGTTGACTTCCAAAAGGGGCAGTAATTATGAATTTTCTTTATTCCCAACTGGCCTGGCTAAAGTTTTATTGATATTTTCAATTTTTCTTTAAAGCTTCGAAGGCCAGACTAGTGTAAAGACTGAACCACATCAGATACATTTCTTGAAAAACAAAACAAAAACTTCTCTCCCATTTGGTTAGGATTCTGAGTTCTGTTCTGTATGAAACAGTACTATGAAGCAGTATGTCATCAGAGCATGACATATGTTTCAGATATTAAGCAGACTTCCCTCAAGTATATTGGATAATCCCACACACTGAATTCTGATGCTAAGAAAATTACCCCATGGGTTGAACTTAATCTGCTCACGTTCTAAGGGGGTTGCACACTCATGTCCGACACCCTGGGATTTCTGAGACACACACAAGTTGTCAGTTTCTGACCAATAAAGCACAACTAAAATAGATGTAGCAACGGGAGTTGAACAAGGGACAAGAGTCCTGAAAAGATTGGTGTAGGGCAGATGAAGTAAGGAACTTAATAAATTCAGGGCTATGTGGTTTTTTCTACAGCCAAACAGGTGGAAATAAGGTTGTCATCTGGTTAACGGTTATAAAAAGAAATGATTAAAGTATAATTTTGGAGGATTGTGATATTTTTTCTGGTATTTTGATTCCTAAGGGAACAAGGAAACAGTTATGATTCTCTGGATAAAAACAAAGTCCCCACATAACGTTTCAACAAAACATTTGTTTGTGGTTAGAACCCTAAGGTGGAACCGTTTTAAGAACTGTTGCATAGGTTCAAATCTTTGCCTGGGAAACATTAAATGTATTTCATAAATGACATACAAAATTATGATGTTTGGTGGACTGAAGCGAATCAAGTACCGAGCACAGTTTTGGCTGTTGTAATATTCAAATTGAAACGTCAGACTTTGCACCTGAAAGAAAATAAACCCTTCTAAAATCATGACAGAAATGTACACTGAAAGCTGAGACAGAGTGAAAGCTAAAGATGAGACAGAAATCATTAATGAGACTAAACAAATGAAGTCAACTGGGGTGGAGTAGAGTCCGCCCAGAGAAAATAGACAAATGTGAATGTAAGAGTGCGATTTAATCCTCTGGATTATTTAGTTTACCTTCATTGCGTCAGCAAATTTAAAACACAGATTATGATCTTGTCTTGTTAAACCCTTAATGTAGATCCATATCACAGATCATTCATCAGTTTTTCTACTCGATCACAGGGCAGGAAGTGTTGTAAATGCACCAGATTGAGGAAGTGATAATCATTTAACTATGTTAAAATTATTCTTAACAAATGTGATCATTTCAACCTTCAGAATTATTTATTTTTCAATTAGCGGATTATTTGTACATTTGGAAACCTTAAATCAGTGCTGATACTACAGTTAATGATGCCATATTTTTTTTAAAGCAACCAAAGATTATCTTTGAATTTTGTTAAACAGCAGGGTTGCCTTAATAACTTAAAATACGAAAATGATGTATTAAAAACTTCAACACATGATATACAGTTTTGAATCTGGAATAATTTATTATAGTCTCAGTTACTATGGGCAGTCATGGTTCCATTACCTTCCCGTGTGGCTGGCTTCCATTTCAGAGTTTATTGAAGATATGTGATTTTAGAACATCATCTTTTCATGCATCTCATACAGTAGCAGTATTTTTTGGACATGTTAGAACATCCGGAGGCATTAGCATAGCAATTAAGCAGCACAATATATACTCAAAAAATGCAGCCAAATTTATGTAAAAGTGTAGATAATATCATAGTAAGGACCCAAGGATAGGATTAACTGATATGTTTTTCAATGCAGATGTTCTGTCTCCAATAAATCATGTAGATGCACAGATAATTCTTACAGTGGCTCCAGAAAAGGACAGCAAAACCTTCTTTTCCCCAATAAATTC
Organism: Apricaphanius iberus; assembly: GCA_028564705.1. NCBI lineage: Eukaryota > Metazoa > Chordata > Actinopteri > Cyprinodontiformes > Aphaniidae > Apricaphanius > Apricaphanius iberus. The sequence continues at coordinate 763,799 of JAPXFQ010000284.1, forward strand.
AACCAAAAACTTTCTGACCATTTGAGGGCATTCACAGGCATAAGATAGAACATTGAATTAGCATCCTGAAATGGCCAGCAGAAAAATAACCGGCCTGACACAATAACATAATGTTTAATTGACACCATTTATTTGTATAAATATGCAGTATAAAACAATGCGCATCAATAGAAACACTTAAAATTTTCACTCAATTTGATGTTGCAGAAAACAGGGTAAACTTACATCACTTGCGGAGTAGTATCCAAGTTTGTTATTACCTGTGCTTTCCAGGCCTTGTAGTCATTTAAAAAATATACTTACTGACTTCCCATCAGCTGATTTGCCAACTGCACTAATGAGGTAGATTGAGAAACTGTATCTCTTACAACCTTACAAGGAACCGCCACCCAGTTTTCGATGTGTGAAAAAAGCAGCTTTCACTTTTTATTCATGAAAATAACCACAGATTTGTTAATGCTGGCTGCAGGACATCTTGCACATTTGTTTAACCATTCAAACCTCACAGAAAAACATGAAAAACAAAATTAAAAAAGCAGAGTCGATATGGTGTCTGCCAAATAAATATTAACAAAAGAAACTCTACATTAGTTTTCTATTACAAAATTGATTAAATAAAAAACAATAAGATAAGATAAAATATGTTGTGATGACTGAAATTAATGATAATAGTTCACTTTAGTTATCCAGTCATAGCAGAAAAGTCTGGTTTGGGGCGAATAACTCTTTACCTTTGGCAGCGTCAGCAGAACCTTATCACTGCTCTCAGACCCAGTCTGCATACTTTTCTGTGGGGAAAAAGTCCACCTCTGGACCATTCACAGAGATACGGAGCCTGGCAGGGATCAAGTGAAGAAATAATTTTCATGTGTAAGAATCCATACTCTGGTTTAACATTTAAACCACAGGCACGCGTCTGGGGTCACATAGGAAAGTATAGACATGCAAATCATTATAGTCGGGGATATGTCCCCCACAATATTTATAACTTACAGTGCATACGTACCGAATGCGACCAACGTGACCAGAGAGTCAGGTTTACATGTAAAGTCAATGGAGGAGCGCAATGAAGCACGACTGGGGGTCCAGCGACAAATCAGATGCAAATTTGTGTTACAAAAATGCTTTTCTGCCTGATATGCGTGACTAAGTAGCGCGACTAGCGCGCTAAACACTGTGGCTAATCACCCCAAGCTACATGACACCAGCTGTTTTCAATACAGAGACAGGAATAAAAGAATAAACATTAAAAAGAGGTTAAACAATTTAGAAAGGAAAGCTCTTAAGAGGTTTGTGGGTGGCTCTTAAAAGAGCCATTGTGGCCGCAAAAATGCCTAGCTCTCTCCACCGAGAAGTAAGTCATGAGCAGCTTCCTCACCCCGACACCCAGGCCTGGTAATTGCTCCACCAAAGTACGTCCCACAGCGCTCAAATATTATATTATATAAACTTTTACTAACCATGGACAGATGGACATCCACTTAGCTTGGTAGCTGGTGTGTCGGTGGGCAAAGTTTGGACAGTCCTCTGTCAGCTCAGAGACTATAGTCCACCCAGCAGCTGCACTCGTACATGCTGGGCGCGATGAAGATGGTCCTCCCACAAGTTATGTATTTCCGCTTCATGCACACGAAAACAGCATATTTTGAAGCACGACTAGTTCGCTTTGGACACGCTTCAAGGTGCGCATTGTCAAGCGACCAGCTAGGGGCATTTGGCACTTTTTGGTCACGTCGGTCGCCTTTGGTGTGTACGCACCATTACAGTTCTGTTCCCACCACTTATAACCTGTTGCAGAATTTTTTAACAGTGCATCCACTTGTGATCCCAGTGCAATTTTCCTATAGTTAGTATCCAAACTGACTTGCATTCCACAATCTTATCAATGTCTCTATGTGCGAATCCAATAGCATTCTTTGCAAAGATTGATGTTATGTTGCGGGGGGATTTCCCCCTTGACCTCGCCCAGCAAATTGCACCCTGCCAACATCTCAATTTAATTTCTACTAGGCTCATGGTGATGTGACCTCTTGGAGCAGGTAAGGGAACTATTACCCATAATAACTTCACAGAACCTCACTTCAAAAAAAAAAAAAATCATTTAAAAGTACATAAAAAATGTTTTACATACAGTATCGACAACTGTGGCAAGGTAGTAAAGTTTGACAGCAGCTTTGATGAATTTAGTCTCCTCTCTAAAATACTTTTTTCTTTTTTTTTAAAGGTCTGGGTTGTGTGTTTTTTAACTATACGAAACTAAAAAAGCTCAATAGCCTCTATCTGACATCTGTCAGAAGTTATAAATCCTGATAAATGACACTGTTGCCTGCTGGAGTGAAAATTATCCGAGCTGAGACAATTATTTCCATATGACATGCTCTACAGTATGTAACTAATACACATACACACACAAAAACCTTCACCTTCTTTTACAATTTTACTTTAAGCCACACAACACAGCAGCTCACAATGTTTGGGTGTGAGTTCTCTGTTCTGGATGCTAGTCAGACTGCTGTCATTCTGTTTGGTTTTGACGTTTGATGGGTTGTTCAGCGCTGAACGAACACTTTATCACATTGTCCAGATCTCTAAATCAGAAACTGCCTTCTAATCACTCAGTACCCAATTACTTTATCACTTCACCCTCCTACTAAATCTGTCAGTGGGTTTTTTTTCCTCACGGCTAGCTCGTTAAGTCTGTCGTTGTGTGGTTTGATTAAATCTTGGGTCTTTGCAAAGTAGTGTTTTTAGTGGAATAAGTTCAGAATTTAATGTTTTTACAGTCATTACAACCATAGGTTTTGGCCAGCTTCTATCTTACAAAGTAAAGAACTTGGCACAGATTTTTATTTGCTAATTTTCTTGCTGGCAGTCTTATTAATGTATAAAAAGTTTCCTCATAGCTTTAATAGGACACTTGTCTTTTAAAGCCAATGATAAAGTTGTCATGCAGGTAAACAAGTAGATAACTTACATACATGTTGGAGAGACCAGTGTTTCCTTTTGGCTATATTGAAATTCAACACAGTGTTTTAGGTTAGAGCTTAATTCATGTTGGCTGATCCTTTTTAGGGAGACCTCCTGTGAGTTTCCCTTTATAGTTTTTATTGCTTCAGTGTGGTGGATATAGTCTGTACAATGCTTTACAAAAATATTCAGAACTCTTGAACTTGGTTTTACGTCTAACAAAAAGTAGTTCAACATATTGGAATGGAATAGAGTCCGTTTGAATCTGTTACAATATGCAAACAATGACATATTCTTGTTTTTAACTCCTGTTACTGAGTAAATTTTAAAAATATAAATTGTGCCCAGTCACCTAATTAGTTAAGTGAAGACCTCAGAGGTTTGTCAAAGGAAATCAGTGAACAAGACCAAGGAACACAGTAGACATCAATGACATAGCTGTGGGGAATTCAAAAGCTTGGTTAGGTCAAAAACAATATCTCACCTTATGAGCATCTCCCAAAGCTCTGTTTTATCCATTCTCTAAAAATGGAAATTGTTTCACACAACTGTAAAACTTTCGAGACGTGGCCGTCAATGTAAACTGACAGACCAGGGAAGGAAAGCATTAAATGGAGGAGGTGCTAAAATGTGTCACAAATGGTACTTTTATGGAAGAGTGACATGAAAAAAGGCTTTATTGAAAGAAAACGCAAAGAAAATCAATTTAAAGTTTTCCACAAGACACGTAGGGGTAAAGTAAACATGTGGAAGAAGGTGTTCTGCTCAAGTGAGACTAAAATGTAGCCTTTTGGCCTCTTGACCAAAACATTACGTGTTTGGTCGTTGTGGGGACAGTTTTGTTCTCAATATGTTTACGTGCACACCTAAATTAAATTTTGGCAGTAATCGGACTGACAGTTTAACCAGAATGAGAGTGTTTATCGACTCAGCGATGCTAGGTGGCGAATTGTGCCCTTTCATGCTGGCATTCTTCCAGGTTAGCCTAGAGCTTTACACAGATAGTATACAAAGCCTGGCAGCAGTGAAGCAGACATAACAAAAGCAGGATATACACAGTGATAGAATAAATGGAAGACAACAACACTGCAGCACAGTACATTTCATAAGTACTGTTCTGTTTGACTGTGTTGCACAGCGTTGCTGTGTACAGGTGTCGTTATTCACTCCATCTCATCACTTCCTTATGAAAATCTTGGCGAAGCCCGGGTCGGAGTTACATGTATAAAAATTTAAATGTCTAACCGCTTTAGCTGGATGTATTAGTCCAGCCAGACCAGGTAAATGCATGCATTTCAAAAATCCCTCTTCAGTCGGACAAAGGCAATAACTGTGCTTTCTCCTGCTGCAAGTAAACGCACTGACTGATACTGGTTACTTCATTGGAAGATCGATCCAGTAATTAATAATACAGGTCAATTGTTGTAGAAAACCTATAAATGACTGCATGAAACCTCGGACTGCGGTGAACATTTACCCCCCTGGAGGACAAAGACCTAAAAATACAGCCAGAGATGCAATGAAATGGTATAATGGAAGCTTTGTCATGGCTTAGTCAAAGTCTAGACCCAACTCCAATGAAGAATCTTTTGTTAAACCTAAAAAGAAAAATGTACAAAGACACTCTTTATTTAATTTGACCGAGTTTGACTGATTTTTGCGATGGATGGGTAAAACTGTTAATCTTTGCATGTATAAAGCTGGTAGATATACACCAATGCAGCTTTACTTGTAGCAAAAAGAGAAAAAGAGCAGATTTATTTAATTCTGAAAGCACATTCTTTAAGCTTGAAATGTACAATCTTAATGATTATTCTCTGTCCTTGCTGCTACATCCCACAGTTCCCATGAGCATCTTTCCTCTTCGTAGTGATAGCACTCCACCATTACTTCATCATTCAAGACATATTCACTCCTTTTACTGTTCCCAGAAGCCCTTTAAGTTGAAAATAATTTAAGTTCCAGTGGGAAATACCAAGTCATTTTCATTGGCTAAGACTTTGATTGACAGCACAGGGGAGAGTTTTAAAGCAAGTGGGCTAAACTCAGCCTCTGACCCAAAGAAATAACAAATATGATCACTGGCCCCAGCTGTCTGTGGGGCTAAATGCCTGATTACCACAGAGCCACGATGGTCACTCAATCTGGAAGTGGGTCAAAGATCAGAGGTAAAAGAAAATGTGTGATCACCTAATATTAGGTACACATCAACTGTAAGATACAGAATGTAAAAAGTAGAAAATTACACTGTATAATTTTCTAATAATTTATTTATATAATGGTGAAGAAAAAACAAATTAGCCACTGCAACCAAACAAGAATTCTAGCCCTTACAGTCTCACAGACCTGTTACTTATTTAAGAAGCTCTTTTTTACAAACCTTTGCTACTCAAGTAGCAACCATTTTGTTGCTTTAGACTTAAAACTATGACAAAAAAAGACGATGTGCACCTCACATATTTGCTTACAGAGGTACGTGGCTTTTGCGACCTGTGTCCCTGCGCCTCACAGTGCTACCTTACAGAGGAGCATTGTTGTAATATAGTCCCAGTCTAAATTCTCTCCTTTGCTTCCTTTGTGTTACTCATTCTTATTCTTTTCATTTGCAATCAATATGATTATTTAGATCATCAGGAATATTTAAGATAATTATTGAGTAAATTTTATCAATTTGCACAAGAGGTGCTAGCTGTTTCACTTCAATTACATTGTTTGTGCAAAGCTAAATAAAAATGACTGCTGCCATGTTAGGAGGATGACTAAACTGGTTACTGGTTTTTGTTTTTTAATCATGTATCTAACACTGAGGAAGATGGCAACTGACAAAATTTCACTTAGGGAGGCAGAGGCATTTTTTCCCCCCGTAATAATATGCATTCTGGCTTTTTCAAGAGTAGCCTCTGATCTTTATCCACGACACAGGAATGCAGTGACTGTAAGGAGTTTCTTTCTGAATAACAGCAGACATTGTTTTAATGTTTGTATCAGGTTTCCTGGGGGTCCTGCTGTCTTTTATTCAAAAGCATCAGCAGCAGTAACTCTGCAGGGGGATATAACCCATTTTATAGTGTAGTAAATGTTGCTCATGTGTTATAATGATCATATTTCTTTTCAGATTTAGGTCGCTGACTCATATTTAAGTTTTCTATTTATGAGGACCTGTTTATTTTTTATTGTTTTCCTTCTTCATGTCGTTAAGCATATGCACACTTCACAAAAAAAGGTTTTACAACCCTTTGTGTAACCCAGCTTGTATTCCGGATTTGGCATAGTCTAGAAAAGAATGGACATTTGATTTCAGCGTTTTCGAGATCTGGATAAGTTATGTCTGTCTGTCCGTCCGTCCTTCCTTCCTTCCGTCCTTCCTTCCTTCCTTCCTTCCTTCCTTCCTTTTTTGGTGTTTCCTATATTTACCTCTGCCACAAAGGTTATGTTTTTGCCAGGGTTTGTCTGTTTGTTGGCGACATAACTCAAAACGTTATAGATGATTTTTGATTACATTTTAAGGAAATGTCTGCAATGGGACCAAGAAGAAGTGATTAGAATTTGGGGGAGATCCAGCTCACTATCTGTGGGAGGGAGTGTGTTTTACCTTGGTGGAGGTATGTGCTCTCCAAGTGCTCAGCCAGTTTCAGTCTGTCCTTTGTTGAAATATGTGTTCATAATGATCTCAAAAATTGTATTTATAAAGTGAAAGTAAATTAAAAAAAAACAAAAAAATCAGAAAAGGTGAAACTGGAAAAATCATGAAATATGTTTAGGAGCCCGTTGTTTGTTGTAGGCCCCCTAGTGAGAGATTGATAAATGAGCAGTGTGTGGATTATTGTACTAAATGACTCAGAGTTGAAAGTTGAAAAAACATTTGTCACAGCCAGTCTGCTACGCATGGTATCGCACATGGATCATCGAGATAACAAATCCATTAAGGTCCTTCTGATATTGCAGAAGTCCTCCTCTCTTAAGCCCAGGAGGTGACAGCAAAAACAGAAGAAAAACAGTTGTGTGTTGAAAGGAGTAACCAAACAGGGCATGGATTATGTTATTTTCCCTTTTATGATGTTCAGGCTAACAGAGATTGAGTTTCATCAGCTGTATCAGCGATGATATCAATACGTTAAGTTATGTTTGTTTATTAAAACAACACAATAGGAATGCTGGACTGTCTCTAACTGGCACGATGTTTTCACCACTCTCTTGACAAGATGTCAAAGTCGTGCAGCCATGTGTGGACATAAACACACATTCCCTCTGTCTTCCTGGCTCCATCCACATTCCCCCATTCTTCGTCCTTCTCTCCAGCTCAATGGATTGGCTCAGAGAAGCATTGATCCCACTTGTTCTGGTTCACTAAGGCCTGAAATTCCCCATTCAAATTGACAGGAGAAGGAATCCTCTCTGCCCTCTGGGATGGCTAAAAGCCTGTCTTTTTTAAAGTCGGTTCTGTGGGGGGTCTCCATGTACCTGGACACTAGGATTCTCAGGGCAGAGCATTCTTGGACGCTCATAAATGGGAGTTTACAACCAACCCCTGAACCCCAGAGATCGCCGGAAGTGTATGGATGTCCAATAAAACACAGTTCTCTGGTTCAGAAGTTCTCTAACTTCTGTTTTCAAACAAAATCCTCTGTTCGGTTTCTCCGTATCCAACGACTGCAGAACAATAATTTTAAAAAAATAAAAAATTCTTGGGGTTTATGAGTTGGCTACCTGCGTAATCCTCCATATTAACTATGATTATGTTATATTTTACAGGGTTTGTAACTCAACCCTTTTTTATGCAAGCAGTTAAGGTTGAAATTATAGGTGTTTAATTCTGTTTACATTCAAAGGTTTTGGTAGAAAAGGGGTGAAACTTTTGAGGTAAATACGAAGCTGAAATAAAAGTGTAAAGTCTATATTTCCTCTTAACTGTTTGAATCAATGTAGAAACAAAAGGCAAATGGAAGTGGAACTGTTCAAAAGTAGAATTCTTTTTCTTTCGTAAAACAAGCGGCAGCATTTTTTAAATGATTTAAAAACAGTTTTCTGACATTTCTTTTTAAGGTCTCGTTTACTGATGTTTTTATTAATATTTCTGTGTTCTCTAATTTGAAAAGACTGCCATCTGAGTTGGTTTTTGTGAGAGAGAAAAAAATCCTTCCAGTCTCCCTTTTCTAAGTGTATTCTAGTTCAACACAGCAGTGGCTGGGAAGAAGTGGCACAATTAGGGGGCTTGCTCATGAAACATTGAAGATTTTATAAAGATTACCGTATTTTCTGGACTATAAAGCGCACCTGATTATTAGCGACAACATCGTATTTTACCGACATGAACGGTAGTAACCAGACCGAAAAGCAGCGCACATTTCGGTGGCTTATTTTTGTACTTAAATTAGTGCTACAATATTAGCGAATAGGAGCGTTTATTTCTTGTTGTGTTGAACTGGAGAATCTGCTGTTTACTTTTGGAAAATGATCAAATATGACATTTGATTACTAAGTCTATATTACATTTTATTTATGTGATATTTGTCACAGACTGCTGATATCCAAATGTTATGTTTATTCATATATTTGGCTTAGTTCTCCCTCTATTTGTTATTATTCATATGGGACCACACATGTGATTGTGGAGTAAAAACAAAAAGTTAACTGATTTCTCCCATATTTATTTTCTTTAAAAGAGCAACTGCATCTAGATTTGTCCATTTATTTACACAGAAAGTTCTAGTTAGTATTTTATTGGGATCATATTTAGCAAAGTTGATTGATTCAAAGCTACTGTGATTAATTAGATTAAAGATTTTTATTGTTTGACAGACCTACTAAAAATTAAAATTAAAAATAAGAGGGTATTTGGACCATGTATGTATGTTTAACATTCTTTAGGCACCATTTCAAGCACCATTTCAAGCGCCGTTTCAAGCACCGTTTAACCACCGATACCGTTTCAAAAGTACCGGTTTGGCACCGGTATCGGATAAAACCTAAACGATACCCATCCCTAAACACAAGTCTTACACTGTTTCTGTTTACCAAAATCTGACATGTGTAACATGAAACAAAAATTGTGTCGGTATTTAGCCTTAAATGGAGTTTACCACATAGTTGAGGTTGCATTCTCAAACAAGACCGGACCACGACGTAACGGACCACCGCCGTTTTAAATACAACTTTGTACTGTAATGTTGGTAGTTCTAAATAACCTAAACAAAAGCCACATCTATGTGTAGGCCCGCCCCATGTCGAGACTACACATCGATCTGGAATTGCTCCCACAGAAAACGTCTGAAAAAGGGATAGCCATCTGGTGTAATAGTTTGAGCTGATCGGAGGACGCACCAGCAAGTGTCCGCCCACCATGATTTGTTTTTTGGCCAATCACAGTAACGACTCATACGAGTGGTGCAAGCTGGTAAATCGAGCTCTTGCCAAATGCGTTCTGGAGAAAAGCACACACATCCTTACTATCACGAAATGTATAAAGCCCTTACCATTGCTTGTTTTTCAATGAGGAAATCATCTCTAGTTCTCCAAAAAACATACACCTGCACCGCCATGTTTATTTTGGTTTGCCTGGGCACTTGCTGCTGTGGTCATAGCAGGACACCCACCCAAATGCTCACCCTAAGCACCTAACAAAAGATCGGTCCGCACCACCTCTGGAGTTGATTAGGACGGTTTAGTTGGAGCAGAACGAGACAGATTTTTGTGGGTTCAGAAAACTCCATATCTCACGAAAATCCAGCTTGCAGTGCAAAGTTAAGTTATGAAGTCACTGTGCTTAAAGTGACAAAAAAAAAAAAGAACTAACCGAGCATTGTATCGTGCCAGTGGTGTTCCTAAAAGAAATTCCAACCATTTCTTCTTTAGCTCCTCTTCATTGGGTAATAAAAGTAGTAGTGTGTTAGCTCTACAAATACCGAACATGTTCTGGTGTTGTGAAATTGCTAATTGTAAGCTTCTCGTAGCGGCAGCTCTGCAGGGCCCCTAGCCACAAAAACAATCCAGCGTTCCTGATGACTGTCCCAAGTCAGGCAGCCAATGAATAAATTACTATTGTGATGTTCAATGGACTGGCTTTTTCCCACTTAGCAGTATTTTTGTGTCTATTTTCTTTCTGTAGCCAATACATGGAATATATTTTGGAGAAAATAATCATGTGCCGCTTAAATAATTTAGAGAGAGTGATTGTATTGAAACGTAGTTTATCATGATATTCAGTGAAGTAGATCTTTAATTTTCTAAGATATTTACCAAAGTATTTGTACTTCTTTTATATTTTAAGGATCTGAGTCAATACTTCATCGACCTTCGTGCACCAATTTCAGATAGGTATCTTTTAAGGTATGTCTCCACAAGCTTTACAAGTCTTGTGTTGGGTTGTTGTCTTCCTCTGCCCCATTCTTAAATCGTTTGCAGGATATTCCAGGCCAGTCCAATATTTAGCTTCATCCATCTTCCCATTTACTCTGAGCTACTCCCTTGTTCTGGAAATGGATTTCTTTCAACGTTGGGTTTCTTCTTGCCCCTCATCCATCAAGGTTAGATTGATTGAGTCTAAGCCTTGATTCTTCTACCTAGCCTGTAGTTCTTCTCAGCATCTCCAGAGATTTCATGCACCTCATGGATGCTTCCCTCATTAATGTCCTTCTTGCCCAATCTATCCATTTATATGGAAAGCCATGTCTTGGAAGTTTGCAGTTCTGCCATATCACTTCCTTTTTCAAGTGATAGATTGAATAGTGGTGAATGTTGTACTTAAAGCTTGAAAGAATGCTTTTTTTTTTACATGACCCCGACCGTCTACACCCCACACTTGTGCACTGTTTTGTGTTGGCCTGTCTCATGAAATCTCAACCAGACACACAGTTTGTGGCTGCAAAGTGGCATAGTGCAGAAAAGTGATTTACAAACTTTACATACAATCTCCAAAGACGTTTTTTTTAATCAGGAAGAAAACAGTGAATTTTCACACAAAAAAAATATTTGACAAGAACTTCCTAAATTAAATGTTTTATTATTATTATTATTATTATTATTATTATTATTATTATTATTATTATTATTATTATTATTATTATTATCCTTTATTGTCTCTCAATGGGAAAATTTGGCTGTAAGAGCATAAACAATTGAAAAATCAGCCAACGTCTAAAGAACAACCGAAAAAATAAAGGAAGCCTCTGGAAACCTTAAAGATGGATTGTGAAAGATAACTCTTACATCGTGCCAGGAATGCTGGATTATTTAGGGTCAGCATATAAAGAAATATAGTGTGGTTCAAAACAGCACAGTTCTGTGGGTGCACCAGCAAAAGAATTGTTGATGTTTTCTCAAGTTAGTTCAGAGAAAAGCTGTCCAAAGAAAGGATGTGGGAATTAATTGAACCCCTTTACTTATTTGTCATTCTTTTTTTCCCTCTTAGTTACTGCTTGTTCTTGTCTTCCTCTGTCTGCCTGCACACACCATTACCATCTTATTACATAGAAACATCTTGTTACATACTTTCACCTTGTATTTTATGTCTTTCTGTAGTTAGCTTTTATGAGCGGTGAGCTCTTGTGGCTCGTAATGTCCATCAAACAAACACGTTCCATGCTCCTACTGTTTTCTTACCTGCAGACCCACAAATTGAATGTGACATTTTTAGATGGGACGGCTAAATGTGGTCAGGGCTACCCATAAAACCAGTGTCTGGGGTCACTGGCTCAAGTTTATGTATATCACTGTAGTGTAGTTGAAAGATGTTGGCACTACAGCTATAAGAGCACATAAATGAAGAAAGTATGTTCTCTCATTGATATTTCTTGGCATTAGATGGTTTGTACAAAGTATTAAAGTCATTCAGTTAATCTTCTGCATTTACAGCTTCAAATCTTTTTGAGTAAAAGTACTTTTTTTTTACTTTAAACATTGTGAAAAAAACCTATACTCATTGGAATTTGTAACTTTGTTCCCAGTGGGTGGGACAAAGGTAATCTCATAAATTTACCCTACTGATTTGTGAAAGGTTGTTTATTACAAAGCACTCAAAATTTGGTGCGGATCTGATGATGCCTAAATAAGAAGGGGGAGTAGTTGATAAAACTTATTCAACCCTACTGGGCTTTTCGGAGGCTGACAAAGGTATGCAGTTTGGAGAAAATCTGCATATACTTGTTGGATTTAAAACCAACCGTATGCGAGGCAAGGTATGAAAGTTAGCCAATCTGCCATATCCACACAGTCAAGCCAGTATTCACTTTTCAAAGAATAACTCAACATCAGCTAAATTGACATTAGCTGAGCTGCGATGACACAGAGAGTTTGAAACAGCTCTGACCTTGTGTCTTTTCTGGTAAGAAGTCGCGCTTGGACCAAACAGAGAGAGATGTTATGTAGCCTCCTTAAGCACGTCTTGGTGTTTAACATGCAATTAACAAGTAAATTCACATTACTTTAAGCAGCAAGGACATTTGAATAACTTTTGATCCCCTATGCCTTAATGTCCAGAGTCAAATAGAATTGTGTAAGTCAGAAGGTTCATGAGGTCTTTATTCAAATATGATGTGTGTAAATGGCACAAAATGGTGGCTTTAATCCAAAATGCACGACTTCCTGTCAGGTTTGGACCATGGTACACCTGCATGATTTGGTCTGGTGTCTCTCATTGTAAATGTCAAGTTTATTTATTTAGCACATAGCATTGCGTTGTCATGTTTTTTTGTTGTTTTTTTCCTGGACCTTTGTAATTAATTTCAGGGAATTAAATGATCATGTAGTTGGAAATTTGGGATAAAATTGCATCAGTCATCTAAAGACGTGTTTCTAGCTAGCTGGTGAGTGCTGGCTGAGGCCTGTAGAAACTGTACCTCTTGGCCTGACTTTGTAATTAATGTTTTCAGAACATAAGTAACTGTGGTGAATGTTTTAACTCTTGAGAATCATTTTTCATGTCAATGGACAATGAATTTCAAATTGTTTGGAAAGGCCTTATAATCTGTCAGAGACTGGTAGGCAGCAGCAACAGTGTCTTCTCTTGTATGTCTTTCCCCCTCAGCTTGGTCATAACTCCCACCTGAATACTGCACGTCAGCAAACTGTCAAAACAGTGGATTCTCGAGATGTTAACACCTGCTAATGATTATTTGATCAAGTGCATTGGATGAAAAACAACTTGCTACTATTTGGACTCCTATTCCATGGAAGTTCCGTCCCCCAAACCCCTAAGTGACCTCGTCAGTCTACTGTGTCTCTACCTTTGGGAGGCCTGGCCTGTCACCTCAACTTACATGCGGCCTTCCCAGATGGTTCATCCCCCTGTCCAGAGTTACATTTGTCTTCCATGCTTCTTGTTCTGAAGAGCGGAAGACAGGAGCTCCTCCTTATTCTGCCCTGCCCTTGGCCTGATCCTTGGAACTGAGCTCCTCCTGCATTGCCTCAGGATCTCACCTCCAGCTGTCCTCTGACCATCAGTCATCCTTGTGGAGGACAGAATGCCTGAGGTCACCAGAGTTCGTATAATCAAGTTTGCAGGGACTTCTCCTGAATTTCTGAGTTTATTTATACCACAAAGTGTTTTGATTTAGTAACTTTGGAAACAGGACAAAAATCTTGCAAAATCCGACACAGGAAAGATAAATAATCTTCTAGATAATCATCTGATGTGGAAAAAATGTCGGTTCATTTCTAATTAAATAATCAAATCATACTAATCATATCTTCTGTAGTCCCTGAAAAAACTTGATTCCTATTGGTCTACTAGCTGATTTTGTCAGCTGTATCCGAACCATTCAGTCTCTCTATACAGATTACTGTCCGGAAGGTTAAGGAGAGAAACATTGACATTTACAGTCTTCAGGGCAAATTGCATGTTTATGATGCAGACAAACTTTTTTATAAGTTGTGTACATGCTCAGGAAAGCCTCCGATATATCTTCACATGTCAAATGTTGAGCGAGATATCGCTAAAACCCATTTCACTTTTATACTCTGTATTAGCTTGTTTTACACCCTGGATGTTTCTGAAGATTAAATCTGCCTTTATTCAACAACTAGTAGCAGGAGAAGAATCTACAGAGAATGTTAATTCCTAATACAACCGTAACTGCAAAGCCTGGCCTTACAAGTGTTGCCTTTTAGCCATTTTGAAGTCAGTTTAACATTTAGCGATATTTACTATGACTGTGTTCTTTCGAACCATGCACAAGCTTGGATAAATTTACATTTTCCTGTTTGGTGAACTTGGCAAAAATGGGGGTTTACATGACTGGTTAAAATGACCGAATACTCTCCTACAGTACGACACACTTCTGTCACAAGAAAGTCTTCTAGATGACAGACATGGCAGATATAAAACTGGTATAATTGTAACTGCACTGAAAGAGGTTATGAGACGAAATATCTGCAAGTCATGTTAATTTTGCAAATGTGAGCTAAGCACTAAAGCAAACCTCTAAGCTTGAAAACAAACAATTATTTTACATCCGTTTGCTGGTGACAAAGTGTCTAATAATTCCTTTTCAAATATATTTTGATTAGGGATGTTCGATATTGGCTTTTTTACCGATATCCGATATACCGATATACCGATATAGCCCAACTCATAATTTCCGATACCGATATGTGGGGACCCTCCCTCATAAAAAACAAAAACTACTAAACCCTTTTAGGTAGCCACAATGAAATATCTTGTATCATGCATACCTCAGCTTTAAAAATTTAGAAAATTTAATAAGTACTAGAATTTTAGTTAGGCAATTGAAAAATGTGCCATTTTTATTTTGTCTTCAAAAGTAGCTGGAACAGTTTCTCACCAAGAGAATACTGACAAAGGCCCACCACTCAGGACAAATTTCTACTTTTAGAAAATGTAAACAACATCATACCTTTATAGCAGTGAGGTAAAGTGGAAACAACTAAAACAAGAATAAAAAAATAAAACACAAGCAAACATTTAAGCAGTGCCAATAATTAACCTACCTTTTGATACATTGAAAGTTGTCTCAAACAAATAATATCTCAAAAACTAAACCTCAAATCTGTCATATTTTTACATTCTGAGAGAGAAAAGAATTATCTGAAGAATTTGATGTATAATATGTGTATGGTGTGAAAAACTCATCTTATTAAAAAAAAAAACGATACCGATAATTTCCGATATTACATTTTAATGCCAATATCGGCCGATAATGACTTTAGGCCGATAATATCGGACATCCCTAATTTTGATGTTATTATATTTAGACAAATTATCAACTCATCGCTTTATTCTGCATGATTCATAGGCCTTAACTAACTAGAGTTCCAGATTAAAACGAACAAAAACATTCTTCCTGAAAAAAAAAAAAACGGGGAAAAAACGGAGTTAAGTCTGATCAGACAAAGTCTAGAGGAAAAACTCTACAAGACCTTAGGGAAGCATGAAGAACTATTCAGACGGAAAATGTCAGATGTTACACAATGTTGGCTCCTTTAAATAAGAAGGAAAACAGGAATGGCTTCTGATCTGTGCATGGGGTGTTGTAATTATTTGGAACAAAAATATAATTCCTCGTGTCTTAAAAACATGCAATTCCTCCCTTTTTGTCAACAAATCCTACCCTTAGGTGTATCAAAATGTTTCATTTTTATTTTTACATTATATTTTAATTTGACAGCTTCCTGGTGTCATTAACAGTAATGAGCCTTGGGAGCTTCCATTGAGGTGGGATAAACCACTAATAGCATTAACTCCAGCATAGCCATGTCTGTGTGAGGGCTGACGAGATTGAGTGATCTGGGGTTGGTGTTGAAAAAAGAAGTCAATTCCCTTGTTTTCTTTGCATGACAGGACGAGTTAATTCTCCTCTCTCTAAATACGATAACATCCCATCCTGGGGAGCTTTTAGCAGAGCGGTAATTCAATGTTTAAACAAGGTTCGTGCAGCTGTAAAAATAGCCAATTGCTCCCTCTGTGGGACTATTTGTAGCAAAGGCTATCCCTTTCTTTTTGTTGAATGAGCAATGGGATCATCATGGATATATTAAGATAAATTATAATATGTGCACATTAAGCATGTATGCAATTATGGTGATTTTTTTAAACGTGTGCTTAGGTAAGGCATGAATGACAGGATTCACGACGCACAAACACACACTAAGTCTAAGTCATAAATCGGATTGACATTAAAGGACTTAAATGGTACATCTTAGCTGTTTGTCATTTAAGTTTCATTGTATTTGGTTTTGATTAGGGATGCACCAACACCGGTACTGATTTGTGGGATCTAGTTTCGATCTTTTCTTATTCAGATTTAATCATTTTCAGTTCATTCCTCTGTGTTAGATCTGAGGGGTATTCCACGAAGCAACCTAATCTCAAAAACCAGGCTTACTTTGTCAATCCCAGCAAAATGTCCCCAGATTCAGTTCCATTAAGGGGGCTAACCTGAAGCCCCGCTCTTTCACTATGGCAACCTGTACCCTCACCACACCCACCTCCAATCTAACGTTATTACAGCAGTTGTAGCACATGTAGTTTTCTTTTTGGTGGTTAAATTATTATTATTAAGGTAAGTTTTATCTTTAAAAATGTAGTTCTAATTTGATTTCACTTTTACCAGTTTGAAGAACATTAGAGTATTTAATATTTACTTGCTGCACGGAACTTTTTGTTCCACCCATGTCGCTCCTAACACCACACATTGTTAATATTATACCTACAAATAAATCACTTTTTGATTAAGATGGAGCCACAAAATCATCATGCTGTCATTTCTATATTATGTTGAATTTCTTATAGTACCTTGCAACAGGTTAAAAAAATACATGTTAAATGAAATACTGTATTAATGTAACCTTACATTTTGAAGACTTGAAACTGTTCTTATTTAGTTATTATATATTTTTTAATCCTTTCTTTAATCACGTTTTAACACACTTAACCTGTCAGCTATTTTCTGTCATGTGTTTTATTCTGATTTAAATAATTCACAACAGAATCTGGATTACCTTGCCATTCCCAATAAATTAATATGATTTATTTACATGAACTTTGAAGTTTATAGTTAGAAGCGATTCTCAGCACTCTAGTGTCATGCTCCATCCAAAAGCAACATCACCTAATTTATATTATTACACGATGCAGCCTGACGTGGTCTTTTTTAATGCAACTGGCATTCCCATCATTGGTTATAATGTAATTGTGATGCTTATAGGATGCATTAATAAGTCTTTCTCAGACATTTTCACTTGTCTAGCATTGCTTGATGTGGACTGCCTTTAATGTAGCATTGATGCACATGAGCTGGGCTTGTTAAGCTTTGCATGAATCAGTGTGAATTGAGTTCACCTGAGCTTCGTTTGTGGAAACGAATAAACCGGGATTGAACTGTTACACTAATTCAAGTGAGGATATTTCAAATTGATTTGTCTTTGATTTCTTGAGCTTGCTTCTTGGAATAACCCCTAGTATGCTTTATTACTTTATTTTATGTTTTAAGATTATTGTTCGTTGATTTGAGTTCTGCTTAGCTTTTATATTCCTATATTTCCCATGTTCCTTCCACGCTTCCTGTTTTACTAATAGGTTGTTCTACTATGAGTTTCTCTTATGCTCCTGTTATTTATTTAGATCTTTAGCTAACCCTATGTGGTAGTTTTCTACTTATACATTGAGGATTATACTGTTATGTTTCTACCTTTGGTTTTCCTTTCTCCTTGCAATTTTCCGCACTTCGAGCTACTAATTAGCTCCACCTGCTCACTCATTCCCACCTTTATCTGATTATCTTGATTAAGTTTCTCTGGTTCCTTTGTAATCTCTCATTCTATCCATAGTATTTAATCAACTCCTTTTGAGTCATAAATTGCTGAATTTTTGCCTAGCTATTTTTAATGAGTGCTTATGCTGTATCTAAGTATTATTCCTCAACTTGAACTAAGTTAATTAAGATCTCTTGAACTGTAGCCCTAAAGATTTCTATTTGATCTCTGTGCTTAAAATAAGACAAGTAAGCTCGATTTTAGTTTTTTTTTTTTTTTTTTTTTTTTACTTTTTTGCCAGTTCATTTTTCTTTTAGCTTACCTACACAAAGACTTTCTTGAAAACTATTTTAAAAAAGTAGATGATGACATAGCTTTACAAATTAATTATAAGTTCTTTCAAAAAATCTAAATAATAATAATAAATCTTATTTAAAAAGTGCCTTTCATGAAACCCAAGGAGATTTAGCAAACAAATATAAAAAACAAATAATAAAACAATGATAAAACAGAGAAAAATAACATGAGATAAAGAAAGTAAGAGCAAATAGTTCAACAAGTAGTTCAAATACAGTATGGGATTAAATGAAACTACATCGGTGGAAATATTTTAGGGCAACACCACAAACAAAATGCTTCTTTGTGGGACATAAAAAATCTAAAGTAACAATGGAAAATATGAGGAAGAGAATTGTGGACACGGTCATTGTCAGGCATAATTTCCAGATGACTGAAGGTGCATCATTTAAAACAATCATGTCTATTTATAAACAGCATGAGGGACTTCCAGACATCATACTGTTTAGTAAAGATTGAGGTTCTGCTTTCCAGAGGTCAACATATTTCAGTGCAAAATTGTCATATAAAGCTCAAAACAAAAATTGATTGGCTTGTGATGTGATGGCATGTTCTGACAGAAGCAGGTGCGATTGTGATACAACAAGTCCTGTAAGATCATGGGTTGAAAGGCCACTCAGTGAGGAGGAAGCTAGCACAACAAAAAGAATTACAGCCAGCAAAGGAACTCAAGCTCTAGGACCTAGATTGTTGATGTAATGTTTTTATATGACCATGATTTTCTGAGGCAGGACAAAAAAGACACAATCTAATAAGGTCAGTCAAACAACTCAGTCCTATGAAAACTTTGTTGGCAGAACTGCAAAGTTGAGTGGAACAAAACACCCAACAAACCTGACTCAGTGGAAGCAGCTCTGTCAGGAGCAGTGGGCCAAATTTACAGCAAACTATTGCGATACGCTTGTGAAATGATACTCACACTATATACGTTATAAGCTCTCTTTGTCTTTGTTTTTTTCTACAGTTTATGTGGTTTTAATTGTATGTTCATTATGATTCAAAACAAAACCATAAAATACCCTTTAAAATAAAGGTAGTCATTTCTCAGTCGCTATCAAACTATAGTTCACCAGGAGTTTGATAGAGGAATAACATTATATTCATATTTGTCAGCAAGGTACCCCAAAGCCAGAGTATTTAAGAAAAACACACACAGAGATAACAACAATAACCAAATTTCAGTGAAGCACATTTTTAATGAATATAAAAATGAAGACAGTGTAAAATAACTCACCTTATCTGAGTTTATGTTGTAGAGATCTTTTCAAAAACCCACTTTTGACAATAGAATCTTGTTAATACTAAATATTCAACTTATTTTAAAACTTTCACATTCTTATTGAACGATTTTGGATCTTTTATCACAACACAGCATTTTTTGGGAAAAACAAATTGCTGCTGATAGCAAACGTAATACACTACTGAGTGTGATGAAACACAGCTGCCCCTGATACAGCAGCACCTCAGCCATCAGAACATAATCCAGCCGTCCCTTAACTAAATCTGTGGTAAACACATGCCAACTCCCTAAAACACTTTCTCCAAACACTTGTGTGTGTGTCTCTGTGTGTGTGTGTGTGTGCCCCACACCCTGACCCTTTGCTCCCTGTAAGAGGACTATAATTCCCATCTAAAAGTCATTTGATGTCCTTTACAAGCTGTGAGGGGTCAGAAGACGGAGCACCGCCAACTCTGCGGCTATCTGCACCAATCAGAGCTGTTTTGTTACACTTATCAGAAATGTGGGTCTGTTGATAAGAGGAGAGGAAAGACAAACAGATAGATACAAGTCAGATAGGAAGAAATGGACAAGCCAATGCAAGACAGACTGCTGGGGAACAGAAACTGTAAATGTTTATGAAAACATTTCCTGCGATAATTTAAATCAGATGTCACAAAGGAAAAAAAGTTGGCTGGTAACGTGATTGAGTGTCAGACGGTGATTATAAATCATTTAACAGTTAGGACATTTTGATTTGTTCATTTGTGTTTTCTGGCTAACTTCCAAACTCTTGAAATGCATTATTATTCACCCCACAATTAAAATAAATGGGAACCAGATTAGGCGTCGTCTTTCTCTGATGTACCTGCAGGGAACAGTATGCACAAGTGATCAGAGAGACAGTGTTCAGATGGAGTCACTGATAGAAGAAGACAGAGCTGTATGTTGGAGAGTTGATGGAATGAGGTGATATGCATGGGAAGGAAAAATAAAGGTACCGAGGGGCAGATAAGGAGAAGGGAAATAATGAGGGAAAAAAATGTTAACCAGTTGGAGAAGTATGTCCTAACATTACACAGTAAACAGCGACATGCATTTTTTAACTATTTGGTTGGGTTACAATCAGGAATACCAGTAATTTAACCATTTTTAAATCACTATAACCAAGGCCATATTTACCTTAGAAGCCGTTCAAAAGATTGTGATGAACTGTAGCAAATTCAGGGTTTATCTTTCAGACTATTGCAGCTGAAATTTGACTGAATCAGCGGGAAGGACTCTGTAAACAAGTTTTACATTAAAAAGTTTATTAGTGATTTGTGAATTTAGTTGTATTTTCCAACTAAAACTATTAACCTCTCATAGAGCAGCATCACTGTCTTTCCAGCTAACAGTCCTGTTAGAAAATCTCAAAGGTCAATTAAAGTTTAAACAAAAATTCAACAAAACAATGCATGGTTCACAGAAGCTCCTGTACTTACAGTATTTACACATTGGAATGTGTCTGACTTATTAGCTCAACAAGTAAAATAACAATATCAGAGGTACAATGTTTGAATTTAAGTCATTTTTTTTCCTTAAGCTACTCCTTTTAGATTTCAGATAGAAATAATAAAAATTTCAAAAAGCTGACAAAAAACATCAATTTTACACCAAATATAAACCAATTTTAGTTTAGACATGATTGGAACATTTAAACATTGACACATGTTCATGAATTTTGATCCCTAAACAAGACTGATTGTAAATATTAATGTCTTGAATAAACCTGGTGTATTTTTTAAAATAAAAAGCTTGAAATTAATAAAATGTTTTCAACTATATGGCGCTGCGCAGTCTATTGGATTGTAATTGTTGCGATCTCTAAATTAGTTTGCATCATCGCAAATGCCTGCTTTGATTCAATAAATTCAGTTTTATTATGTTTAAAATGTCAAACATTAATTTGCTTTATATTCAGGTTTGGCGAGTTGGATGGAGTCTTACTGCTCAGATTGGACGTACATGTTTGGGCCAGGGGCCTTTTTTAGTGATAATATCACAATTAAATATTTCCTGACATTGTGCAAAAAAATTTTTTAAAACCTTTTAAAACATCCTAGAAGCGCCTGACTAAACAAGTGAACAAGTTTGTAAAAACATTTCTGTCATAACACACATTGCTGCTGTGACCAAAAAGTAAAAATACAACTTTTTCTCAAGGAAAAAAAATTACATTTAGCTTTTGTTCCTGTTTAAATCTAGATTAAGTTCATCTTCTCCATGTTGTTTTTTATTCATAATGCTTGGATGTTTTATGCAGCCAATCTGTAACAGAGATGTTTTCTTCACAGAAGTCGCACTTGAAATTATTTTGTTGCATTTCAAAGCGCATCCCAGAGATTTTTTCTTTATCTTTTACAAGCCATTCACCATTTTTAAAGATATTTATTAATCAAATAATCACTCACTTTCCAATAAAAGCCATGTTTTGCAAAGGAGTTATAGAAACTGGATGAGCTGCTCAGACTCCAGCTGAGATTTTGGAAGAACAAAGACAACAGGCTGGTAGTGAAAAGAAAAAGCTGATTTATCTTTAAAAAGTGGGTAGATGTGAACTTTGCAGGCCTTTAGACTTTAGTTGAAGCTGAAGATATAATTAATGGCATTCCTGCGACGCCTGAGCATCACCAAAGGTGCATTCATTGTCCGGTGCTCGAGGGTTGGCCATGGCCTCCACAAGTAAAATCTCTCCTTGAAAATTTCTTTTTTTTTTCTCGGAGCTCCTTAGCCTTTGTGGCTCGATCACTGGAACGAGATTGGTTTTGAATGATGTCTGTCTGGGTAGGTTAAGTGGAAAAGTGGACGCAAAGGGGGATGGGTGGTGGTAAAAGAGGCCTCTCTTGTTTGTGATTTGTCTAGAGACTTTACAAAACTAACATCCTGAAGAGAACTTTCATTGGAAGCAAGTGATTTGTTGCTGGACATCGTGAGACATCATAAACTTTACATCATAAATTTCCACATTTATACTGGTAATATGCAGTAATCTTTGATCATCTTTTGTGTATATTTCTATTAATTTGAAGGTTCTTACTGCAAAACACTAACAAACAGAATTGTTTTAAACTTTTTTCATGCTGACCGTTTCGGCAACAGCTGTTACGTTCCTCAGAGTTTCAACTGATGATGTTGTGGCATCACAACAACATCAACCAAAGAATTCTGGAATATTCTGGCACCAATATTCTACAAGATGTTGCAGGAAACAAAGGAAAATGGCAGACTACCACCAAATATGAACTCTGCCTACATCAATCTTCTATTAAATCAGGAAAAGACCCTATGTCTCCTACCCGCTATCATCCTATTTCTCTTATCAATGTTGATCTCAAAATAATCTGCAAAGCTCTTGCAAGAAGGATAAGAAAATAACTATTTTTATAATCCATCCTGATCAAACCGGTGTTATAAAAAATTTAATAGATAAATAGATTAGTCTTAGTGTAAAACCATTCAAACTAATATATTCTCTTTAGATGCAGAAAAAGCATTAAGTGGAGATTTTTATTTGCAACCTTATGTAAGTTTGGGCTCGGTTGAACTGGCTGAAAATATTATACAGCTCCCCAACAGCATGTATCAGGACTAATAATCAAACATCATCAAGGTTTTATCTTAAGAGATGTACCAGAAAGGGATGTCCACTTCCCTGTCTCCCTCCCTGTTTGCTATTTTTATTAAACCATTTTCAACAGCAATCAGGCAAACTAATAATACTAAAGATATAAAATGCAATAACAAACAACATAAAATCCTCTCTATACAGATGATGTTTCAATTTTTCTACAGCATTCCCACTCCTCTCTTTCTCAGGTAATCGAGTTGATAAAATATTTCTGAGTCTCAGATTATTCCACAAATTGGTTAAAATTACAGTCCTTCCAATCAATTGTTCTTTCCAGAGTCCCGTTGCTGTGCAACTCCAATCAGGAAATATTACATCTTTAGGTATCAATGTCTCACCAAGCCTGGCAGACTTATCAAAGCTAAACCACTTCCCTATTTTAAAAAAAGTAGAAGATGATCTGGCTAGATGGAGATCTCTACCCATGGGAAGATTAGCTACAATAAATTCTGGTTTTGCCTGGAATCAATTATTTATTTTCTATTATCCCTAGCAAACCATCATCGGAATGTTTTATATCTTTGGACTCTTCCTTCTCAAATGCCATGTCCACACATAGCCGTTAAACCCGAGGGTCCCCCAATTGGGGGACTCTGGGAACTATTTTTTTAACAGGCTTGAGACAACACATCATCTGACAGAAAAAATAGTAATAATGCACATCAAATTAAACAGAAGACCACGTGCTACAAGGCTATCTAACCTATTTTTACCAACCACAAACACAACTCAGATGCCACGTAAAGAAATATTTGTAAACATACTCGTATTATCATAGATTCGTCAACCCAGCCACCACATTCCGGCCTCTACCGCAGCAAGCCTTTGTGCTAAACACAAAATCAACCACTCAAATTAAGGCAGAGACTCTACCGATTCCAAAGATACATCTCCCAAAACGCTACGCCAAAGCACCGCAGACATATAAGCCAAAGTATAACACAACAAAAAGAATCGCTTTTCAGTTGAAAATATAGCCTTACCTTTGCTGTTTTGCCATGTAAAAAATATTTATTTGGAAAATAAACGCAATTTTCTGATAATTCCATCACTTGTGCACCATTTAAAACCTTCCAGGTGTTTCCTGTATAATTTTTGGTTCCTAGGAAGTGTTTTTCAGTGAATTCACGGATAAGACTGTCTTTTCCCCTAGGCTCGGTTCTCGGCTCCCTGGTTGGCTGACTGTATTGTTAATCTTGTTTTGCAAGTTTTGGCGTTATTCTATAGGCTTCTTGCGATTCCAACGAGGTGTCACTCATCCAAATTGACCGATCAGCTCCGGGGAAAGTCTTATGACACAAGATGGCGCAAGATGCACGGACATAACTTTGTTTTGCTGCTTTCACTGTTTATATCTGATAAATGTCACCAGAAAGATGCCCAATTTTTTTATTTTAGGTCTACTGAACACTATGTGATATTAAAATGAAAAATATAACTTTTACACAACAGAAATAGAAATGGCACTGTTTGTGCCAAACTGTGCCAAACTGGACACCTTGCCTGATATGCCTGTACTAAAACGTCTCTAGTTTTGTCCTGTTTCACATAATCAGTTTCAACTTTTGCAGAGATAATGTCCACATGTTGTATTTATATTTTATTGAGTAATAACTGCTATTCAAGCAATATCCATAGAGTTTTTCAATATAGAACTATGTTTTCTTTTTAGGCGGAGCAAATAAGAAATACATTTCTGCTGTGTTCCATCTTCAATTTCTCCTAACCAGTAACAGATAACATGCATAATGACACATCTATCAATTCTACTCAATGTCACATTTACAATGACACCAAAATGGTTCAAATACTCCTTTTGGTTGCTGAAATATACACATTTTTCATGGGTAATAATTTTTCGAGAAATAAGCTTCAAAATAAGCCTAGGGTTTAAGGGGTTAAAACAATGAAGATTTTCCTCTACTCCTTAAAAAAAAATCTCTATCCACACATAGCAGGATAAATGCGTTTTTCAGCACATTCATAGACGTGGCAAACTTGTGGAGGGGCAGTAGTTCTCCCAAATCCTATCCGCTATCTATCCTCAATCTTCCGTACACAGCAGTGATAAAGCTTGTAAAAATAAACTAACAAAACGTGCTTTAACAATGGATGATGCCAACACAGCTCTGAGGGAATAAATGCTGTTTTTGACGGTAAACACAGGTCGCACAAGTGATGTTTGAGCATTTTTTGTCACAGATAGTGATGTTACGGTTCTTAAAACTCAATTTTCATCCGTCCACATGCAGATACTGAAAACGGAGAAAACGCAGATCTCCAGTTTGGCCGGAGTTTTTTAAAAGATTTGTTTTTGGTGCCGAAAATCTCAGTTTACGTGTGGATGACAGGCCAAACCGTAGAAGAATATCTCAGTTTTGTGAGATACCCAGGTATGTGTGGACAGGGTATACATTTCTCTGGAAAGATAAACCCCCACATATCAGCTTGAAATCACTGCAGAAGTCCAAAGATAAAGGAGGTCTAGACATACCTAACTTGTATAATTTTTTTAAATCTCAATATGGTTAAAAATAGATACCTTGAGGAGTCCTGGATAGATGTAAATGCTATAAGATAAAAATTTTAGACCTACCATTTATTAGCTCAAATATAAAACATCATGAATGCTTTAAAAGAATTTGCATCAGCTCCTTTCTGACAGCTTGGTTGGAATTGCAAAAAAATTACAGAGTCCTCACTAGTCCCATGCAGACGTACACGTACCTGGAATAACCCGGACATTTTGCACAAAAAAAACTCTTTATCATTTCCCAGACTGGAGCTGTAAAGGAATTTAATACCTGGAACACATATTTGATGGAACAGACGTTATCTCTTTTAATATATTAGTTACACAATACAGAATTAACAAGAAAAGATTCTTAGAATATCATCAAATGAAATTGAGTATAAAAGGCAAATTTTCGGCTTAGTACTCACCTTGAAGATATGTTCCTTCCACTGAAGTCTAATAAGAGAAAAATATGGTGCTCCTTTAAAACTAATTGGTCTACAAATGAGTTACTTACTAAATCTTAAATTTGTAAATCATGTCATATGTTAAGAAGAGGGTCACTCCTAACCACACAGATAATCTATCATAAAAGACCAGAGAATTCAGGTATAAAGAGACATCCTCACATATCGACCCTCAAACTGTGGCATAGCATAAAGGCTGTGAAGGTTGTTATATTCTGATTGTGAATGGATCCATGTTGTCCAGGCTTATATATTATCACTTTAAGGGCAACAAGAATATATATGTCACAGTCCTAAACAGCATATTATTTTCAATCCTCCTCTGCTTAAAAAAAATAAATTAAAATTACATTGCCACATTTACCTTGAATCAAAAAAGCTTTCAGTGAGTAGGGCTTAATAGGTGTTTTCAAGGAGAGAAATAATAGAACATTTGGTATTTTTTGTAGGATAAATCTTTCAGTCTCCAGGTGGTAAATGTAAAAAAATGTAAACAATTTTTGTGAAGAAAAAGAAAACTTAAAAGAGGAGCATGTTTTTCTTTGTGTCTGTTTTTTAACACATACTTTACTGATGTTAATGATTAGAGGTGAAAAGGGAAGGAAGTGATTTGGGGTAACAGTGTTAAGGGGATTGACCCCAGCCATCATGATTAAAGCCATAAAGAGGGCTCTGCTTCAGTGTTAAATAAAGGATTATAAAGGACTCCGAAAAGTTGTAAAAGACAGACCTGGAGAAGATTAGGGAACCCTGCAACTCAGATCAACACATTCCACATCACCAAAGACAGAGCTGGAGTGAGTTTAGCCCACTTGTAAAATCTGGGACATGAGCAGAGTCGTGTACATTTTATAACAATAACTGCTAACAGCTTAATGTTTTCTGATAAAAACCAGACAGTCAAAACCCAACTGGTCTAGGATGCTAAATCTATGGTTTGTTTTCTTCTTTGGCTGTCCCCCCTCTGGATAATCTTGGATTAGCTTTATGATAGGTTTGGCACATTCCTGTTAACAGTTTATTGGTGGATCATTATTGCAATGAAGTCACTCACTCATTTTCGATCTAACTTTTTAAACTATTAAATGTGTTGCTTTTTACACAAGAAATAAAGAAAACAATAGCTTTTCACATCTTAAAATTATATTTTCTGATATTTAATCATTTTGCCGAATTTCTAGCATCCTGTTTGCAGCAGAAATAACATGAAATTAGTATTAATGACTCACCCAAAATAATCTATGCGTCTTGAACAACCTGTACAGCTTCTCACAGATTTTATTACAAGAGTCTCCTTTAAACCAAAAAAATCTATTTTATGTCTAAGCAGCTTCATCCATATGTTAGCTATCTTCCCCAATTGCTTTGGGGAGAACTGGACTTCTAATGGTTCTAACACCTCCTTGTGTTCAAAATCAGCAAAACAACTGATTAGAAATCAATTTAGTATAAAGCATGTAGTGCCTAAATGCTGCATTAAAGTTCTCCTTCTCTGAAAATCTTGAAAAACTGAATTTTATTTCATTTAAATCAGTCACTGTGTTCTAAAAGCATGCTGAATATGAACATTTTAAATAAACTCCAATCCCTAAATCAGTTACATAAAGAAAAGAGACCAGAAAACGCCTGAGTTTGAAAAAGCCCAACAACTATATGTCATAATACTAACTTAGCATTCATGGCCTCGCCTACCTAGCTTTGGACCACCCATGTTTTTGGCAAGGTGAAAGCCAAGCCTCTTGCAGCTGCTTGAGGCTACAGAGCTTACAGTACTGGCTTTGCCTCGAGGTTAATCTTAAAAAAAAGGATCTGTACAGTCACAACCATGAACACAAGATCCCAGACTGTAAGTAGTGTTTTACTTTTCACCCAGTGTTTTACTTTTCATGTATTGTGTTAAAAACGTGCCATGTCAAAGAAATGTACAACCCCGGCTAACAGCTAATATCTGTGACCACATCCACCCAGAGATGTTGTTGGTTTACCTATCCTCAAATGTAACCTGTGCTTCAGACCACAAAATATAATAGCAGCAGCTGAATCCGCCGCTGGTTAAATCTCCCGGTCCTACGTAGCTGCCATAAACTTTTCCCGCTTGTCAGAGGTATGTGTATGTGGGGGTAGGGGGTGGGGGTGCGGAAGCGGCGGCGCTCGTTCCGAACAGACTATGAGCTCACATCAGATGAGATAACTCGCTGGATTTAAGCATACTACTAAGCAGAAGAGAATCAATTATCAAGGAGTACCTCATAGCAAAGAGGGAGACCGTGACACCGAATACCCGTCTTCCTGGGGCGTTTGGCGTCCTATTGGTAATGGTACCTAAACTGGGTGGTAAACTCCATCTAAGCCTTAAATACCGGCACCCTTTTTATCCCATGTTACAAATTTTAGTAATCAGAGACAGTGTAAGAGTAGTGTTGCAGTTAGCCAATCAGAGGAGAGAAACTTGCATGTCATTAATCTCACTGAGAAACAGTCATCTTTCAAGGCCTGGAAGAGGCAAATCTGGATGTAGAAATATCTTTGTGCTCCTCATTATCTTCCTCTCCTTTTCCTCCTTCCCACTGATGTCCCTTTCTTCCTACATTAAGAAAACTAAACATATGTCATTTTAAGTTTTGTTTAAATGTTTGACTGGTGTGTTAAAGTTTTTGTCTCTTATTGTTTCCATCTAAATTTAGTTTTTGTTGTTGTTTCCTTTGCTGCGCTCGAAGTTGGTGAATTTAAAGCAATACTGACTGAGTATTTTTGGAAATCAATGCCAGGTGTAACAGTATAATTTTTTTTATTTAAATTTTCAAACTCAGAAACAATCACAGCAGCGATAGGGTTAGTAAATATATATAGTTTAGCCATCTCTGGCGAATAGATTAAATGCATTCTCCATAATAAACTATGCAGAGTGGGACCAGTCAGAGCTGCAGTTTACAGCTTTCTTTCGCACTTACTTAGAGCAACTTACCTCCTACTAGAGTGTAACTCTGCTCACATATCCTGTTTGAAAAATGTCTCAGAAAGAGACGCTGCCTGGTGGACCAATGAGGGGGGAGGGCTGGGCGTGGTCTGTGCTGTGGTTGACATGTTGACTATATGCAGCACTGCCAACCACATGGATGGAAAGTAATAGCCATGCAAGGTCCATTGCCTCAGAAGGGGGTCATTTTGAGGTTGAACATTTCTCTCCACCTCCTTCATAAGAGGAAAGAGAAAAAGGGAGGAAGGTTCTGTGGATGAGGCGAGTGGCCTTGTGCTGTATATTTTCAAGCCGTTGGCTCAAGAGCTACTTCAATTTGCTACAGGGGTGTGGCCGATACTGAGCTTGATTTACACTCCACAGTGGCTGGATGGCTAGCATCAGAAATAGATGCTTATGTAAGAAATACGAGTTTAGCTGGTAGCAATGTCTGATTCAAATTCAAGTGTAATCTAATTAATCTTACTTAATAATTGCTGAGAAGAGCCCCCCTCTTGAGATATTTTCATTTAAATTTGAACAAAGGTTAGATATATATGATCAAAAAAGTGGTTTCAAAAGTAATTTATTGTTCCTAACAGACTTGAAGAGATGCAGTCACAGCATTTACATTCTGTTGTTTTTGTGACTAGTCCTAAGTGGTGATTGCAACCTTCTGCTTCGAGCATGCCTAATTCATCAGCGTTCTGGACTCAATGGAGTAAATATCTGCTCTGAGTCCAGCTGTATTACAGGTTAAAACAACACGTAAAATATGCCTTCTTTTTTTAAACCAGCTTTCCATACAGCAGGACCTAGGCGGCCGGGATAAGCTGCAGCGTGCGATGCAGACTGCTTTACTTATGTGGCTGTGATCAGTCTGAGACGGGAGAGCACCCCGCTGCTTGGTAAAAAGAGTGACAACGTTATAACGTTGCATATATACATGCTTCATCAAAAAGTCTCCAATAACCCCATAACAAGTGGCTAGATTTGTCGCCATTCACTTTTATTTTTGAGAGAGAATCTCTAGAGGGATCTAAAAACTCGCTAAATAGACAGTAGCTAAGTTGGCAAAACTGTTTGCTACTCCCAGTCGGTTTATCATAAGTTTACAACCTTTGATCTCCACTTCAGGGTGTGGTTAACCCCTAATAACTCAGCACAAAAAAACCCAAAGCGTAAAAACTAGTGATAGTGAGATGAAGCCTCACAATTCTTGTTGCTGTGAGTAAAACGTGTGGGTTAAATAATATGAATAATTTGACAAAAAGGCGCATGTATTGTGGAGTTGGTTTGGATCAAGACTGGTTTGTATTCACACCTGAAGCGAAGCAAACCTCCGTCCATTTGGAACCAACCTCTGATCTCTAATCTGCAGCTGGATTGGTTTGTTTGTATTCACACCTGCATAAAAGGTCCGGACAAGCGTTCCAAACGAACTGTGGTTTGTTTAAAGTGGACCAAACAGTGCAGGTCTGAATACACCCTTAGATTGAGCTTACATTATTAGGAGTTATCAGGTCAAAATTTTCCCAGACAGGGAAAATCCTCCTCTACCTAGCACTCCATCCATCTCATTCTCCTGAATTGTCAGAGTATTTGTCTCTAAACTCACTAAACTATCTCAAAACTATATAAACTTCAACCAAACTCTCCTATCCAAATTATCAAAACTCTGTCCAAACTCCAAACTGACTGCAACTCTCCTACACAAACCCACATTTTGAATGGAGCCTGAGGGTTTTTTATTGCTTTCAAACCACTCAGGAAATGCCGAATCGCTTACCGAAGCATTTACGTGGTACAGCTGCCAACGGGGCTTCAGACACCATTATTTCCCGGCTCCTCCCCTAAATGAAGTAGGCGACTATACACACTTTCCGGACACACCCCCTCCACTGCCCGACCCACACGCTTCGTAGCCTTGGCTCACATCGTAACATCACTAATAAAAACGTATTTCATTTCAGTCAACAACAATGCAGAAACAATAAAATTAAAGATTAAAAAATAGATTAACGGCAATAAAAAAAACATTAAATCATTAATGAAAAAACATTAAATTAAAAAGAATAAATTAAAAAACATTAAAAGCACGCCAAAAAATGTTGTAATTAATTGCAATTAACCTGATAATTTGACACCATTAACCGAAAATAAAGACCAGACATGTAGACAGCATTATTAGACACTCATTTAAACAGTTTATAAGCAAAAAATGAAAAATGAATTTGGGGTGAGCTGCACTTTCAGTCTGAGCATTGCATCATCATCTCTGATGCCCACCTCTCTGTAAACTCTGAGGTTGTTTTAAAATCTCATATCATTTGTATTATTAGATTTGTTTCTATCTTTTTGCAATTTATTTCCCTTAAACCTTTTTTTTTAATTGGAGAAAGGGTAAAGGAGCATGTGGAGGCCACCCTAAATTCTTAAACCCACCCAACGTCATCGTCCCATGCATCAGAGTACCAGAGGAATAAACTGTGATAATGGGAACCAGAACTTCCTGAGCTAATTATGAAGCCACCAGTGAAGACAGCAGCACCATCACTCTCTCAGTGTGCAACTCCATCACTCTTTTCTTTCCTCTCCTCATAACTCCGAGGCCTGATTTCGGTCCCAGTCGGCCCTGGCTGCAAGCACTGCTCATCCTTCTTAGGGATTTACAACACTGTCTCTTTTGTGCTTCAGTTCTGTTCCAGACTCCATCTGCCTACTCTTTCCCACCGTAGCCACACTTCACACAGGGTTTGTATTTTAGCCATTTATCAGTAACTAATCTCAGCTTTCTGCTTTGAGGTGTTTTGGGGCCACGTGCTTATAATGAGAAATAGCTGCCGGGCAAAAACAGACCCCTTTGGTTTCAATGAAGCATCTAAATGTCTGTGTCTTAGAGAGTTTCCTCACTTAGGACTAGCGGTCTGACTTACATAAATATTTGGTCCCATAAAGGCCGTTAGCGCCGGCTTATGAATCATAAAGCTCGTTAAATGGGAGCGTAAATAAACAGTGAAGTGAGTCCTGGCGCCCTGCCGAGCTACCTCGCTTTTCATAACTCAGTCTGCGCCCCGCCTGCTGAGGATGGATAAAGTCAGCCCTACACCTGGGCTGCAGGTCCTCCCTAACCTGTTCAGCTCAGATGATTTCAACCTGAAAAAAACAAACGAAATAGCTGAGGGTTGCTGCCAGGATGTAAACTTATTTATCAGATCTGAAATGAAAGAGAGGTTTTCTCAGAGGGGGATACCTTTTAAAAGAGAATGATTGTAAGAATGAGTAAAAGTAAATGAAGCTTAGAGGAGTTTTTTCATAAAAGAGATTGAGTTCTAAAGTTTCCTGAACTTATATCTTTTTTTTTATTAAGAGACGCTCATACGTTTTATTTAGAACTTATAGAGGCTAAAAACATGGGCCCTTTATCAAACATTTAAAGTGTAATGTGTGACCCACACCACTACTTTAAGAATCCAATGGATAATCAACTGTTGCAGATTCCTTTAATTTAAACAGCTGTTTAAATGGATGTTTTTGTTGACTAGTTTGCTTTTAACAGTAGGCTATTTGTTATACAAGGATATATTACATTTGAAAAAAACTTAACTGGCTATTTCCAGCATCATTAAAATACTCAATAGACAAAAAAGCCGACTATTTTGGAATATTCTATATTCTAATTGCCTATGTCATGTTCCTGAGTTTAAATTTAATTCTTCTTGTCAAAACCTAGATATAAAATTTAGAAAAGAAAAATTGCAACCATTCTACAACTACTTATAAATACAATCGGGTGGTTACATTTGCTATCGAACAATCTGAATGTATGTTACGATCATAGAAAAATGGAGAAATAAAGCTTTTGTTTGATCCACCTTTCTTGCTCTGATGCCATTTGGTTGAATAACAACTAATGTTCCCAAACTGCAGATTTTTACTACAGTTGGGAATCTTCAAACCCTTATTTGTCCGTTCTTGTTTTAAAAGTGGCATAAAAGAACATATAGTTTTCCTTTCATGTCTCACAAATAATCTATCAATAGTACTTTGGTAACAAACTTTTCCATTGCGACTGTACCACTGCAACGCTGCAAACAACAACAGTCCTCATGGCTCCTATGAAGCCATATCAGCCATAGAAATGAAAAATGTTTTAAACAAAACTTAAATTGGCCCAAGGAAACATAGCATCAAGCGTGGCCAGAAAGCAAACTCGTTTTTGTAAAGAATTATGTTAGTTTCCTCTCCCTTGTTTTCTGCATATTGTAGGGCGTATAACTGTACATTGCTGCTACCTAAAGTTGACAATGGATTTCCAGTGTCTCATTTTGTGCCTCACTTTAGGGTTATTATAGTGTTTTTTGTGGATTCAATATGGCATTTGATCATGTCCTATACAAAATCTTAAATGCACAAAATGATCTATCCTGAAATAATTAATGGCCCTATTTTCTGAGACTATTTAAAACATACATTTTTAAAAAAATTTTATCTTTTGATGGAACAATCTTAAAAAAAAAAAAAAAAACTAAATTCATCTAAGCTCCTTGGATTTAAAGTAACTTTTATTTAACTAAGAATTTTGTTTCTGGTAGGATAATAAAAGAACGTAAATAGGAGAATCGCTTTAGGAAAAAAATGGTAGGCATGGAGACAATTATTCCATTGCTTTAGAATCCATCTTTATTGGCACTAAAGTAAAGAACTCAAAGACTTTCAGGTTTGAAGGCCTCCTTGACATCTCCCTAATTTAAACTGCCTTCACCGAATCATGCTTGTAAAATTAGAACATTACCTTAAACCTAAATCCGACAGAGACATGAATCATTTCGGGCTAAAAAACATAACACAATTGTTAAAATGTCTTCTTCTTCCACAAAAAGACGAAGCAGTCCGAAGAAATAAACCTTTGACTCAACAAGAATAGAGGGATTTTTCTGAAGCTTTTCCCGTATCCTCTCCTTCATGCACTGTTACTCCTTCTCTAAACAAAGCTGGACTCTCTTTGTTGACATCATGGAACCAGTAATACTTGAGCTCACAGGAATATTACTTTGCAGTCTTCATAAGATACCAACACAACGTTTTTTCTTCAGTCTACGTTTAAATACATGTAGTATTTACAGTCGATTGTGCGACAAAACCAGTTGAATTCAAAGAAATAAAAAGGTAATATGAAATTTTGAAGCATTGTGTTCTTTTTTTTGTTTGTCAACAGCTGGCTGTTTTCACAAATTCTTGTACATGTTCTTTTGTTACAAATTAGGATAACTACATAAATAATTTTCTCAGTTTTTAAGATTAGATAAACTGTCTAGCCAACATTTGTGTACACACAGAGATGTTTTGAAAAAGTGTCTCATGCCTGACTGATGCTGGAAGTGATACTGAACTACATAAACAGGTTCTAGAGGGACACGTGCTGCTATCCAGACAGCATCTTTTTAAGGAAAGACCGAGCCCCTATGTGCTCGTTCGACAGCCGGGCGGCTCCGCTCTGAAAAAGTACAGGCGCCATGGCTGCCTACGTGCATTGCAAACAGGTAACCAGTAGAGAACAACTGCTCCTTTATTTTAAAATGACTTTTCCATGTGGAAACTCCCCATAGGGTTGAGAAAGAACATTCATTGATTGGTAAAGAAACACCTCAACACGTTTTTCTCCAGAACCAAAACTGCAACACAATAATTCATTTTTAAACGAACAATCATATCTTAGCTTCAATCTTTCAATCGTCTTAAATTATCCATCAAGTTGATGGGTTTGGTAATTTGTGCACTGTAGTTTCAGCTTCCCAAGCTGCTTTTTATTTTTCCATGGTTGTGATATTTTTTCTCTAAAGAATTTTTGTAAAGGTGAAGTGATGGACACAAAAAGAAGAGCAAAATGCCGGCACTTGTGAATCCTAAATAGTTTGACGCCCGCAGTGCAAACAACCTTTCAGCTGGACCGTGTAATCCAGGCAGCTATTTTCTCTTTCCATTACGTCTGCGTAAGTGCTGTCTGCAAGGCTACCAGCTCCCGTGTTAACCTTCGACATGCTCTTTTTGTTTTCTACTGCTGCGCGGTCGATGCGTTGACCTCGTGGAACCCCACGGTGATTGTCTTACACGGTTAAGTGCCTCCTGGTTGTGGGCATAGTTGAGTGGTGATAATGTCTCCCAGATTCTACCCCTGATACGCAGGTTGTGTACACATGAAGCAGCACGTAGGCACACATTTCAACACAAGCAAACCCCACACATAAACGTCTTGTCTGTGTCTCAGAAGTAAACACGGACGCTTCCGAATGTCTCCCGATGTCCACGGAAGTCACGTCGAAGATGTTGAAACATGTAGAGAGCTTTTGAGCTTTGTTTAGTGAAGAGGGATCTCATCAATGTGCCAGAATGTTCCTAAATATTTTAATTGTACACCTAAACTTCCCCTTATCATTAATATTCTTGCCAAATGCTGTGTTTATACCCCACGCTCAGTTTATTTTGACAGATGAAAGTTGAGTTTTTATGAGTTACAAAATTTTTCTGACAAAATAAAACAGACACGCACAAACAAAGCAAGTCCTTTTTTTCTTGTCCCATCTCACACTCCTAGACCTCAGTCTCCACTAGATTGACTTAAGCTGTCAACAGATGGCCGATCCCACAGGGCGAGTGTTGATTTAGTGGAAGATGTGAAAATAAAACCAGGTGTTCTCTCCACTCTCCATTGGACAATTCTGCTCAGATTTCCTCTCGCTCAATTGTTTTAATGATCCCAATATGAGGACAAGAATCTCATTGAACCTTTTGGTTGGCTGCAAACTGAAAAAATGCAACAACCTGAGAAGGACAGACCGTCCGGTCAATTACGGTTTTTCCTATTTTTGTAAAACTGATCCTTTTGATGCAGTCTCCACAATGTCAAAAGATTTTTAAACTGCACTGGAGTCAAAAAGGATCCAGACTAAACTGAGGAGGAAGTACCTGAAGACTTTTTAAGAGTTTTAAAAGAACTGGTAATCATTTATTCTCTTCGTTGATGCTTCCAAAACTTGTTTGCTTTTAATGCATTTGTTAATGTTTGAAATGTCTGAAATTGTCTAACTTCTGTGTTATTGGCCAGTGCCCCTTTGTGAAAGATTTTCCCAAAAATCGCTGTGCGCTTTTTCTAAATAAATTCAGAAAGGAATTTATTTATACATCATTTATACATTTATAAACATCTTGTTAAAAAATACGGTTGCCAAATAGCTGAAATGTTGCATCGTGTTGTTGCTATGACTTAAAATCCCTGTGCAGATTGCTGTAGTGACCTGAAGTGAATGTGAAGAAGGAGTGTTCCTCCACCACTTTTTATTGCATATTACGGGGGGGTCATTTTAAATAATGGTAGGTTATTACTAATGTAACAATAAAACCATTATATTACATTTTTTTTATTAGAAGTATAATTATTTTTACTTTTCTATTTTGAATAAAATCAGTTAACTCATTCTGAAGGTTCTGTTTCAAGATTTTGTAAACATACTACAATAGATTGGCACCACAACATTATTTCTCAGTAATTAACACAGTAAAAATGTGGCCCGTGCCTACTGTTGATTAATCCAACATGGACAGTTGCAATCCATTATCACTGATAAATTAAATGCAGATCAATAAACCTTTTTCTAGTTAAAACAGAACTCAGTGAATACATTTGCTTTGGAAGCCCATTGTTTGTAATATTTCACATGATTTATACATGATTCATGAGCCACTCTCTCGCTTTTAACTTTCTTTTTTGAAGAGGTAAAAAGTGTTGCCAAATATCTGAGAAGAATTCACTCTAGGCACAAAATAAATGATGGACCGTTATCATCTGTAGCTGGGTTATACCTCCACCCTGACGATCAATACAGGTTAATTATTTTTCTGCTTACTTTGACCTTTATTATATCCTTAGTTAAACCGTGGACCTCTGTGAGGATGCTCCATTATTCTGATTTAAGATCAATAAAAAAATGTAGTCCTGCTCTATTTTTTAACAGACATAAATTGTGCCTACATGGTTTTATTCTCATAAACTTTGTAAAAACACGTTTTTTAATCATGTTAGCTGGGAAAGCAAATTTCCCTTGAGGTTTGCCATAGCCATGGAAAATTTGTACCAATAGGCAGCTCCAAGGTCAGTACTGGCCCACTATTTTAGGCACATTATCATCTGAAGCATAGTTCTGCACCCTGGGGCTTATCCGACACAAATCTAGTGGAAACTTGGTTTGTGGATCTGTTTATAGAAGCTGCTTAGTACGAGGCATGGGACAGATCCATATGTCCTTGTTGACATGAGAGATTATTGAAGAACTATCATTTGAGGATGGTTCACTTCTGGCCAAGCAGAATTTTCTTTTTCTGTGTGCTGTGTCTCCTTTCAAAGCAAAAGAATCACATCTGAGGTTTCATAAGAGGCAGTAAACCAGTAAACTAACTCTAAGGCTGGAGGCCTCGACAGAGGAAAAAAAGCAGCAGATTTTAGCCAAGTGCTGCCTCTTTGTTAGTGTAGTCTCTTCAATCTAATGCCATGAAAGTGATCAGTTATGGTAAACAAGGAGGAAGTCATCTCACACAGTTGGGAATTCAGTGAAACGCACCTCACGGAAACACATCCACCTCGGATACGTGTGTGCGTTCGAGGTTTGGGAGTAGCTGAGAGGATTCAGGTTTAAGTGTATTTTTTCTGAACAGAAAGATTCAGAGATAAGAAGACGAGTGTAAATTAGATTAAAAGGGGACAATCGGGAAAACCATAGAATTCTTAACACAAACACACACCTCTGGACCATCTGCTCCTCTATTCAGCAGGGCCTTTGGACCGGTGGCTGGCACTGGAGGTCACAGTGTGAATGTGAGTGTCAGAGCAGACAAAAACCTAGCTGGACACACCGCCCCCCCCCCCCCCCCCTACACCCCAAACACACTTCAAACAGTTTGCTGAGACCTTACACCTCAACTAGACTATTGGCATCTTTCAAGACAGGGGTTAGGTATACAAAGAGAGGTGATGGAGGAGGATGTGTTTAACTGTGTGATGTGTTTGTGTCTTTTCCACTTGAGCCTTGTCCACTCACATTCACACATCTATCAGTCACATGTACACAAGAGGATGAGATCTTTAAAAGCAGCGCACACACAAGCGATGGATCAATATACTCAAACCTCCATTAAAAGTGTTAACATCTGCTCATCGCCCAGGAGTAATTTAAGTCTTTACACTTATTGATTTCTAAAGGAAAAATCAATTTGGGTAGCTGAGCTGCAAAACTACTTTGGGTTATGTGTCCCCTCCTTTATTTCTCAGCCAACATTTACCGGGTTCAGTCTTTGCACACCAGATGTTTTTCATATGTATTTCAATCATCATTTAAACATGCCTGGTTAGAGTTAACAATATTACTCAGTATTTTGGTTTGACGAAGATAAGTGTTATTATTAGATATATATAATGTTTAAATGGCCATATTAGAACCCCAGTTATACTACAATATCGTCCTACCAATTTTGTTTCACATAACGATACATGTGCACATGTTAAATATGGTCTCTAGCTGAGCCAGACGGTTGAAAAATTCAGCATCATAAGAGCTGCAATTCAGAGAAGCCTTGTATAGTTACTAGTACATTTATTCAGAATGGAGATAAGGATTTAAATGACTTTGATAAAGTGAATGGTACAACTGCAACAGGATTTAATGAAGTGTTATGTAAGTGTTGCGGTAATGGCTTGATGACGTTATCTAATTTTATCTTCAGACAAGCAGACTCTCAAAAAAAGGAAACTACCCATTTGTTCAGATTAATTAACATTAACATGTAGTTTGTAAGTAAATAAAATACGTAAATTTACATAACTAAATTGGGTTCCTTTTATGTAATATTTTATACCTCAACTTTATCTTGATTTCTTCATGTAAAGCTTGGTTTATGCTTGACACATGTACATTCAGCGCAGAAATGAGGTACACGGAACCGGCCAAGACGCCTTGTTACAGCGTTTATACCTTTT
Organism: Apricaphanius iberus; assembly: GCA_028564705.1. NCBI lineage: Eukaryota > Metazoa > Chordata > Actinopteri > Cyprinodontiformes > Aphaniidae > Apricaphanius > Apricaphanius iberus. The sequence continues at coordinate 802,683 of JAPXFQ010000284.1, forward strand.
GGGGCTTGTCCCGTCCTGTGAGCCAATATTCTCAAAGGCTGCGGGGGGCGGCGTAGGGCTCTATGGCATGCATACAACACTACATTACAGAAGAAGTAGAAATCATTGTTGCTCACAACATGGTGACACCCATGAGCTTAAATGATGAGGAAGAAGTTTTATGCTATTTACTACAGTTAAAAGACAAAAAAGAAGATGGTCCACTTGTCCATGAAAAAAGGCAAAACATTTTTTCACTGTGTCCTAACCTTCCCAAGTGTGATAGCAATTTCTCTCCAAGAATTGTGAACAATACTTTGATCACAGTGATCTATATGGGTCGAATCATAAAGATGCATGTATTTCGGATGCATCAAGCATAAACCAAGCTTAACACTAACCATGTTTAGTTAGCACTGGATTTGAAGTGATATTTCTCATTTAAAGTTTTTCAGAAGTTGTGTAGCAAAGTTGTGAGTGCAAGTGCTTGAAACACAGAGGTCCAGGTCTTGTCCTGGGTTGCATCCCCTGCAACATGTTTTCCATGCCTGCATATGCAATTCACTGTCAAATAAAGACTATTGGGGCCACGTTAGATTAATTTTACAATCTTACTTTTAAATAACCTAATTCAATTTCATGGAACCTGTTGACAAAATAAATTTAATTAAAGTCAACATTTCAGTTTTTTGAGTATCTACACTGATAAACAATCATCCCTCAGCATGGTGGAGACTTGAAAAGCATGGTACATCAGGAGCGATGAGCTCTCTCGTTCAGTTGACAGTAATTTGACCTCTTAATGGTACTCAAAGACTCTATAAAGTTTATGAAACTTTCATCCCAAGATGGTCAGGCAATCAGTAAGTAACGTATAAAAAAAGAGACTGTCACAACAACACAGAAAGTAGTTCTGTCCAAATGCAGTAGCACACTGTACATACAGACGTGGACAAAATTGTTGGTACCCTTCATTAAATCAAAGGAAAACTCATAATGGTCACAGAAATAACTTTAATCTGACAACAGTAATAATAAATAAAAATTATATAAATGTTGACCAATGAAAGTCAGACATTGCTTTTCATCCATGCTTCAACAGAATTATTTAAAAAATAAATGCATGAAACAGGCCTGGACAAAAATGATGGTACCCCTAGAAAAGAATTAAAATAATGTGACCAAAGGGACATGTTAATCCAAGGTATGTCCACTAATCAGCATCCTAGGTGTCTACAATCCTGTAATCACTCAGTGGGCCTATATATAGGACTCCAGGTAGTCACTGTGTTGTTTGGTGACGTGGTGTGTACCACACTCAATATAAACCAGAGGAAGCAAAGGAAAGAGTTGTCTCAGGAGATGAGAAAGAAAATCATAGACAAGCATGTTAACTGTAAAGGCTATAAGACCATCTCCAAGCAGCTAGATGTTTCTGTGACTACAGCTGCACATGTCATTCAGTAATGTACGATCCATGGGACTGTAGCCAACCTCCCTGGACGTGGCTGCAGGAGGAAAATTGATGACAGATCAAAGAGACGGATAATCCAAATGGTAAAAAAAGAGCCTAGAAAGACTTCAAAATAGATCCAAGCTGAACTTTATGCTCAAGGAACATCAGTGTCAGATCGGAACATCCTTCGCTGTTTGAGCCAGAGGACAAATCATTAAAAAAAACAGACTGGAGTATGCCAAACTACATGCTGACGAGCCACAAAGCTTCTGGGAGAATGTCCTGTGGACAGATGAGACAAAAATTTAACTTTTTGCCAAGGCACATCAGCTCTATGTTCACAGACGGAAAAATGAAGCATATCTAGAAAAGAACACGGTCCCTACTGTGAAACATGGGGGAGGCTCGGTTATGTTCTGGGGCTGATTTGCTGCATCTGACACAGGGTGTCTTGAATCTGTGCAGGGTACAATGAAATCTCAAGACTATCAGGGGATTCTAGAGAGAAATGTGCTGGCCAGTGTCAGAAAGCATGGTCTCAGTCGCAGGTCACGGGTCTTACAACAGGAAAATGACCCAAAACACACAGCTAAAAACACCCAAGAAGGGCTAAGAGGAAAACACTGGCCTTCTATGAGCCCTGATCTCAATCCTATTGAGCATCTTTGGAAGGAGCTGAAACGTGCTGTCTGGAAAAGGCGCCCTTCAAACCGGAAAAAACTAGAACAGTTTGCTCATGAGGAGTGGGCCAAAATACCTGCTGAGAGGTGCAGAAGTCTCATTGACAGTTACAGGAATCATTTGATTGCAGTGATTGCCTCAAAAGGTTGTGCAACCAAATATTAAGTTGTGGGTACCATCATTTTTGTCCAGGCCTGTTTCATGCATTTATTTTTTAAATAATTCCGTTGAAGCATGGATGAAAAGCAATGTCTGACTTTCATTGGTCAACATTTATATAATTTTTATTTATTATTACTTTTGTCAGATTAAAGTTATTTCTGTGACCATTATGAGGTTTTCTTTGATTTAATGAAGGGTACCAACAATTTTGTCCACATCTGTATTACACTATTCATATAAGTAATTACTCGAACTCAGTGTTCAATTTCAACACTGCTTCTGAACAAGGGTGAACACACAAGCTTCCAATGATACTGTTTTGAAAAGTATCGGCCATCTTTAGTAGTCTAAAGATGGTCAACTGGAGGGTGACTGTGTGGTCATCCTAGTGAGCATGACAGGGTATAAAATATCCAAAAGTGAAGGCAGCATTTCATGCATGGAATAAGTCAAGCATGAAGCTACAATTGTTTAAAAGACACATTCAGCAAAAACATTAAAAAAAATAAATGTTGAAAATAAAGTAAATTTACTGCAGAAGTTCAAAAAAGTAAATATACCACTAAACCTTGCCTGATAAACAACCAGGAAGCAGCTTTACCCTGTCTTATAAGTTAGTTTTCTGGTGATATTTACACATTGTTAGGCCTAGTTCTTACTATGCATGATGCTAAGCAAAGTACATATTTCCTATATCTCATTCACTTTCATCATTTGTGGGCAAGAATAAATACTGGTTGCAATAGTGAGAAGAAGCAAAACAATAGTCATGTGCTATAAAACACTGAAAAGGAAAAATGAATGGGACACACTTGTAATAACTTTATTAGGCCACAGAAAACAGCAGCCATATGTCGGTAGGTGTTTAAGGAGGGTTTGTCAAGAGAGAATGGTCCTTCATTTCCCTTTCCACACTTTCCTTCATTTCTCTGCTTAACCAGGACTTTGTATTAAGATATTTTCCAAATAGAAATCTTTCTTGGTCTTAGAATGACTAAGAACATCACAAAATTAGGCCTCAGTGCTGAGGCCACTGTAGGTTCCAACAGCTGGAGACAAGGTCTCTAGTCCCTTAAGGAGCAGCACAAAGTCTCTCATTGGTTTAACAAAAAGAAGCATATGTAAAGGCAGACGTTTGAATGAAAATCCAAAGTTCTGCTCATTAAAGCTACAAAATGTTCCGCTGTGAAATATGTTAAAATGTTGGAAGTTCTCCAAATGTACCAGAGCAGAATGTTCCCTGGCTTAAGAAAAAAGGTAAAACTAGTATCAAAGAATATTTATTCATGGCATTTTGCAACATATAAAAAATAAAATAAAAACAGCAGTTACAGATTTTTCTTAGCTTTTTTTTTTTTTACAACAAAATCTTATTCAATTCAATTCAGTTTATTTATATAGCACCAATTCTCAACAGATGTCATCTCAAGGCACTTTACAAGAAAATTCATTTCAATACAGTTATACAAACATTACAATCAGTTAAAAGTTTTCTATGTAAGGAATTCCCAGTAGATTGCGTCGAGTCATTGACGTGAGGTTGTGCCTGGAACATGCAGACTCCAACCACAGCAATTCTTTATGGTGCGTTCACACCAACCCAAACGTCAGTGTCAGTTGCGACACGATAACTTCTAAAGTCTATGGTTGAGTACGTCAGAGGTCCGTAAGAGTCTCTGCGGTGCTTTGTGTGCGTTGGCTCCATCAACTTTTCAAGTGTTACTTGTGTTTTAAACGGCAAAGCAGCAAAGAAAAGCAACGCAGAAGTTTAGCTCATTGCTTCTTAATTATTTTCAGCCATGCCCCCCCCTAGAGAAAAGATTACCTGTCAGCTTCATCAGTTTATCACTTTTCTAAAAGATAGGCTACATAACTTGTACCTTCACTGTTTATCTTTTCAACTCCCCAACCCTATGAAATGCATTTAATTATGTTAGAAATTCTTTATTTCAAAAGTTCCACTTTCTCCATGTAGATTTTTCTGAATACTACTTTTTTTCTATTCTAGTGATATTTATAAAACAAAAAAGTGTTTAGGCTAATTATGGTGATTAAAAAAAAGACCAAATAAAGAACAAAATAGATATACATTTACTGTTATTCACTATTTTCACAAATTTAACTCCTATGTACAAAATTAGGAATTTCATATTTTTCTTATTACAAAAGAAGATCTCACCACCAAATCAAGACTCATAAAGACATGGAAACTGTAAATATTTGTATTACTTCCATATTGATCAAAACCGGTGTTCATTTTATTTGCTACTCCTTCCCAGACTCTAGTGAAATAAATATATATTGTGTTTTTATGTTTAGCACTCTCTCTGCTGCGCTCCGTTTGCGTTTCTAATATGACCCTGCGACACTGGTCTTCACCGTGAGCTTACAGAACTTTATAGAAAGATTGTTCTCCCGATTCATAAACATCACTGACCCTCACGCTAAGCGTCAACTTGTTTTTTTGGGGGGTTTTTTTTGTTTGTTTGTTTGTTGTGGGGGGGGGACGTCTGTGTTTCTGTACGTTTTCTCGCTATAACTGGCAGGTTTAGACTGCCTGCATGGAGAGGAGGGCTGAAACTGCCATTAAAAACAGGCAGCCTTACAAGAGAGGTAGCCGCCAGATCACTACAGGAACAACGTTTAATTGTGTTATATATTTTTTGCTGTTAAATTGCGCAATTCAATCTCCCTTTCCCACACCGTGGTTTACAGCAACTTCAGCTCTCTGTGTAGACTTCTTCTGCTGGGCTGAACAGGCAGCCTGTTGATATGTTTGAGCACTGCTGCCACCTAGTGTCTGGAGGCCTAATTACTGTTAAAGTATCAATAAAAGCCTCGGCTACCAAGAGGCAGAAGGGGGTGGGGGCAGGGGGGTGCTCTGGTGCTCCCCTGGCTACCCCTCCGCCCTCCCCCGGGGGGTGGACCCACCATTTGAGAAGCACTGAGCTAGCTGAACTTTTGACAGACTTGATGCACTTGACGCAGTCTCACCGTCTCACTGTAGTGACGTCGCCCGACGTCGGCATTGTCTAGCCATTCACAATCCATTACTGTTTTAAGCAGCCGGCAGAGAAAGGCCCGTCCATGTGCTTTGCAAGGTTCAGCTTTAAAATGTATATACATCAAACTAGATGTGTTGGGAGCATTGCTTGACACAGACAATGCATGTGTTGTGAACGCACCATCAGAAATCCCTCATACTGAGCAAGCATATAGCGACAGTGAAGATGAAAAACTCCCTTTTTAAACGGAAGAAACCTCAGGCAGAGCCTGGCTCAGTACAAGCGGTCATCTGCCATGACCATCCGGGGGTTTAAGAAGACAGAGAAGAGATACAAGTAGAGGAAAGTAGATGAGTGAAGAAAATTGGCCAGCCTCTCCTCCAACAGTCTAAGCCTATATCAGCGTAACTGCAAAAATAACCCGAGCCATTCTAACTATAAGTTTTATCAAAAACGACGTTTTTAAGCCAAGTCTTAAAAATAGACAGTGTCTACTTCGCAGACTAAAACTGGGAGCTGGATCCACAGGTAGGGATGCTGATAACTAAAATATCTGCCTCCCATTCTGCTTTTAGAAATCCTAGGAACTACGAGTAAACTTGCAGGCTAAGGGAGAAGTGCTCTGTGATGCTGCGTTCAGACTGCAGGCTTTGTCAGCTTCAGCAACATCAAGATTACATGTTAAGTCTATGGTGGAGGCCGTTTTAATTGCATCACAGTCTCTGTGGCGCTTTGTGGACTTTGACTTTGTCAACTTTTCAAGCTTTTCCTGCGTTTCAAGCTTCAAAGCTCATAACGCTAGCAACGCAGAAGTTCAGCTAGTTGAACTTTTGACTGTGGTAACGCTCTTGATGCAGGACGGCAACCAATCAGAGCTTCTCACTGTAGTGAAATTGCCTGATGCTGCCTAGCCAATCACAATCCGCTAGTGTTCAAAACATCCAGCAGAGAAAGGCCCGCCTGCAAGCTTCAGCTTAAAAATGTATCTTCTGTCTATATGCGTCGAACTAGTTGCTTTAGCTTGTGGTCTGAGCACAGCATTTGGGACATATGGAACCTGATTATTAAGGGCTTTATACGATATGAGGGGGATATTAAACTCTTTTCTGGAGGGGAGACAATAGAGAGAAGTTAAAACAGGAGAAATGTGATCTCTCTTTTTAATATTCATCAGAACTCTTGCTGCAGCATTTTGAATCAACTGAAGGCTTTTAATTGCATTTTGTGGACTGCCAGATAAGGAATTATAGTAGTCCAGCCTTGAAGTAACAAATGCATGGACTTGTTTCTCAGCATAACTCTTGGACAGGAGGATTCTAATTTTAGAAATATTTCGGAGGTTGAGGAAAGAAATCTTGATTATCTGATTAATATGGGATTTAAATGTCATATTTTGGTCTACACCTTTAATTAAGAGAAACAAGCCCAATAGAATGAATGAATGAATGAATACTTTGAAAAAAAGATTAGTTTTGGGGGATTAGACAGTTCATAGAGATTTATGACTCTGCTGAAAGGGCATAGCCTATTGCTGAAATGGCAGGCTATTCCAGCAATAGGCTCTGTGGGACATTCTGTAAGTGCTCTCACTTAGTTCAAATGAAGCTACGTCAGCTAAAAGGAAAAATTAATTTATTGCATGCTGTTATTACACCCTGCTATTCGATTAGCAGTGTCATTTGCGTGGGAACTTCTGACTGGACTGTCAGAATAAAGATAAATATCGATTCTCCACAGGATATCATCAGCGAATAAATGTAAATTCTTTGGGGAACAGATGGCATATTTCATAAAGTCAGGAACTCACATGTCTCAGTGGTAGAGCAGGCACACCATAAACTGAGCCTACAGTCCCAAATTTGAGTGCTGGGCCTCTTCTCTCTCTGTCCTTCCTGCCAAGTTATTCATCAATAAAGGCCCCAAAAGTCACAAAACCTAAAAAAAAAAATATGGCAGACTGTTGTAAAGGGGTCCAGTTTGTCCCTTCACTGTTTTTTTCTCAATATTACCTTTTTATACTCAATAATAGAGATAAATAATTAAAAAAAATGTTCACTCTAACATTGTTTAATTCAGTATTTCCAGTGGACCTTGTGTTATACCTTACTTTCATTTCAATTTGTTCTGCATCCTTTTTGAAGCATTTGACTTCAACTAAACCTTCATCCCTTAAGTTGTTTTCACAGTAAATTTGGTCTGCGTCAGGCAACGCATTCAACGGATGAAGTTTGACGTATGTACTTTTTGGCTTCATAGCATGCTTCTGAGGAAAAAACAATGCATGGGCGGGGCTTCCTCTGTTGCCACAAGTTCTGAACTATGTGGTTTTTGCTTTATTTGCAAGATAAAGCTAGACAACGTTGACATCGGGTGCATCAGCGCCCACTATTCAGATGCGTTCTGAGTTTGTTTTCTTTAAAAAAAAGCATTTGAAAATCTTTTTGTTGTTCTTTTTAGTGTAATTCACATCTAAGCAATGCTTTTTGGCTGTATGTTAAAAAGAAAAAAAGTCTACTATCTTACTTTCAAAATAGGAATATGTGAAACAATTCAAGAAGTATAAATATTTTTGCACTTTTATAGACAGAGGACTGATCGGCTTTGTGATCTTTGACCAGGTCTCCTCTGTGTGTGCGATTTGCTTTTGTTTAGCGAAACATTCATGTCAAAAGTGACTATTCGCCTGCGCCAACACCTCAAGAAGTCACCATGTAGATTTTGATTTGTCACATCATATTTAATCCACACAACTTTCTGCCATCTGGATAACATCTTAAAGCGACATCAATGAACTGGTTAGGTTTGCCTCTAGTTGTTATTTTCACCACAGAGGCAAAGCAGGAATTGGAGGAGGTAGAAAGTCCTGCCATGTTTTCACAGGCAGGTCATAAATTGGTAATACTAAGAGTTACAGACCTATAATACTATTTTATGGACCACAGTTGAGTGAACGCAATGATCAGAAACAGTTCTTTTTCTCAATAAGAAACTGTGCTCTGTATATAAAAATATTTTGCGCATTAGATCACACATGCTGAACTGTACAGTTAAACATGAAACGTTTATACCAGCAGGTCAAAAATCTTTATATTTATGACAGAAAGCCTGTTTTGATGTCCAAAGCCCTATTTATTTATTTTTTTATGGAGCCAATTTTGTCATTTTTTCTCTGAGGTTTCTACTGTCCACATGTACACGACCTGATCTCAAACCATTCACAGAATAATGGCTAGGTCTTTGTTGAAGATATATTCTATTATGTCTGTATTTTTTGAACAATTATCAGGGGCGACTGTGGCTCAGGTGGTAGAAATTCATCCAATAATGGGTGGGAGACCGTTTTGAATCCCTGGTCCATCTGTCCTGGTCCATCGTGTCCTATAAGGCAAGACATTTCACTCGCCTTGCCTGCTGGTGGTGGTCGGAGGGGCTGGTGGTGACTGTGTTTGTCTGTGTGCCCCAAGCCAGCTTTCGCTACGATCTCATAGTTGGCCTCTATCAGCGTCTTAATGTGTGAGAGAATAACTGAATGTAGTGTGAATCGCTGTGTTGTTATCTGACGGAAAAAGCACATTTCACAATGCATGAGAAGATGCATTTGTTTCTAAAACAGACTTCTGAGTTTCAAGCCAAACTATCCAAGATACAGAATATTTATTTTATAATGAAGTTATGTGTATGTAAGACAGAGCAGAATACAAGGGATGTTGGGAGACTTTTTCAAAATAAAATGGTGAAAAAAATCTATCCAAATGCCGTGTAGTAGGGCCAGTTATCAACAAATATAAGCTGCTTTTATACAAAACGAAATTTCATAATACCATTTCTGATAACTGTTCAGAGCTTTCCTGGGTATTACATCCCAATGCTTACACCACAGCTATTACATATGACCTCTAAAAAGTGTTAAAGAGAAATTTCTTTGTCTCTATCATCAGTTTCAGTTTTGTTGTAAACAAGGGAACACCAAGAGTACTTCATCATCTTTATTTTCATATAAGAGGATGTTTGGGCGGGATGGGGTTTCAATACAGAGTTTGCCATCCTCTACAAGGCCTTTAACTTGGCACGGCTTTCTGGGAAGAATACTTGCTGGGTTGGGTCAAAAAGAATTACCCACACAAAATCCTCAAATCTTAGCAAAATGATGTTTTTACTCAAATTAGTGGCAAACAAGTTTTTGCATTTAAACTGGACCCTAAAAAAACTGAGTGTGTGCCTCCCCAACTACCACACTAGAACCACTGTGCAATACTTCTTAACATTTTATTAAGATTATTGACTTCAAAATAATTGTGACATAATGTGCAATAAACATTTTAGGGATCCAGTGAATTAAAATAACTATTGTAATTCCATTATTTTCACCACTTTTTCAAATACAAGTTTTCAAGAGATAAAAAAAAGTCTATTTGAATCAATTAGAACTGATATCAGACATTCCACAGTTTGTGGAGAGATTGTTTCGGCTGCAGTCAAATCCGTGGTGGAAAGGGATGTGGACATCAGCCTCAGTACCAAGAGATTTACGATTAATAATTTGGACCAGTCCTGCTCTCAGCCTGTTGTTGGCATGATGAAGTTGTAGCTTTTGTATCATAAAATGCTTGTATCACCAAAATTGTGATCTGCACTTCCCACAGTACATGTCACTATAGCTGCTACAGGCTTCTTTGCACAGCACCCAGGACACTGGCAGATCATTGTAACAATGAATAACCACAACAACACAGGAGATTTGTGCAAATCCACGTTTTACCAGATTTTTTATGCCGCAGTGTGGTCTTAGTCAGTGTAAGGATAAGGGACCTAAGATAAAATGGTATCAACTCTTCTGACATTTGCACTTAACAACGGGAGAGAATTTGAACTCTTGGAAAAACTGTTTGTGGTGACATGAGTAATATGCATTTGAATTTTTCTGCTAATCAACAGTCGAATGGAAAGGAGACTGGAGGATGAAGCAAAATTCATGTGGCTCCTTTTACTCTCAGTATCCTTGGCCGGGGTGTATGTCTGCTCACTCTTTTTGCATGCTGATTTCCTGGAGAGTTCTTCGCTGCTATATTGCTTCTCTGCAAGAAGTCCAAATGCAGCAGACATTTGTATTCTTATGTCTTCATGTCTGTTTTTAACATTTAAAGGCTGTAGTTCATGACCTTGACCTTAAATACAGTCTACACTTGATCTTACATAAAGTCTGCAAAACGTATTTGTAGATTTTAGATACTTTTTTTGCAACATCTTGTCTACTGCTTCCTTAACTGTCTGTGTGTACTTTTCTTCCAACAACAAAAAGTGTGATACATCTTACATAACTTCAGCACTGATGCATGGTGGTTTCTAAATGTGTTTTCAACACTCATACTGTGCTTCGTCTGCAGTCAGCTGCCAAAATATGACATTTCATGTAATGAAATATACTGTGTGAGAAATGAATATCTGCTAAATCATGGAAACACAGGAGCTAGAGAGGTGCTATGCCAATAAATACTTTCATATGTGACCCTGTGTGTTGGGTACAACTGTGGATGTTTGCTTCTGTGTTTGAATGTGTCTGAACAACCAGTCAGGCTGGTCTGGCTGCTCACACATTGTCTCCTGAATATACTGATGTGAAAACTGCTGAGTTCTCGTAGATACTATCGAGTGTCGACAATGAGAACAGGCTCTAATGCTCTGAAAACAAGTTCACTGTGACCTAAAGATGGATGAAACAAATTATCGGTAAAACTAGAAGAGGCAAAGGAATGTTACAAAACACACAAAAAGATGTGGATATTGGAAAAGAGAATTTTGACCAAATTGGAATCCAAGACATAAGACAGGTTGGAGTGAAGTGAGAATGTGTAAATGTTTTAACTAAGAAATACAATGGGTTTTTTTTTAAACCATGTAGCTTTCTAAAGGCTAGAGTAAAGATAAAAGTATTTTGTGGTATAATAACGACATGCTGCTATTTATTTGTCCACATCTGGATGAATATCATCCTTCTAGACTGTGCAAAAGTCTTCAAACATCCTTTATATTTGTTTATTTAATTTCATATGCCTCATTTCCACTGAGAAATATGAGACAGATTGGTGTGGCTCAGTACACTAAATGGTCTGTTTCCATTGTAAAAGTTGCCCAAACAGTAGTGTGTCACATTTGTCATCGCACAGGCATGATGTTACGCTGGGCATGTTTAACCCCGTCTGTCCAGTGCGAGTTCAAGTACCTAAAGAAAAGCTCTCCTGAATAAACCACATCATAACATAGCAAGTCGAACTCCACTGAGTCGTACCATGAAGAGGAAACGAGGAATTATTTTAAGAATTTCTTATAATATTTTGAAATAATCAGTAGTTGTACAGAATAAGCCTCCTGGAGTGTTTTTTATTACCCTTTTCTGTTCTTGTTCAGCCTAGCTTTTTAACTCTGGGGTGTTTAAATACTTTGTTTGAAGCAGACACTTTAAAGGAAACATTTTCCCATTTCTACAGTGAGCCATTTCTTAACTCACCTATCAGTCCTTCAGACGTGTTCATCAGCTAGTTATCTTTGATATTGGCAAAAAGGTATTGGTTTGTCATCTCTTGATTTTATCATAAAACCAAACTTTATTTGGAGAGCACTTTTCAATAAACCAGTCTAACACAAAGGGCTTGAAAAAGTTTTGCAGATATAAAAAAACCCATTAAAAACAGGTTAAACTAAGAAATTAAAACAAACATGTAAATAAAACTATAATAGAGGAAAGTAACTTGACCATAAGCTAGTTTACGTCGGAACATTACACAATATAGGACGATAAAGGATACTTCTGTTCAATTCTCTAAATACATACAAAAAAACATTTGAAAAAATAAACTGAAAAATTGCAAATATAAAAAAACACTGTCTTCACTAATCTATCACTAATCTCAACAATCTCTGTTACCCTTACATCTTTATAGAGGTTGCTCTGCAGATGGGGGCGGGGGCTGATGATAGAATAATGTCTGACCATGACCAGCAGTTGACACAATTCTGGGGTGTTTGAGTTTTGGGTTTGCGTCTGCGTGTGTGTATCTATAGTGCTTCCTTGTTCGGGCTGGGCAACACTTGGCCCGTTTCTGGAACAAATAACCCTTCACAGACCCAGTTCCGCGTCTAAGAACCACCAAGCCAGTTCCCAGTTCAGTTCTCGTGAGCTGGTATCAGCAGCTGCTGCTCTTCAGCCCACTGCAGTAGCTCCTCAGCTAGCTCCATGTTGCCTCAACACACTCCACCATGACTTCCCATTAGTTACAGTTACAGGGCAACTTCATAGCAGTCCTCAAGTTAGATACTGACAGAAACACCTTTCCAAAACACCTGAGGCGTCTGGAGGGACCGTACGATAAATCTGATCAATGTGTAGAAGCAAGATCATTAAAAAGTCATTAAAAATCTGATCTCTTTAAGGAAACAATCAATGCATTATCTGTAACATATCATACAAGACATAGGTTCTATTAAGTCTATTTTAAAATATCAAGCAATGCACAAATTAGAGCAATATTTGCCTCTAATAAGTGTTCTAACAGCTGTAACTGGACACAAAAAAAAATCCGTGCAACAGTTTTAGTTTTGGGCCGGGCTTGTAGAAGCACAAACAATGTCAGCCTTTGTTGCTTTATCAATTGTGAAAGTGAAAATACTGGCTGCCCCCCACCTGCCACAGTGTGAGGGCTGTTCAGGCTGAAAGAAGTGTTTAAGTCTCACTCTAATAGTGGTTGTCCAATCTGCTGGGGTCATGACCTTCCTCCCCAGTCCCAGTTCAGAGATCTTACCCCGGCCTGGCTCAGATCTAGCCTCCTCAGAGAGGAGTTGCTCTTTAATAGTTGTGTGTGGCATTTGAATTAAGTTGTATGTGTGCGTGTGGGTTTGTGTGTGTGCTTGTGTGAGCCAAAGCCGACACATTAGTTCCTAATGTGCCAGACATCGAAGCCATTAAGCCTTCGGAGACCTTCAAGGATTTACATCACAAAGACGGCATCCATGACTGCGCAGGTTTTAACTCGGTGGATTGTCTCGAGCAGAGCGATGTGTGAACTCAAAGCACACTTTTCTTTTTGATCTGTTGCTATCAAAACCTTCAGCTGGAGAAACATGGGTAGACTTATTCAAATGGAATTCAAACAGGCTCTCTGACATTCAACAGTGGCATGTCTTCCTTGATTCTAGGCCCTGTGATTTAGTGTTTACAGATTCCCTTTTCTCTTCCAAGCCCCCTGGCCTTCGGTGGCCGCTGATTGAAACAAAGTAGAGGAAATTTGACTTGTCAATGTTAGAGCGACCTCTCGATTCCACGTCACCGTGGGATATAGTGAAATGAGAGGCTTTCAAAAGGAGAGAACTGAAAAGATTTTTTTCCATTTCTGTGTCAAAGGTAATGTCAAGAAAACAGGCTAATTTAAGCAATATTTTTTTCATTCATATCTGTATCAAGTAGAGGTAGTTGGTACATATCAGATTGTCAACAAATAGGATAGGATCTATATTAAGTTGTGGGTTAATTTAAACTGAAGTCATAGAAGTAGAAGTGTTACAGTTTTATCCTTCACATTACTGCATTTTTAATTTGTTTATGTACATGCATAGATGCATGCATAACTTGTATTTGTGTTGAAGTATATGTTCATAGGGACAAACTACTTGTGAATGAGCTCTTTATTTTAATTTTATTTAGTTTCCCATTACAACTAATGACTTCATACACTCATAATTCACAGAAATAGGGCTCAGTGACTCCATATAAAACATCTACTGGGAGGAAATGTCTTGATCAAGGGTCATAATCTGTAATATTTAATTACAAGTGAAATGTGCAACATAACATCTTGAAAATGATTTTCTGCCTCAAAGAAGTTTTCTATTTTCTTTTTTTATAAATAAATAAATGTTTAAAATCATCAGACTAAGTACAATCTAATTCTCACCTGAGGATCTCATTTATCAGGGGAAAATTATTATTCAAACAAGTCGGTTCTTTTGAGAAAGTAATAGCCTTCCTTGTTAAATTATACATTAAGTTACTGATTAACAACATACTTTGAAAAGTTAGATTAGATTTTACAAGTTACAAACAGGACTCATAAATGCCAAATCCATAGAATTAAGAAACGACTTAATTAGTGCCATCATGAAGGTGAAAATATTTTAAAATCAACCCATGGTGCATCATTCCAAAGCAAGTAAAAATCAGATGTAGAAACAAAATTGTTTACATCTATCTGCCGCTATACACATTTTAGGAAAAAAAGGAAAAGCCATTAATCTTTTTTGTCCTGATTTAGGTAGCTTTTAGACCCACATCTTGAAGCAACACCAAGACAAAGGTAAAAGTTAGAACAATGTTTATTGAGAAAATGTTTTTTGGATGAACGTCTGACTCATTGGCAGCAGCAGCTTCTTGTGAGAGAGTTTGACACTTACTGAGAGATTTAAATATTTGAAGGAGGAAGGGCTGTGTAAGACCGGGTGGGTACTTAAGGTTAACCGGGAAGTGGGAAGTGGAGGAGGAAGAGTGGAGGAATCCGGAGGAGAAGGTAAGTTCATTGTGTTTACTTGTTTGTTGTCCGTGAGGTCTGCTTATTTTCAGGAAAAGGGGTGCAGGATGTGTGTATCATTTCTCCAGTTTCAAGGTTAGATTTCATGATAAAAAAAAAAAATTAGGAAATACTTGCACCTATACAAATAAAATCCAACAACACTTGGTACCAAAAAGACCATATTTCTCACATCTCCTAAAAGTTCCAATAGTGGAACAAAAGGACAGAGCAAACACTGCAATGTATGATTCTTCATAGGATAACCCAAATGAAAGGTTTATTTTTAAAGCATGTAGCTTCTGGATGCTTAAACTTAACCATAGAGAAATATCAGACATGTTTACCTGTAATTTTGTTTAAGGAAAAAGATAAGGGCGCGACTTTAACATACTGTGCAACAGACACTGACAACGCCTTGGTTAAACGGTTCAACCTCACATTTAGTTTTCCAGAGTATTCACGGTGCAGCCCATCCAATTAGAGTTTTATCATTGTGATGTCTATCCCTTTACACGGCCTCTGCGCTTTCTGCATTTCCCTGAGAAAAAGAGCCGGCGACTGCCAACGTCTAAAAACACACAGTCCCACACAATTAAACGTAACACCACAGGACACAGGCACTCACGTCCACCCTCTCTTTTTTTCTAACAACCTCCTAAATATACAGTAAACACATGTCCTTCCCTTTAAAGAGGCTGAAGCTATGGCAACGGGATCACATGCAAACTGCCCCCTTGACAAATAAATGAAAGACGAGGCAGATTTCAATGTGCTCGTCAATCGGGCGACAAGGATAGAGGAGTAGGAGAGGAGGGGTGGCCACTTTTTGTCTTTGTTTGGTGGAGGCATCCATTGAGAGGCTTTTGGTGTCATGCCAGATTCTCTCCTCCACAGACGGGCACAAAGTAAACTGGATTTGTCACTGAGAGGCCATTCTCCATTAATGACAGCCAAGGAGAGCTGAAGACTTCAAACGCATTCATGGCGTTCCTGCCCAGAAAGCAGCATCATATTCAAATGGAAATGTCTTCACCATGAATTTCTGTAGATCTCCATAGCTTTTTGACTGTATGTGCTGTACATGTAAATGGGGATTAAAATCGTCAAGAGTTTTATTCAGTGAAGAGGGCTTAATACGTTTTGTTCAGCTAAGAGCTTAGCTTTATTCTTTAATCTTTGTTATTTTTTTTGTGTTCAGTGCACAGCTACAGTCTTTCAGGCCCCATACTGATCATTCTGTATACGTTTTGACCTTGATTTGACCTTTAAAGTGTAGCGTGTAACAGTAGATTTTTTTATTGTTTTTTTTTACAATAGTCACAATGTTTCATATTGTATTTCAGTGACCTACAAAGCCAGACTGCTTCAACTACATGAAACTGCAACATCACAAATCAAGTGCTCAGTTCAGATCTTTGTCAATCTTTGCCACTATTTGGCAGCCACGGATCCATTTTTAGATATTATTATTTCTTCATTTTCTACTCCTAAACAAACTATTTCACTCCTATATCAGCTTTCTTTTTCTTTTCTTTTTTTGCACTTCAATATTTTTATGACTTAAGGAAATCAACTGTCATTAAATGCTGGAATCATATGTATAACTAAATTTAATTGCAAACATTTTTCTTCAGTGGAGTCTGAATGTGCCTGTTGAAACCAAATTAACTCTGAGCCATCCTGTGTCAGTAGTTATTATTTATTAGAGTCACAACGCTACTTCCTTACAGTAGACTATGAATAAAAAGTACAAAATTACTTTATTTTGTTAAGTGATTATCACAAAAAAAATCCGCTTGCAGGTACAAATTAGTAGATTGTGGGTATAAAACATCCTACTTCAAACTCGTCAGCTTTGAACACCACTCATTTGGTGAAGTATCATGTGAAATGCAACTTGTATATTTATATTGTAAATTTATATGAATTCGATAGTGGTGAAATTTACACAAATCTATGTAAATGTCACAAAGAAAATGACCATCAGCATCTATGTAAATGTCACTGTAGGAAATGTAAAGTACTTACTGCTTTTGTCTGTATTTTTATTTGGCAAAATGTTAAAATGGGTTAAACTGTAAGAATGATATGAAAGAAATTTTAGATGTTTTGAAACTATCCATCGATTCATTTTTTATGACCAAAAAGATTCTTCATTTTAACCAACAGAGGCACTCAAATGCAAGAAACGCAGCATTTTCGACAAGGACCCTGTGCACAATTAAAAAAATAATATGGGTAGAAATCAGATAGGACAGCAGTACATAACCCAAACTTTACCACCAAGCAGACCATTGTGGCTTTGTTTCTTAACTACAAGGCCAGCCATTTAACCACCATTAGCCGCTTTCCAGATTGTTCCAGATTTAAAATGTAGCACCAGCATACATGCATTTGTGGTATGCATTTGGAACACGCTTCAGCAGAACCTGAAGCAGGTGGAGATTTTGAGACTCTGAAATATGAATCTTTACTCTTGCCATTATTTTTTTATAAGTTCTTCTCCAATTTTTGCACAGCTGAAAGACTGTTTTGAAATCTCTGCAGAATGTTGTGAACTGCTCCTTAATATTTTAACATATGATTATTGCAAACAGTCAAAAATAATTGATTAGATTATTATTATTATTATTAAATTATTTAACAGAAATGTAATCTTGCCTAATTAATGCGTGTGCGATGTCCCCCCTGAGAAACCAGATGTTAAGATTAAACATGTTAGCTCATAAAGGCGATCCCGGGACACAACATTAGACTCTGATTCACTCTGATTCCCAACCTCCGCTACACATCTTAAACCCCTATTAAATCTATTTATGAAACTAAAAGGAAAAAAGGTTAAGAAATAAATTCTTTGTAGAAACATAATTTGTTGACACATAAAGGTTTTATTTTTTTAAATAAACTCCTGGGTAAGCATAGATCCAATTAATTCTCCCCTGAATATAAATGTGTTTAGACTTTAATCCATAAATGTGATTTTACTCAACACTTTTTTTGATCTAATGTTGTGAAGGTTTTGTGCCCCTTAAACATTTCTCCACCACACACACTTTGAGTCTCTCATTCAGCCAAGAGCATGATTTCGAACTACTGTTTATCTGAGCCCAGCGGAGGAAAATCTTTCATCTGGCAAGCCACCATAAAATAAAACTTGTCACCAAACTGAGACGCCTGAACCAACATAATAAACCAGAAGCAATCTCCTGAAACAGATCTGGAAAAATGAGTGTAGATCCGCTGTCGGGCTGGGCAGATTAGTCTTGGTTTATTTGGGTTAGTTTTTACAAGTAATGGCTTTAGAAGACATTAATGATGTGTTTGTGTGATGTTGGTATGTTTAACATGCAGTGACACATCTGCTGAAAGAAGATTTGATGGAGTGGACCCTGTACTATGTAAACTGTTCAGCTTTCAAGATTTCACAAAAGTCACAAAAATGTGAATTTTTTTCTTTGCTTTTCCTGCAAAAACCCCTTTTATCACAAATTTATTAGGAGCAATAAGTTAAGGCAAACCAAGAAAGCAGCAGTTAAATGTTTTTATATTCTCATTTACAGCCCCATTACTTCCTAAACGACCACATCCTCAGATTTTACAAAAAACTGTCACATCTGCTATTTGAGAAATAGAATAACTAACCTAATGGCCTTTACATATCCGGCCGCCTTCTTCTGATTGTGCAGTGTTACATGTTTGGACCCAGCGCTTGTCTGCTTTCCATCATCGGGGCACTCATTTGTGCATGTTCGTCTATCAGAAACAGTCCAGAACAAAGACCTGGAAGCTCAAAGGCTAGAACCCAAAACAGAGACATAAAAAGACTGACCTTTGACCTTACATGTGATACACGTGACAGTGTTGTCCCATAGGTCGGTTGTAAAGGTTCTAAGCACATTTTCATTTGTGCACACTTATGCAGCATGTTAGGACTTAAAAGCGTTTGCATTTGTGTTTGTGGTTCAGTTAATAAAAATATGAAATTTTAGTGTTGAAATATGTTATATTTTTGACGGAGAATATAAAAAGTAATGTTTTTTGTAGTAAACTATTGTAATACTTTGATATTTCTGTTGTCTTTAAGTTTAAACGACTGAGTTCAACTTTTTGAGGTGAAATCAAAATATTCAAAGCAATTGTTTTCAGCTAACTCTTCACACAGGCATCAGTGGAAAGAAAAGGATACAAGATTTTCAAATCTTTTGCAAATACTCTAAAATATCTGGTCTAACATTTGTATTCATCCCTTTAAGTCAAGAGTTTGTTGATCCACCTTTGGCCCCAAGTTGTTGGGGTATTTCTTAACCAGCTTTTCAGATCTACTGATAGTTTGGTTAAACAGGTTTTAAATGCTGAAAAATCCCAAAATAATGCTTATCTCTAATTCATGTGTCCCTTTAATAAGAGCTGCCCAAGATAAAACTCTCGAGCTAGTCAGAGTTACACGTACTTAGGAAACATTATTCATTATTATTTTGTGTGGTGACTCCTAGTGGCTGCATGCGGCGCCTTAGAGGGGTCGTGCTGGCGGACGCGGGTTACTGGCCTGGTGCTGTGCTGCTCTGGGGGGGTCTGGACTGGGCCTGGGGCTCGGGGTTCTGGGGCGGCGCGCCCCCCGGCTGGGGCCCTGGCGGGGCTTGGCCGGGGGGGGCCGCTGCCGTCGGTGCCGGCTGGGGGGGGGCTGTGGTCGGCCGGTGGTTGGCGGGCGCTGCTGCCCTTTCCATCTCCCCGGGCTGGTTCCTGTCGCTTGCTCCCCGGTGGCCGCTTGCCGCGTCCGGGCGTCGGCGAGAGGCCGTGGCGGGTGGCCGGCGTCTCCGGGCCCGATCGGCTATATTCACACTGGACATGGCTCCTGGGTCTTGGTCTTAGCCCTCGCGGGGGTGCTGGGGTGGGGGGCTCTGGCCGTTGTTGGTCGGCCTCCACAGTGACAGACCAGTTGGTGGGGTGTGGGCTGGTGGGTGGACGTGCTGGGTTCTGTTGCCACCCGGCCATCGGGCGGTAGAAGCAAGGCTGGAGGATGTCGGCCTGGGGATTGGCCGCCCGGGACTTCGGTCTGCTCACGGGCCTGGCGCGGCATGTCCGGGGTACCCGAGTCGGTGGTGCGCCGGGTTCCGGCCTCGGCCCGGGGGTCCTCGGACGCTGGCGGTGCCTGGGGCGTCTCTTATTGGCGGGGAGGCTTTTTACCATCTAGCACAGGCGCTCTTTTTAACGGGGTGCGCTTGGGACGGGAGGGGGGAGGGCGTTGAGGGTGAGGGGGGGCTAAACTCAACCTGGGTGTCTAGTGACATGTGTTTTGTTAGCAGTGTGAATGTTGGGGAGGATTTAGGTATGCCCCTGGCATGGGGGCTGGTGGATTGCCGGGGCCCCCATGGGGCTCGGCGGTACCGCTGCCGTGGGCCCCGACTGGACGTGCTGGGGCCTCCCACCCCTGGTGGATCGGGCCGAACGGGGGTGCCTATTGGAGTCAGCAGGGGAGCTGGCTCCCTGGGGTTGGCAATGGTCACCCCAGTTATTTTCTCCCCATCCCCATGCCTCTGTCCACCTGCTCCTTCATTCTACCATTCACAAGGCCTTGGGACGTGGGCACGTCACTGGGGTGCGGGATGGAGCTTCCGTCTTCGCTACCCGGTGGCGGCCTGGGTCCCGATTTTATTGAGCAATTTAGACACTACACTTGCAACATTTACAGGGAACGCACATGTAGGGACCTGGCGGTGTGGCGCCACAGGCGAGACCCCCCCGTTGAGGGGGCCTCGCCTGTGGTGCCGGCATCCACTGGTTAAACGCATCTAGACACTGAGGGCCCGGGGGGGGAGATGGGGGTACCCGGCAGTATTCCCATGTCCCCCCCCTCTGTTTTAAGTGCACATTAGAACAACACGCAACAACACCACATTGAGCTGGGGGAGAGAGGCTGGGGGGTCTTTCCACACCCCTGTTCGTTGGACCATCAGGGGTCGGAGCCCGGATAGAACATCACGCCGTCTGGTCGGGGTCCTGGGCTGGTGGGCTGCTCTTGCCGGTGTGGGGCCTTGGCGGTCTACTTGTCCCCGTCCTGGTGGGCAAAGGGGTCTGTCTCCTGGGTGCAGGGGCAGGGTTCTCTACTGGGGTGTCTGTCCCTGGGCCTGGGAGTATGGAGTATAGTGTACGTATGGGGGGTATGAATGAGGGTATAGCGTCCTTTTTTCGTATGTCCTGTATTTGTAAGAATGTGTACACAAGAAAGGGAGGGTACGTATGAGTGTCTCTGTCTGTCTATGTCTACCTGTCAGGTTGGGTGTTTGGCTGCTCTCTGGCCTGATGCATCTTCTTCCCTCCCCGTCACTCCCCGTCGGTGATGGTTGCTCCTGCCCGCTGGTTGATGATGACTCTCGATGCCTGGGGCTGGGGGTCCCGGTTGCGGCCCGGCTCGGTCCTGGTGCATGTCGGGCGGGTCCTGGGTGGTCCGGTGTGTCGGGCGGCCGCTGTTTCGGGCCGATGTCCTCCTTGGATTGACTGGGGCACCTCTTATGGGGGTGCCGGGTTTGTAGAATAGGTTGGTGCCGTCCGGTGGATCGGTGGGGACCGTGCCTGGCGCCCAATCCTCCTGCCGGTTCCAGGACTTCAGCTGGCTGGTCTGTTCGCCTGGTGGGGCTGTCCGGCATTGGCTGGGCCCCTGATCTTGGCGCCCCACGTGGGGCGGGATCTGGACCCTGGAGCTGGAAGATCTGGATGTCCAGGTGCCGGCTGGGCGCGGCCTGGGGAGGGCGTACATCCCTGTGGCTCTTGCTGTGGCTCCCTGGCGTGTGGATGTGTGGAGGCGGGCCGGGTTGTTGGCGGTGGGTACTGGTCCGGGGTGGCGGCGGCGTGTGTTGTCCGTCGGTTGGCTGCGGGTCCTCCTTGCCTGCGGCGGCGGCGGGGGACCCTTGTCGGCTGGTCACTGGTTGGGGCCCCGCTGGGGGGTGGGGTGCCCCTGGTCCCCGTGGCCTCCGGTTCCTGGTCCGGGCCCGCCCTGGCGTAGCCGGTTACCGGCGGAGCCCGTGGGCTCGTCACTGCGATCTCTCGGGCCCCAGCATCGCGGCTGGTGGGTGCTCCCCTGGGGCTTCCATCTGTTCCCCTCTTGGCGGGTGATCGACCCTGCGCTGATCCGCCTGTGGACTCTGTACTCTGTGGGACGCTGGATGCATACATCTCTTGCCTCCTCCATGTCTGTGCCGATTCCTGTAGGACGGATTGACGGTTCCTTACACCAGCTATCAATCACTTGCATGGGGAAACCTTATTCCGACCTGCATGCTCGCACACACATAGGTGTGGGGACATAGGTGAGGACGGACAAATCTTAGGCTGAGGTTATCATCATTAGTTAGTTGTTCACAGGAGCTTACCAGAAACATTTGTATTATGTTCATTAATCAATGCTTGTGTGTAGTGAATGTGTAATTCTTTGTTTATTCTACCAGATCCGAACTATTGGTTTGGTTCTGTACACTTTGTTGTTTTTGTATTACTGTTTCTCTGCCGTCCGGCAGAGGTGGAGGACTGGGATGTTTTGTGTTCTTTATTTACCTCCCTGTCGTGTGTCATCGGTTCGCCCCTCTGTTGGTCCGGTTTCTTTTCTTCACCTTCTTCCTTTCTCCCTTCTTGTCTCAGTTTAATGTCCATGACGTCAGGAAATTGAACCCACAGTAATCACTAATAAAGATTTTTCATACATATACATCAAGTGGCGTACTACAGCGAAGCTGTAATACTCTGCTTGGGAAAGTAAAACTGTTGGGCTTGTACTTGGTACTCAGACACCAATTCTGAGTAGCATACTGCTAGACAGGACACGTTAAAAAAAAAAAAAAAAAAAAAAAAAAAGGAAACATTATTCAAAAGGAGCTTTCTTTTAAGCGTCATGTTACACAGTTGGTCTCTTGTTTTTTTTACTACACAAGTCATGTTTCTCCCTCAGAGATCGAAGCTTTGGATATTGCCAACTTTTTGGCCTGTAATTGATTACGGTGATGTTGTATATATGTGTGCTTCAGGTAGCTGCCTGCTGTGACTCCGGTGTACCCCTTTGTTAATTTTAAGCACTAATTTGGCTTTTTTCCACCAACGAAGAACTGGTGACAGTTTGTACAAGAGCCAGTGCTAAGTCATTTCTGAGCCATTTCTTTCAAACAACTGCCTTCTTTTCCGCTGACTGTGCCGTGCCTTAATGTCATCTAAAGCATTGCAATGCAACTGTATACACCCATGCGGGGAGAGGAAAACAGGAAGTGTCCGAACAGAGAGAAAGAATTTCGACAATGGAGGAGTTCACAAAGCCAGAAAAAATGGCGGTGGTGTGTTTTGCCTTCACTAAGCATTTGTTATCTCGTCCCCAGACCTGTTTGGGTCAGCATGGGTGAGTATGCAGTTCTTAGCTAGCACCAGCTCTGGCCCAGCAAGGAGATGGTGGCAGGTTAACCACTGGTTTGGGGGCAATAAACTCTTGGATGTTTCTCATTTGATCTTCTCATTACCCAGCCTGTCAGTTTATGGAAACAACCATCTTGTTTTAAGTTTGTATTGGCATGGACTTTGCATTATCAGGTGATGGTCTAAGCCAGGGGTCACCAACGTGGTGCCCATGGGCAACAAGTTGCTCTCAAGGAGAGCATGAGTTGCCCTCTGGGCATGTTCCAAAAATAGCAAAAAATGTAAATGCAGTGAGAGATTAATAGCAAGGAAGGGTTGCATGTTGAAAAGTATCTTTATCCTGTCTTAAATCATTATTAACATTTGTGAGCAATTAGCATGCCATCAAACATTGCATATCAACATAGAATTATTATTGTTATAAAACTATTGATAAACAATGCCACTGTTGAAACATGTTTAATGTAGAGGTTGCCCTTTGAAATACTTAAAGTAGATCTCAGTTTCAAAAAGATTGGTGACTTCTGGTCTTAACGCTTTTCTGTGAGCTAACCTAACCCTACTTTACTCTACACTTCCACTTAATGGTATACTGGATTGGTTTGTCTTTACTATGCTGTTTGTCAACTAATGTAATGCAACAACAACAAAAAAAGATTAAGTTACTTACAGGGTGAATCTACTAAAAACTAATGTGACTTCCGAAGGTATTTGGCTGCAGTGAATTTTATTTTACAAGTATCCACGTAAAACGGTTATTTCTTATCCACATTACCCGGTTAAATTTTTTGTTTATAAAACTACTTTGAAAATCCTTGAAAGCAAAAGATTATTTTCCTTCATAATTATGCACATTGTGTGACTCCATAAAATACCAATCAAATACCTTGAGGTTTTCAAGGCACTGTAGCTTTACACCTGGAAAATTTATTTTTTAGTATCTATACTACGGATTTGTATAAATATACAGAATATTTTTTCCTTAAAGGGATCATAATTGAATTTCTCTCTGTCAGACGTGTTGGTCTCCTCAATTTTAAGTTTCTTCTCCCGACTGTTCATTTCTCTCACCCTGTCTGCCTCTCGGCTTTACAGCCAACAGCAGTCCTGACACATACACGTGCTCTCTCAGCACGCCACCGTGATGTGGGCCTGAAAATCATATGAAAGGCTTTAGGAATTGATGGGCAATCTTTCATAGTGTAAGGTTTTGTTGTGCAGGGGCGTTATCCAAATACTCTGTCAGTAGAGGCTTTCTGTTCTGGCAGGAAGTCCAGTTCCAGTTTAAAATCTGATGACTTTAGTGCATCAAAAACAAATGTTGCAAAAACGTGCATAATTACATGCTTGTTTGGAGACCCACATTCATGCGCAGACATGCACCCACATGCCCTCACTTCACAGCCGCACCCGCACAGCTCTGTTTCAATGGAGTCCATCAAGATGTGGAGCTGGAAGTTCTCCATCAGATCATTGAGAGTTGCAGAAGACGTGAGGACTCACATCTGTCATTTGAAGTTTTGTTTAGGGCCCTTTTTTCTGCAGTATCCTGTCCACTAGCACCCGATGTTTGCTTACTTATGAGTGCATACCCAATTAAATCAATTGTTTGAAGCCCCAGAGGTACAGTGGGGCAAAAACATTTTTGAAAGCAAGTAGAGGTCTGTGATTTTCATAGGTAAACAAGTGTGAGAGACAGAATATAAAAACAAAATCCAGGAAATCACACTGTGTGATGTTTAAGGATTTTTTTTATAATGGAGCAGATAAGTATTTGATAAATAACAAAGTTTACCTAAATGCTTTGTAATTTAACATTGGTTTGCAATGAGAGAGGTAAAATGTTTCCTTTAGGTCTTCACCAGGTTTGCACACACTGTAGTTGGTATTTTGTTAAAAAAAAATTAAAATTGCACGCAAAGCTGTGATGTTTTGACTTTTAACACCCTATCACAGATTCTCTAAATCTCACAATACATGGCCCCCTTTTCCCTTTCCATAAGTCATCCTGTCCCCTTTGCAGAAAAGCTGCCCCAAAGCATGATGTTTCCACTCTCATGCTTCAAAGTTTGAACGGTGTTCTTGAGATGCAACTCAGCATTCTTCACCCCTCCAAACACGGCGCCTGGCATTTATACCAGAGAGTCCTATTTTGGTCTCCTTCTCCCAGTCGTCATCTGGATAATCCAGATGGTCTCTGACAAACTTTCGATGAACCTGAACATGTGCTGACTTAACTTCGAGCATGGATTTTAATCCATGATGACCTGCTACGTTGCTAATAGTAACCTTTGTTACTGTGGTCACAGCTCTCCTCAGATCATTGACCAGGTTTCCTTTGTGTAGTTCTGGGGTGTTTCCTAACCGTTCTCAAGACCATGTGTACCCCATGAGGTAAGAACTTGCATCCCAAGGTCAATGGAGATTGTCAGTGATCTTACATTTGTTCTATTTTCTAATAATTGCTCCAAAAGTGGATCTTTTCTCACCAAGCTGCTTGCTTATTGTAGACTGGCTCGTCCCTATCTAGTGCAGGTGTACAATCTTGTGTGCAATCTGCTAAATGTTCACTCCAACAAAAATGATCATATGTTCATTTAGAGAGCTATCACTGAAGTAGACCTAAAATGATTCTTAATTATATTCATTAGGAAAATAAATATTAAGCTAATTTTGTATTTCATACTTATATAAAGCAGTTCATACTCCGTTATATAATTTTATTTTGTTTTTAGCCTTGGTTATAAATACATTATGACAAACAAAACTCACATATAATTTACCTGCACTCTATTTTTCCATCGGTCCATCCATCCCAAGGTGTTCCTACTCTGGTTTTAAATAGCGTATTTCACGGCTTCATTAATTCTGTTAGCAAGATTGAGCCAGTTAAACCAGCAGAAATAATTTCTTATGACAATACGATTTATTGGAGTCACATAACGACATTTAAATGTATAGACTAGAGAAAAAATGGGGGGAAAAAAGGATTTTAACAGTCTGTTGTCAAAGTGGGTACGAAATTTCTTAAGTTGGGCACGGACTGACACATGAGCAGGAGGAAACCACCTGTGGCAGAAAACTAAATGTGATACTAAAAAAAGTTGAGTATAAAAGGAAACAAACTTTTTTTTCTTCGTGTTTTTGTATAAGCTTAACTACAGTATGTCTTTTAGATCTGATAAAAAATGACTCTACGACTTTTTAGCCTTGATTGCAGAAGCCTCCAAAACCTCCAAAGTTTGACTTCTTCTTGATTTTCTTTGGCTGACAGACAATAAATACAGAATCATAGAAGTCTTTATTTTAAGCTGCAGTTTCCCTTAATTTTCTTTCAGCAAAGCTTTTACTTCCTCCTAATTGTGGTCCAGATGTGAGGTCTAAACAGATCCGTAATGGTTTAATCACAGAGCAGACAATGAAAGTCCCTTGGAGCCTATTAAGGACATGAACCAGGCGTCGAGGACAGGAACGGAGCCAGAGGACGAGGAGTCAGCGAGACGCAGAGAGGAAAAGGGGGAGCAGACTGTGTCCTAGCAAACAATAACAGAATACTCAGCTGAAGTATACAGTGTTATTAGTCCACCAGCAGGGAGTTCTGCTGCTCACAATGGACTGGGATTGACTGGTGGCAAACTGCCGGTACTGGATTCAGTATGTGGAGTTTCTATCTGTGTGGTGGAGAGAAACCAGAGAGACGGATGATGGAGGAGATAAAATAAAGATACAAAAAAAAAGATGGAATCTGGAAGTGAAATAGTAAAGAAAGGAGAGAAAACCACCCTCAGACTTTTTCACTGACTCCAAGCAGACATATTTACAATCAAAAAAGTCTTCTTTTCCTTTCCTCCCCTCCTCTCACCTCCTCTCCTTTCCTACTGGGACCCACGCCTCTCCCTCCTGAGAAAGTGGGACTCCCTCTGTTTCTGCTCCCTCCCACTGAAGCTTTAACAGCAGTCGGAGCGGAGCTGGAGGACACAGTCGTGCGCTGGATTGTTAAAGAGAAAGAGAGAGTAGCACTCCTGAAGCCATGGACGTCAAGCTGCTGGCACTGATGACTCTGCTGGCCGTGGCCATGCAGCTTCCCACTGCAAACGGTGAGTCTGGCAAGAGAACTGGGGATTCTGGGGATACATCAGTTAAATTGGCTGGTTTCTTTATTTGTAAAGAAAACTTGCCCAGTGTATTGATTTGATGAAAATGTGGATTTAATGTTGTCTTTTGGCACAGAGGAACTTTCACTTTTATGGTTTCAATCTGGATGAGCAAAATGAGTGTTTCCATTTAAGTGTTTATCAGTCGCATTAATTTACCATCCTTGCCAGATTTTGCAAATTTTTCCCCATATTTTTGCTTGTTTTCAAACAAAATGCTGCTTGCAAACATGCATTGCATGTATATATATACAGTATATATATATATATATATATATATATATATATTGCACATATATATTAGTTTTTTTTAATCAGTTCGATTTTGACCACTTTGCTTTATAAAAAGTTGTTTTTTCAACAAACGTTTTTTTTCTAGTATTGGGACAAATTAATCCATCGGTTATTAGACTTTTATTTCAAACCATAGGTAATGTGTGCATAAAGGATCTGATTAAGCTTGCCGTAATGTTCTTTTAATTAATTCATCGGTTTACATAGTAGACATTTACAAAAAGTAATCGCAAGATTTTTTTCTCTAAAAGGCAACTGGGATATTTCATACGTAGGCAATTAAAGACTTCTAAATTCAGAATCTAGATGTTCTAGATTTTTATACTGTACATTTGATCTTAAATAAGATGTAGAAATGAATGTCATGTATTTAATACTATTCATCTTTATTCTTTAGATTAGATTTTTAAAAATCATTAAAATTAAAAAGCATGAAACCAGAGGCATAAAATGAAAAACTGAGAATTTAAGAACCTCAATATGAAGATAAATACAATAATTACTAATACCATTATAAACCTCTAGAAAGACACCTGAATAACTAAAATACATAAATGCAATAATTATGTTTAACAGATTGGGAAATACAATATTTAGAGGTATTTTCAAGTCTTCACTTCCATAGTCATAATCTAATCTTAAATCTTGAGTGCTGCCTTCACGATGACCCGACATTAATCTCCTACATGTTAACCTCTGCGGTGCGGAGTCGCCCGTTGCTGCTGCTACTTTGTGCTAAAGCTTGTTGTTTCAGCCCCAATAAGAGCCCCTTCTAGCATATTAAAGACTCAGACCTATACGTGTGTATATTTGTCTTTTAGTCTTTGCTTTCCTATAATTAGTTTCTAATTAGGGATAAAGAGTGAAGTGGGGAAAGCAGTGGGTCCTTGCTTGTGGCACTGCGGCTGCATAATAATCCCTTAGTTTGCATTAAAAAGGAGTCTGAAAGGGTGTGAATCATTAGGCTGATATTACTGAGGATTTGGCCATTTGTGGAAGGACATTTGGTGTTTCTTTCAAACATTATTTGTTGGGAGTTGAAGCCTGTAGCAAATGTTTGAAATACAAAAAGTAAAAAAAAACTGGTTAAATGTTCCTTTTTTATTCCTTTAAACTATTTAAATAACTTTTTTATGAGCTTTCAAAACCAAACAGGCAACTATGTAGAAAAATAGTTGCATGCCTGTTTTCCTCAGAGCTCACCAGGTATCCACGGTACTGATTTGTAATAATTTTAAGAATGCACTTGAGCTGATTTCCACATAGCCTGCTGATGCCGTCTCAGCTGCAGAGGACTCTTTTATTAAAAAAAGAAAAGAAACGGGGAGGAATATTGGAAACACTGAGGACCCTTTTCCTTTAGAGTGGCCGGGCTAAATGCTGTTGCAATGAAAGGCTAAAATTCTGCACCTGTGGCTGGGTGAAAGAAAGAAAAGAAGTGGTCAAAAAAGGCTAATCTCTTTTTAATTAACATGTTCTGAAAAAATAGCACCTAAACTGATAGAATCCCATGCTTTGTGAAGGTTTGTTACAGTAGATTAAACTTGCTTTGAAACTGGTCATTGAAGAAAGAGGCATGTTTCTTATTGCATATGTTTGAATTTGAAGCATAAATTGTTTTCTCGTTCTGTTTTGCTTCATTTACTGAATGTATTTTATCCTGTTTGCAGCTTATTGTTGAGCTTTTGTTTGCGTTGTGTGTTTTGCAGCCAAGCCCATCAGTCTGGTAGAGCGGTGTTGGTGTCGCACCACGCTCAGCACCGTTTCTCGCCGCTCCATCAAGGAGCTCAAGTTTCTTCACACTCCTAACTGCCCCTTCCAAGTCATGTAAGTAAATGACTCTTTGAGATCATCGTGTAAGTTTAATTCTGAGAAATGTGTTCCCCCCTTTCTAGTTGTCGAGTTTTCTCACTAACAAAGGTTTAGCAGATTTATGTGTATTAATGTATATCAGTCTGTCTCTGTTTAGTTGAGCATCAGGTAAAGTGGGGTGATTAATGTGAAACTCCAGAATTCCTTTAGTCTATTTATGGATAGTTGAAATTTTTTCAATCAAGAAAATGTTAAAGCAGCTCATGCCTTTCAGTAATAATTCATTTTAAGTGGTAGTTTTTTTTCCTGAGTTCTCAGAAAAGGTGTAAAATATTTACATAGTTTCTGACAGGTCTGTTTGAGCTATAAGCAATACTAAGTGTGCAAAGGAATGAGAGAGTTTCATGGATTAGTTAATATTTCTCTCGTTTTAAAATATTATTTTAACAAAAGCAACACAAGTAAAAAAAGGACATCAGCACAGCATTGATCCCATATTAACTGAACTTCAATAAAGTCTTTAAGTTCTTTTAAGGTATCCAACTTGATTTGGTCCGCTGCATTAGTTGGGGGGAAAACGATTTTAAATGCAATTTTGACTCAAGTTATTTAAAATGTAAGGACTAATATGTTGTACATTTTATAAGTAATGCGTTACATTTCCCCATTACTGAAAAAAGTAACATATTCCCCTATCTCGCTACTTTTGTAATGCGTTACTCCCAACACTGGTGGCAACCCAACTCTTTTATCGACTGATTTTTTTTGGACTTAGACAATCCGCCTCCTATTTGCAGGATTTTACAGGAGAACTTTTCTTGGTTTACTTCATGACCAAAATTAATAACAGTGTTCACCAATTCCTTGGTAAAGTTGTGGATTTTAAACATAGCTATTGCTGGCTTGCGTTAACTATTTACGAAGTAAATTGCTCATGTTAGCTTAAGTCAATAAACTTACTGCTGTGAACTAGTCCTGACCAAACAATCCATAGATATTAACATTAATATTATAAACTTTACTGGACATTTCTGTGAATGAAGTGTCTGTGTTAAACAAAACTAACAGGACTTTACGCTAGCTACACGAAACGTTCATCCTAGCTAAGACATGTTCTCTAGTTTGAACAAAAGTTATTCTTACAAACACCTACAATAAAAATGTTATATACCATCATTTTAAGATCTTTAAATGTTATTTTAGGTTCCATCAGTTCACTGTAACGTTTAAAATTGTAGTCTTTGAAGAAAGATGAAGCTATATCTAATCTTTCCACTCCAACAAACTTTTTAATATGTAATTCAATGTGTAGTTTAACATGCTCAACTGCTGTCCCAAGAGCAATAAATACATAATTAAATAAATAAATCAGCAGTAGATTTAAAGCAATTATATGGCAGTGTTTGTACGTGTATGTATGTCTCTGTGTGTTTTAACTACACTGATCTGCATGTGTTGACGTGCGGGGTAAAAGTGAGGCACGGCGTTGATATCCTTTGACTCGTTTCCTGTATGAGGAGAGATTAAAACAACACAATCCACTCAGAGAGAGGAAAGCCGTAACACCCCAAGCTCGAGGGGACCATTCATGTTTTTTAAAGGAAGCAATAATTAAGGGTCAAAGAGATTACCTTTGTATTTCTGCTGACCTCTTGTGTCCCTTATCGTCTCTTTTTTTGTTATTTATTTCCCGCCTGAAACTGCTCAGCAACGATGATTGTAATGTCACTGGTCTGGAACACATTAGCTAAAACGTCTCGTCAGTTCCTGGCTGAAGAAGAGTGGACAGCAGAAGCCTCGCAGCCAAAAGGCTGAAAAGCTTCGGGGCTTCTGCCAACAAGGGGGAGGGAAGGTAAAAAAAAGAGGGGTGACCAAATGGCAAAAGGTCACAGAGGACAAACTGCTCCCTGGCCAGGCCAAAAACCTCTTAAACCCCCCCGCCAAGATGAGTTAAGAAGCCACTCAGACAATTCCTTGCAGAGTATTTCTATTGGGTCATTTTAAAGAAAGTTAGAAACACTACACCTCCAAAAAGGAAAAAAGAAAATCCTCCCCTGTGTGTCCCACGGTGTGCCATCATCCTCATGGACCTCAGCATGCTGTTGATATTAACTTGCTGTGAAGTAATTACTACCTGCTGCTCATGGAACTCCGACCCTCAAATTCCTGCCAAGTCAATTAGGGTTCATGCTCTCAGAGTTTCTACCAGACAGGGAGACAGGATGAAGGGAGACGCATCAAAACAGAGAGAGCTTCCGAATGGATGAGCTGGCGAGCCCTAATGAAATGTAAAAGAGGGGGTGGAGAGGAGGACATCCCTTGAGGAAAAGCAAACAGAGATCTGGTTTCGGAGCCACTTGGCCTCCCAGCTTGGATGTTGGTTTGAGGGATTTGAGATTCATGTTTGGACTGATGCTCATGAAGGGCATTCTAAGTAAGCGGCCATGTGCTAATTCTCTAGTGTGTGTGTGTGTGTGTGTGTGTGTGTGTGTGAGCGTCTAAATGGGTTAAATGGACAGCGTAAATGGTGAATCTAGAGAGCAGGGGAATGGGTCACAGTTTGAGGCGCAAAGGAATGTGTTTAATTTACAGATGTGTGACAGAAAGATGAGGAGGAGAAAAGAGGAGCACCTCTGAGCTGTTAACTAGCACACACGACATTTTGGCACCGAGCTGTGATAGCCACATGAAGGCCCACGGCCTGTCCCCTCGATTGTCCACTCAGATTCCGAAACTCAAACAGCAGGGCAAGAGAGACAAACTTCACCAAATTTCATTTTTCACCAACAGGCCAGGCCTACCAAGAGATATACCAAAGTCCAGCAAATGACATAATGAATAACATTTTCAAAGAATAGAACTGAGAAAGAAAGAAAGAAAGAAAGAAAGAAAGAAAGAAAGAAAGAAAGCTCCCTTTAGAGCATCCAAAACACATTTTTGTCTAATATTATGCTTCTGCATTTTTTGCACTTCACAGGTTATGAAAAATTTCTGCTTTCATATGACTATTAATAATTTTTAGATTATTAGATGATGGATGCCTCATATTCAACAATGAAATGATGATTTAATACACAACTTTTACAGCTTAAGTCCATAAACCTATTCTCTGAAGCACTAATATTAACAGGATGAGCACTTTTAACCTCATCAGAACTTCTAGCCGGAGTGATTAAATATAAAGTGCAGCTGTTTCAGCCAAATTCTTCTGTAGAGCTGTTTCTAAAGTAAAATTATCTATTGAAAAAAGCAAAATGAAGAAAATGGAAAAGCATTTAGAATGCGGTAGTTGTATTAAGGTGATGAAATTAACTGTACAGCAAAAAGAACAGCATACTTCGAGTAAAATATTCACTGTCAACACCAATTTGGATTACACTTTAAAAAAACTATATTGCTTAAATTTGCCAAATTTGTCCAATTATTTGTCAGTTATCTGATAACTCATCTGTTTCATTATATTTTCATTTGTAATTGTTTTCTTAAATAACATTAAGCATCTACTGAAACAAACTAAGTTCATATTACTTAGAAATCTGTAATTTATTCACAATGTTTATGAACTGTTAGTAAACTGCAATTTTTTTTTGATGGACTTACTTTATTGTAATTATGTGCTTGAGCTCAAACAACTTATTATCATCAAGTTTTCGTTCAGGGCCAGGCAAAAGTCTAGTATTACCCTATTACCTAGGGATCTTAACAGCATGTTTTTAGTACAATGATGAGCGACCTGAAACTATGTTGGATTGACCTGCCAGGAGCGCCGTTATTAAAATGCATTTCTGCTTCTCAAACCCTGTTGTCATTATTGATTCCAAACCCGAAGGAATTGCAAACTTTTACTAAATTTTGAAGCCATTGTTTGACAGCGACGATCATAGCTAAGCTGTTCTGCAGCCCGCCAGCGACAAAAGCAGCAGACATAGGAGTATGGAAATGCAATTAAAGGGGAAGAGACGGAACGTTATAAAGCTGGCCAGCAATGATTCCCACTATAAATCCCAGCGGGAGCTTTGGAGGAAAGCTGCGATCCAACATTGATAGAAGACTTCTGTTTATCCAAAAGAACCTGAACATAATGCAGGGATTTGACAAAGACACGTGTAAGAAGCATTAGGATGTCGAGTGGAATCTTTGCTCATCAATGCTAATATGTCCATG
This sequence comes from Apricaphanius iberus, assembly GCA_028564705.1. Taxonomy (NCBI): domain Eukaryota; kingdom Metazoa; phylum Chordata; class Actinopteri; order Cyprinodontiformes; family Aphaniidae; genus Apricaphanius; species Apricaphanius iberus. The sequence continues at coordinate 836,338 of JAPXFQ010000284.1, forward strand.
GATGTATGTCGTTTTTTGTTGAAGAAGTAAAACAGCTGATATAATTTTAATTGCATTTCAACAGCATGTGTCCTCAAGCCATATTTTCACACTGAATAATAAACCGGGTTCAGACTTACTTAAAAGCATGTCTACACAATGAACAAAAATTGCTTGTTTCATGTAACAATCTTTAAAGAAATAAATGTAAAACCAAAATTAAACAAAATCCTATTCCAAATTTTAAATGAAACCACTGTGATCCAAAGCTTCTCCATGCCAGATCTGTAAAGATATTTAATGCAATTTGCAGAAACATCTTTACATAGAAAGTTCGGTGTAAGCAGCGCCGTGATCCTCCCTCTTATGCTGTCATTGAGTGGAAACAGAAAGCTCAGATTTTTCACCGTCAGTCCTAAACACACCAGCAGCAGGCTGTTTATACATTTAATTCATCTACTTTAAATGTGTTACAGGATGTGCTGAGTTATTTTGTACCAAAGTTATCTGATTTCTCAGATTGATTTAGCTAAACTTGAACTTTGAACATATTAGCTGTTCATCAAGTGATAAACAAAGCACTGTTTCATTTTTTTTTAATGAAATAGTGCTAAAGTTGAATTTAGTAGCAGTAGTGCAATTGTTATTTTCAGTTTCAACATGCTAAAACAATCAGCATAGGGTGGTTTTAAAAACTATCCAGATTTAAATAGCTATCAAGTTTAGATTAATAATATAGTAAACTTCCCTCAATAAGACTATATTTATTGTCACAGTTTAAGGTGATTTACATTTTTTAAAACTTTTTTGTTGCTCTGAAAATATGGGCAAGGTTATTTAAGAAACAACTTCTTTGACTTCAAAATTAGTTCTCCTTTAATAATTCTCCCAATTTTGAACTAACTAAAGAGCAAATAAAAGTTTCCAGACTGTCAGATCAACTTTAACAAAATTTAATCATCAGTTGATAAAATGATTCTGTTACATTTAAATTAGGCTCTGTAGTGTGCTATAATTATTGTGGTTGGAGGGATTTTCTCTTTAATTCCTTTTTTTTATTTTTTATTTTAGCTTAAAAATATATTAAAATTAAAGATCCGATTTTTCTAAATATTTTAACATAATTTAACTAAAATTAAATTTAAATGTTTTTTAAATAAAAATAAAATACAATTTTTAAAGGTTTTTATACACCCTTGCCAGTGAATGTGGATGCCACTATATCTATTTTATTTTAATAAGATCTTTCTGGAAGTTCTTGAAACAGAAGAAAATATAAATTGAGCTTCTTTTATTAATATACCGGCATGTTTTTTTGGCGGGTGTTTTTTTTCCAACTTTGGCTAAAATACATCACGCTAAGTAGACACCATCATCAGATTCAGGGGCAAAAAGTTTCTGGAGCATAAATATCCCTCAGTGATGTCCTTGAAACTGATTTATAATATGTATGTTTGGATAAAGCTCAAAAAACGTCCTCTCTCCTATCTCTTTGTGTAAACACGAGTGAAAGATGAGAAACTGGAGAAGTAAAGGTTCATCTCCATGTTGAATGGTAATAATCAAAGAAAATAATCACAGACAAACTATGTAATTCATCTTTTTCCTTTTTCTTTTTTTTCCTCACACAGTGCTAAACTGAAGAACAACAGAGAGGTTTGCATCAACCCTGAGACCAAGTGGTTGCAGCAGTACCTAAAGAACGCCATTAACAAGTAAGAAAACATTTATCTGCTCGTGAAAAATTATCACACACAAAACCAGAAAAAATGTGGCTCTTCTCAGATGAGTTTAGATCCCGCAAGAAAAAAGTAAACCACGGCTAAAGCAGATCTTTCCGCATTCCAGCGAAATTACACTTTGAAACTGTTTATATGCAGCAGACGGACTATCAAGAAAATCCTTCCCATTAAGAAAGAAAAGAGCTAAATCTTCCCCTCCATTCATGCTCCTTTTCCACAAACCTGCTAAAGATTTCATCCAAGTTTACAAAAGAACAGCGGGACCAGATGTTCAGTATTTACCTTTGTCATTCACATTTCCACATTTTCATCTTCACTCGCTGCACTTTATTAAAACAGCATATTTAGCTGAGGTAAAGTGCTAACATTCTTGTTGGAAATTCAATTCTTAATGAAATGCACCTTTGAAGTGTCTGATATCATCAAACAAACAAACACACAAACAAAAAACATCTAAATCTCAATTTAAACTTGAAGAAGAAAAAGATTGGACTGAAGTACTCATGAGGTTCAAAAAGATAAAAATCCTTTATTATTCCATGGCTATAAGAATAATAAAGGCTTTTTTATTCTTTTGATTTACCTTTCTTTTATTCAAGTTTTTGGAACCCTAGATTGTAGAGCACCAGAGGAATCCACATTGAGGACCCACCCAAGCAGCACTCTAGACAACTTTTTTGCCAACTAAATAAATCTTAATTTATTTAAGAATTTCTGTTTTCTGAAACACCATAAACACACACAAAAATACCCAACACAGAAACAATCTAAAATCTATTTTTATAAGATATGGTTAATCACCTGAACTAGATATACATGTGATTGGCGATTTAAAATTTTTCATATCAGAACTTGACATTTCTGTAGATAATTAAACGTGAATTATTTACGGCCCCGATTGGGGGACCCTGTGTCATTCAGCTTTTTTTTTACAAATTACCATGTTCATTTACGCTTCATCAATGCCACAAAAAATAGATAATTACACAGTCTAATTATTCTGTCAAGGGCTCCCTTTATTATTTGACCAAAAGTAATCAAATAGACCTTGTGATTATAGAAGTATACTCATTATATCACGTGCATCTCATTTTTGAGCAGATCTCTTTAAAAATGAGGCCTCGGGATAAAAGGGACAAGTAAATAATAAAAACGTACATTTGCATCTCCCATGTAAAATATATACTGTATATATATATATATGCTAATGGAACTAAATTGTTTTCACTGAGTTTATACAAAGCAGTATCTTCCTTCAGATACAGAAGATCAAACCTGTCACTTGTTAAATTTGATGCCAAAGCGGCAGGAGGACTTCAGAAATCCGCTAGTATCATAGGTTGGCAATGCCATTCCACCTATCCGCATTCGGTTTCTATGGTAACTAGTTGTATACTGGTGACTGTAGATATGTACCAGAGGATCAGGATACAGATTTTGAATCATCTGACTGTCATCCGAATTGAAGGATGTTATATAGTAGTACTGCTAGTAGGTCCTGCTGGGTAGAGTGACTTTGTCTGCACATTCCGATAACATCACAAAACCTTTGATCCAGTTGAGAAGCACAAACTCTAACCCTCTTATACCTCTGCTTCTCTCCCCAGGGTGAAAAGGTCCAAACGACGCAACACCAAGAAAATCTAGACTCCAAAGGAGCAAGGAGTATCCTGCCTCCAAATCTGAAACCCCCAGGTCAAACCTCAATACCTCCCTGACACTGCTTTGGATGTATGCAAACACGCTGTATGTTACCTACCTGTCCATCTCTGTGGACCGCTTGCAGAAGCAGCACTTCAAGTGTAAACCTGCACTGACTGCACCGCCATCATTCTCTCTAATCCGACTGGGTGAGGAGTCACCTTCTGAAATTCACACAAACTCCGGATGCAAAGAAACTTTGGAGCGGGATGATGCAAACCAACATCAGATTTAAAAGTTGAGTGCTGAAAGACTCTCGAAACACCAAGTGTGTTTGTCTCTGAAAGTGGAACAACTGAACTAACTCTACTTCTGTGCCTGTATTTACTCAGGTTTTTTTTTTACATCCCTGTAAAGAAAACCTCAAGCTTTCCAACTCATACAAAGCTTTGTGACATTATCACATCATATCAGTTCCATTATATGGCCCTGTTGACTCAGTAAAATCCATATGATATCTCCAACAGGACATTGATGCACTGATATATCAGTTGTGCTTTGGTAAAAATGAAGAAGTGTTTCATTTGCTAACACCAAAGGGAACTCCTCTAAGTCAACACAACTCCTTTTCTACTAAACGCCATGCTTCTGTTGTCTCGCAGAGCAATGATTCCCAAGTTTCCCTCTCCTCCCTCTTCTTCTGTCATGAAAACCACCTGCATGTTCTCCATCACCATGTTGTATAACTGTTCCTCTCTGGCCTCCATCTTCTCCTCTAACCACATGGAATGCAGATATATCCAGACATGAATCCAGGACTTTTCTGTTGATCAGGGGTGAACAAGGCGTCCATGTTTGACTGAGATTTAATGGGAGAAACACAGGAAAAATCTAGCCTCAGCTGATTTAGACTAACCCCGCCACCGCCTCACTTTTGAGCTTGCCGCAAGCTGTGCCGACAAAAGCATTGATCTCATGGTGCTATATGAGGGGTCAGAGCCATCTGTGACTGTGTATATCTTTTTTTTCTTTTCTTTTTTTATCCAAGAGGGAACATCTACAAACAACAGCATTTGTTGTTTTGAATTGCATTAGCTGCATTTTAAGCATTTACTGTTAAGGGGAGTTTTGCCAAATGAAGTTGAAGACATAAACAACAAAAGATGTTTTGTTCCCATCAGATTTAAGGGAAAACAATTTCACAAAAGAAAATACGGCCACCTCAAAACCTGTGGATTACTCTATGGTCATTCTCGGGCTAAGTTTTTTTTTTGTGAGTGTGTGTCTTAAAGTAGTTGTATATAAAGAGTTCCATCCAAGTTTATTGGCACCTTTGTTGAAGACGTGTGAAAAGTCCTAAAATACTTTATATAGTAGCATAATCCCACACTGAGTTATTGGTTCCAGTTTTGGAAAATTTCATTTTCGGCTAAATTTGGATTTCGATTCATTTACAAAAAATCTAAGTTGCAGTTATGATTACAGTCACAGCTTCAGTTATTATTTATATTTATTGCGTTGACAGAACAAAAGGCAGGTTTTAGTAAGTTGCATTATTCTTTCACTGAAAAAGTTGGATGTCGACTGGTCTTTCAAAAAAAACTTTTGGCTAATCCAATTGGGCCTCTGTGTCAGGTGATAATTTAGGGCAAACCTGTCATGAATTATGAATAAAAATCCCATGGATATTTTTGTCAAAATAAACAAATCAGAAATTAAATAAATAAGGCTTCAGTTGCATTGGTGTTACAACAACTGTTCAATGTGGCACCAAAATCTTTCATAAAAGAACTGTTATTTCTCAATGTGGGATTTTTCCAATGATTCCATTCAACTGGGATGAGATTATTCTGTTGGAGGAAAGAAAATCTATTTATTTTAAGGCTTTTAACGCATTTTTGAGTGCAAAGGGGATGTATGATCACAATTTTAGTGTTTTATACCAACACCGATCCTTCATGGGAATAAAAAGCTAATAAATTGTCTAAATTAGTTGGCTATTGAATGTCACAAAGGGAAGTTTAAGGTTGGCAAAAGGGAAGTTTTTTTTCACTTTTTTTACACATAAATTTATATATTTGAGCCACTTTATTATTAGATGTCTGTTTAAGTGTATTTTTATTGGTTTTATATGTGTAATCTTACTAATTTTTTTATCAAATGTAGAATAGGTAAGAGCTACTAAATGAAGGCTGATTTTTCAGTATTAAACTTCTTTACCACACATAAACAGCATGTAATCTTGTATGTTCCTGCAAAAACATGTGACACCATCACTGTTTGACAGCTTAAGTTAACTGTGTATTTCTTTCTTTCCAAGTTGTTTATACTTTACCCGACAAAGTGAAACGGTAACAACCCATAGCTGAGTAAAAACTGTTAAATCCGACATGATTGAAAACAAACAAGAAAAAGGCTGTTGTAATTGCTTTTGAGGGCAAAACCACTGAGCCGTCGATACAAACCAACTGAACAATATATATTTTTTTATTATTGTTTTACTTTGGTTGATGTATGAGGTGTCAACAGAGCCAATGAGCCAAGACAGAACCAAACCTCAGTTTAGATCTAAGCAACCAGCATGTGCTTTCAATCTGGGTGCTCTCACCACACCAGAACATTCTTTCCCCCAGTTTCACTCAAAATTGTTTATTCCAATCCAGGTGGTTGTGGTAATTGATTTATGTTCTTCTTTGTGTGTTTCATTTCGTGTTTGTTTGTTTCGTTCTGCACAAAAAATTTTTGGTTACCGCTGATTTTCTTACCAGTTTGAAGCAAACGGTGCAATAATCTTGTCATTAATCTCTCATAAATTGAATAGAACTGAATACCCATTAATCCTATGTGATTAGACTAAATGATATGAACACTTTGCTCAGTGAACTATGAGAGTTTCAATAAGGCTGATATGCAAAGATAAATATATTTTTTCAGAATTTGTTGATCATATTACAAATCCATTCCACTCACTTTTTCAATTTAAGAAAGAAAAATAACACCTCTAACATTTTTTCATGTCTGTGTAGAGAAAACAATTTAATGAATTTATGGGAATGAAACATGCTAATAAGAACTTTCACAAAAGTGTTTTTGTAAAAGAAACATGTTTATTAGATCTACTAATAGACATTATACTATTTTAAGCTGTCTTAACGTGTTTTTCTTTTACTTTTGCTGCAAATAACACTTCATGCAATTAACCTTTCCCTTCAGCATTGTGCAAATAGATCTTTTAAAGTTTTTAAGTTTATTTGACTATTGATCTCTACTGGTGTATTATTGAATTAATCACAATGAGTTCTACTTCGGAGCCCAAGACAATGTGAAAATGTTTCTCTCGTGGCAGCTTCTGACTTATTCCTTTATAATGGATTAGAAGATTACTTCCTGTTTTTCACAGCTTGTGAGCCAAGAGGCTGTATTTTTTTATTTTTATTTTGATATCTATGCCCATTTCTTCAATAAATCAAAAGATAAATATATCTGAACTGCCTGTGTTTCATCCATTCCAAACATCTTCTATATATAAATATGTTTACCTGTAATATTACACACACGCACACCTTCTTGCTGCAAGGCAACAGTACTTTCGGCATTGTGCATCCCACTAACGTATTTTATTTTTAAAAATATTTTACAATGTTCTAGTTTCCTTTTATTACAACCAGGAGCAGTCACTTTGAGTTGCTCATTTTGATAGGAATAAAAATCAGCGAGAACATACTTCAGGCAGCAGGATAAACTGAATGACAAACCATATAATCTTCCTTTCTTAAAAGGAAAATTAAAAACTCTTTTGGTAAAACAGAAACCCAGCCAAAACTTCAAAAAGTCTTGAAAGAAACACTTCTTGAAGGCTTAGTGAATAATTCATCAGAAGTGTCGCTCTATATTATGTTACGCAAAAATGAAACTTGTTTAACAATAATTTTCCCAGTAAAGGCAGATGTAAAGCCCATTCGAAACCCAGGCTGAAATTTTAACACCTGAGGTTTCAGAGGTGTTCTTGTGTACATTGGTCTGCAGCGCCAGGGAGCCCGATTAGCTTTATGATGCTGTCAGTTCCAATAACGGAGAACGGAACTGAGTGGATTAATTTCATGGTACTGCGTTCTCCTCTGACCTGTGTGTGGAAGCATACAAGGAATAAGAGACATGGTTTGGACGAAGACCAAGCGGTTTACACGGTCAGAGTTGCATGTTTGGCCCTTTGGGGTACATTCGGAAACAATTATGGGATTTCTATACCATGCTTACTCAGCTGAGACCCAGGCATTATGGAGGTGGCTGCCACGTGTACAAAGTGTTTATTAAAATTTCTTTTTTGGGATATGCCACTCATCCTAGTCTGCTAAGGAATCTGAAGTGTTTTTAGAAAAATATAACCAAACCCATTAATGCCTGGGGTCAGAGAATTAAATATTTTTCAATAAACTGAGATTGAGTATTAAAGGCCATTTGAGACAAGCAAAATGTGTCCACAGGGCTTGTTGGAGTCTGAAAGAGATGTACACAGTCCAACCAAGAACAATAAAAGCGAGGGTTGAGGAGGAGACATTTCAACAGATGAAGCAGCAAAGAAAATGTTGGCCGAAATGACGCAATGAAAAGTGGACCCCACATAAGAGGAATGGACAGCACACATCTTTATTATACGTCACAGTATAACTTTGTATTCCAGGAAACGTCCCTGTTTTTCTTAACTTTATAGCAAGGCGATTGGTTTCATCTGTGTCCGCTTTGAAAAGGTTTATGTTGCAGTTATTGGCATCTTACCAGTCTTTACTGGAACCATGTGCAATGAAGCCCTCACCCCTTCTTCCGATGATATCACACAGCATCTAATTTGCTTGAAACGAAGTAATGGGAACCTGCTTGGTCCACATTTGGAATTTAAATTTTTCTTTCATATGGTGTGTTCAGACCGCGCACTTTGTCTGTGTCAAGCAACGCTCCCAACACATGTAGTTTAACGTATTTAAATTTTTAGGCTGAAGATTGCAAAGCACGTGGACAGGCCTTTCTCTGCATGTTTTAAACACTAACGGATCGTGATTGACTAGACATCGTCAACGTCGGGCGACGTCACTACAGTGAGACGCTCTGATTGGTTGGTGCAATGCGTCAAGTCTGTCAAAAGTTCAGCCAGCTGAACTTCTGCGTTGCTTGCGTTTGCTACGTTGCCACTTGAAACGCAAGAAACGCTTGAAATGTTGACGGAGCCAAAGCACACTAAGCACCGCAGAGACTCTGACGGACCTCTGACTGACTCAACCATAGACTATACATGTAATTTTCTTTTGAGGCGGTGTGAATGGTCCAAATAATTGTTTTTAAATAGGGAATATGAATTTTCTGTTTATGGGGACACCAAACAAAGCTGTCAAAAAGTTTATGCTCCTCTGCAGATTTTTTCTGTTTATTTTTCATTTATAAATTTTTTTGTCACATTAGAATATTGCAGACCACCAAACAAATATAAGATATATGTACATTATACATCATATATGCATGCTACAAATGAGGATTTCATTTATTATGGAGTAAGGTTCCTCCTAACTAACATGACCGTGTGTCAAAAAGTAATTTCTCCCTAAACCTAATAAGTTCATTAATCAAGCATTTGTGTAAACTGGAAATTAATTTTTTACAACAACTTCGGGCCCTCTCTCCTTTGCAGAATTGCGCAACTATATAGTTTTTGAGCATCTCAGTTGAATTTCAGTCTGGATTTTCACAAGGCCATTCCAAAACCTTAATTCTGTATTATCAACTGTTTCTTCCTCAGCTCCTCTTTCTTGGGTAAAAAAAATATATATAGTTGCAGCAATGATGTGCTATGTCCACAAATAACACAAGCACAAACCTGTTCAGTCATGTTTTAGAGTTGGATCACTTAGCTTCCAGTAGCTGAATTGCTGATGGCAGTGTTGGCAACTTCTCACCCAAAAGTCGAAAGAAGTCGCTATGACGTTATCACCTCAATTGAATAATGTGTGCATAAATGTAATAAATGCTGTTTTTAAATGATCATTTTTTGCAGAATGCATTTACAACCCCTGTAAGCAGTGTGGCTTCGGTGGAAGTGATACGAATACCTCAGAGTTTACCTGGACAACAGATAGGGCTGGAGAATCAACAGTAAAGCATTCTACAAAAAGGGACAGAGCAGACTTTATACTTCTTGACGAAGCTGAAGTCCTTCACGGTTTGAAGCAAGTTGATGCAGATCCTCTACAATTATCTCGTGGAGAGTGTCATCTCTTCGTCCATCATCTGTTGGGGTAGCAGCATCAGATCCAGGGACTTAAAACGGCTCAACAACCTGATGAAGAAGGCTGGTTCTGTTCTGGGGACAACTATGGAACAACTGGAGATAATGATGCATAGAAGGGTTCTTCATAAAACAAAAAACATAATTGAAAACTAGGGCTGGCCAGTATACCGCAAATTTACTGATACCGAAATGTATGACTGTTACCGACGTCATTCTGCCCAGCCTGGTATATTCAGTATTTATAGAAAATGAAATGATGTGTTTTAGTTTAGCGGTGCTCCTGCCCCTCTATGAAATTAGCGTTGACTTGAGTCACGTGACTACGCACAGTCATGTGAAAAAGGGGGAAAGTGCTGCTAATGCAACATCGGTGTAGCTATATTTAGCTAGTGTTAGACTCATCTAGCGACTATTTTTCAGAAAAATGTGACCAGCGACAAATACAGTGACTTTTTTTGCTGTGATTGGATACTTAGACTCTAACGTGGAGCACATATGTTTGTTAATGCAGCAATGGAGCTGCAGACGAAACAGAGTGCAGCCCAACATCTCCTGCCCAGCTCCTGCTCAGACAGAGCAGATGTTAAAGCTGCTGATTTGTTGTTTTTGATACTTTGCTTGAAGCCGCCTGTTCCCACCTGTGCTCTGATGTAAAATATTTTCTGTCTAAAATAAACGACTGCACACTAAAATCACCGATTACACAGACCAGATTACATCCTCACCTTATCTGGTCTGTGTGATCACTTCTCTTCAGAAATACAGAAAGGACAGGGAATCAAACACTGAATTAAAAGGCTGTTTGAAGCCGTTAAATAGCAAGAAGCAAGAAGAACATGATGTAAATTTGGTTTTTAATACAGAAAAAGGACATGATTTAAAAAAGAAAAGGACCGGGGGCGTCTAATGTGGTCATTGTTATCATCCACTTACCTTATCAAGGTTAAATGCTTAATAAACCGCAATATTAATTTTAGCTCATATTGCCCAGCGATAGGACAACCCTGAGCATCCTCTTCATGAGACTATCCTACAAAAACAGAGTGTCTTCAGTCGGAGGCTTCTTCAGCTTCACTGCAACACAGACCGCTACAGGAAATTCTTTCTCCTCACCCATTATGATCTACAACAACTCCTTGAATAATTAATTAGTTATGAGCTACAGCAACATTGATGTCCCTCTGGGATCAATAAAGTATTTTGTAATTGAATTGAATAAGTTTTTTCGTTTAAAGCCCATATTTGTGGGGTACTTAAATAATAGTTTTCCTGTCTGCAAAATCTCGATCCTGAGCTGGGGATTTTTGCACCTCCTCTAGAGTTACTATACTATACTATACTATACTATACTATAGTGGGTGCTGGCTGCTTCTTCATTAAGCCTCTCCTTCCCTGGCTTAAAATTTCTATATAAAGCCATGTCTGGCTCTGATTTGTTGCCTGCAATGATCCTTAAGTCTCCTGAAGCTTTTTGTTGTCTTAATGTTTTCTAACAAACCTCTGAGGGCTTCAAAGAATACCATGGTTAACACTGAAATAAAATTACACAGAAATTACATATCTCAAGAGAATTGATAGCAGAAGATTTGTTGTGTATCAGAATGAATATTCTTTGTTTAGAAATATCAATAAAATAGATTGAAGTTCATGGTTTTAGAGTAAGAAAGTCTAGAATTTTTAGGGGTTTGAATGCTTTTACAAGGCATAGAGCATACAGCACTGAATTTAGTGCTGAGAAGCATTTACCTATGCTCCATTGATTTGACATGATTAAATAACTGGTATTTGTCAGCTGCGTGGAACTGGTGACCACTGGGGATTTGGGTTACATGTGCTTCATCGAAACACTTCCTCTGGTGTCCACACACGCATATTTAATGTCACACCTACAAAATGAGGTCTTCAGAGACAGAGGCTTATGAAACACATATGAGGACTTCACTTTGACCCCCCACCCCACCCTCCCAACAATGCAAGTTCATAATGGTTATGAGAAAAATCTAACCTCTCCTGGGTCAGTCCAGAAAGTCCATTCTAATATAGCTTGATGTTTCGCTCCAGTCACTGCTCTGAAAACAACAAATGTTCACTTGCTTGTTTGTAATCCACACAGGGTCACAACTGTGGAGGTCGTGTGAGTAATCAGGCTTGTCATTAACCTGCTCATATTGCTGGTTTTATAGGGACTGACACATTTGGAAACATTAACATGCATTTATCTTGGCTTTAAACCAAATGCATTCAAGGCTAGACTGCTAAACAGTTTGGTTTTGCTGAATGTTTCCAGTTGAATTAAAAAGAACGCCAAGTATTTAACATTTATGACCATGAAAATATGAAGTGGCTTTTGCAATTACAATTTAAAGAAAAGAAGAGTAGTCATAGGGGAAAGATTGTGATGCAATTAATTGTTGGCTCAGACGATGTTATAGCTACTCGTCAGCATCAAAGTGATGAAGAACTTCCTAAAGCACCAATGGGGGGGGGGGGGGGGAAATGTTTTTTTCTGGGATCTAATAGTGTTTCAGATGTGTGAGAAAAATTCAACAGATGACACAGCAGATGGAAGAAATCAATGTTACACAGAGAATTATGGTGAACAGTGATGAAGCAGAGAAAAAGCAGGACTCATGTCGTTTCCGACCTTAGTAGCGACTTGTGATGTGCGTTCAAGAAATGTGAACAGATTCATCTTAACTCAGTAGACTTCAAAGAAAACGTTCTCTTTATTTAGTGCAGACAGAATTACACATTGTAAAATGTATTAATCTGAATAATCAACTTTAATTTGTAACAATTTTGAAGTTGTTTTTGTTGGACAAAGGGAACAATAAGAGGTTCTCACTATACATAGGTTAAGTATCAAAGAGAAGATTTAAGGGTATTAACCAATATAAATCAGTTTCTGGTCATTAATTAAATCACTCAGTTCGATTACTTATGTCTTATAAGGGATTTGCCCAGCCACCCTTTGCTTAACTGTTGCTCCACAAAATTTTTCATACCTTTTTTTTAATAAGTAGACAAGGTACGTTTAAATCTTTTACACTCAGCTGACAAAAAAAAAAAATATTATCTGTGGGCAAATAAATCAACAAGTAAATTGCTTTTGCTAAAAGGGCCTCAATCATTTCTGTAACGGCTATTCACACTCACCCATTTCTATAAACTTTAACCAAACAAAACTTGTTCAGACAGATGAACTATGGCATCATTTCGGATGGGCTGTTTCTTTTTCTGTTCATCTTGACACCTTGTTGAATCCTGATAGCATATCATTGAATGTAACAACAAGGTTATGATTTATGCAATGAATCACAAAAATTGAAAACCTCAGGGAAAATAATAAATGAGAGTTAAGAAAATATGATTGCAAACAGTTCTTCAGGAATCATGTTGTTAATACGCAAATAGCTATGTTTATGTGTCGTTGGCTTTTCAATTTTGTCAACTCGGTGAAAGCAATAGGAATAAACTGCATTTTTCAGAGAAATCTAAATCCCATTTATTTATAAAGCACAGAAGTAAAAAGCCATAAAACAATTAAAACAGTCACATAAAATACAAGAGAGATAACAAAAAGACTATATCAATTTACAACTGTCCAAGCACATTTGAAAAATTATGTTTTTAAACAATTTGTTTGTCAGAGTTAGTCAGAAATGATTGATCACTTCAAGCATTCAGCAAGCAGTTGTACGGGAACCTTCATCAGCGCAGACAGAAAGCCTGCGCAGTGTTACATGATATTACATCGTCTTTTCATTCAGTTCATTGCTGCGACACTTGAGTCCTGCTTGCATAAATGCGTTAGAGTGAAGAAAATATGTAGTATTTACAGGGTGTTAGAGTTTTGATGCTCATTTGCTGAATATTTCCAAAAATTCGTCGCAGCCCAGGTTGACTAGTTGTAAGCCTGCAGGAGGTTCAAGGCCAATGAATATCCACGTAAAGCAGATGTGCATAATCAATGTATAATTCATCGGTTGGAGTTAAGCGCAGGGATGCACCAATACCGATACTGGATGCTTTTTTGAAAGAATCATTTTTGATGCCCGTGAATCTGTTTTTTGTGTGGATGACAGGCCAAATTATTGAAAAATATCTTTTTTGAGATAATCTACCTGGCTATGTGTGTGAAAGGCCTAAGTTAAAAAGCAACTAAAGCAAAAAAATAAATAAATAAATGAAATAAACATGTACAACAACAAACAAGACAACATCTGAAAGACATCCTGACACCTAGATACGAATTATTGATCAAAACCATCAGGAAAGTCTGGCTCTTTAAGAGTAATGTGTAAGGAAATAAGACTTTTGCACAGTACTGCAGAATTATATACTTAAAATTATTTCAGGGCCTTAACAAGTGGTGAGTCAGTAAATGTCTATAAAAACAATACATTTCTATAAAAACAAAAAATAATTATATGTAATCTTTTAGTTTACATATAAAATACTAAATTTGAAGTGACATTGTTTCTAAAGTGTTTTCTTGCAGGGCTCACCTGTTTCTCAAAAAGAAACTGCAGAGAAGTGAGCTCTCTTGTAAGTTAATAATGCTGGTTTGCTGAATGCCTGCAGAGGTCTGTGATAACCAGGCAACAGAGACACGGGCTAGCTGGTTCTGCATCACAGTAGGGCGACACTTTATACGGAGGATCATTGTAACCCTTTTTTGTTCAGGATGTCTTCCAAAATTGGCAGTGAATGAAAAAAAGCCTTTGCTTTTTTCTTTTCAGAGCTTCTTTTTGCAAACAAATAATGATATCCATCTTTCTGGTCTCCTTTCTTCCTTCGCTCTGCTTTGTCCCTGAGTCAGACATAAAGGATGTTCTTGAATGGAAACTACAATCAATGTGATTGTCATCGTATTTGTCCTTTTTTCCCAACGTGAGGTTAAAGAAACTGGGAAAGTTAAAGAAACTCCTCAGTTGTGATGGATTTAACGACATTCCAAAAGGACCAGGAGCAAATTTCTGACAATTTGATGCTGAATTATTGTGAGCTATATGGAGCCCAAATTGTGAAGATTTTCAAACGCTTTCCCCTCCCGTATGCAACAACCAAATGCAACCTTCTGCACATGCACCCCCCTTCAACCATCCACAGATATCCCTTTTTTTGTTTTTTTCGAGCACAAAATGCCCTGGCACATGTCAGCAACCATTTTCTTTATATGGTATGCCTGGAATCCTGAGGCAGGACATGTGAAAAAAGATACAATCCAAAAGACTAGTGAGAACTAAAACACATATACCTGTGGATCATGACAAAGATAGACTAGGCTTCAACCTTCTCACAGAAGATTAGAAGATAACATGTATGGATGCACCTTCAAATAGTTTCATTTTCATTATAGAATTTGTCATCGTTTTAATTTCATTTCATCGGAGAATTACTTGGTTGTGTTATGCTGGTTTGTTCTGTTTGCAGCTGGGATCGCAACAGGCATAGTTGCATTTCATTTGGTTGTCTAATAAAGACAGAAAACAGACACACACATCAACACACACAACCCTCCACGTGGACCTGCAGCCAACATGTTTCCCATTAAGCGGGTCGCAGATTAGGTTGTTCAAAATTGAGAGCCTTAAATCACAGGATTACACACAAACTCAAGGGCCAAGTCACCTGGTGAGATTGCTATGGAGTGTGGTTATGGTCTTGTTTAAGGTGGTTTTAGCTGAACGCTGCTATGTGGAGCAGTGTGCCTAACCTTAGGATTTGCCTCTTTCGCTTATGTATAATAGACGTGTTTAAAGGAGCAGGGGGCCGGATTGAAGTACGGGCTCTTTCTCTTCCGTCTTCCTGTTAAATCGCGAATGTGCAAGAATTGTAGATTGATGTTACATCTGCGTGTAAGCGCGGGAAATTCGGCCACCGAATCACAGACTATTTTGCAGCACACAGACTGTTCAAGATAATGGGATTACACATGGATGGGCCCATTTTACTTAGTTTAAAACGCTTCATTACCCAATTAAATTACAAAAATGAACATGAATATAATTTATTTTAGAAATCCAGCCCCCTGCTCTTTTAAACAATATATTTACAGCTAGGCCAATAGCTAAATTCAAAACTCGGAATCATCATATGAAAACAAATTATCCATGGCTTTCCCAAGCTAGCGAGGAAACATTTTCCCTCCAGCGTACCCTGGGTCTTCCTCTGGGTCTCCAAAAACCTCACCAGGGAGGCCTCGTATGCCTGAGCCACCTCTGGATGACCGGGCTTATCATCCTATCTCTGAAGAGAGAGTTCAGACATTCAGGGGAGGAAACTCATTTTAGCCGCTTGTTTCTACTTTTCTCTTTTCTGTCATTATTCAAAGTTAATGACTATAGATGAGGGTAGAAACATATAGTAGATCAATTGGTAAATCGTGGCGTCTCCTTTCTGTTCAGCTCCCTCTTCCCAATGACGGATGCGATCCAACTATCGATCTATCAATGTCTGATAAGATTTTTGAAATATAAAAGGAAGCAATTCTCAAGTTGTCTTGTTGTGTTGAGAGATGCAGTAGGAAGATGTGATAAGGCAGGCAGAAAACACTGTTACCTAATGATTTACTTCAAGTGTAGAACAAATGCGATCCGGACTCTGTAGGGCTTCCGTAAAGACAAAAACACACTGAGACAAATCAGAGCATTTTCCTGCGGAGCGGTCCAGATCAAGAGCATGAAGTCTATTTTTTCCAGACGCTGCTTGCTGATTTCCATGAAGTTAAAGCTTCTGTCCACTGTATTTCAGGGAGATAGATTTTGTTGAATCCAACATACCAAGGCCCTTCCCAAAACACAACTGGGCACGCAAATAACCTGTTTCACAGCATATCAATGTGTACTTTACTAATAAAACATTGTATTGATTTGCTTTATTGAATAAATGACTGTCTTACCTGTTACACAGAAATGTCAGCAAAGCTGCATCAGTTTTGAAACCTGTGAAGTTTCGAAGGTCTCTCGATTGTTTAAACGCATCTCTGACGTAAATCCTACTCTGGTCTCTAAGGAGCTTTTTGACTTTTCAGTTTTCTTTCTGAAGTTGATGTAGCCTTTTGTAGCTGGGGAATGGCTAACTTTTTAGCAGAAGTTTGCTGCGACTTCTCCATGACCGCTCACTGCGTGCAACCCCATCTTCACAGGTTTGCGCAATGCGCATGCACATTGATTGACAGCTGACAAGGTGGAAACTCAAATTTGATATGCTGAAAAAAATTTGACCAGTCAATGTGAATTGCATAGGGGTCTATAACAGGAAGGAGATACTTAAGTAGAAGAATAAATATTGTGGAGCACCACCCATATATCATAGTATAGAACTTAGCTATCATTTGAAAGATTCAGAAAACTTGACACATAAATAAATCTCAGAACTGCAGCTTTAAGCGAATTACACGAGCCAGACAGAGAGTGAGACATGGTCCAACAAGGAGCATCTGGTATATTTCAAAATAAAACCTGTGACATTTTCATTTATTATTAATGACAGGGATAATGGTTCACAGTGTATGAGTGTTCACGTTATTTTTACAAGTATATCTTTAAGTCAATCTTTATGTCGACTTTTGTCAATGTGTTGAAAACTATTGCTAAAGATTCACTGCTTTCACTCTTTTCTTTCTACAGACATTCTGCACACGTACCACAGTTGGTGTGAATGACAGTCTGTACAGAAGCCGTATAGCAACCGAACCACATCCATTCTGCTCTCAGTGTGAATCAGGCGTAAGCATAAAAGAGACTGAGGAAGCTTTTGAATCAGTCATATTGGGTAGTTCTATGAAGGGGGCCAACAGGGACCAGTGCCACTGTAGAACTGGTTCTGGCCCTTGTACTGGGGAGATTGTTCTCAACGTTATCAGAGCTTGAAGTGAACTGATGACCAGCCATCTGTATACCCTATGGTTATTTATCGAGAACACTTACAGAATTATATTATATATTATACTACCGATACTTTTTGCTACTTAAGTGTGACTTGAGTCCCCTTGTCTATCACAGAGGGCCTGACATATATATATATATATATATATATATATTTTGCAGATTTATGGGATTCTAGCTAAATTCATTTTGTTGTGTTAAGTGATTAGATGATAGTGTAAAAATATCTGAAAAACTAACCGATTCAAAAAATAAAATGACAGTTCAACTGAATTCAAACTTATTTGGATAACCTGTTCAAAAACTGAGCAAACTAGTGTAAAAAAGATCTGACAGATGATAACCTGTGGTATTAATCTAACTAGCAAAGCCGAAGCAGCATGTATGGAGAGCAAACAGAAAGACAAACTGAAGCAAATAGAAGAACAGACAAGGGAAAAAAGAAATAAATAAAACGCTAACAATCGATGTGAAATCCTCCACATATCCACAAAATATAACATACTGTAAAGAAGAGAAAGAACATCAGCCAAAGTATAATGAAATCTCATGGCACAAAGATCTATTCCATATTTTATTACATAGAATACAAAAAAAATATGTTGTCATAATCTGATGTAATTTATGACCTTGAGTGTGTGTGCAGCAATGAAAACATCTGCTGGAGAAAAAAAAAAACTTTTCAAGATATAACTTTTTTTTTATCATTTCTGTTTACATCATTGAAAATCACAGACTTAGAGAGGCCATTCGGTCATATTTAGGAGGGTGGGAAATTCAACCTGAAGGAATAAAAACCCAGGGGGAACATTTATCCTACAGTAACACTGTAGTAACTCATGTTCCAGAGAGTTTTCTTTGTGGAAAAATACATTATATACACTACATGAAAAACATTTATGTCATACAGTTTTCTTCTATATCGGCTTTTTTGTCAAACTTACAAATATTAATTATAAGCAAAAATAATCAACAAAGATACATCACATTAATACTTATTCTTTTCAAAATACAATTAGACAATCAGAGTTGTATATGAATGTTACATTTCAACATTTTCTGCAACCCCCAATGCCTGCATTAGCCACAGAAAGGAAATAATAGTCGACAAAAAGGAGCAAGTGAGAAAATCTAGTCCCCTCTATGCCACAGGGAAAGTTAGTATTCACAGTCTTGCCTGACTTGACTTGAAATGAACTACAGGAAGGATTTTGCATCCAGGATAGTTCAGATTAGAGCTGTGGGTTTCTCTCCAATCCCAGAGAGCACACAGCAAGCATTCAGTCATGTTGCTGTAGCCCCGTCCAGCCTGACCAAACTGCAGTCAGAAAGCAGATGTTTACCGTCCTGATTCAAGGTTGTAAATTAATCTGGCAGGTGTTGGGGTACTGTTAGGGTGCCATGTAAATGTTAAAATGTCTTTGTCTAAAATAAACAACTGCACACTAAAATAAAAAATTAAAATATTTTCACTCTCTTATTCACTTCATCCAAAGTGTGTTTTCCTCTCTGTGGCAGAAATTAAACATCATTATCATCATCATCATAATCATCATCATCATCATTATTATCATCATCATCATCATCATCATCATCATGTCTCTAAACTGGATTCTCAGAAATGCACAAACACGTGGGAATAGAATTTAAAGGCTGGTTGAAGTCTATTTGAGATACATGTGCCTACTGCCTGTATTGTGAGACTGATTTGTATGCCAAAGTTAATGACAAAAGAAAATTGCTGAAAGAAAGCCATAAGAAGTCCTATTTTCAGTTTGCTACAAGCCATGTAGGTGACATAGGCTATGTGAGAAATAAGGGAAACTCTGACCAACAAGCAAAATGCTACTTGTCGAGGAAGATTTACACTGCACATCACAATGAACACACCATCTCTTCGGTTAAAGATTGTGGTGGCAGATTCATGGTTGGGGATGATTCACTTCAGCAGGAACAGAGAAGATCAGAGTTGATGGGAAGATGGGCAGAGCTAAATACAGGTCAATCCTGGAAGAGAAAACCTGGTGGAAGCAGCAAAACCTGAGAAGAGGGCAGAGATTCACCTTCCAGCAGGACAACAGCGCCACAAATACAGCTAGAGCTACATAAAATGGTGTTGATCCAAGCATAATCATTTGATAAAATGCCCCAGTCAAAGTTGAGACCTAAATCCGTTCAACAAACTGAGGAAAACTAAAAAAACTAGAATATTTTTCCACTGCACTGAGAAGATAATGTTACAGATCTTATGACGTTTGAGGCAAGGTCAAAAAATTAGTTTGCAAGGCTTTTAGAAATACACTCAAATTTAATAACATTTTGCTCAATGAATTTAAACTATAATTAGGCAGATGTTGTGTCTGTTCTTGTGTCAACTGATTAAAACAGGGCAGCAGCATGATGTTTAGAGATACAGGCTTGATAATGGTATAAGAACATCGGCTCAAATCCCTTGGCTGCCTGAGAATGTGAATTGAAAACAGGATACTTTCCAGTTTCATCATCTACACGACTCCTAATCCCCATCTATTACAGTCCAGCTGGTCCGCTGACAGTGTATTTACGGTGAAAGCAGCTGACACATGGCAAAAGAAATCAAACGGCAGGATGACGGTGCTTAAAATCTCTTGCTTTGTAATTTTGTCACAATCAGTGTTGGCCATACTGTAGAAGAAAGAAAATAAGCCAATTGGGTGCAATTCAGTAGAATTTCCCTTCAGATATGGACCACTTTTAAGTATTATATTGGCCCTCATTACTTTTCTATGAAAGCTTACACCAACCATTATACATGTTAAACATAGTTGTAAAAAGTTCCTGTCACTTTCAACACTGCCCGAAAAACATATAATTAAAGTGGAATGTTTTTTTTATTTTTATTATTATTATGAATTGGAGATTGCGGCTGCCTATCACAACAGCCAAGAAAGAAAAGCTTCAGATGCTGCTATTTAACCCCAAGCCCCATCCAGAGATTTCTGCGAAGATGCTGTTTCTTCAGCCATAATGTAGGGAAAAATATTTCACATAAAATAGCTGGAAAATGGTCCGGCATCACAGAGATGTGTCGGCATCATATAAGAACTTTAACGGCCTTCCTGTGTTTTAGTTACATATGATAAATGCCAAATAAAACGGGAACACAATTACTCCTTCTAACTGAGCAAAGAGAAACATAATCTAGAAGTCACGACCCTTGTCTGAATGACATACAGCTGGTTTGACAATATACTTAGGTGGGCTTTCTATGAACTAAAAGAAAGTATCTTTGGAGACCCGACATTTAGATACTTTAGAAACTTCAGTTTTTATATCTTGCAACCTCAAAAGGCAATTTCATTCCCTTTGCCGTGGTCATTTTTTAATACTGCTTTAATAGTTCTCCAAATTCCCTTTACAAATTTGTATCCTGCAGTTTGATCCAAAAACTGACAGGACACTTGTGTAATTTCAGCCTTTTGCATTCATTGTTACATTAAGAAATGTACTCCACACACACTCTGAATCACATGATGGAATGCAGGTGAAAAACCTGGGTTCCACCCGTCTTCAACCTCAAAATTATTCATACCACAGACATTTTTCAATGTCCTTTTAATATGGTTCCACCAACAAGTTTGTTTCTAATGAGAAATTAGGCAGAAATCTCTTCAAAGATAGTAAGATTATGTAAAAGTAGTATCACATTTCGGTTGAAGTTATGTTTAAATTATATTTTATTGAAAATGGTAGATGAAAAATATAACCTTCTCAGTAATTACTGGAAAAAAATTTTTTTAGTATTACAGCAATCATTCTCTTTTTATACTTGCTGACCGACTTGTTGTATGTTTCCACAAGTATTTTGCTAATTTACATTTGGTCATGAGCAAGACTTTGAGGCTGGAAGTTATGTTACCATATCCCTAATTAGTTGCTTTCTTTACAATTCTCAGTCAGATTTTAGTCAAGATGTTACTGGGCCCCTTTCAAGTCATTAACATTACTTCAAGTCAACAAAAAAGAAAAACAACGAAGCATTTCAGTAAAATAGAAGATTACTTTAAACCTAAATCAGCGAGAGCTAAGAATAATGTTGGGCTTAAACATGGATATTATCTGATGCTGTGGCTCTAGAGCCTCATGTGGCTCTTGAGTATCTGCATAATGTTTCTTTTTAACGTTGGCCCAAAAAGGACTCAATGCTGAGTATTATGGAACGTTCAGACAGCAGGCTTTGTCAGCATCAGTAACGTCAAAATTACATGTTAAGTCTATGGTTGAGGCCGTTGGAGGAGCTTCAAAGCTCATAATGCTAGCAACACAGAAGTTCAGCGAGTTGAACTTTTGATGGTCTGCACGCTCTTGACGCAGCACAGCAACCAATCAGAGCAACTCACTGTAGTGACGTTGCCCGACCTCGACGCTGCCTAGCCAACCACGATCTGCGAGTGTTTAAAACATCCAGCAGAGAAAGGCTTTGCAAGTTTCATCTTAAAAATGTATCTCTATGTATATCTGTCGAACTAGTCACTTTAGGAGCGTTGCTTGACGCTGACCAAGCTTGCGGTCTGAACGCACCATTACTTGAGTAATATAAAGGTTGAAAAGGTTTGTTTCAGAAAATCTTCAACTTTTTTTCATGTAACATCTGCATTGTTTTTACAACAGAAAGACAGATTGTTTTTCTAGTGCATTTTTTATTATTAGTTTGGAAATAAAATCCTTTCCATAATTAGTGATTTATTGATTTTTTTTTCTTACTTTTGAAAGACCTCAACATAAGAAATATAATTCTTAGATAGATAAATATTGGAAAACAATCACATACAAAAAGACTAATTGTATCAAACTAAAAATGAGTTATGTTTATTATTTAGTCCAAAGGAGAAAATGTCTAAAAGGCATAATGCCACCAATCCAGTCCCCAAGCATTCTATGCATGCTTTTCTCAAAATACATCAAATATACAAATTATAACCCCATTCCCAGAAGTATGCCCCCTGTGGTTAAACCCCACCATTTGTACTGGGGAAAAAACAGTATATTAGAAACAATAGAAATCCAGTGGTATTTCTGTCAAAAGAGATGTATTAAAAAATTGACATTTGACATGAAGAATTAAGGAATCAATAGAAATCAGAGGGCAAACAACACCTCTAGAAATATCAACAGATCAGAAAGAGTGGGAAATCTACAGTTCAATTTGCTCAGAGAACTCTACCACTTGAAGCAAGCACAAGAACAAATCACGGCTTTTTGTTTTTAGAAAGTAACCAAACTGTCAAATAGTGTTGAATCCCCACGTGTTAAACTGCTGTGGCAAAAAGACCTGGGAATGAATACTAGATGGGAACTGTCACTGGGGTTTTAGGTAGACTGTAGAAAGTATGCCAAACAGGCAAGCTTACGCAATGTAAAATCATAGAGAGATACTATCACAACCCTGAGAGACTAGAACATAGAATGAACTCCATGTACTGTACTGGAAATGTAAATTAGAAGTAGGAAACATTCTGCACTGCATATGGGATTGCAAAAAGGTCAAACCCTCCTCCATCATTTCATGGCATTAAAAGATGACTAACTTGTCCAGCTTTACAAGCTTATTTTATTTTCTGTCATAAGAAATATAAATTTAACAGAAAAACTACACAAATAATTTCACTTTTATGCAGATTATTGATAGAAAACAGTAAATAGCACAAATCACACAGGGGTTTTTTTTTAGTTGCAGCCTGTAACTGGATACACTATGTTGAGAGCTCAGCATGAAGTTTGAAGTCAGGGGCAATAAAACGCTGCGTGAAAATAAACTGAGCTGTAACTCCCTCCTGTGGTGAGACGGATCACAGAGTTTAATAGAGCTGGACGGTTCACTCGAAGGGTCGGAGGTTGGCGAACTACCCTGGGTGGCATGGTTTGGTTTTCCTTTGCAAACTGTCTCGTGGGAAGAATGATACAAATCCCGGTGTGATTTCAAACTTTCATCAATGTTTAGCTGGAGACGCACATGTGGACCTAAAACTAAAAGTACAGATAGTTTTGGCCGACCTTTTCCAAATGTGCATATCAAGTTGTAATATCCGTTTAAATACCTGTCGTTTTTAGTTAATATTTCTATCTCTCAACTGAAACATTTAAAGACTTGTCTTTGAGAAGCTATTTACACACATGGGGAGTAAATACTTTTACATTGCTCAGCTTAATAATGACAGAAAGAAACTATGTTACAGTTACTGTAACAATTGCTGTCTTCATGTTTCCATTGTTCACTTTAAAACAATAAATACAAATTTGAAAAATAAACAACACGGCAAAGAAAGATTATTATAAAGCCTTTCTCTTAGATATGAAACACTAAATTAATTAGAATTTTTTTAAAGAAATGTAATTGTAATTTTTTTCTTAAAATAACAGTGTATAGTTTCCTTGGCATTAGAGCATAGTACATACCTAAATCGATGTAAGCTTTACTTTTGTGTTCGAGTGTCGAACTTACCACAGAATGGCCATAAAGACCAAAAATCGCAAATGCCCAATTTTCTACTTCTGCATCGCCAGGTCATTCAACCTCCAGCAAAATAATTTATGCAGAAAAATGACAAGCACATCGGCAAAGAGGTAAATGTGTGAAACATTTATGAATGGCAAAAGTTTTCAGCATTTTGTAGGTTAGTGATATTATTCAGATGTTTTTCTTAAAATGAATAAACTGTAATGTTACACAGAATCACCTCAATGGAAAAAAATTTACAAATTTCAGAGTACTTTTACATCATATGGCTATGACTGGTGCTAGTTTGAAAAAAACATTATGGTGAATGTTGTTACCTGTCCAACAGAAAGCATGTGACCTCAGCGTGACTCCTTGGATTTTGCTAGTCCTTCAGTTATATCCATTAAGAAAATGCAATGCCAATCTTTACTCTAGTTTTCTGGGGGCCTGGATCGTCTCTGCGGGCATCTGCCTCTGACTTTGAGCTGCAACTGGGTCCGTGTTGCATGAAGTCTCAGACATAACAGCTGATGGGGGCACTTCTCCCTTCACGGGGACCCTGGTTGTGTGGGTTTCTGATTGGGTTGGTTAGTCATTCAGACTGGGTTAGAGAAAGGGGTTCGTTCAATGTGTTCATAGAGCTCTTCATTTAAATATCTTGTAGAGGGTGAAGGGATAGTGATGTAACCGTGTGTTCAGAAATCAGTAAATGTGTTTTGTCCATACAGGCTCACATAGAAGAAAACATGGCGTCCAAAATGACTCTAATCTCAATATGAACCTCTAATCTCCCATTTATCTGAACAATTACTAAAAAATCTGTATTCCAACAGTTAAACAGCTTCCTAACAATAAACAACCTGTTTTATATTTATCAGTCAGGTTTTTGTAGACACCACAGCACCGAGACAGCCCTCGTCAACGTCTTCAATGACATCCGTACAAATACTGACTGTGGTAAAACAGTACTGGTAATATTAGACCTCAGTGCGACATTTCTTCTGAAATGCAAATGTTGATCATGATATATTACTGGAACATCTAGAGAGCTGGGTCGGAATCTCTGGTACGGCACTTGACTGGTTCAAATCCTACCTTAAGAACAGGAACTTATTTTTGTCAATTAGACAATTCTCATCACAAAAAGCAGAAATCACATGTGGGGTCCCCCAGGGCTCCTTCCTAGGGCCCCTCCTATTAAGCATTTACATGCTCCTATTAAGCCAGATTATAACAACAAATAATATCAACAATCACAACTATGCTGACAACACTAGACGTTATATCTAAATGTCACCAGGTGATGTTGAACCCATCCAAATCCTCAGTAAATGCATTGAGCAAATTAACAGCTGGATGTCCCACAATTTCCTCCAACTCAACAAAAAAAAACTGAAGTACTTATCTTCGGACCCAAAAAAGATTGATTAAATATCAGTACACAGCTTCAGTTGGTCCAACCAGAAACTACTAACCAGGCCAGAAATCTAGGTGTAATAATGGACTCAACCCTGAACCTCCAGGGTCACATAAAGGCAATAACAAGGTCAGCTTTCTATCACCTGAGGAACATTTCTAGGATAAAAGACTGATGAAACAAGGAGACCTAGAAAAACTCATCCATGTATTTATTTCTAGCTGCCTTGATCACTGTAACAGTATCCTCACAGATCTGCCCAAAAATGTTATCAGACAGCTGCAGTTCATCCAGAAAGAACACTGATACTCATGTTCTCACTAGAACCAGGAAAGTAGAGCACACCACCCCAGTTCTAAAGTCCTTACACTGGCTCCCTGTGGTTAGAGAATAGACTTTAAAGTCCTTTTATCAGTCTATAAATCATTGAATGGGTTACCACCAGAGTACATTAGAGATCTCCTATTACAGAGCAAACCTTCTAGATCACTCAGGTCCTCCCGCTCTAGTCTACTGAGCGTCCCTAGAACCGGACTGCCCGAATGCAAAATTGCAGAGACTGAACTCTTTTAAATCTAAAATAAATAGTACCTATTTAGACTTGCTTATGTGTAACTGAAACTATTATTGCCAATACCATTATTCCTAAATAGTTGTTTTTAATTCAATGTTATTGTTTGTTTTATAAATGTTTGTTTATGCTTTCTCTTTTGATTCTATGTTGTAATTTTCACATTTCTGTAATCATGTAAAGCACCTTGAATTGCCTTGTGTTGAAAATGTGCTATACAAAAAAATTGCCTTCCCTTGAATGTTTCTTATTTTATTTATTTTTTTCAAATGGAATCACCAAAATTATCTCTATTTACTACATGTCGGAATAATGACAAAAGGCATTTTTAGGCTATTTTGTTTGGTTTCTTTAAAATCAGAAGGTCACCCACCTTAACATCACTATTATCTTCAACCAATTTATCTTTTAAGGTCTTTATCCATAGTTGAAATAGTCCTGTGCCACAATAGGTGGAAAGGGGGAAAGAGCCCAGTATTCCAAAAGAAGCATAAAAACCCAGACTATAATTTGAACATGAACTTAGAGACAAACATTTTGGAGATATATCTGGGGTCTGATTAAGCTAGACATAAAGAACTTGGCCATGATTAAAATAGTGAAATTTCGAGGGGGAAACTGGGACACTTGCAAGCCTGACTGCATTATCCAAACTGTGAAGTACAGGGGTGGCATCATCATGGGGTTGTTTTGATGTAGAAGGGACACAAGCATCACAAGAAAAGCTCGATATGAGGAAATATTAAAGCAATATCTTAACACACCAGCCAGGTGGTTACAGCTTGGGCCCAAATTGTGTCTTTTAAATGGATATTGACCCTCATCGTACAGCCAAGTCAGTTGTAAAGTGGGTTAAGGCATTCAAAGTCATTGTTTTTTAGTTCCATCACAAAGCTGCGATCTCCATTTCAGTTAAAGATTTATTGGAGGATTTAAAAATGTGTGTGAGAGCAGTTCCTTAGTCCGATAACTGAGCAACACAGAAATAGATAAGACCAACAACCGTGCACAGGAACTCAGGACGATTTAAAGAGACCAGTTAACCTCAACTGTGGGAGGCAGAGAAAACCCACGCATGTGCAAGGGGAATATGCAGGAACACGTCAGGTCAAGAATCAAACCCAGGACCTTCCTACTGCGAGCCAAAATTGTTAACCAAAGAGGAACCCTAGTCTGGCATAAGGCAAATATAAGTAATATCGTCATCCATACTTCATATAAAACAAAAAATGTTTAATATGTTTCAGTGACACACTCTTCTGGGTCTTTTTATAAATCATCTGAAATGTTGATATCGTCTATTAAATCGAAACCTCCAAATATGTGATTCATCTGGAACGTGCCTGATGAGCGGTTTTTACTGTGAATCTGTGTACGTGTGTGAGCACAAACTCAGACGTGTCCAATTTATTTTTAACAATACAGGTATGCAACAAAGATCTCTGTAGAGAACACAAAACATAAACAGAAAAAAACTTATCAAGCCATCTCCCAGATAGAGAATAGACAAGCAGGGAAGGGCGCCTGCAGGCGGAGAGAAGCGGGCGTACGGGGGAATTTTTCAGAGGCCACAGGAGGCCACTAAACTGAACTGTTTTTCCCCTACTGTTTAGGCCTTGTTCAGTCTTAAATAGATGTTCTGGAAGTCATTTGTAAACAGCTGGTGTGATCATAAGCCTTAAGATGAATCATTAGAGAAAGGTCCCTGATGAATTCAAGAGGGAACAGTTCAGGTAGGGACATGAGAATGGAGATGTATATCTGAATGTGAAATGAGATTATTGGCCATTGCTGCCACAGTAATGGAAACAATGAATCTTTTGTTTCAACAAAAATAGTGACAATGAGTCATAAAGAGTTAAATGAGAAAATATGTGTCTTAGCTACAAAAAGAACTACGAAATGTAAACAGTTTTGTTTGCATTTTTGCCACTTATAATACAAGTCAAATGTTAGTCATTTTAACAAACATTTCTGGAGATTGTATTTTTGCATTAAAAAAAAGTATTTGATTCGTGGGTTGAAAATTAGTTTTATACATTTTACTAGGGATGCCAATAAGTGTAGAGAAAAAAAAAGAATTAATAAATAAAAGTTGTCTTTTTTGCTGTTAATCAGTTTGCTTCAATCTCAAGCCCATTTCAAACAGGCAATAGAAAACTGTAATTTTCCGGACTTCATCTCTTTTACTTTTGAGACTGAAAGCACCCTTCCGAACTGTGTCCGGATAAACTTTACCGGTATTTTTGCAGCTGAAGACCTAGCAACAAGAGCGCACATTTAGCGGTAGGGTGTTTGTTTTCAGAATGTCAGGTAATGTTCTAGAAAAGTTGGAGGGATGTAGAGCAGGGGTGGAAGCAGTGAAAGCTGTGAGTACACACACTGATGACATGTATAGGTATGCTGTGGACCCTCTTTAATTGCGACGTTACATTCCAAAACTTACCAGCAACAGGCAAAATCCACAAAGTAGACATCTTTGTTTTTTACAATTATATATGTTTTAAGGCTGTAAAACCCCTCGCCACAAACTTTACACACTTTTCTAAGACATACGTTAAGATTTGCTCACAGTTCTCACTAGTT
This sequence comes from Apricaphanius iberus, assembly GCA_028564705.1. Taxonomy (NCBI): domain Eukaryota; kingdom Metazoa; phylum Chordata; class Actinopteri; order Cyprinodontiformes; family Aphaniidae; genus Apricaphanius; species Apricaphanius iberus. The sequence goes on from JAPXFQ010000284.1 coordinate 864,921, forward strand.
TTAATACTCTCAAAGTTAAAACCTTTGTGGGTTTTAAAATATTAAAATAATATAAAGAGGTGTCTCCGCCCACAAGCAGCTCCCGTGCGTCTTTTTCTACTGAAGGTCCCGGTGCAGGTGTGTCTTTTTCCGAGTGAGGGAACAGGTTATGGGGATAGTTGTTCAAAATGTTGGGTTTTTTTCTTCTGGATGATAAGATTCTTATAACCAGACATGATAAATTTGGCAAGTGCGGGAGAAACGACACAGAGGAGATTGACAATTACCTCCAATTAATCAGACACAGAACGCAATGCATGTTAGTACACTGTAAAGAAAGCATTTAAAATTGTATAAAAAAAATTAAAAAAAACTTTCACGAAACCCCAAGGCAGCAAAGGGATAACGCCGTTATAGCGGGTGACCACCGTAAACCAAAGGCTGTTTCACACTCCTTTCATTCTGCGTCTATTTTCGACTTCGTCATTTAAGCTAATGTGCGCAGAATTGTGAACAAAAGACGAGCACTGTGAGGAGTTCTGCTGTTTCGTCAGCCAACTTAAAAAAAAATACTTTGTTGGGGGAAATTACATGTATGTCCGCCTCACTGTTTACGTCGTTTCCCCCACCCCAACCCAAAGGATTCATTAGGTTCCTGCAGTGCATTTCTTGCTACATAAAAGCAACCGAAAGGCAAAGTTCAGGTAAAAAGTGGCGTATTTGAAAAGACAACTCCAGTTAAAGACCAGATGGAATTGTCCGAATATTACGGAACATCTGTCTGAACCCTTAATTAACATGAAATTATAGTTTTTTTATCATGGAAATATGCCCGATGAAATAAGGGGATTAAATTAATTTTGTTGTCATTGCTGCAAACTACGGAGCTGTATAAAGCAACATAAACTCCAGCAACATTGTTGTAGACAGCACATTTTTCCCCTTCACTTAAAACTTAAAGCTGCATGATATTTAAACGCCACTGAATGAAAATATGTTTGAATTTCTGTTCGTTTCACAGCAGTGTGAGCTCTAACGAAAAAGTTTTAAAATGCATGCGTCCTTGGAGGCATCATGTTTCCATCAGTGTTGGAACTGATAAAAATCTTTTACTCTCTTCAATTCAAGTAAATGTCGATTGTTCCTTTTTTTATTCTGAAGACAAAAGCCAGCTGTTGGTGTGTTTCATGTCTAGTAAGAAAAGAACTAGAGAGCAATCCTTGGTGGATGTACCTTTTTGCTCTGAGGTAATTGCACTGGCACTGCTAACATGGAGATTATCTTCAGCCATGATGTTGGTTTTGTGTCAGCATGCCAAAGTAGTTAACAGCATTAAGCAGCAACAGAGACAAGGCCGATGGGAACCAGACAGGCTTTGCTGTCACTCAGCAAAGATGTTTCATAGTTATATGAAGCACATGGTTCAGGTTAGGGGATGGTTGCGGTCTAGTACAGAGGCGACCACAGTGAATTGCAACACTTTCCTGTGCCTGTTCAATTGAAACCGCTCCGTCCTTGTAAAGTTGTTTTTGTTGATTCAAACAGCAAACCACCATTTCTTTCATGGAAAATTGAGATGTGGTACTTTGTTCTGTTTCTGCATCTTCCCAGGCCAATTACACACTGACCTGTGTTTTCAGGCCACATCGCATGGATTGTGTGCGCATGTGCTGGTAGGGGGATAAATATAAACATGCACGTCTTTGTGTTGATGCCATCAGGACAGCACTTTTAACCACATGTTGAATATCTGCCCAGGACTCTGTCGACACGTCTGTCAACATAGCAGACTGCTCACACGCTTTATCAGAGAGGAGGAGGGTTCGAGAGAAAACCAAATAAGAGTTAAAAAGTCATTAGTCTTGATTTGCTGTCTTCGTCATTTGCAACTGTTAACCACAGAGCAGAGCAGATAATATACAAGCTGTTTGACGACACACTGCAGCATGAATGGAGCCGCAGAAAGACAGGACTACAGTTCGGTCAGAGGAAAAAGGAGAAACTCTAATGAGGAGCAGTAGAAGTGTATGAGCAAGACAGAGAAAGTAAAAAACAAATCTAATTATCTTGCTAAGAAGAAAAAAAATGCTTGTTTCACTTTAGTCCTTAAGGGGAAATTCTTGAAGTTTGAATTCTTTTACAAAAAAAGCCCCACTATGACATTAACAATACAATCCACATGGAGTGATACGTCAGACTTAGTCTACACTCAGTTGTTCAATGTGATGCGGGGACAGTAGGGACGTTTGTTTGACAGTGTTTTTCTTGCATGGCAACAGAATGATAGTGAAAAAAACGGCAGGATGCCAAGCAGTACGAGACTTTGACCAGAAAATTAAACGGAAAATGTAATTATTAAATACAATTAAAAAGGAATCCGCATTAAAAAAGTGCAAACTTTTTTAATTTGGGATTCTTGAATTTCTATGTATTTTACTGGACATTTTTGTTCTCACCTCATATTAAGGGTAACTAATTCATTTATTTAATTGTTTGTTAACTAATGCAAGTCTGCGTGTGGCATCGCCTCGCCTAACTGATACCCCTAAAAAAAAAAAATACAGTGACTCAGCTTTCTTTCTTTGTCATCTTATTGGTACATTACTATCCTGTGAGTAATTTCATCTCAGTGTATACAGTCCGTAGTGTTGTGAAGGTCTCAGGTATGTTAGAAAACCTTGGGGAACAAATGCCATCATGGAGATCAAGAAACACAGAAAACCAGTCAGGTTTCAGAAAGTTGAGGAGAGATGAAAGCTGGGTTAGTTTAAAAAATAATATTCTTATCTTGAAAATTCCAGTTTATTTCTCAGAGTGTTTCTGTTTGTGTGGGAGTGCTTGGTAGACCAAACAAAAAGACAGTTTGCTGAATGTCTATTTGTGCCAAAGTAAGTAGGCCGGCTCCTTACAGTCCATTTCAACAGATAGTTCAGGAAGCCAACTCAAACTTATTATCATGTTCACATGATACACTATTTTATTATCACTAAATCACAATCAATCACTACAACAAGATAAATGTTCAAGTAAATTCCTTTACTATACTGCATTAAGAATTGGCTATGGAATGATTGCAGATTTTATCTATGATACAATATTATTTTTCCTTGATACAAGCGTCCCCAAATAGTTTTCTGAACAAGATTCAGATTTTCAGATATTTCTAAATTGGTATCCAGATAGACTTCATTACTCAGCACTTTGTACTAACAACATGAACTTTAAACTTTCTCTGCTCACCATTTAAAATTACTTGTTAAATGTATTTTTTATATATATACGTATGATTAACTGAAGAGAGAATTATTTAAAATGCACTTGTGAAAATTTACCCCCTGAAAGATTCCTCCTCTGTGATTTTTTAAAAACAAATGTATCAGATCATATATTATATCAGGCTAAATAAAAATAAAAAAATCTGTTTTTGAAACTTAGATATCAAGAACAAAATGTTATCCAAGCCTGTCTAGGCTTATGTCTTTCAGGTGAAGGTGGAATTGCAAAGTATGCTTTGAACACCTGGGTCCAGCGTTCCCAGTCTTTTAGACCAGGCTGATGCTCACGTCATTGGCTACTCTTCCTCCCCACATAGCAGCTGATCCTGGGCTTTTGCATTCGCTTGTCAAGGGAAACATTTTCGCTTGTTAATCTATTACTGAATGCAATATTTGCACATTGACTCATTTAAAAACTGTTTTACTGATGCTGACATCAAATATTTCAAATATAATGGCTTAAGTTTATGCTTCTGCGTTTTGAAGGAGAGGGATTGACGCAACGCCATTATCCGTCAACGTAAGGGCTCTCCGTCACCTATGCAAGGAAGCACGGAGTAGAGGCCCAAATTTGAACTATCGTCTCCGTCGACGGAGAGTGTATTCATCTGATTGCTCCGTTTCAGTAACAGCCAGAGATTGCATCACCAGAACGGGGCTCTATAGTCGCTCTAATCAGTAGTTAATGCAGCGTTTGGCCACTATATGTTTTATATTGAAAGGATAACTTATCTAATCTGTTCCTTTGGTGATTTTGAACACAAGGAGGTGTAGGAGAACAACAAAAAACAGCTGCTGTGTTTTGTTTCCATGTGTTTCTAGAGTATTCTGTAAACCGCACTTCTAGTAAAAAGTTTTACAGCTTAATCAAAACGTACTTTCTGTCATTCATTGCTCGTTGAGGAAGAAATGCATTCACAAGGCTAAAAAAAACAGAAGCGGCTCTGTGTGATAGTAGGCAGAGACGCCATAAAAACTTAACACCCCCTGCTGTGCTGGGTGAGCAACGCTGAAAAAAGTAGTATTATTTCGGTCACATTAAGGAGCTTTTTGAGCATGAAAAACATGTTTCCAGTGGCAGTACAGCAGCATCTCAGATGGATTTAAGTTAAAACCTACTCTTCAGAAATAGACTTGCTGGTCTGGTTCAGACCTGCTTTGACCTGCTGCATCACTCAGGTGAGTTTGATTTTAAGGTCAGACACTAATGCCAGATTTTCTTTTTTAGAGCAAATCGCCCAGGTCCTGAAGCAATAAAGCAGCCCCAGACCGTCACTCTACCACCACCGTGTTTGACCATAGGTGTCATCTTCTTTTTCTGATACACCTTGTTAGTTATATGTCAGATGTAGTAAGACACAAACCTTCCAAAAACGTTTACGTTTGTCTCTTTCAGTCATCTGTGTTTTCATGCTATCTTTGCTCTGTTTTTTTATTTGTTTTTTTATTGTTTAATCATGAACTCATACCAAAACTGGAGGAAATGAGGCCTACAGTACTCTACATTTTGCTTTGGGTTCTTATGAGACCTTCAGGATTAGTCACTGATCTCCTTTTGTAGTTATTTTGGTAGATTGGCAACTCCTGAGAATGTTCACCATTGCTCCACGTTGTCTCCATTTGTAGGTAATGACTCACACTGTAGTCTATAGGAGTCCCAAGCCTAAGAAATGGCTTCGTAATCCTTTGCATACGGCTGGATTTCTGTAACTTTATCATCTGTTCTTGAACTTACCTTGAACAAATAAGTTCCCGATTCTGAAGCAAATTTTGCATTCACACAAGTATTGCTGCTTTATTTTAAAATGAAAATAATGATCTGAAACATTTATATGTGATAAAAGAATGAAAACAAAATAACCTGTAAGGGGGCATAAACTTGTTCGGAGTAATGTAATAGTTATACTAGCTATCATTGTGGTTTTTTAGAAGCTCATGTTGATTAAAGTAAAATAACCCCATTTCCTCATAGCATGTTATGTATTGATAAAGAAAGATCCATCATTACTGAGGCTGGAAAAGACCCAAATGCAGAGAAGAAACAGAGCTCTTATAAAACTCACAGACACAGGGAGAGCAGAGCGAGGAATGTAGGTAGAGAATGGAAGAATCCAGTGATAAATAATGAATAAAAATAATTTTAATTTTCAAAGGGGAGCTAAACTGATTCTCAAACAAAGTACAAATCAAAAGAAAAGAGTGACAATGATGAAAGAGAAATGAATCCAGTTGCACAAAGAACAAACTGTGTTACAAGAACTGAATAAAAAAGAAGGAATTTATAAGGCAACACCGTTCTAATAATACCGAACACAAGGAAATTAACTGAAGATGTCAAGACCTACTGAACATAAACACTGAAATTATTAAAACACAAAGACAAAATAAACCCAAACACTAAAGGACTTCCACACGATCAGAAACACATCAATACATCTAAAGAAATGTTTTTAGCTGTACCTGTAATTTATATGGGACCCACGTTTTTCTTGGCAATAACATCATCATGAAGAACTGCAATGTCATCATAATCATCACCATAGGTTTCCTAATTCAGTGTGTCTCACTTACATGCATCCTGTGCAGCTAGGCCAGTGTAGGTTTCCAAAGCAATGTTTTCCTGGCCAAAAACAGTTAGATATGCTGATAAAAAAGAAAACTATGTTACTTCATAAATCATACTGACCTATATATGTATTGTGTGTTCAGTATTTGATAATAAAACTGAATAACAAGAGGAGCGCTTTAGTTTTCTGAACTTGTCTTGAACTTTTAATTGTTGTATGAGCTGCTGACTCGACTGCTAATTGAAAACAACAGACTGTAAAATCATTCTGCTTATTCATGAAAACACTTCTCAGTGAAACAATGCACAGTGATGCAAGCAGTAAAAGTGAGCACAGCTGTAACTCACTTTGAGGGTTTTGCATTTGGAAACGCTGCCACAGTCACAACAGGTAGCAAATTTAATTGAGGTTAATGATATTTAACTAACTTTAAAGTTATCCAAATCTAAGACGGAGATTTGTAAAAAAAAAAAAAAAAAATACTGCAAGCTTTCTATTATGTGAACCTAAAAGAGTCAGGTTCACATGAAAAGTTTAGCCACACAGCAGCTTTTGTTCCTATACGTCTCTCAGGAGCGGCTGCACCCTGTTTCGATGCAAAACCTACTTTATTTAAACAAAGGCTAAAGACCACAGGCGGCAGAGATATCACGTCCATGTCTCCAATCACATAGTCCAGTCTGGACACTGACGAGGAGTTAGGCTACTAGAAATGAAGTCTGAGCTTCAGTCTGGGATTGCTTTGCTCAGAATTGTAAACTCTTGTCATTGTGAATAATAAAGGCCTAGGAGGAAGACCATCACTTGTTTTTCATGCCTTCAAAAAAGCATTTGGGATTTTTTTTCCAAATGGCCTGATTTTTCACTCTCAGGAGAGTTCAGGATCAGTGACAAACGAGAATCTTTCTTGGACGAATTTATATCCAATTTTATATACATTTTTTTGTTTTGCAGTTTTTGATCAGCAATAGTTTTTGCTCTTTTCAAACATGTTAGGTGTTTAATAAAAGCTATCACATCATCTAAAGCTATGTTTACTTGACCCAAATTCACATTCATTACCTCTTCATAAAAATGAGGTACTGCAGACCGTGTTTGCTTTGAAGTTTTTACAATCATAGTGTCAACAAACCTCGTTATCATGGCTGGAATCTGTCGCGGACACGCCGCCTCTGTTTGTACAAAGCCGTACAGACTGTGAACGGTGAAATCATTGGCTTTACGTAAGGCTTGCTGCATATTTCCTTTCTTCATCAGGACCAGATGGCATAAGCCATTAGTTAAGAACTTGATCTGAGCTGGAAAATGTTGGATTTCACGGCCTAAGCTGATGCCTTACATTACTTTGCTACTAGTAGTTGATGGGCTGGCAGCACAGATGCTTTCTGACTTCAGCCGAGTAGGCATAGGTTCAAAAAATATTTTGTTTTTAGCTTTTCATCTGATCATCTTTGATTGTGGGAATGGATGACTGCTAAGTAAACGTTAGGTAGGGTTAATATATTTATATATGTAAAACACTTGGCTGAAGGCTGGAAGTGTCCTTTCAGATGTCAATCAGCATAACATATGAAGCCAGCAGGGACTTTTAAGGTTAAAGTAGTTCGGAGTTCAGGCCTTTGCGGCCAGCTGAGCAAATAATGCCACGGGAGAAAAGCTGGGTCACAGCACATGGAATAAAGCAGATGAGGAGCCAGATAAAGAATGTTTATACTCACTGTTTGCATTAAGGGTAATATACGGATGAATAGAAAGAGGACTGAGTGGGTATATAATTCCTCCAGTGTGACCATCATGTACACCTCTTAACTCTGTGGATTGCCCAACATTTTATGGTCCGTTCATCTGCTGCTGTGAACACTTTGCACTTTCTAAGATATTTTTTCACAGGATTTTGAAACTTGGCTGAACTCAAATCTTAACAAAAGGAGTAAAGGCAAGATTAGAATGGGATTGATGTTGGACAATAGGGGCTCTTGGTGCTCAGAGGGGCTGGAACTAGAAATCTGTCCGATTCTGTCCAGTTTTTTGCGTCAAAATGGAAAACTACATAACAATGTTATACAATGCTGAGAGTGACTTCTAGTTGAAAAACCCTAAAGGCTACAGTGGACCCCTGATTTTTACAGGGGTTAGAGACCACTGTCAACCACAAACAGTTGAGGCCTCGTCTAAAATCACCTTAATGTGCATTGATGCTGACGGAAAACAGAGTGTGCGATAATTGTCTGGTTGTAAATAATCACCAATAATTATGATCAATATTTAGATATTAAAATAATTATTGGTTAACTCTGTTATTAATATTAATCAGATGATCAGGGTACCACTTCTGTCGTTAGAAGAATGACTTTATATTATTAGACACTTATTTGAAGGAAGTTTTTTATAATATTTATTCACAAAATATGTCAACTTTCCAGCTAAAACATTTCATCAGTAAACCACATCTATTCTACGCATGCAACCAATCTACTGACTTATAAAATTAATAATATGTGGATGGAACGACAATAAGAACAGGGACAAGCAGCCATCTGTACCAGAGTTGGAGTATTCAACTCCTGGACTCTGACTCAGTAGGCCTGTAGGACAAGGGTCATAAAACGTATCTCTGGCCAAGATGGTGGACAGCACAGGTTGGCAAGAGAACCCCATAGTTTTAACAGACAGAGAGCAATGAAGTTAGCCTTTCAGAGAGAGAACCAAAAAGCAGTGTCAGCACAGCAAATAATGCTAATAATTAATGATAAAACAGTTTATTCGTCAAGCATTCTGAATGACAAAAAAATGGTAGGATGACTTCTGGGTATATGGGTTCTGGGTTCATGATTAATAGCCAGTCATTGTCAGAATAAAGTAAATACACCTCCTAGATAGGCTGTTTTGAAACAAAAGCCTATGGTGACTCATGTAGCATTGTAAATAGATATTCCAGCTTCTTAGGATGTGTTTTCTTTAGAATATATTATATATGCCCTTTGAAAAAATTTATAAATAATTTTGAGTCCTGTCCCACAGAAAAATGAAATAAAACGTAACCACGAATAGGAGGGCATCCACTGTGTTTCTTTATTTGTGTCTTTTATGAATGCTGCAAACTCTGTATTTCTTACCATACATTTACAGTTCCGATCAGAAGTTTGCATGCCCTCATCATTTTAACTCAACAACAGGCTTTACACACAGTGTTTCCTGGATATCCATCCATCCATTTTCTGAACCGCTTATTCCTCAAGGGGTCACGGTGCCTATCTCCAGCTGTCAACGGGCGAGAGGCGGGGTACACCCTGGACAGGTCGCCAGTCCATCACAGGGCCACATAGAGACAGCCAAGACAAACAACCATGCACGCACACACGCACACCTAAGGACAATTTAGAGTGATCGATTAAACTGACAGTCATGTTTTTGGACTGCGGGAGGAACTCACGCATGCAAGTGGAGAACATGCAAACTCCATGCAGAAAGGCCCTGGGCCAGGATACAAACCCCACAACCTTCTTGCTACAAGGCAAGAGTGCTAACCACTGCGCCACTGTGCAGCCCTTGGATATGTTTCCTGGATATTTGGTAAAACATAAACATCAAAGATTCTGCAATAATGTATATCTTGCACTGCAACAATATACAGAATGCATTACAACAACTTTAATCCTTGATACAACAATCTCTCTCAGCATTATGGATTTCTTTTGTCTCTTTTTCACATGAAAGTCTGTGGAGGAAAACCATCTTTTAGAAAAAAATCGTTACAGCTGAAAATGTTTAATAGATAAGGTAGATTTTTGGAATAGCATCACAGAAGGTCTCATTTAATCTCGTACATTTAGAGTATGTGAGCACGTTCCTCTTGCTTTGGTAGTTGGCAGCAGGAATTATAATTAGTGCAGTGATCTGATCCAATAATTGCTTCGGCTCAGAGATTGAAAGAAGGGGGGGAAGGGATAGTTTGCTATGATTCTGGCAGTACTTCAGTGGAGCTTTTTTTGTTTGATTCTGGCTCTGGATGGACAGATTAATTTAGACTCTGCTGAGTGACTGAGGTTGTTGTTGTTGTTGTTTTATTTTTGTTTTTCTTTAGAGGCAGCGCTAAAAAAAAAAGAAAGAAAAAAGCTGTATACATGTGGACCAGGCATCTCTGCAGCAATAACCACACCTGTTTCATCACTTCACATAACAGTCATCTGTGGTTGTAAACCGCTCCCAGATGTGAGTCTAAAAGGTAGCAGAGTCCTAAACCTTTACAAATGTGTAAAATGTACTGTTCCTGGAAAAAAAGCGTAAAATAAAAGGTTTGACATATTCTCCCTCAGTTTGTTTTGTAGCGAGGTTTCAGTGTTATGTGTGTCATGTAGATATAGAGCACAGTAAATTCAACAACCCTTAGCTCTCAATGCAAAATTAACACAGTTATGAGGATAATCGCTTTAAAAACAGTACGACACGACCTATTGGCTACCACACAAGAAAGGTTTATTTTGGGAAGGCAAGGAATGTTTCAGACTTACTTGCCAGAGCAAATATCTTGGTAATTTCATGTGTAAATTGCACCAGTTTCTGCAATATGTTTAAAAATGACATTCTTAATCCATAAAATGTGCAGAGACACAATGAATACAGAAATCTGTAAGTAATCAGAAATCTGAGCTGGAATTTACCCAAAAACAATTCATCTCATCTTTATATACATTATATTGCAGTACTAGTGCATATGACATCAAGACTACAGTGCTGAATGGAAAAAAAGGAGCTTGAATACAGATGAATTTGGCTTTTTGAACTTTTGGCCTTATAAAATTCTTAATAGGTTAATACTTTCTCAATTTTCTCAGAATCCTCAGCAACAAATTCATTTTCAAATTATTGAGTCCCAAAAGTGCTAATTTACGTGACATATTATAGTTTAAAGGCTTCAGAGGTTTGCCACAAATCTAAGGCAAGTTTTAGAAAAACTGAGTACTGTGCAGGAAGGCTGATGTATTTGAATAGTACCATCTATCCATCCTTTCATCCATCCATCCATCCATCATTGTCTATACTGCATACCCATTCAGGGTGGAGGGGGGTCTGGGGTTGATGGTACCTATCTCCAGCAGTCATTGTACGGAGTTGCCAGTCCACCCATCACAAGGCAATGCAGATGCACACACACATTCATTCCTGATGTAGGGAGCATGGTGGCGCAGCTAGAAGGTCCTGGGTTCTATTCCCGCTGGCGACGCTGTGGGTGCTGAGGGTGTGTGTTCCTCCATATTATCAGCACCCACATCCTGGGTGGGGTTGGCAAAAGGGCCTTTCTGTGTGGAGTTTGCATGTTCTCCCCGTGTTCCCTTGAGTAGCTAATATGAGCTGATCCCACAAAAACGTGCACCAGTCCTGGGCTGTATACTGCCTCCTCCTGGCTGACCAGGGCGCCTGAAGGGTTGGGGAGGATTTGGCTGGAATAACGTGATCCTTCCACGCGCTTTGTCCAGCTGGGGAAAACCTGCTCTTTCAAGTTAGAAGGGCCTGCTCACTCCTAAGGCAAAAACTAGGCTTGAGCTCAGTGCAGGGCCCTCCCGGGGTTGGCAGAGGGAGAGCAATGCCTAGGACTGTACTTAGGTAGTGACACTGGGTGATAAACAATGGGGGGGAAACCGTGGGGAAAAAAAGAAATTTCATTCCTAATGTGAGTTTAGAGAGAGCATATTATGTAACTCGCGTGTTTCTGGTAAGGCGTCAAAGTTCCAAGAGAGAGACCACACTCATGGGCAAACTCAATACAGAAACAACCAGCTGTGTGTCAGGAGTTTAACCCAGACCTATCCTGCTGCAAGGAAACAGTGCTTAAAAGTGTTTCACCATGCAGTCCATGAAAGAACTAGTTAAGTGTGTATTTAAAGCAAAACAAAAAAGAGCAAAGAGATTTTAACAGTAAAATAGTAAAGAAATCTTTTACCTTTACGGTAACGCTGCATTAAAGTCTTGATTTAACGGGGCCAACAGCTTCTGCATATCTCAAACTCCCATCCAACTCAGTTTTTTTTAGTTCTGGTCCTGGGAACAGGCCCTGATTTATCAAAGGTTTGCACAAATCTCACAGCAGGGCAAAAATGATGTAGCAGGTGATTTACTAAGCAGGCGCAGGGAGGACTGTGCCTGTTAAATGCACAACAAAATGTGAGCAATCCCTTTATCGCTTTTACACTTAATAATTATTTAACATCAACATTATTTGCATCTTCTGACAGCGCATGTTTGTTAGAAGACGCAAATGTTGGGAGGAGAACATGAAAAAAGCCAGCGTTCCTTGCACAGGCACAGTCTGAATTATCAAACATGAAAAGCAATAAACCAAAAGAATCTTAGATAAACTGTCCATTCAATATAAAGGTTGTAGTGCCAAACGCTGCATTGAATACTGATTACAGTAACTATAGAGCACCATTCTGGTGAAACAATCTCTAGCTGTTGTTGAGCTGACCAATCACAGGCATATGCTCTCCCTTGACCGAGACAGATAGTTAGAAAGTGGGGTTCTACTCCGTCCGTCCTTGCGTAGGTGACAGAGAGGCCTTGCGACTACAGATAATGGCACTGCATCATTCTGTTTCGATGGAAACCGAAAATTATAAACTAGACTTTAACTAACTGCATAGAAATGTATTATTGTTGTTTCTGAGGTCATGATTGGCAAATTGATGATAAACCTTTTGACTCTTGAAATACTATTCTTAGTCTATAGGTTTCTTGAATCCTCTGTGGTTTGTAGCCTAATCGAGTTTTGTTGAGTCCCAATCTTTGACCTTCCATGTCTGGGACCAAAAGCAACTTCTGTATTTTCTGCATTAAGCAGGAGGAACTCATGACCCACGCCCATCTATCAATGCATCTACTGTATCTGTAAGGGACTGCGCTCATTTTTTGAGACAGAAATATAACATTGTATGTCCTTAGTCTATGCATGGTAATGAATTGATTCCCTTGTTTGCCTCTATATTAAAGCTACAACTTTAGTATTCAAGTACCTGTTTATGCTCATACATAAGTGTAAGTAAATTCAAAGCAACCACAGTACATCTGAGTTCAGAAGAAAAAAGAAAAGAACAAAATGATCTTTTTATAATCTCTTTGTGCCAGACAGCGAGTCTGTTTACCTGCACAGTGTTTACAAGAAAACCTGGAATCCCCCTTCAGTACAACAAAAGGTGGACGTGTGCATGTGCGAGGGAGCTGTGAGCATTACATGCACTACTAGAATCAACACCTCCCAAGTCCATTCTCTGACTGTATCCTAGCTTGGGTTAAGGCGGGACCAGCTTAGTTTGGAGCTTTGCCTTCTGCTCTCTCCAGGCTCCCCTCCCTTTGGCTGGGCTGTTTAGGTCGACAGAGAAACAGCCAGAGCGACTGAGAGAGAAGCCCTGACCTCCGGCGCTCGCTGCGGAAACAATGGCGACGCGCCTCAGGGTGACAGCGGGAGACAGGAACAGGCACAAACACAGGAACCTGCCTGTGAGACAGACCTGTCGAGGCCTGAGAATCTGGAGGAGGAACTGTCTCTGGCTCACTTTCTGTCCTTTTTCAATATGCCCTGATATGACAAAAAAAAAAAAAATAATACACTTGTTGACTGCATGCTGTTCCTAGCCACTGGTCCCAAAGGGAGATGCTCCAAGCGCCACTCTGTCGTAACGAATAAGGCAGGGATATATATAGGATACAAACATGGTATCCTCAACTGATGTTCTGCAAAATAATTCTAAATAAGGTCTAAAGTGTCTAAGAAATCCTAACCCTGCCAACAGTATGTAAAAGCTGCATCTGTATCTGTTGTAAAGAAAAGGCTTGGGAATTATGGCTATAGACCAATGCTGATGATGACAATATACATTAGCAAGTCTGTTTTTGTTTTTTTGTTTTTTTGCTTTTTACAAACTAATAGCAATTGATCTAATGGAAAATTTCATTTTAAATGTAAAACTAGTTTCCCTACTGCTAGTATTGCTCCTGGAGGCAAATTAAATTGTATTCTATTTATCATTTATGATTTATAGAAATATGTATGACTAGGCTTTGTTAATACAATTATTCTGAAGTCAAAATTAAACAACAGAATCTGAATGAGCTTAAGATAGTTTGTATGGAAGGTTTGGAAAATACTTTGGTCTATATAGTTGCACAAAACCATAATGAAACGTAATTCTTGAAAATATTAACATCAAGCCTCACTTTTTAGCTGCTTATTTGAGACATAAATTAAAATAAAAAAAAACATTTTCTGTGTGTGGTCAGAAAAAAAGCATAATAAAATAAAAATGATGAGTAAGATTTCTTCATTTCATGGTGGTTTAATAGGACTTATTTGAGCCAGGAGGAACAGTATTACAGAGTATTTGCGACAGCTGGATCTGATGTTTTTTCTTCTCTGTTCTTCACAGTTATGAACTGGTTTGTAGTTTTTATACCTAACTTCATATTTGCACAATAACATAAAGAACAAACTCACACCAGAAAAACAGGTTGATAACCTTTAGTAGAAGCAATAAATGACAGGTACCAGATGTTAAAGCTGGGTGTTGTCTGTGCTGAACAAAAGGGTCTGAACTGAAACGCCAAGATTGTATCTGAATCCCTAAAAAACACATCAGATTGCTCCAAACAGCTGAGGTAATATTGACTTGGACCAAGATAATCGTTTAATGATCAAAACCAATGATTAAAATCCAGTCACTTAAGTTGCTTATATAGCAATTTAACTGTATTTATTGCCGTTATGAGTCATAAAAAACAGTAACGCGGTCCAACATCTGCTGAATGAAGAACATCTACATGAAAAAAATAGTTCATACATGTGAATTTCTTCAGTAAAATAGATGTCAAAACCAGCAACGATCACATTCATTATGTTTCTCTGAAAAAAAAGATTGCTCTACAAAGGATAAATGTGATTTCTGTGTTTGTGCAATCATCTTATATTGGATCATATTAAACAATAATAATAAATGATAATCTGTTGGAAATCTTTTTATAACCACTCTAGTTTTTTGTTGTTGTATTAAAGGCAAACAATCACTGCTTCGAGATCTCAGTATAATCTTAATGCTGTCATTCATTTAGGGCAAGGATTACATAGAGATGATGACATTAACAAATGAAATCACACTGAACTCGTATGGAAAAAGCTCAGTTCCTTGATTGTGGTGGGAATAGTTGTACCGTTTCAACAATGGTTCTAAAATAAATGTAGCATTAAGTTGTGAATGAGGGATGAAAATTATTCCAACCAGTTCTTTCACCGGTCATCTGCAGAACGTCATCAGAGGTCAATAGCAGTATAGTTTGTGAAACCAGATGGCTTTTGAAAAAAACCTAGTAAGGGATTGAACATTCTCTCAGAGGATGTCTGAAAAACAGTGAAGGATCTGTTAGCATTACAGGCATGGCAACCAATTTAGGGATACAAACGAACGTAGGAAAACCAAGCATGTTTTATAATTGAAGTCATAAGCTGGAAACAGTACATTGCCTTGCAAAACTACAATCTGAAAAACAAAGAGGAGTATGCTGGATGGGACTACTGTGGCTCAGGGATTCAGAGCTTGCCTTGCCTTGAACCAGCAACCCTGGAGGGTTGCTAGTTCAAGCCCCAGATCCATCTGTCACAGTTGTGTCCTTGGGCAAGACACTTCACTTACTGGTGTTGGCCAGAGGGGCCGATGGCACGATATAGCAGCCTCGCTTCTGTCAGCTGTTGCTACAATCATAGCTTGCTTCCACCAGAGTGTAAATGTGGAAGTGAATGAATAGTGATATTTTTAAGTGCTTTGAGTGCATTGAAAAGCAGTATACATGTGCAATCCATTATTATTACTGTGCTATGCTTTGCACACTGTGTTACATTACAGATTTATAAAATTAGAATATTTGGAATATTTTTTAACTCAAGGATCTACACACATCCTATAGTAGCAAAGCTGTTGGTATAGCTTTAGGTTAGTAGTATGTTGTATTTTCTTTAAATATTTTTAATAGGGGTGCACCGCTTTTTCAGTCTGTGTACCGACACCGATGCCTGGATTTTGTGTATGTTGTGTCAATACCCGATACCGATCCAATACTATTGTTGAATTAATAAACTGTAGAACTTCCACCTTATACCTTTCTTGAAGAGACTAAAGGCACCAGACTTTACTAACCAAACATAACTAAGACAAAATAACAGATGTAAAATATAAAATCACCACACACAAAAAAATTTAACTGAAAAATGTATCTTTTTTTATTATTGCAGATTTTCCAAATTTTTAGTATCGGTTCACGGTATCGGTTAAGTTCAACCGATACGATACATGTACAGTACATTAGACAGTATCGGGGCTGATACCCGATATCAGTATTGGTATCGGTGCATCCCTAATTTTTAACCAAGCTATGCATTTTGAGCCATTATAAAATTATAAATTCTTGTTTTAACATTACACCAGTAATTTTTGTTTTTGTAATGTGTACTTTAATTTTTTGGTGAAGTGTAATATATTCAGTGGTGTTTTCTCACTGCAAAAAAACACCAACCCACAAACTACACCAAACTATACTTTGGCTCATTATTTGGCTCATTATAGATGAACTGTGACAGTAGTCTACACTACACTAGAACTACACTAGCCTCCTCACTAAAACTAGGAAAGCATAGAGCACATCACCCCAGTACAAAAGTCCTTGCACTGGCACTCTGTAGCTCAGATAAACGTTAAAATATGTCTATTAGTTTAAAATCACTGAATTGCTTAGCGCCAAAATACATTAAAGATCTATTGTTATTGTTGTTATATTAACCTTCCAGACCGCTCAGGTCTTCTGGTTTGAATCCACTCTGCTTCTCAAGAAACAGAACCAAACATGACAGAAAACTGCAAAGCTGCTGAAATACTGAGTTCTTTCAAAAAGCCGTTTGTTTAGATATCAGATATCTGGTGCATGTTTTCTTTTTACCAAAAAAAAAAATCCCTAGCCCTTCCTCAACAGAGGGGCTGGTGACATGATTTTTGGATTTTTGTTCAAAATACATGTCTAAATCTACATGGCACACCAAGAAAAATATGGAAAAAAAACTTAAAGTTATTACAACATCATCATTTTATCTGGTACTTTCTTATATGCATTTAAGTCTTAGGATCCCTAATGTTAGGGAAAAATTACAATGTTGTGTTTTTATTTTCTTAGGGTGTATTTTTTTATCACATAGTTTAAATGTACTTTTTAAATGTCATTTGGTTTCAACCATATGTTCCTTTCTATACACCCTGTTGTTTTAAGATGCTAATGAAGTTTGACCAAATAAAGAGAGACTGCAGTGGGAGGGCCTTTTGAGACCAGGAGACAGAGCTGTGTGATCAGGAGACAGAGCTGAGAGACTGTCAGAGAAGCTGAATGGAGAACAGACAAACGGTCAACCAGAGTATCTTCCTGGTCTCCCGCTGCAGAACTTTACTTTATTCTATCTCCCACTGCAGAGCTCATTTAACTTCAATTTCTCTCCGACCCCTGTGTGTGATTCTTTCTAGGTTAAACCACTATTTTTTTCCCTAACACCTAAGTTTTTTTCTAATTTCTTTAGAGTTTTAAAACTAACTGGAATAACAATGTGAACTTTATCTGCACTGTAGTGCTTCATAATGTTGATGAAACTTTGGAAATGCAGTGGCAAATTATGTATTTTATTTGCTATTCAGCTTTGAAAAAGGTGTCATTACACTTGAGAGGGCAACATTTCTTCACAGAAACCTGGTTTAGTTTAGGCATTCTTGTCAAATTTGAGAAGTCGAACTTAGTCTAACTTGGCAGAGAATACAATAGCTTTCTTCCTGAGAGGAGTAATTGTAAATGCCTTTAGGAGGTTGCATAAGAAAACATAATCACTGAATGGCTGCAAAAACATTTTCCCTTTATTATGTATTTAAACAGATGGGATAATGGGGTGCAGGTTGGGACAAAAAACAACTTTTCATTTTTAGCACAATTACTCAGCAGCAAGGGCCATTAGTACCACAACAATTTAACTATTTTAAATTGTTAAACGAAGAGTAAGTGAGTTTTGCATTAAGAAACATTTAAAATCTGACCTAGAAATGACTTATGCATTCACACACGGGCACATTTCATTGTTTGGCAACAAGTGATGAAAGGGTTTTCAGGTGAGATTAGAGTAAACTAGTATATCTATATTCCCCGTATTGTGCTCCTTAGGTCATCAAAATTAAACTTTTATAAGTATAAGCTTGTCATGATACATTTTATTTAGATGTGTTTGAATACAATCAGATTTAGCTCTTTGTGTTAAAAAACAGCAGCCCATGAATAGTTATTTAGAGCTCTAGATAAAAATATGTTTTTAATAAATCACAATTCTCTTTTGGCTGTGGCATAACAAAGTACATACAGTAAAGCATTGCTCCACAGGGCTATAATAGTTTGAAAATTTTAATTAGTTTTAGTTTTTATTAAGTTTTGACTAAGGATTTTAAACTCTATTTTAGTTTTAATTAGTTTTTTACCCTCTGTAAGGTAGTTTACTTTTAGTTTTTTAGTTTTTTTTAAATGCTTAGTTTCAGTTTAGTTTTTATTAGTTTCAGTTTTAGTCTTTTCATTAAACAAGATGTGTACCGGGGCAAGACTAAAAAAAAGAAGAAATCTATAACCAAAATCTAAAAAAATGATTAAGGTTTTTTTTATGTATTGACATGGTCCAGATTAACATACATACATATGGGCAAAATTAACCATACAAATCGGGCTAGTATAAAAGATGTATGCCAGAGTAAGGTTCAAAGTTCTGTCAAGAGCATCTGTACATTTGAAAGCCCAAAAATGTATGCAGGTGCTACAGTTCTGTAAAAATACAAAACAGAAGCCAAGCTACCAGGAGTACTATGATGCTTTTGATCATTTTGCACATATTCTAGTAGTAAGTAATCCCAAATTGGACTCTAGCGCTTTCTCTCAAACTTTGCTTATGTGACGCCAGGCGGACCACAGCAACACAGATGACTTGACTGACACGTTGGGATAATGCAGTACAGCCAGTAAAAACCACCAATAACCACAAACTAGAGAGGGATTATGTGTCCATCAACACAGCGGATACACACACAACCTAAACCAGCTACACAGCTCCGTCTCCCATTGCTGTTGTTTGCAGTTGCAGTAACCGTATTAGTTAGCAATGTTAGCTTGTTTGTTGCACTATATAAGTTCAGTCCATTTACCATTTACTTTATGAAACGAAAACTATGCACATTTTCTCAATAGATTGAGTTCATTTTAGTTAGTTTTGTGAACACTCATTACAGTTTCAGTTCGTTTTTGTTTTGTTTCAAATTCTCATTTTTATTGTTATTTCAGTTGACACTCAACTCAGTGGGTTATACGGGGAGTTTCACAGGGCATTATTAGAAATGGGGGCACAAGTATCAGATAAAAACTGGGGCAGACTGGGAAATTAATTCATGTCGGGAAGTTACCATCCTAGGCAACCAACACCCAACAATTGCAAAACCTCTAGAGTGAGTTAGGTTGGGTGCCTATTGATGTACAGTAAAAGTTTGAAACAAAAAGACAAAGGCTACACATCCAGGTTTTTCAGTTTCTTTTCCCTAGAAAATAAATATTTCTCTTCTGCTGTAATAACCTTTACTCAAATCGCATATGTATAGTTAATCTGCTACTACACCCGTAAATGTGACACCTGAACATTTAAAGAAACAGATGGAAAGCAAACCTGGGTTACTTAATAAAATACAGGCAAAACATGTTTTGGAGTTGAAATGAGAGTAATTCTGGAATATCAGTTAAAGCACTGTCCGGATTGCTGCTTAGTTTTTCCCAGCAGTGGATCTCTTTCTTTCGGCAAGTTCTAATCTCGCCTTACCTGTGAAGACCCTGGGACATCTTGCCTGCTGTTGGCCTCTAGTCTTATTTTTCCAGCCTGACACTGATTTTGAACTTATGACAATAAAGATATGAAAATGTGAAAAAGCTAAATTTTGAAAAGGAATTAGAATGAGTAGCAGTGAAATTACTGTGACAATTAGCCTCAAAGTCCCTTTTGTGCAATTGATTTTATTTCCAGCCAATTCTCTGTTCACCTTTGCAGACCTCCCCTGACACTGCTCTGTGTTTTTTGACAAATATGTCTTTCAAATATGAGGGCAGTTGTGAAGTTCTGCACATAATCAAAGATGATTGGGTTTATTCCTTACAATGAACTGAGTAATACTGAATGCAAAATAACAAACTTCTTAACTAGCTAAACATGAAATATTGACACATATTAACTGGAAACAATTTAGCTACATTATCTGCATGCAATGGCATAACTCAACTTAATTGTCAAAAGTTTTGGGTTTCTTGCTGGATCTGGATCGGTTACTGAATGACCTGCTCTGCTCAGCAGAACCTCTGGTGATTCACTGCTGCCCCCATGAGTATAATTATGCGTACAGTGTGGTTAAAGATGGCTCGGAAAAATATACCGCACATTAATTGATTAAAGGCTGAACAAAAGCAAGGGGGGCAGAGTGCACAGACAGGGTACCACACATACCATGTGTCTGTTACACCAGTGTTCAGAGGGGCGCATGCCCTGGCGAGCCACAGGATGGGTCGTTTATTTAAAGGTGCACTATGTAAGAATTTTACAGTAAATTAAACACACAACTGTCTAATGTCCCAATCATGTTGGAAGGAAGGTTATATTGAACCAGATTTCGATCAGGGCAAATCAAATGTGAACCCTCAAGGTTGCCAAGTCTTCAACACAAACAGTGCACCACACTGAGTTAACAATGCTAACAGTAAATTATGTATTTATTTACTTATCAATTTAATCTGAAAAGCGCGTTTTCGGGCGTCATAGTGTATGATCTGGCCGATGGGTACGTGGCAACTCTCCAAGAAAATTACAGAGGAGAGGGGGTGAGTGACTAAGAGCGGACAATGTTGTTTTTCTTCATAGAATGCAGTTCTCTAGTTTGACCACAAGATGTCAGTCTTACATATTTTACTTTTAAAAATCAAAAATGATTTGATCTGATTATCAGCAATCACTAAGCAGGCCAGTTTGGCGACCAGGCCGCCGGGAAATTTTCCAGTCCTCCCAATGGCCTGTCCATCCCCGATAAAAATATATATACAACAGAAGACTTGTCCTTAACAGGTATTTTATTGCTTTTGAGCAATAAGTAGGGACTTAGCATCCCTAATTGTTGGTTTGGAGTTCCCTGCTTGTTGCTGAGAATGCGGATACAAATTGACGTGCTTTGAGCCAGACTGCATGAGAAAGAAATTGCACACTGTGGCCCTGTCTTGTATCTGCACTTGCACCCTTGTGTACTTCAATTGTGCGTTCCCGTTGAGTGGCGCAAGTGCATAGGCTGTCCACACCGATGCGGGCTTCAGCGAAGGGTATTACCCACAATCCATTGCAGAGTGTGGAATTCTGTGACAAAAAGGCAAACAAGTGGTTCCAGCTGCTTCTCCGACAAATGTATTTTCAAGTGTATGGTTGTCAGTTTGTTCTTAAAATTGCCTGGGACAATAACCATTAACCCAACGCTGGTTTGAAAATTGCTAGAGAATAAATATTAATGAATATATTGGCTATGTATTCATCTGATTGATGGTTCATTACGACATTCACTGCAGTGTGTTAATAGATTTTGAAAATCGTATTTAGTATTGTTTTAGTAATTTATTGCTTTAGTAATTAGTAAAAGTTGAAAGCCGTAAGCTATATGTTTTGTATGTTTTTCAAATTACTCTTAAAACCATCATCAGGTTGCTGGCAAGGAAGAATCATTCAAATAGCTGCAGATAGGCACCAGCCCTCCCCCGCAACGCCATGAAGCGAAGCAGTATAGAAGATGGATGGATGGAAGGATGGATGGATGGATGGATGGATAATACTGTAACGCAGCGGCTCAACTACACCCTTAAAAAAAATGCATAAATCAAATTTGACAGGCTTGGCCTGAAGTGTCATTAATGGGGTTGGTTTGTGGGTGAAAAGATTCAGCCTAAATGTATATGTAGACTATTATTTAAATGTGATTGAGGAATCTAAAATGTAACACATGTATTCAGTTATTCCACCCTTTTTGTTTAAGTACATACAGTAATTCCATACATCATGTGATGTGTTCATTCATAGTTTTGATGCCCTTAATTGAGAATCTATAATGTAGTCATGAAAATAAAGAAAACGCATTGAATGAGAAGATGTGTCCAAACTTTTGGTCTGTATGTATATATATATACATATATATAAAATTGAGTAAATTATGAATTTCTATGGTTAATGATCCACTGTTTAAAAGGTACTTCTTTACATGCTTTCTATGTGATTAAGAAATCATGCAGAACAGTCAATTATCACTGGAATTTTCACTAAAGAATGCACAGTGAAAGCACAGCATGGAGAATAGTTAAAGGTTTAAAAGTCCTTTTCGAAAATTGCTGTCTGGCTTTTAGTTTGACATTGTTTGACCATTTCTTGGTACGCTCACATGAAAAATGCAGATCACTCCACGCATGACAAAAGTATTCTTGCCAAAAATAAGGTCCATACTGTCAACAGCATCTCATAAACAGAGCTTTCCACAATAGAACTGCTGATAAGGATACAATTAAGCTATAAAGCTGCCAAAGGCTGATATACATCTAAACACAGACTTCCTCTTCTACACATTGTGCACTATTCAAGGTATAAGGCAATTAAAGACATGAGTGGCAGTGCTATAATAACTGACCAGATTACATCTGTCAGCACCCAGCGGGCACCTAATGGTCCACCTCATCCCTCCATAACACCCTCCTGCTACCTGCTTCCCTCAGGGAGAAATGTGGTATTGTTCATTATTGATGAGATTAACCTTGAGGAAATCCCCGCATTGGTCCAAAGTGGAGACCGTCAGTCTGACGGGTGCAGCCAAAGCAAACACTGTGAATCAGCCAATCGGTCACCTCTAATGCCCAACTGACACCTCTCCTGATGAGGATCCAGGCTGTTTGAATGTAATGCTAGATTGGGACTGCCACTGGGAACATTGGGGATGTAATGTCAAGAGCAAAACAGGCTTCCTTGATTTATCCTGTATTGGTCTCTGAGGCAAAGTTTGAGACGCTTTCCTCGTTTCAGCAGGAACCTCCCGCTGGGACAGACAGCGCTTTCAAAGAATTCAGATGCACCATGTGGCCCACTGTGTGAGAACAGGTCCTCGATGCCTGATTCAAAGTTTTATTTTAGGGGAGGGAAATGCAAAACAAAGATTCAACCAACGAAGGGAAAGTACCTGCAAAACCTGCAAGCAGTTAATGTTACTGTATACATGTTAACCCATGAACTTTTCCTCAAGATTCAAGGCTTTGTTTATTCTAGTTGCTTTATTGTAAAGTGCCTTTCAAAGAATATTCGCTCCACTTCTACTGCTTTTTTTATGATACAAGTACAATGGTTTAACTTTTTTTTATAGGAATTTTGTGTGATGGAGCAACAGAAAGTAGTGCTTAAGGTTTTATAAAGGTCAGGAGTGTATTTATATCGAAACTTCTGTTTTTCAATGCCATATGTGCAGATCTTCAGACTGACATTTATGCCCATTCTCCTTATGTAAAATAGCTCAAGTTAACTGAGATTGGATGGAGAGTGAGTCCATAGATTCTCCTTTTGATCGGGTCCGATCTTTGACCGCGCAACACACACACATGGATATGCTTTGATCTAAACTAGTCTATTGTAGCTCTGGCTGTGAGTGTGGGGGTGTTGTCTCGCTGGGAGCTGAACGACCACTGTGGTCTCAACTATTCTGAATAACTATAAGCAAAGCACCATGCTGCCCCCAACATGTTTTACCATGTGGATGGTGTGTTAAACGTGATTTGCAGAGTTTAGTTTCTGCTAAAAATAGTGTTAATTCTGTGTAGTGCCACCGGGGAATACGATATCCAACCTGAGTTGATTTTATTGTCCTATGTACAAATAATCAGCAGATTTGAAATCTTTCCTCAAAGCTGGATAAATGTCAAAGACACAGAAATAGAAAACTTATGTTCTGGATTCACGGGGTGAAGGAATGCTAATGTGTTCAAGAAAAAAATGTGATCTGATTCAAAGGAGGGAATATTTGGACTCCATGGATTAAACTAGGAGACATTTTACTTGAGAATACAATGAATGTTGTGATGCACATTTCCCATTGTCCATTGTCTGAGTTGCCCTGCCTTGCCCTGGGTTACCTTCCACAACGCGCCTGTTTTACTGTCACTGAAGAAAAAACAGAGGGTGAACCAATCAGTCTGGGGAGGTGGGGTGGGGGGTGTTTATAGTAATTTTACAAAAGACTTCTTGAAGTTTCCCAAATAGCACAGCTTTTATAAAGTAGAAGCATGTTTTTCTACTGAATGTATGCTTATGCTGTAGGAGTATGTGTGTGTGTGTTTTATACAGCCAAAAACTTTTAAAGACATCAACATCTTTTGTATGTTTTTGTTCTGTTTTTTGTGTGCGTGTGTATGGAGTGTGGCTGTGAGTGTAGTTGTGTGTGCGCGCGTATGTGTGTGTGCATGAGGCAAAACTGTAAAAGCCTTTTTTTCAGGTAAGTGATGCAGGAACATATAGGGAAGGAGCAAGAAGATGGTATACATTTTTACTACAAAAAAAGGGAGGTGGGATATATTTGTATTAAGAAATTTGTAGCATAGAATTTGCAATATTGGATATTTTTGAGATTTTGAAGCTGTATCTTATCTAAAGTTTGGCCAAACCTTAATATTAGTGATCAGTCCATGTCTAATGCTTCAGTGTAAAAAATGCACAATAACAAATCTAAATTTCTTGCGATAAAGTAATCAAAATTAAACAAAGCAAACTCTAAATTCTTGTCAATTTTAAGTTAGATATCCAATATGGCAGCTGTGCTTAAAAACATGTGTGGTAATGTCTTCTCTTCAGACAACAAACAGATATAAATATTAGACAAAGATAACACAAGTACACAAATGGGGTTGGAAGATGTGCATTATGAAGAGGAAAATAATAAATCAGTCATTTGTGACAGTTTTGCAAAGAGTCTTTTAAATCACAGTGGAAGAATTTTGGCCCGCTCATCATTATCAACACTTTTTCTTGACATATGATCGAAAGACCAATCATAAGGTAAAAAAATTAACTTTGGCTATAATAATTGATGTTTTCACTGTACGGAGACATTACATATAGGTCGGTTGTTTCAAACCACCAACTTTTAAACTGGTTTCACCTGTACCAAAACAGGATTTCCAAGAGATTCTAGTTAGACTCTAGGTTAATCGTCTCAACCCCACATGTTTCCGATTTACTCGGAGACAAAGTGGCTCGAGCTGGTCAGGGGATCACTGAATGTCAGAGGGCACACAAAATAAACACCTAGCACTGCAGATTTAGATTGCCTTAAAAAACAACTTTCACAGTTATCATGAACTGCAATTCAGCAGCAGATGCAGGAATGCGGAACGAGGATTAAAGAGCTGTGCTTCTGTTGAAGTTTGTCACTTTTGTAAGGAAAAGGAATTTTTTACATGTGTGCTGTTGGGATACAAAAAGGGACGTTCCAGTGCTTGTCAATCTATACATTTTTTCGACAGATGTGCACAAGAACAGATTTTCTTAGAAAAAATACAAGAGCTGGAAAGTCTACAGCCTATTGTTTTATGACTATGACTCATCTTGCAGGGGTTTGTCTGAAGGACCCACTTATAGTTTGTTGATGTCAGACTGAAACATACAGAAAATAGGAGACTATTTGCTCAGCTTGTCTCATTACTTTATGCCGTGGCTCTCTCCATCCTGCCTTCCATCCACCTGCACATTCTAATGAGGTGATCACAGTCCTCAAATACCGGAGAGTGATCACATCGCATGCCTGCCCCATGTATGCACTTTCCTCTCTTTGTCGGCGCGAAGCTTCCCGCTCGCACACGGAGGCCCGGGCTGCTTCCTGCAGATGAATGCAGGGAGGTGTGCTTCCAATTATAAGCCTTCTCCGGGGTTAAGCACACTCTCTGCTGGCCACCACAGCCACCAAGATTAATGGTAGAAACATTCATGCACCCACCGCTTCAACCCACCAGGGAAGAAAATGTTTCCACTTTTTGTGGCTGTAAATCAGGAAAGTATGGCTGCTAGCTGCTGTTCACTTCCACGCTCACTATACTGAATCCTTCTGGGGTTTAGAAGAGAAGTCAACAGGAATCTATCAAATGTGCATGTCATTTAGGTTTAATTATTCCCTTTTACAGTTTAATTTAATATTAAGGGCATTTTTACAGTTCATAAGCTGTAACCATTTGTGAAAAAGCAATAAAATGCAGACTTTTTTCCTCCCACATATTTCTACCTTTTTAATGAATGGTATATTGCAAAAGTTTTCACAACCTTTTGAATTTGTTTATATTTTGGCACAACTACAAACTTAATTGTTTTTAAAGACATTTTGTGCTTACTTTTAACACGGTCCTTTACATTACAGAGTGAAAGAAAGTTCTGCGTGTTTTTTTCTTTTCTTGTTTTTTAACTAATTAAACCACAAAACTCAATAACGCCGCAAGTATTGTCTTTTATCAGCTTTGCATATTGAAAAATTTACATTCTTCCTTGCAAAATAGCACAGTCTCAGCCAAATTGGATTTTCCATCCATAGATTCTCAATTGTATTTGTGGTTAGACTTTGAGAAAGACGCTGCTCTGACAACTTGTTTGGTGTTGTTGTCCTAATCTCTAACGTAGTCCCAAGTCTTTTCCAGCCACTAGCTGGTTTTTTTCAGGATTGTTATGCATTTTGTTCTATCTATGTTTACATTAACCCTGTGATTTTCTCTGTCCTTGTAAGAGAAAAGCATTACCACAGCATGACACTAACCTCTCCATCATAGGATTTTTCTTGTCTTTCTTCCAAAAAAGACCAGGTTTTGTACGGTGCACAATAGTTGCCCTATTTACAGATTCAACCACCTGAGCTGTTGCTCATGGCAGCTCCTCCTGTCTTACAATGGGCATGCTGATTTCTTCTCTAATCAGTGCTGTCCTTGCTTCCTCAGCCTGTCTGTTGATTTAGATGTGCAGTTGTGCTCTTTTCATGCTTATACCAAAGCATTGTTTCCTACCTGATCTAACGCTGCTTTAAACTTCTGAGCGGCTTTGTCCCTGACCCATCTGCTAAATCCTTTATAAGACAGATTTACTTAGAATTATTTTAAAATGCTGAAAACAATGTTTTTTGTTTCTTCCAAATCATCATTCTTTGTCAATCTGTGATGGTTTATGACATAAAATCACAATTGAAAAAATGAAGTGGTGTTTGGTTGTAACAAGATAAAATGTAAAAACATCTGAGGAATATGAATACTTCTGCAAAGTGCTGCACAAATATGGAATTCATTCATTTGCAGTTGTTTTTTTTCAATGCTCATAAATGCACAATTTTATATGAAGATCATCCTTAAAAATCTCGTCCTAATGAGCCATGAATAACATTAATATATGTGAAAAACATGAAAAGTTTTAAATATTTTCATGTGAATATCAGGATGAGAACATTTTATGCTGTTGCATACCCATACATTTCATTTTACTTTTTGCTGCCATTTGTTTCCTCCGCTTGCATCAGAACCAGCTTTTAGAAACAGCTGCACCATCTATAGGGAATTTATTTTTGGAAGCAGCACTGACATGTGATGTCTGCGTAACGGATACAAACACCATACCATACTGTAGGTATAGAAATAGATCTGTAAGTTCGCTGGCTGCATATAAACAGGCAGCTTGTGTAGAACAGTTGGATCTGCTCAGCCTGAGCTGGAAACAACAACTTCTCAACCAAAGCTGGGTGTCTCTTGTTTGTCTCTAAGGTGTCGTGAAGAACCGTCTTTGCACATGGCGCTGCGAGGGAGAACGATTCTTAATCAAAGTAAGTGACTTCTCCATCTAAATTTCAAATAAATCATAAAATTTAAAAACCCAAGAACAGCTTTGATATAAATCGCCTGACTGTGAATCAATGTTGTAATCTGAATGCTGCTATTTATCATTACAGTAAAAGACTAACTTTAAACAGAAATCTTCAGTTAATTTTTTGTTTTCCTTCAATACATTTTTCGCTTTGATTTTGCACACACAAAACATGGCATAAAACAAAGGAACACATACAACTCAAACAAAGCCCAATTAGGCGTTTCTAAACTTTTCAAAAGTCCAAAACACTGCACACAATACTAGTGTCAGGCTGAGCTTGATACACTCCCACATAGTCCTGGAACATCTACAGCAATTAAACAAAATGGCCTAAAAGTTGGTAGGTTTGGTGTAAGGCCCTTAGACCTTTCTCATTACAGTTTTTCTTAAATAAAACACCTTTCTTGAAACCTCTATCCATTTTCTCCAAAACCAAAAATATTAACCACATTCTCCAAACCCCAGACCTCATGTTCCCCTCGTACACACAGCAAGTACAAATACATTGACCACAGAACATTTGTTAGACATGGCATGAAATCATTTAGCACACAGCATCGAGGGCATTGGGTTAACAGGAAATATTTAGTGTATTTAGGGGAAAAAAACAGAATTAGAGCTATATAAAGTGTTGAATGTAAAGAACAAAAAAATATAAATAAAAACAAGATGAAGAGCAAATTACTGGAATTTACAGAGTCCCAATATTGTATTATAGTCACACAAATTTCAACAGTACATTTTTTACCAATTGCTAAAACATAATTCTGCAAACTAGCATGGTTTTTTTTCAAAATACAATTCACAAAACCACACACCCAAACTGCCAAATACCTAATATATCCAGCAAAATGAAGCACTGCAAATAAACCTACATATAACATTATCAAAATCAAACTTTGGCACATACAGTATAATGGCCATTTGGCTCATGTCGTGTCATTTTGAATGGTAGTGTTTTGAAATGGTAAACACGTGACTTTATGTCAAACTGTAGTGTCTCACATTGTGAAATGTGTGTAAAGCAGAAAATGTAAATGAGGTTTACAGACCTGAGAAGAGGTTTGGCTCTCTGTGCTCTCTTTGAGTTTTAATAATTGTGCTATGCATGTCATTCTAGTGTGTTAGCTATTGGAAAAAAACGGTAACAGAAAATATTTAAAGTGTATTTATTAAAAAAATACCATAATTAGAGCTAACAAAAGTTAAAATTAGATGAATAAGCACACAACTGTAATTTAAAGATTCACAATAGTGTAATATAGTTACCCAAAATTCTTCAGTAAAGACTGTTCTTTATCGTCCTTGTCCAAGCATAT
The DNA here is from genome assembly GCA_028564705.1 of Apricaphanius iberus. Classification (NCBI taxonomy): domain Eukaryota; kingdom Metazoa; phylum Chordata; class Actinopteri; order Cyprinodontiformes; family Aphaniidae; genus Apricaphanius; species Apricaphanius iberus. The sequence continues at coordinate 894,085 of JAPXFQ010000284.1, forward strand.
CTAAGACTGACACTTCCTCCTCTACCCACTACAGATTCATATGTGTTACCTGTGTACTCTGAACCACGTTTGTCCTGTCCAAATGGTCTGATCACATCACCATCTACATGTGTGTTGAATTGTGGGTTGCTTTGTGTAAAATATAACAGCTGTGTTTTAGTTGTGTCCAGATTTTGCTGCCAGTGTTTACAGTTTTGCTATACAAGTGTGAAACGTGTTAAGTGACTGAGAACAAGTTTAAGGGTTTAAAGAAAAGAGTGGATGAGTTTTGCAAATTGTGTCTGAGGCCCTGTCCACACATAGCCGGGTATCTCACAAAACTGAGATATTTTTCTACTGGTTGGCCTGTCATCCACACGTAACCAGAGATTTTCAGCGCCATTTTTGAAAACTCCGGCCAAAGTGGAGATTTGCGTTTTCTCTGTTTTCAGTATCTGCGTGTGGATGGCTGAAAACGGAGTTTTAATAGCGTCACTATCCGCAACAAAAAATGCTCAAGCATCCCTTGTATGACCTGTGTTTACAGTAATCTCGAAAACAGCATTTATGCCCTACGAGCTGTGTTGGCATCATCCATTGTTAAAGCGCTTTTTGTTTGTTACCTTTTATAAGCTGTATGATTGCTGCGTACTGAAGCTAGAGGATAGAAAGTTACTCTGAGCATATAGGATTTGGGAGAACTACTGCCCCCTACAGGTTTGCCATGTCTATGAATGTGCTGAAAAACGCATTTATCTGGTTACGTGTGGATGGATTTTTTTTTTTTTTCAAGGAGCAGAAGAAAATCTTAGGTTTTTTTTTAAACCAGGCTATGTGTGGACATGGCCTAAGTACCAAAACAGCAGTTTGATTGTTTGATTCGAAATGTGAGTTAAGGCCACTGAGAATTTGGTATTTACAATGGAGTTTAGAGTTTAGCAATTCAGAAAAAAACTTCTTTGACCAAGACAATGTGGAGGGAGTTGTTAAGTAAAGTAAGATTTAACACATTATGTATTGTTTTTATATGCAAATTCTTTAGAAACCATCTAATTAGTAAATACACAGAACAAAAATCTTCACGCAACATGCAAGATCTGAAACATTTTCTACATACACAAAATAACCATTTCTCTCAAAAAAATTTCACAAATCTGTCTAAATCTGTCATAGTGAGCACTTCTCCTTTGCTGAGATAATCCATCCTATCTCACAGGTGTGCCATATTAAGATGCTGATTAGACAGCAAGATTAGTGTACAGATGTGCTTTGGACTGGCCACAATAAAAGGCCACTCTTAAATGTTCAGTTGTATCACACAGCACAATGCCACAGTTGCAAATTTTAATGGAGCGTACAATTGGCATGCTGACAGCAGGAATGTCCATAAGAGCTGTTGCTTGTGAATAGAATTTCATTTCTCTACCATAAGTCGTCTCCAAAGGTAATCAACAACCTTATCAACTCTATGCGATGGAGAGTGTGCCATAATGGAGTAGGTCACACTTCCGTGGAGCTCTGTGTAAAATCCTCTTGTTTTATTGAATATATACGGCAGCAATCGTTTTTTATGCCATAATCTATCATTTAAATTGTATTTTAGTGTAGCTGGCTCATTTTCAAGTCTAACATGCAAAGGAGCAAAACTCAAAGCCGGAAAAATGCATCCTCCGCTGAGGCTAGCAACGAAGCAATACTAAAATCTATCACGAAGCAAGGACAAGAGCAGCTAATCAGTGTTTACAAGCTAGTTGATGACCTCAAAAAGTCTATGGAGGGACACCTTGACATAAAACCTCCCCCCGTTCTTTTAGACGAGCTGCGCGTTCACGTCGTACACCGCCTCCACGCATGCACGCGAGGGGCAGCGTACAATGTCAGTAGGAGGCGCCCCACGACGTGCCTAGGTGACCTCATTGCTGGCCGCCATATTACTCAGGTATACAGTAGTCTTGAAAGAACCGTTTGGTATAAGTAGTGTTTTTATTTTTTATTTTAGGTGTGTTTTTTATAAATTGGTTAAATTGAATCATATCTCTGGTTTCTTTTATTCTGAGTGTGTGTGTGTGAATTATTGCAAAGAATTCATGTCCTTCAGATAGGATCTTTCTGGTGTAATCACTAATAATTAATCATTATAAGTGAGATTATTTGTTGATAATCCCCTTTTTATTATATATAATATTTTGTTTCTAGCCCAGAGGCTAGAATGGTGCCCCAATTAAATGATTTAAAGAATAATTAACTAATAATTTACAATTATTTGTTATAATTCTTAACATAACCAGATAGATCATAACAATTATCAAGTAATTAATTATTTTTTATTGAAAAATTCCCCTATATCCTTTTGAATATTTATGCTCCAAATTTTGACAGCCCTGAATGTTTTTGCAAAATATTCAATCTTGCTACGGAACATAACACTCACAATATAATTATTGGAGGAGATTTCAATAGCTATTCAAATCTTCATGCAGACTGTTCTTCTGCTAAAGCAGACCCACAATTGAAGTCTGTACCTGTACTTAATAACCTGATAAAATTGCAAGACATAGTTGATAAATGGAGACATCAGCACCCCATAAACCGTGAATACTCATTTTTTTCATCTGTGCACAGTAGCTTTACCAGAATCCATTACTTTTTAGTTGATGCCATTAGTATCAAGATTCATCAGCTCCACATACCATAACATCTTAATCTCAGACCATCCGTCTCTGACCATGAGGATTGATTTTAATCTCCATGGAAATCTGTGTTTTCTCCCTGCTTTAAGATGTGGTTGAACGATATGGTTTCCTGTTTATACCATAGACTGTATATATAAATAGGCAAACCCTCGTTAACGTCACCCATAGGTTTCTCAAGAGCAAAAATAAAGCCAACTGGGTGGTTCCCACCGCCACCATCGTGTCCGTGTCACTCGCCTCGTCACTCTCCAAAACTCCATAAATGGGCAAAGAGGTGGAGCGGAGAGTGGCGCTATGAAGCTGGGGGCGGAGGGTTAACGCTCCGAGCCGACATAGCTAGAAGCTAATCAGAAGCTAGTCGGGAGCTAACTGAAGCTAACGTAGGCTGCAGCTGGTTTCAGCCAGAAGACCGAGACTTTTACCCCGTTTTTCAACAACAATCACTTTAGACGCGGAAACATCTCGAGTATAGAAAACATATCGATATAGTAAGACCGAAATGGGCCGGGTCACTATGGCCTGAAAAAGTGTTATTTCCATTACCATCGGTGGAGGGTGAGGGCATAGACGGGCTCATCTTAACAGCACATTCAGCAAAAAGCAGTCACAAAGTCATCATGAAAACTCAGATCAAAAAATAAAAGACTTTTGACTTACGTCACATCTCAGACATCCATTAGTTCATGCCTCCAGCTGTGTTCCTCACACCAGTACTGATCTAACCAGCGATTATCCAGTCTCTCTAGAGTCCAACTCTGTAGTATTCCAGCCTGATCTAGCCGTCTCCCGCTCTGGATGCCGCGGCTTCTCGGTCCTGCCGACTTTGCTGCTCTGCTGCTAACCAATGGGAATTGGAATTTGCTCCTTTTTAGAGCCAGCCCCCAGCGGATGAAGGAAGAACTGCAAGTTTTGCCACTTCCGGGTTGGCTTCACATTTTGCAAGCGGAGTTTGCCCCTTGGTTTATACCTGGAGGAGATGCGTTACACTTTGTCAAACACTCAGTGCAGGTTTTCCAAGTGCTGGGGGCCTTTCACTGATTATATTAAGAGACAACAGGATGAGTCTCAGGGGGTAGTCTAAAATTGTTTTGTATTATTTTCCTATTTTCATTATGTGAAAAGTTTTCATTTCAAGTCATCATTCAAATGCTGGGACTCTGCCTTTGACTTTGGGCTTCCTTGACCTCACTTCTTTTCAATACTATGGAACCCTTACTCTTCAGAACCAGCGGACATTTTTTTTTTTTTTTCTGAACTGGATTATAGATACATGCTGGTATCTTTTATATGAACAAGCAGTTATTCTTTTGTTTTGTATTGTTGCATCCTGTATTGTTGGTTTGTGTCTGTCTGTGACTTTATGCAGAAAACTTTTAGAAATAAAAGGATTTAAAAAAACAAAAAACTCTATGCGACGGAGATGTGTTGCACTGCATGAGGCAAAAGGTGGTCACACCAGATACTGACGGTTTTCTGAGTTCCCATATCCCCCAATAAAACAAAACTGAACATTTCAGAGTGGCCTTTTATTGTGGCCAGTCTAAATCTAAGTTTGTTCCAGATAAAAGCATAGAAAATGAAAGCTGCGTCTCAATGTTTGGTTCTGACTCTAGAAATGTAGACTAGAATTGTAACACCTGAGTGGTCTGGGGGGTTGTTTAGTGACAATAGATCTTCAACATACAGTATTTTGGCAGTATGCCATTGAGAGATTTATAAACTATTAAATGTATTTTATGTTTAGTCTCTGAGCTCCAGGTAGCCAGTGAAATAACTTTAGAACTGGGGTGATGTGCTCTACATTCTTGGTTATAGTGAGAACACCATCAGCAGCATTCTGGATATACATAAGATATATTCATTCTTTACCTACTGTAAGTATTGGTATTATATTGAAAAAAAAACACTTAGAAAAGTATTTAATTTGCTTAGAATTTGGTCTATGTAACTGTTTTCATTTGTATCAACATGCATTTCACGTTAGTATTTAAAATACCAGAATTAGCCTATAACTTCAGATTTTTGTCTGCTTAATAACAAAAAATATTTGATCAGATGTTACATACTTTTTACCAAATACTGTTTTATTCTCAATCAAGAATTTTATTGGACTGCAACTTTTTACTTTCACCTGAGTAAAAATATTGAAGTGGTGCTACTCTTACTAGGGTACAATTTTTTGGTACTCTACCCACCTCTGCCATTAAGAACTGAACAGGTGCAACCTCATTAAACAAAAGAAAATGGTAAAATTAAATGTGACAAAATAAACCACTCTAAATAAGAAATCATTTAGAACAGTTTTTTTCTTTTTATATTTGCTGCCATTTTATCTCTCTGCTAGCTATAGAGGAGGCCCTTAGTGACAGCTTCCATCTGTCCAGGATATTTATTTGTGCAAAGCAACACTCTACTCACACACCTCCTGTTTGGCGTTACTGAAATATTTCTGGTGACATTCAGTAATTTGCTTGGGTGATATTAACTTGCAGAAAAGTATAGAAATAGACTAGAGTAGCGGAGTTTGATTACACGAGGCAGCCACTGTGAACCTGTTGCCATATTGGCAAATGTCATGGAAGAAGTGTCAGTATGATTGAGCACAACTTGAAAAGAAGACACCAAACTGGAAATTACTTTATTATTTTGCCAAGAACTCCTCTATGGTCATGAGTAGATGCCTTTAACTTGTGCAAATCCAAAAATTTGATACAATTTTTAGGTGTTGTTGCCAACATTATTTATATTATCTCATGTGGATTGTGTTTTTTCTCAAAAATAAGTGAGAGATGAATAATACCTGAATAGGTTCTTCATGATTAATAACAGCATATGGTGGCAAGTGTACGCTACAGAGTTGCGAGCACATGCTCAGTAGCCCCATGTGGAGGCGCCTAAAGCTGTATTTAGCTTTAATACTTGTTTAAAAGCCAAGTGACTGACTGTTTATTATTATCTTCATAGCTTCATTTCATTACTAGAAAGAAACCGAATGCTGCTACTGCCAAAAATCTAAGACTCAAATCTCATCACTCTGATGAAAAAATGTAAGCTCTTCAAGACTTAACTAAGTTCTCACAAATTTATATTAAGTAAAATAGTGTCGTAAGACAGTAGAAAAGTATAGTATAGTATAGTATAGTATAGTTTAGTATAAAGTGTTGTATATATAACGGGTACAGAAAGTATTCAGACCCCTTTACATTTTTCACTCTGTTTCATTGCAGCCATTTGTTAAGATCAAAAAAACTAAATTTAATTTCTCATTAATGTACACTCAGCATCCCATCTTGACTGAAAAAAAACAGAAATGTAGAAATTTTTGCAAATTCATTAAAAAAGAAAAAATGAAATATCACATGGTTATAAGTATTAAAACTTTTTACTGACTATTGAGCAGATGCACCTTTTTTAATTAGTACAGCCATGAGTCTTCAACAAGTTTTTCACACCTGGATTTGAGGATCCTCTGTATTCTTCCTTGCAGATCCTCTCCAGTTCTTTCAGGTTGGATGGTGAACGTTGATGGACAGCCATTTTCAGGTCTCTGCAGAGATGATCAATTGGGTTTTGGTCAGAGTTGGGCCAGTCGAGAACGGTCACAGAGTTGTTCTGAAGCCACTCTTTTGTTATTTTAGCTGTGTGCTTAGGGTCATTCTTGTGTTGAAAGGTGAACCTTCAGCCCAATCTGAGCTCCTTAGCACTCTGGAAGAGGTTTTCTTCCAGGATAATTGGTCGCAAACATCTTTCTTTCAAATGCGGCCAGTCGTCCTGTCTTTACAGCTGGAAAACATCCCCACAACATGATGCTTCCACCACCATGTTTCACTGCAAGGATGGTATTAGGCAGGTGGTGAGCAGTGTCTGGTTTTCTCCACACATACCTCTTAGAATTTACACCACAAAGTTCAATATTTCTCTCATCAGAACAGAGAATCTTATTTCTCATAATCTGGAGCATTATTCGCGTGTTTCGTGGTAAACTCTATGCAGGCTTTCATAAGTCTTGCACTGAGGAGAGGCTTCCATCGGGCCAGTCTGCCATAAAAGCCCCGAATGATGGAGGGCTGCAGTGATAGTTGACTCGATGGAACTTTCTTCCATTCCCATACTGCATCTTTGGGTTCTTCTTTAGTTCTTTCACCAAGGCTCTTCTCCCATGATTGCTCAGTTTGCCTGGATGGCCAAGTTTAGGAAGAGTTTTGGTCATCCCAAGTTTCTTCCGTTTGAGGTTTATGGAGACCACTGTCTAGGAACCTTGACTGCTGCAGAAATACTTTTGTAACCTTGGCCTGATTTGTGCTTTGCCTCTGAGCTCCTTGAGCAGCCCCTTTGACTCTCATGATTCTTATTTGCTCTGACATACACCGTGAGCTGTAAAGTCTTATAGCTGTTTGCCTTTCCTAAATCAAGTCCAATCTCTTTAATCAAACACAATTGGACTCCAATGAAGAAACAGAACCATCTCAAGGAGGATCAGAAGAAATGGACAGCATGTTAGTGAAATAAGAGTGTCACTGCAAAGGGTATGAATTCTTATGACCATGTGATGTTTCATTTTTCCTTTTTTTAAATATACATATATTTTTTTACGATGGTTTTCTAAATCTTAACATGTGTACAGAAAGTGACTTATTCCATTTTCAAACATGTTTTTGACCAAGCTTTATTAATGAGACCCCTGAGGTTTTGATGTTGTTCCCTTCAAATCCAAATTAGGAACCAAACCCAGCTGGATCTGAATTAACTTAGTCTATGTCTTTTCATTACTGTAAACAAGAGGAAATCCCGCACAGACACGAGGGTTTCCCTTTTGTGCAATAAAGTTCTAAAATACAGTGCCAAAATGAATCAGGAATGTGATAAACAATGGAAAAGAGCAAGATACCTGCATGATACAAGAGTGATTAACAGGATTTGGCATAGCTGAACAGTTGGTCACAGGAGTGCAATCATTTTAGTTCAACACATTATCTGGGTCGCACTGTTATAAATAGTCACTTTTACAAAACACACTAGTTGGGCATGCTTTATTACATTACGCATGGGTTCTAGAAGCTGTGTGTGCCTCCCTACTCATTGTTATTGACTAATGAATCAGAGAAAAGCAGCCAAGATACTCATAAACACAGGAAGTTGTATTGAATGTGAAGGCAAAATCAGTCATGCTGCTATAGAGTCGAGGTCAATGTAATATTGTTGATCATAGGAAGCTTGTCTCAGCTATTAACAATGACAAAAACAAACAGAGGTGGGACGTTTGGGCCTGAATGTTGTGGTGCAGGACAGAAACAACCAAAGGTTTGGTTTTCCTCCAGATCTCTTTGGGCTTCAACATGAAAGAAGTACTTGGAGGTGCCAGCATTAATTTCAATACACAGAGGTTTTGAAGAAAAAAAGAAAAACAATCACAAACCACTACCTTTGTTCCTTTGTTTGTTTTCTCAGATGTTCCTTTGGGACCTCTTGACCGAATGGTGCAGTTCCTTTATCCAGGGTGTGACGTGTGAAGTTACAGAAAAATCAAATTAATCTTTATTGCCAATGTATAGATTAACAGATCAAGAATAGCTATGGTGATGATAGAGATTAGTAACACAGCTGTATCCCTCCATGGTTTGAAACATGTATTTTTTATGATTTATTTTTTTTAAACATGCAAAGTTTTGCAACCATATGAACTTAGTAGCTTAAAAGCGATGCTAACTGAACATTTTTAGAATGTTGGTCTGCGATTGTCCAACATGCAACCAGGTTTGCTATTTTATATGAAGGGATCCAGTGACACCTGGTGGTCAAAACAGCAAGGAAAAAACAAAATGGGAGAATATATATATATATATATATTGTTGTGCAACAGCCTTAGGAAGCTGTGAAAAACTGCAGTAGAAAAATCATTTGTTTTAATTAATTAGCAAAATGCTTTGAATGAGCAAAAGAGAAATCTTAATCGATTCAATATTTACTGTAGTGTGACCATCCTTTGCCTTCGGAACAAAATCAGTTCTTCTGGGTGCACTTGCACACAGTTTTTGAAGGAACTCTGCTGGTAGGTTGTTCCAAACATCTTGGAGAACTAACCCGGATCTTCAAGGCTTCTGTATCTTGTGTGCAACCCCAGACACACTGGATGATGTTGAGATCTACTAGAAACATACCATTACTTACACGACTTCTTGGTATTGACAGATAGACAGATAGATAGATAGATAGATAGATAGATAGATAGATAGATAGATAGATAGATAGATAGATAGATAGATAGATAGATAGATAGATAGATAGATAGATAGATAGATAGATAGACAGACAGACAGACAGACAGACAGACAGACAGACAGACAGACAGACAGACAGACAGAAAGATAGCTAATATTAGCTTACCTAAATATGGGCCTCTTTTAAGTCATCTACCACCCACAATACACAAGTCCCGCCTTTCTATTACGCAGGGAAGAAATTATTTGTGCAATCTTTAACCTTTAACCAATCACATTTTCCACCCTCTTAACTTAGTGAGAGTCTGATTGGCTTGTTCTCCTAACAAGGTTACCTCTTGACATGATTTATGTTGTGTCAGGAACAAGCTAAACAGGCATTACATTACTTATTACTCATCTCCCCCAAAACCAAGGTAAGAATACATTTTTGCATGTTCGAGTTGGTAGGGATTACATTTGATTCACATGTTAACGGATTACTAAATTTATTTACTAAACCTAAGAACCAAGGCACGGTGTCAGTTTCCTAACTGGCTCCTCAGGTGTCAGGCCCCTGATAGAAACTGTCCCTCCAAATGTCAACTCCTTGTTACTAGGTTGGGTGCTACACTGCAATCATTTCTCACTTTCATCAGACTTTTCATTTAAAGACATTATGAAAAATTTATTGTAGAGGCACGGCACAATATTGTTTCTCATCGTATATTCACTTATAAATGTGTTGTATTTGCATTTGAAAATTGATCACTCTTGTAGGAAATACAAATCATCTCACTGAGTAGGCTGGTAACGTCGCAAATAAAGTAATTCAGTGGTGTCTAAGATTATATAAATGAAAGTAAGACTGTTTATAGATATTTAAATCCAAGACCACTTATGATATGATAGGAGTGCAGTTTTGTCCTCTCAAATGTTGAGTTCTTGTTAGTGGATTGGGTGTTATGCTGCATTCATTTCGTCAAGCTCTTCTAGAAATACTATAGTCTATTGGCATGGCATCGGCAGAAAATTATTGCAGGAAAAAAGAACAATAATGCCTTGCATTTGAATTATATGTTAAATGTGTCTCATTTAGTCAGCATAACTTAGGAATCACTGGTAATGCCACTAAATGAGGTTTTGGTATGATGTGTTCATTTAGAAAATGGAATAGATATTATTAATGTTAGCTTGCTGCCAGACTTATAAATGTATCTGTATGTATAGAGTTAGTTTGCTAATATACTACTAAGTTTAAATTTGCATGATCGCCGCTATCGGAAACTGTTAAATGCACCAGTTGCTCTGGCAATAAATTTAACATATTGACATATTTATTTGCTTCTTTACTTGATTCTTTTTTAATGATGATATATGCTAACTCCCTTTTTCCTTCTGAACACTTGTCGCTTCAAATATAGACTCTTTATTAATGAACTAGGTGGCATAAAGCAGTGATTCCTTACAAAAGTTTTTTTTTTCATCTTAAAATTATGCCAATTTAACAAAATCAGCTTTAAGAACATAAAACAGAATCGTTTTAGGATAGCTTGCTAGCATATGCCCTTGGTACACAAATGGGAGATGACTTGTAATGCTATTTTTTTGGCTGTCCTCTAAACTATCCCAGACAGCGGCTGGGGGGAGGAGGGTTGGCAGGTCATTGAGGTTCTTTGGGAACAGCCTCATAAATTTGTGATCTTCGTTCCAGAAGCTATCGCTTCTATGCTATCTCCCTTATCAAAGTATTTTTCCAATGCTTCAGATTGAATTTCGAATCAATTTTAATAACTGTCTTCTCAAATTTCCGCTTCATGTGAATGGGTTGCATGTTACATTGCAAACAGTTCCCACTACGGCTTTATTTAGCATTTCTGTATAGCCATTGGAATTGGATCACATTTAAGGTTGTATTTATGGTTGTGTGGGAACCAAGCCTCAATTTTTAATAGCTGGTAATTAAAATGATTCTTCAGAACCAATACAGTTTGGACTATTCCAAAAAAAACTTAATCCTGGGTAGCAGGAGAAAAAGTGGGAGTAAAACGGCATAAAATTATTATTATTATTTTTCAGAAATTGGTCAGGGAGGCTGCCAAGAAGCTGTCATTAACATTGTAGGAGCTGGAGGATTTTCCATCAAGTGTCAGTTGAGTTCAACATTTGACAACAACCTTCTGTACGCTCCATAGCTCTTAGCCAAAGAGTAGGGTTGCAAGACAGAAGCCTGTTCATCCAAAGGATATATACAGGCCTGGCAAAAATCTCTCTGAAATATCTGGAAGAATGCGCTATGGTCTTGGGATATTAAATTGAAAGTTTTAAACAGCATTTTAGAAAGGGTTTGTTTGGGGTTACTTTTCCTAAGATAGAACCATAGACCGTGTAAATAGAACTAAGTTCTTTATGAAGGGGAATAAAATTCTAAACAGCTTGAAATACTACACTCATTTAACCCCTAATAATCTGCTGTTCCTCTGAAGATGAAGAGATTTTTGTTTTTCACAATCTCTGAGCCTGAACACATATCCACATATATTATATATGCAGATGAATACATGCATACACATTATTTTAACTCATCTAAATGTCCCCAGACAAGTTGTACTTTCTCTAAATTTCTTTTGTAGCTTTTGAGATGACATCAGAATAATATTAGAGAAATATTCGAGAAGTCTTTGTAAAAAAGAAAGCAAACATTTACACGAGTCCTAACAATAAAATAAGAAGTGGTGTCATATGTCCATCCATCCATCCATCTTCTTAACCGCTTATCCAATTCAGGGTCACGGGGCAGCTGGAGCCTATCCCAGCAATTATCAGGCGTTAGGCAGGGTACACCCTGAACAGGAAGCCAGTCTGTTGCAGGGCCAACACAGAGAGACAGACAACCATTCACACTCACATTCATTCCTACGGACAATTTAGAATGATCAATTCACCTATCATGCATGTTTTTGGACTGTGGGAGGAAGCCGGAGTACCCGGAGAGAACCCACAACATGCAAACTCCATGCAGAAAGACCCTGGACTGGGATACGAACCCACGACCTTCTTGCTGCAAGGCAACAGCGCTAACCACTGCGCCACCGTGCAGTCCGTGTCATATGTCTGACCAGAATTAAACTGATGATAAAAAATGTGCTTGGTAGAGATAAATCTTTCCAAGAGACAGCGAATCATATACTAAAAAGAATGTATGTATATTTGAAGTTAGATGTTGAATTTTGACTGTGTGGACTAGGAAAAAAGTTGCAGTGTTTAAAAACTGGGTTACAACCTTCCAAATGTCCATCTACAGGAGCCCCCCCCCCAAAAAAAATGTAAATGAATGACTGCATATAAACTTGTAATTTTATTGAACAATATCAATTTGCTTGTTTCTTTCAGAAATCCAAATCATTACTAAGATTCTGAGGCTATTTGGAATTAACTGTCGTGTAATGTTTTCTTGTCTTCCTCAGGTGTAAGCTGTGTAAAGTACAAAGATGGAGACACTAAGGTACAAATTATATGAATAATCAGCAGTTTCAATCTCCACACTTTCACCATGTTTTCAGTGAAAATGTTCTGTGCTTCTCTCTTTGTTTCAACAAGTGCGGCTGACCTTTCTGAGATGTTACTCGCAGGTACCAAGGAGTACCACAACAAATTGGAGAGCTCCCCATTGAGCAGAGACTTCTACAGAGGCATCGTCAAAAAGGAGGTCCTTAAGGTTGGCTTCCAATTCCTGTTAAAGTGGTGCAGTATTAAAAAAAATCTGGTACACATTTTCATGATGAAGATATTGTCTTTTGGAAATAAGGGGGAAAAAATGAGAGAACAGATTGTTTCTGGACTACCAATTGAAATGAGGAAAATAAAAATAAAAAGTAATCTTTTTAAGTTTTTTTTTCTGAGCATACCTTCAACCGAAAATCCATTGGTCAGCAAATAGATTGACCACCATTCATGCTCCTGGTGTCTTCACCAGAGACCTTTTAACACTTAAAACTATTGCCAGTAACTCCTCCTTTTCCACCATGTTCATTTACTCTGAAGTCTCGAATGATCAGAGGTTTTGTAAGATTTCTTGTCTGACCTGAGAGTGTTTATGAGTGAAATCTCTTTTTCAATTTTTGTTCCCATTTGTCACTTAGTGTTCCTACCTTAGTCCAGTTCTGGGCAGTGCTCTCCCTCTGCCATACCCCCGGGAGGGCCCAGCACTGAAGTTCAATCCTCCTTCATGCTTGAGGAGTGAGCGGGCCCTTCTTTTTTTCTTTCAGCTAATGGAGTTTGATTGCTGAACAAACGTTTCCAGGACTCTTGCTATCCCTTGAACTAGTTCCTCCCAGTCCATCCCGCTCACTGAAATCATGTCAGGCAGCAACTATTATGAAAAATGTAAGAAGTATTGTAAAAACGCATATTGTATCATTTATTTAGTTAATCTGGAGTTTGTTCTAGGGTTCTTGGGTGAGGAGATGTGCTCCCTGGATTAGCAGGACATAGGGGTCCTAAAACCTTATTAGCCCTCTGAAGAAACAGAGGAATGTGTGGGAGGAGTAAAGAATCTTTTTTAAAATTTGATGTGTAAACTGAATTTCTTTAGGGGTGGTTTACAAAACAACGAAGCCATTTTTGTTTGAATGTGCCAAGTCATTGCTTTGCAAGTCTCAAGTAAGTCTCAAGCCGTTAGCCTTAAGTCTCAAGTCAAATTTCTCAAGTAAATCAAGTCAAGTTTCAAGTCGCAAGTCTTAAACATTGAATCTTGAGTCCTTTTTTTTAAACAACCTTACAGTTTAATTTTCAATGTAAATCATAAACCATGTACTCTTTTTAAAATCTTTATTTATTTGAATACCAAGTGAAAACAAGTGCAACTGAACTTGGAAAATGTAGAAAAAGTTTTTTTTAAACTCGAACCCCCATGTTGTGCAGTTTAATTTAATGTAGCTAATAAGAATAGTCTTCCTTTGAACTATAATCTTAAAGATGCACTGCTAAGGATTAATGAGATTTTACAAAAGAGTATGGGTGATTACATTTTCCAAAGGATTTTTAGATTTTTAAGCGTCACAGGTATTTACTTAGAGAGTATCTCACTCCCTTCGAAAGTCTTATTTGACCTACATTTCCGGTTTGAAAATTGAAGCAAAATTAGGTTTTGCGTACTGTAGAGAGCAGACAGTGGGTTAAGATAGCTTTGTTTTTTAAGATGATTGGCTGTCAAGAGCTGCAGCTGTAACACATGGGTACACAGAGACAGTCTCCGCTTGGTAAAACAGTATCAGCACGATGAGATGAGTGAAATGACATAAAAGTGCACAAGTTTGAAATAATAATGTTTCATACTTTAAATATGGGGTAAAATATAAAGTCTTTTCAAGTAAATAGGTTTGTCTTTTAAAAGAAATGTGTAGTCAAGTCTAAAGTCACAAAATGAATGACTTGAGTCTTTGTCAAATCCAAGTCCACAGGTCTGACGGAGACTATAGGCTATGTTCCCACTGCAGGCAAAAGTGCTTCAAATCCAACTTTTTTGTCCCTATGCAAGTCACATCTGACCATTTTTTGACAGTCTAAAAATTTCTGAAAAATAATAGCAAAAATCTTAATTCAGCCATAACTTACTTTCTTTTCTATCTCTTTTCAAATGATTAGAAAGGCATTGAAGCTCTGTACTTCATCTATTCAGCCATGGAGGACGAGCTTGAGAGAAATAAAGACCACCCTTACATCGCCCCAATCTATTTTCCTACGGAACTTTACCGCCGCGAAGCCCTGTCACAGGATCTGCAGTACTTTTATGGAGCGGACTGGGAGAGCCTGGTGAGAAGAAAGCACACATTTTTACATATTACTGTACAGTCATAGTTTGCTTTTTCTTACACTTACTTAATAGTTTGATTCAATGAAAAATTAAACAGAACACTTAAACTACACAATGTAAATTGGTGAAATTAAACTGTCCACTGAGGAAGCAATACTGAATAACAATCATTTTACATGCTGGTGTGTAAATGGAAAAGACAATAGGTGGATATTGTAGGTAATTAGCAAGAAACCCCCAATAAAAGAGTGGTTCTCCAGGTGGTGACCACAGACCACCTATTAGTTCCTATGCCTTCTGTCTGATGATGTGGTCACTTTTTAAAGCTGCCGATGCTTTCTCTATAGTGGTAGCATCAGACTGAGTCTACTACCCACACAAGTGGCTCAGGTAGTGCAGCTCATCCAGGATGGAACATCAATGCGAGCTTTGGCATCAAGGTTTGCTGTGTCTGTCAGTGTAGTTTCCAGAGCATTGAGGCACTACAAGGAGATATATGTCTGCTCAAAACGTCGGAAATAGGCTGCATTATGTGGCGTGAGAGCCCGACATCCCAGCTGGGGGTTGTGTTACAACCCAACATGGTGCTTGACATTTGGCATTTACCAGAGAACACCAAAATGAGCAAATACCTCTTGTGACCCCATATCCTGGTGCAGTTGGCCCTGTGTTCCTCCTAATGCCAGACAGTGCTACACCTCATATGCCTTGAGTGTCTCGGCAGTTCCTAGCATTGATGTAATGAATATATTGGAGCACATCTGTGAAAAGTTGTACCACAGACTGCCCAGGAGTTGGTTAATGCTTTAGTCCAGGTCTGGGAGGAGATCCCTCGGGAGACCATCCTCCATCTCATCAGGAACTCACCCAGGCATCGTAGACAGGCACACTGAGGCAACACCCACTACTGAGTCTCATTTTGAGTTGTTTTAAGTTGGATCAGCCTGTGGCATGCTTTTCTCCTTTAGTTTTATATCTGACTCAAAATCCAGAACCCCATAGGTTGATACATTTGATTTCCATTTATAATTTTGTAAGGATTTTGTTGTCAGCAAATTCAGCTATGTTAAGAAGAAAGTATTTAAGAAGAATATCAAATGTATTCAGATCAAGGATGTTACTTTAGTGTACCCTTAATCTCTTTCAGTGGATAGAGACAGAGAAAGAGAGACATACATAAAAAGTGCTGATTTAACACATTAATCGTTTGTCTCAGCAACTCCTCTGACCGATTGAATGCGATTATTTTCTCCATCAGATAAGCCCCTCTGCAGCCACAAAGCTTTGGGTAAAACGAATTCGCGAGGTGGGGAAGAAAGAGCCAGGGATGTTGGTGGCCCACTGTTATGTTCGCTATATTGGAGATCTGTCAGGTGGACACCTCCTCAATAATGTGGCCAAGAAGGTTCTAAAGCTCCCCCCAACAGGGGAGGGTCTGAGATTCTACCAGTTTGATGGAATCACCAGCCACAAGGGCTTCAAGCAGCTTTACCGAAGCAAGCTAAATGAGGTGGAAGTGGAGCTGGAGACCAAAAAGAGCATTGTGGATGAGGCCATCAAGGCCTATAAATATTCCTTGCAGGTAAGTTGAGGTTGAATATAATGGAAGTTTAAATAAAAATGTATATATATATATAATTTGTTATTTTTTTATTTAACCAGATTGTCGTTGAGCTTGAAGACGTTGGAAAGACTAGCAAAGAGGAAACTGCAGGTTTAGGACACAGTCATGCAGATACCATGGGAGGAGATGGCAAGTGCCCATTCTCCGCGGGTAATACAGGTAAGAAATGGTGAAAATTCATTAACAAATAAACAGGAATTAAATTTTATGAAAAGAGAAAAAAGGCCAGACAAGGCAATTCTATTTGCATAGCACACTTTCAACACAAGGCAATTCAAGGTGCTTTCATTGATTCCAAAAATTTTGAAAATTTAAACATACAATCAGTAAAAGAAAGCTTAAACAAACATTTATAATCAACTAGCAATATTAGAATACAAGAAAGAATAGACAATAAAACAATGTAATTTAGCATTTGAACAACATTGTAATTTGTACGAAAATTAAAAATAGGCAAACAAGAAATCCTTGGCAATTGAGTAAAAGCAATAATCGGATCAGTTACTCATAAGCAAGTCTAAATATGTACATTTTTATTTTAGATTTAAAAGAGTTCAGTGCCTCTGCAGTTTTGCAGTCGTCCGGCAGTTTGTTCCATATATGGGGAGCATAGAAACTGAAAGCTGCTTCCCCATGTTTGGTTCCGATTCTAGGGATGATCAGTAGATTAGAGCTGGAGGATCGAAGTGATCTGGAAGGTTTGTATTGTGATAGCAGATCGTTAATATACTCTCGTGCTAACCCATTCAATGATTTATAGATTAATAAAAACACTTTGAAGTCTATTCTCTGAGCTACGGGGAGCAAATATAAGAATTTTAGAACTGGGGTGATGTGCTCTACTTTCCTAGTTCTAGTGAGAACACAAGCAGCAGCGTTCTGGATCAGCTGCAGTTGTCTGATTGATTTTTTAGGCAGACGTGAAGATACTGTTACAGTAATTAAGGTGGTAGAGATAAAATGCATGGATGAGTTTTTCTGAGTCTCCTTGTGTCATCAGTCCCTTCATCCTAGAAATGTTCCTTATATAGAAAGCTGACCTAGTTATTGCCTGTATGTGACCTTGAAGGTTCAAGTCTGAGTCCATTATTACACCTAGATTTATGGCCTGGTTAGTAGTTTCTAGTTGGACCAGTTTAAGTTGTTTGATGATACTTAATACATCTTTTTTGGGTCCAAAGATAAGTACTTCAGTTTTGTTTTTGTTCAGTTGGAGGAAATTAAGGGACATCCAGCTGTTAATTTGTTCAATGCATTTGTTGAGTATTTGGATGGTATCAGTATCTCACAAGTCTGGCAAAAAAGTGTATAAAAAGATATCATGCTAGTTTGGTTTGTGGAATCTTCAGAAAGGCCTCCCTACTTCAAGTTGACAGTAAGACAGCTCTTGACCTGATGGTCAAGGATTTAACTGATCATTTGAAATGGGATGTGCGTTAGTATTCAGCCTCCCATTAGCTGAAACTTTACTTTTACTGCAATTACACCCATGAAACTTCCAGGGAATGCGTCTACCAATTCAAAACATATGGGAACATTTTGGATAAATAGGAACATTTTGGACATATAGAGTACTGGTAAATGTATTATTATTATATTATATATTTTATACAGTAGTGATATAAAGTAGAGTTACAGAGTCCAACGCATTGCAGAGACTCTGACGGACCTCTGACGGACTCAACCATAGACTTTACATCTAATGTTGCAGCAACTGACGCTGACGTTTGGGGCGGTGTGAACGGACCATCAGTGCGGAGGCTCCTGTAGCGCCTCCCAGAAGGCAGGAGGGTGAAGAGTCCATGTGCTGGGTGACTGGGGTCTTTGATGACCTTCCCAGCCCTTCTCAGACACTGCCTCCTTTAGATGTCCTCTATGGAAGGAAGCGGTGCTCCAGCAATGTACTGGGCGGCTTTCACCACCCTCTGCAGTGCCTTCCGCTCTGAGGCAGAGAAGTTCCCATACCAGACTGTTATATAGTTGGTTAGGATGCTCTTGATGGTGCAGCGGTAGAAGTTCACCAGGATGTGTGAGGACAGGTTATTGTTTTTATAAATGTCCTGTCTGGCAGTTTGCTACTCAGAATTGGTGTCTGAGTACAAGCCCAAGAGATTTACTTTCTCAAGCAGAGTATACAGCTTTGCTATAGTACTGCATACTGTATATGTATGAGAAATCTTTATTAATGATTACTGTGGCTTTAATTTCTATGAAGTTATGGACACAAAAACAAGAAAGACAGAAAGAAAGAAAGAAAGAAAGAAAGAAAGAAAGAAAGAAAGAAAGAAAGAAAGAAAGAAAGAAAGAAAGAAAGAAAGAAAGAAAGAAAGAAAGAAAGAAAATGAGATGAAGAAGAGAAGTAGTACAGGTAGGAGTTTTAACTGACAATACAAGATAGGGAGGTAAACAAAGACCACAAGAAAACATCTGTCCTAGACCTCTGTTCGACGGCAGGTGTAAATAAGGTTTCCCCATGCAAGTGATTGATAGCTGGTGTATAGAGCCATTGATCGTCTTACACCGCAAGCAGTGGCGGCTGGTGATAAAAAATTTTTGGGGGGCGCACTGGCAACAATAAACTACTTGCTGTCACGGTGGTGTGTCGATGTGGACCCAAAGGCAGGGAGGAATGGAAGGAGGCAGACAGGTGAAAGGTTAACAGATTTAGTGATGGATAAACTATTTACAACAATAAACTATTTACAACAAACTATTTACAACAATAAACTATAACATTAAACTACTAGCAACAATAAACTATTTACAATAAAACTATTTATAACATTAAACTATTTATAACATTAAACTACTAGCAACAATAAACTATTTACAACAATAAACTATAACAAACTATTTATAACATTAAACTACTAGCAACAATAAACTATTTATAACAAACTATAACATTAAACTACTAGCAACAATAAACTATTTATAACATTAAACTACTAGCAACAATAAACTATAACAATAAACTACTAGCAACAATAAACTATTTATAACAATAAACTATTTATAACATTAAACTACTAGCAACAATAAACTACTGGCAACAACAAACTATTCACAACAACAAACTATTCACAACAACAAACTATTCACAACAACAAACTATTTACAACAACAAACTACTTGAACAAAAATTTTGCTCTCCTCTCTTTCAGGCCAGCAAATCTTTCAATGACTCTCTGATTGAAATTGGTCATTTGACAGATTAGTCTCTTTTCTCACTCTCATCGTGGCCACGTAAAGCCAACTCAAATGCCCCACAGAATTTCACACAGTCGATTATCCTGGACAGAACATGACGATTTTTTGTCACCTCTTCGTTGTGCCTTCTAATGCCAACTCTGTAGCCCTCGTCTAATTGTTCAGCAATGCTAACGCGGCCAAAAAACTGTAGCTTCATACTGTTGTCAATGTGGCAACGGCTACTTTCATGACGTTTGCATTTTTCAGAGAGATGTTTCAGGTCTCTGACCCCTGTTGTTGTCCACAACACTTCCGTGCCAACACTTTGAAAAAGCAAGCAGGGAAAGCAAAAAAGAGCATTGCTTACTTCGCATCCAGCGAGCCAACTGTGTTTAGCATAACACAGACCGGAGAAGCCTCGGGTGTAACTCCGCCCACGGTCACTTGCCTGCTGCTGGATCTGTAAACCGGGTTTCTCCGGTCCAAGCTCCTTAATCCTTTTTTTTTCCTCCAGCGAACGTCTCGTGAAAGGATTGAGTTGTAAAGAAACAACCGAATTTTCTTTGGCCATGTCTGCTGTTTTGTTGTACGTCTATCTCGCTTCTTCGCCTCCGTAAACCCGCGCGCGGGAGTGTCTATGTTGGAGTGACAAGCGCGTTGCCAGTGACTTTGACTGACAGCCAGGTATCATGAATCAATCAGATCGCAAGAAAAATTAGCCTAGCGCGCTGATTCGTCAGGGGCGCAGCTCTCTGCGCCCCGAGGAGAATCTTTAAGTGACCAATTAGAGACCAGCATGAAGTCACATGGTAGCCGCAAGTTTGGAAGATACATACACACTCATTTGGCCGGCGCCCCTTGATATTAAAAACTAATAAAACAACCCAAAATAAATCCGATATGAAATGGAAAGGCTTACAAAAATAAAAGTAACACCCATTGTATGAGTGAACACTGAACAGACGTGGTAATGACTTTTTATTACATAATTTATGTTTACTGTGTGTATTAATTCTTTATGAAATTTTGATGGGGGCGGCGCCCGAGCGCCCCCTATTGACAAGCCGCCACTGACCGCAAGGCAGCCGGCCGACGGACGACAGACGCCACCCTGGGCCAAACCGCCAACAACCCAGCATCCCCACACACACACACACATGCCAGGGAGCCACAATAAAAGCCACAGTTGATGTACGCACTCCCCACGCCATTCCCATCCAGCACCTGGACACCTAGTTCTACCAGCTCCTGGGTCCAGACCCCGCCCCGCGCAAAGTGCCGAGACCAGGGATCCGACCAATGCCAGACGACCCCCCCGGATGAACCGACCAGGCAGCGGAAACCGAAGAGCTGGCAGCAGGCCAGGGCGCCAGATCCGACCCCCACTGATCCACCGAACGGAACCCACCTACTTTCAAAACTACCACCCTCATAATGGGGCGTTCAGACCAAACCGCCAGGCTTCAAACAGCTCAAACGGACGAAAGGTGCTTAAAAATTCAAACCCCACTTCTGGCACATTTGTACCCTGCATCGGTTGCACCGCGTCACGTCAGTACATCAGCAAGCGGACGGGGATTTCTCTTCCACCGGGAAACTAGTAGTGTATATTTAATAACTGTAGTTGTCCTAACCGGGTGTGTTCTAGTGTTAGCTAATATAACAAGAAAGTTAAAAGAACATATTTAACTGCTTTCCTAGAAATCTGTTAACTTCTACCAAATAATGTAAGATTTTTTCCTGAGTCTCCAACTCCCCAGCCTTCCACTTACATCTAGCCGACTCCCCTCTGATCACCGCAGAGACCCTGTTCATTGAGTAGCTACAGTGCACGACTCATCCTCCATCCTCCCCTCTCCCCGCTCCCCACGTAGCTCCAGCTGGTGGCTCGGCTCATCCTCTCCACTCCCCATGTAGCTCCAGCCGGTGGCTCGGCTCGTCCTCTCCGCTTCCCACGTAGCTCCAGCCCACGGCTCAGCTTGTCCTACGTCTTCTTAATGCCGATTTTCTGATTGGTTGCTGCCCTGCGTTTGCTGCAGCAAAGTTCAATTTTCTCAACTGCATGCAGCAGGAGCCTGGATGCCATGACGGATCGTCGGAGCTGCAGCCGCTGCTCTGACGGACGCAATGAGATGCATGGCATCTTGCCGCAGCTTGACGCCCACCGGCTGCATAGGTACCATAGACTCCATATATCGAGAGCCACCAATGCACCTGCGGGCAGGGGCATCAGTCACCAGCAGGGAGTGATGGAGGGGAAAAAGGCCCCCACTGGATATGGGGCCTGATATGCGCCAGGTAAGAGGGCAGCCGAAGCCCCAGCCTGACCAGTAGACAGAGAAATACAGAGACAATCATACATACCCTCCCTCTTACACACACATTCTCACCATCACATCAGGACACCCAAAAAAAAGGACACTGTACACTCATTCATATACCCCATACATACTCTATACTCCTAGGATCAGTCACAGAAACCCCAATAGAGCAACCTGCCCCTGAACCTGGGAGATGAACCCCCTGCCCCCCAGGATGGGGACAAGCAGACTGCTAAAGCCCCCACCGTGGCAAGAGTAGCCCACCAGCCCAGGTCCCCGATCAGATGGCCTGATCTACCTCCCCGACCCCCAATGGTTAAATGAACAGGCGGGAAGGAAGACCCCTAGCCTCTCTCCTCCCACTCGAATGTGGTGTTGTTGCGTGTTGTTGAATGTTGCCAGGTGCCCCTTTCTCCCACACTCCTCAGTGTCCAGATGCAGTTAAGCAGTGGCCAGAGGCACCAGAGGCGAGGCTCTTAGAAGACAGCGAAGACGGAAACCCCTGTCTGCCCCCACAGTGACGTGCCCACGCCCCAAGACCCTATGTGGGTGGTATAATGATGAAGCAGGTGGAAAGAGGCGTCTGGGGATGGGGAGGAAACAACTGGGGTGACAAAATGCCATTGCCAGGGAGCCAGCTCCCCTACTGACTCAAATAGGCATCCCCGTTCAATAGTATCCACCAGGGGTGGGAGGCCTTAGCATGTCAAAATCAGGGCCCACGGCCCCAGCACCACCAAGCCCCATGGGGCCCAAGGCCATCCCCCTGCCCCCATCCCAGAAGAAGACCTACATCCAGCCCAACATTCAGACTACTATCAAAAGACAGGAGACTTGACACCCGGGATGAGTTCTATCCACAGGACTGCAGTCATGGGTGAAGAGGGAGTAGAGGAAAGGACTCATCACACAGCCTTGTGGTACATCGGTTTTCATTGTGATGTTGGATCAGCAGTGGTTATCCAGCCGGACATATTGGGGCCGACTGGTCAGAAAGTCCAGTAACCAGTTGCACATGAGGGAACTAATGTTTAGGTCTGTAATTAATATAGACCAATTTATAGAGATCAGTTAACCTAACTGTCATGTTTTTGGACTTTGAGAGAAAGCCCAAGTACCCGGAGGGAATCCATGCAAGCACAGGGAGAACATGCAAACTCTATGCAGAAAGACCCTGGGCTGGGATTCGAACGTAGGACCTTCTTGTTGCAACAGCGCAACAGTGCTATCCATTGCGCCACTTTACACATGATTATGTTTTAAGCTATTTCATTGTAGCTCTATGTTTTAATAGGACTTTTGCCATGATAGAAGGGGCACCCCTTCTAGTGTGCAGGCTGATGAATAATTAATTTAGATTCATCAAACTGAGCAATATGGATCTCTCAAGCCTATTCAAAATTGTGGCAAATTAAAGAATTTGTCATCAAAACTGGACATATAACTACTAATGCATGCTTCTGTTTTCAGTAGGATAGATAAAAAAAATTCCTTTAAAGCTCGGAACAGTCCCTTACACCCAGCCTGTACAGCGACTATTGGAGTCATGCACTGCCGCCATTTCCACTGAGCTTGATGATATTTTTTGTAGGACAAACTGATGAAAAGGCACAAAATGGGAGCTGCTGACCAAAATGGCAAACTACCTGTGTGGTGTGGACACTGGCTTGAGATTTTTGTCGAGGTCTTTAGAATGTATATTTTTTTTATTTGGGACGGATAACCGTTTGAACAACTTTTTATCCCCAATTCTTAAAACAATCTCCGTCATTTGTAAGTGGTTTTTGCACTTATGTAGTGAATTTCCTATTCCATTATTGCTAATTATTTTTTATCCTTCTAGGTGGCACTGTGCCAAAATTAGCTGACACCCACCAAATATTTCCATATTTATCTGTTAGGGGTTGGAGTGATATCCATATTGTTGAATTTTGTGTAGATTGGACGATATATGTGGAAATTACAGCCAAACATTTCCATGGCGTGACCCCATGCTTCGCCATGCTGCCATAGCCACACCCTCTTTCAAACACTCTCAGTACTAGACAAGAAATTGACCCAACTTTTTAATTCACTGTCCACAGCCAGATGTTGATTTGGTAAAGTGATGCATATCTGAACCTTTCTAAGTAAAACATTGCTATCTCTGTTCTAAAGGGTGGTGCTTAATTGACATGAGCTAATGAGCCGATAAATGTGTTGAATCATGGTATGTGATGAGACCCAGGACGTTTGGTAGAGCTGCCACCTTGTCACTTGATGTCAAAATAACTTGTACATTTATGACAAGAAGCCTTACTTTGAGGCCTAGCTCTAGGGTGTAGCAAAAACCTCTTGATAATTTTTGATCGCCAGTGCCTGAAGACTCTCCTCACTTACTTAGAAGTCTGTAAGGTAAAAAGCTTGTTTAAATAGAAAGTGTATAAATGCCACAAAATATTCCAAGGCCATCATTAATAAATATGTCTCCGGAGAAATGTCTACTATTCGTTATGTTAAATCTGATCCAGATTGAATGAGTCTTCTGGAAATTAGAGCCAAACATATTGCCACAGTCCCATAGCACCACCCTCAATTGTAGCCTCTTAGTACTAGACACAGATTTACACTTACTTGTTTACAGCCACAGTGCATAGCTTCAGAATGATTAGGTGAAGGGTGTTAAATATTGAACTTTTAAAGCAAAAAAAAAATACACTTCCGGTTCTCAGGGGAAGAGGCTTAGTGCTGCATTCCATTTGTCTCGGATACTCGGGCGTCCAAGTTGCTGTACACGAGAATGTGACCTAATTTCCCACTAAAAGCGTTCCAGTTTGTCTCACTACACTCCGAATCGGAAAGAACATGGATGCTTTGAGGGCAGCAGCTCTCGAGGGGCAGGTTAGTCATTGTTATCGTTGTTAGCGACATAGCATCTTCATCAGACCAGCATAAAATCCAAGTTGTACATTGTTATGCATGCGCAGCAAAGCTGTGGAATGTAAAAATTGGTGACCTGATTAAAGCAGAAATGTAGTCAAGTGTGTAAGAGCATTTAAAAACGACATTAAAATTACCAACATAGTACAAATACAAAGAAAATACATCTCAACTATGGGCGCAGACTTCTTTGTTTCCAAGCTGCCCGCTCTACTCGGTCTACTATCCAGAGATCCGAGTTGGAGCTCAAAATTTCCGACCTAATGGGGGCGTGTCTCGGTGAAATGACGCAAGACAACTGCGAGATTTCCGACTTTCCAACTCGGAAAGGTCAACTGGAAAGCAGCATTAGTATTGTCAGCATTTAACAAGTGAAATTTGTTGGGGACCAGACGGTTACAAATTACAGTTGGTTTCATGTCTCTGTGACTTTCTTAGAAGGAATGTAAAAAATTTGGCAAGTACTAAAACTTTGAAGCCAGGTCCAGCCCATTCAACATACAGGAAAACTCAATATTTTGATAACTTTAGATCTCCCATGCCTGTAGGCCATCTTGACTAATTTACAAGCCAATCATTCAAAAGGTCTTGAAGGAGTTCAGGCAAATGTGGAGAGAAATTTGGGCCATAAAAGAGTCTTGGGAAGTTCTAGCCAAATATAATAGCTCCACATTAAAATAAGGTCTCTGGGAAGAGTATTTTAAGGTGTTCCAAGGGGAACACTGTGGAGCCATTTTCTTTGCGACTTTTACAAACATCTTAAAATATGTACATTTTTACATATTTACTCAAGCTTCCTCCAAATCTGATGGGATTCCATTTATCATTAGACCCCCAAAAAGCCAGTTTATTTGCTGTAAGTGTGATATTAAATGCTCCAGATACAACTGGCTTTTGCAGTGCTTAGCTGCTTGGGCCCAGTTGAGAATGGTTCATCTTATACAAATAGCTACTGCCAAGGTTCAGATCAATTCTAAAAAAAATACCATATTGCAGCAGTTCTGGAATATGTTTTCAAATCTCCTAGTAACATTACAGAATTGCTGGTCAGGTTTTCAGTTGCTTAGTCCTTCCTGTAAAATACTTTGAGATACTCTATAAGTTGATTTCAAAGTGATCAAATACAAAAACGATCCACAAAATTTTGAAAAGCATCCTTGCTCATGATTCTCTATTATATGCTCTTTTGTTTTGGTCTATCACATCAAATCTCAATCAAAGTGTGTAGTTATAACGGGACAAAATGTGAAAAGGTTCAAGGAGTCATTTGCAATACACTGTCATAGATCTCCATCTAAATCTATTTTGGGCAATGTAAAAAGGAATTGCGACCCTATCAAATTATTTATGAACTGTGATTAGCCCCTCTTTTGGAAAACTGAGTTTAGTTTCACTGGCTTTACCCAGGGATGATTACTGTTAAACCTGTAGGATTAAGACATCACTTGAAAAGAACCTGTCTGACATCTTAAAGTACAGTAAATAGAAAATTTAAAATGAGATACAAAACCCTTGACAATGGTAAGCCAGAAAGAGAGGCTGAGCTAATTCTAAAGCTTGGTGACTCTATTCAGTCACATTGAGAGCCATTGTCTACATGGAGAAAACATGGAACAATGCTGAATCCTTCCAGAAATTACCAGCCTACCAAGATAAAGCATAGAGCAAATCGACTTATTTAAGCAGTAAATATGTGCCATCGGATTTTTAATTCAATTTTTTAGTCAGCATCTGGGGTAACAAAGGAGCAGCAATCAATCCCTGTATCAAATAATCAAACGTCCAGCTAATCAAGTTACACTCCATTGGTCATGTGATGCCGAAACAGGAAGGTGGTGAAGTTCAAGTAAGCTCCGGTCAGTGCTCCAGTAAGTATCTGCAGTTACTGCCTTCCTCGCCTCTGATTGGATAGAACTTCTCTCGCATGATTGCTATTTCTTTTAGCTTTTAAGGACTAGTCCTACCTTTTCTTGCCTCTGATTGGCTACAAGAATTGGCGGCCATCCCAGATTTACCGCTTATTTGTATTCTAGCAGCCACGTGATTCCTGAGCTGATAGTTGTACAACCTGCAGCTGTTGCACATCACAAGACACCACTGGGGGGAAGAAAGTCTCTCATCCCTTATGAGAGCACACACTTATAAGAGTGCTATATAGACTTGTTTTGGTTCTGTTGGTGGAAAGACTAATAATTCAAAAACAACCCCCTAACAAAATGCTGTGACGTTTTGTAGTCGCTGGAGAGACTTTCTAACCAAACAGAGGGAAGAAAAGGTGGGACTAGCCCCTAAAAGAAATAGCCAATCATGCGAGAAAATTTTCATCCAATCAGAGGCGAGGAAGGAACTGCTGATACTTACTGATGATTGAGATACCTGTGACTGGAGCACTGATCAGAGCTTACTTGAACTTCACCGCTTTCCTGTTTTGGTGTCACATGACCAATGGTGCATAACTTGATTGGCTTGACGGTGGATGATTTGATACAGGGATCGATTGTTTCTCCTTGGTTACCCCAGATGTTGACTCTGAATATTGTTACACTGAATATTTTTAGACATCAAATTTTTTCACATTTAAAATTTTTAGACATGAGTTTTTTTTGCACTGAATTTTTTCAGACCTCAAATCTTTTTACATTAAATTTTTTTAGACATTGATTTTTTTTTATGTTGAGTTTTTTTTGCACTGAATTTTTTCAGACATCGAATCTTTTTACATTAAATTTTTTTAGACATTGGTTTTTTTTCATTGAATTTTTTGATGTTGATTTTTTTTTGCAATTAATTTTTTCAGACATCGAATCTTTTCACATTGAATATTTTTAGACATCAAATTTTTTTACATTTAAAATTTTTAGACATTGAATTTTTTTCATTGAATTTTTTTTTTATGTTGAATTTTTTTTGCACTGATTTTTTTCAGACATTGAATCTTTTTACATTTAATTTTTTTAGATATTGGTTTTTTTTCATTGAATTTTTTGATGTTGATTTTTTTTGCAATTATTTTTTTCAGACATCAAATTTTTTTACATTGAAGTTTTTGAAACATTGAAAAAATGTCATAAGCAAAACAAATCAGTGCAAGAAATTTGATGTCTTTTAAAATTCAAAGTCTGATTTAAACGATGCAAAAAAATGTAGTGTTAAAAATTGGATGTAAAAAAAACTGGCGTTAAAAATACAAATTCAAAATCCAACGGCACATATTTAATTCCATACCTGTGCAATGTATAAACTACCAATGCGGTAAACACTTGACTAACTTAAGGTCAGTGAAAGAAAGTTACTTTGCTTTGAGAGTTCAAAGGCCAAAACCATTGCTGAGGGAAAAACGGAATTCAGACAGCTGTCCTGCATTGTTTAAAATATAAATCAAACACTGGATGATCTCATAGACTTGTAAGAATATTTTGGGGACTGATTAAAAAAATTGTATTAACTAGAATGTGCCATTTGGTTTCTTATGCCCTAAAGTGAAAACGTTGTTGAAGTATTGATGGTTTTTGTCACCTGGATGCTTGTTCTAATTGATGGCACCAAGAATTCTGCTCTCTGTCAAAAGAATGCTGGAAAAAAAAAGGTCAGGCCATAAGTATATCAGCTGGACAATAATCCAAAAACAAAGATATTGTTTTAACAGCCGGTCATCATCAGCTGTCGGATAATATCACAAAGTCAAAGCAACATTCAGTAAACAGAAGTAAACAGCACAACCTCTGAACCATACAGTACAAAATCAACCCTCCTTCTCTTGATGACATGTCCTCTCTTCCTTTGTCCTCTTAATCTACAATTTCACACTGTTATTTATTTAACTAATCTCTGACCTTAACCTTTCACCTTCTCTATGTACAGGTGCCAGTGAGAATGCCAACGCCCTCAGCCACATACCCAACCAGTTGGCTCTCGCCGCCTTGGTTGCCATCTTTGCTGGGTTTACAGCATGGTACTCCCTGAGATCTCCTTGAAAGAAGAACTTGTTGACATTTTATTACAAATGGCCCCCATCTTAGTCCAGTATATGATGCATTGATTTAGCATTAGCACTTTATTAGCACTTTTAGGGCACTTATTTCCGCTCCACATTTTAAATCACGCCTATTTCAGCTTCTGGTGCTGCAGCTAGAAATGAAAAAGCTATTCTGATGTTGTACATGCTGTGTAATAATAAAAATGCTCCACAGTGTGTATGCTGTAATCAACCTGCAAACAGTTTTTAGAGAAGTTAAATCCTCCAGAGGACCCTGGAAATGCTTATGGTAAACCTCCAGCAATGACAAAAGTTTAATTTCATGTAAGCTGAATTTACGATTTTGCGATGGGGTTGTTCTGTACAGATATGTATTAGTTAAACAATAAAAACTTTACATGTCACAACAATGGGCTCCTGGATTTATCACAAATTGTATAAGTTACTCAAGTACATCTGGCAAATTAGAGATACATTCTAAATACATCATTATGTATATGGCCTTAAAGCTTTTTCCTACTTTTTGAGAATATATAGAGAAGGCTGGCTCTGTTCTGGGGAAAACTGTAGAAATTCAGGAGATTCTGCATAAAATCAAGAACATTACAGACATCCCTGACAATCCTCTTCATGAGTCTTTTATAGAGCAACCGAGTGTTTTCAGTCAGAGGCTTGTTCGGACCTGCTTTAATACAGACTGCTACAGAAGATTCTTCCTGCCCAAAGCAATCAGCATCCACAAAACCTCTTTAAAGAAACTTGGATAAGTTACAACGGCATTTAATTTCTAGGATCAATGAAGTATTGTGGAACTGAATGTGTCAGGTTTCATATGATGAAGTAATTCAAGCTGTAATACTTGACATCATCTCTGCCCACATAAAACCCTCTTGCTAACATAACTGCTTAAACATAAATTTTACAACATTTGCAATGAACATCATCATTATCTTAACCGTCATCACATAAATCATCTAACCTGACAAACGCAAGCGCCTTGCTCTTAACTTTCACAATTTACCACAGCTGATTAGCTTTGTTTAAAATGTTTTAAGAATTCATAAAGGTAAAAAGCAAATTGTGAGTGGCAAAAATTAAGATATTTTGCACAAATCCAGTTCAAGCCAATTTGTCAATGGGAGCACATACTTTGTTAAGTCTGATAGACCAATCATTCCCAACCCTGGCACTCAGGTTACACTGTCCTGCATTCCTTTTATGCCTCCCTGTTTTAACGTACCTGATTCAGATGACTGTAGTTCAGCATAGCCTTTTAATCAGCACATCAATTAAAATTAGGTGTGCTGAAGCAGGAAAATTCCTAAATCATGCAGTGTGTCTTGGGGACCCTAGTTGAAAAAGACTCTGAAACACACATATTCAAAAAAATTTCCTTCAACATTATTGTCATCACTCTTTACACAGTAAAGGTATATTATCTGGTATTTTCAATTAAATCTATCTATCTATCTATCTATCTATCTATCTATCTATATATATATTTTTTCTGTTTTTTCAGTTTTTTCTGTTTTACTGTCAGATCTGTGTTAGAGGGTTTATGTATCAAAGAGTGTGAGCTCAAGGAATAATTGTGCTTGTTGATAAAACCAAATTTAAATCTGATGTTTGCCAACTTCTTAGTTTTCCAGCTGTAGTCCAACATTTGAAAGCTGCTTTCTCCTCTTTCTTGTGCTGATGCTCATATCCACGGGATCTTATTTGATTATTAAAAGGGCAGAACAAAATTGAATAGAGTGATATGTGTTTCTTTTGTTGTGTTAAATTTGAAGATTCTGTTTCTGTCTTCAACCAGAACTGCTCCCTAAAAACTCAATAATATTCACACCCCTGCTGTAGTTTGCATAGTTTAACCACACATTGCATCTTGCACATCTGTTTCTGTCAGTTTATATTATCTTAACTTCTCTTTAATAGCATGTTTACATTTTCCTTTTTAATGCACAACTATACATGGACATTCTGTAATCATTTTTTGTTTTAAATTATCCTATTCAGTTGCAGCTTCAAATAACAACACAGTAGGCCTACTTTGGTCTTTGTAATTGTGTTTTTAATGTATGTAGATAATTCTTTATTCTGTTATTCTTGTGTGATCCTAAAATGTTCTATTATGTCACGTTGCTGCTGTTATAGTTTAATTTACACTTTGTGGAATAATAAAGGATTACTATATGTATATTTTATATCATCACCATTATTTGAATTCAAAAACAATTAGCATGTAGTGCTCAAAAAAAAAAAAGCTATTTTAATGTTGAACATTTTGCATGCGTTTTTTTTTTTTTCGGAGGAAAAACAGTTATCCAAAATACTGTAGGCTACATCGCTTATCTTGGTGGACTTGCCACTCGCAATATGGCGGGCGCGCTGACGAGGCGACGCAAAACCATCGTCAAAAATGTCCTACCCATTAATATGGCCCAAACATAAAACAAAATTACTTAAATAAAAAAAGTTGCTTCAAACAAAAAATCGTAACTTCAATCATAAAAAAACATTTTCAATCAAAGAAAACTTTGTTCAGATGCATTTTTTAAAATCTTAACTATATTTTTGCATTCCAACACTTTTTATCTTTGATTGAAAATCTCCTCTTTAATTGAAGTTAAGCTTTTTTTAAATGAAAATATATTTTGTGATTGAACTCACTTTTTTTAAAATTGAATAATAAAGACACAAATCTACCTAAAGGGCAGAGAAAAGCACCGCCTTCTAAAGTTCTGTGCTACGACCGATGCTTCGTCTAGCTTTTAACCAATCAGCTTCTTTGTTCTCCTCGAAATGACTTTGATTGGCTTGTTCTGTCAAGAGCTCCTCCCTCTACGTGGAGTCAGATGTATTTTGACGTGCGATACAGGCAGCACTTTAACAAGGTAAACAAAGTTTCTTATTCATTATGTACTGCTAAACACAATTAGAATAATTTCACATGGTTTTATCTTTAGAAGTTAAAATACTCTTTACACAGTTTACATGTTAACAGACGTATAAATATGCTCACAATGATGACGTGCAGTGTCAGTTTTGTAACTGTCCCCCAAATGTCAAGTGATGCTAAAGATATGCCTGCTGGGACGTTCTCTGAATTCGGTGCACTTTGGTGTCTCTGGTTACAAAAAAAATGAATAAATTTTTTAAAAATATCTAACAACACAAGATTGTTTCCTAACATGGCATCGGATGACGGACTATTTGTGCCTCTGATAAACTATGTATACAGCCAAGACATAAAATCTCAAATATTATTCAGAATATTTTATTTTTGGCCGTTTTGAAACAATTTTAAGGACCAATGTTATGGGGTTGAAGTTTTTAGTTAAAAGTAGCCATACATTAGCAAGTGTATGGAACAGCATAGCTTGAGAAAGACGAGAATATTTGTTTAAAGACAATCATTAATTGTTGGGTTTTATCAAGAAAAATAATGTTAAATATCATTTTTGCACGCAACATTGTTGAAAGGTTGAGCTTGATGTTGTACGTTTGATGATAGAATCAATGAAAAATAGGTAAGAAAGGGTCCTAATACTTACCTCCCTTTACTGTATGAAAGCTTAACTGAACAAATATTTTTGTAAAGGGTCAGAATTGTATGCTGTTTCGTGGGACATAATTAGATTGTGCTATTTTATACAAAACAGATTTATTTTTCTTATATTTTCGTAATTAAAACTAATGAAGACAGGGAAATAATTATATTTATATAAATATATTGGGGAAAAAATCAGGTTACTGTCTATTTACAATTACATTTCTTTAACGGAAAAAGAAACATTTATTTGGCTGACCTCTACTCATCACAGACCCATAGAAGTTCTAAAAACAGAAAAAAACAAAAGCTGTCCTTCAATTCATTGCAATTTTTTGTCTGTGTGGTAGAAGTATTGGCACTGGTACTTGGAATCGGCAAATACTCAGATGCAAGTATCGGTTATCGTATCGGTTCGAAAAAACTGTATTGTTACATCCCTAATAAACATGTAGTAGGTAGAATGACAATGTCACAGTAAAAGTCCTGTAATTATATGCAAGTCTATTAAGTCACTCTTATTCAGGCACAATTTGACTGTTAGGAATCTTTTTGGGGTTGGGGAGGAAGATCATTTGTATTTATTGGTATATCAGAGTTTTGGGCATTGAAGTCATACCTTTAAGTGTTATATCTGTATCTTCCTGCTTCAGTAAGGTAAAAGCTCTGAAAACCAGAAAGATGGATAACAGTTTAACGTCTGAGCACAAATCGAATGGAGTGAAGAAAGGAGGACCCAGGATTATTGTGGACAGCGATGATGAGGATCTCAGGTGCAGACATCTCCTCGATATTTGGGGCTTTCATCTGAAATCTCAACATTTTGACGACATTTATCGATGCTTAATGCCTTTATGTCATTTTTTGTCTGTTTCAACAAGTCCAAACGATCTGTCGGAGATGTTAGCCGAGGGCACCAAGGAGGCCCACGACCGAGCAGAGAACTGTCAGTTCGTCAAGGATTTCCTCCGAGGCCGCATCATTAGGGAGCTGTTTAAGGTTGGCTTTCAAACTATGGATACTTTCTGGCCATGTTCAGAATACACAAGGCACTTCAATTAAAATGGTGTGTACTTTTATTTTGGAACTTTCTCTTTTTTGTCCCTTCAGAATTCCTTATATATAAATGGCTGGGTTATATCCATGTGATATAGAACCTTTTTAAAGTGTCATAGTCACAAACGTTCATACAGTTTGTTCTCAAGCTCTGTCCAATTGGTTGGAGAGCTTACGTCTGAAGCTCGATTTTCAAAGATCTAAATG
This sequence comes from Apricaphanius iberus, assembly GCA_028564705.1. Classification (NCBI taxonomy): domain Eukaryota; kingdom Metazoa; phylum Chordata; class Actinopteri; order Cyprinodontiformes; family Aphaniidae; genus Apricaphanius; species Apricaphanius iberus. Next base: position 927,614 of record JAPXFQ010000284.1, read on the forward strand.
TAGGACTGGACTTTGACAAGGCCATTCGAACCCATGAATAGGCTTTGATCTAAGCCATTCAATTTCAGTAGGAACGCTAAACCAAAAGCTACATTGGACCTACGGGTCCAAAAAACATTATGTTGACACATTGGCTCATGTTTCATTTAGTTATTTTAAAAGGCCTAAATGACAGAACTTTTAGGTTAGAACGAATTGCGATAAGTGAAAATGATTAAAACAAAGTTTATGGAATCCATGGTATAGGTCAGGAATCCTTGGAATTTTGGCCAAAAAAAAGGGTGAAATGGTGTAACGAACTGTGAGTCTTTTTTAAGGCTGCAATATACATATTTTTTTCTCAATTTCAACACATTTGAAACATTTCATTGAAGAAAATGTTTTTATTGTCCTCTCGTAAAGATTTGACAGTTTGACTAGGGTCTGAAGCCTAAAATAGCATATATATTTCTACTTCTTTAATTTAACTATGAAGCATAAACAATTTATACTGTACATGATCATAAAAACTGATACTTTGTTATTAAAGGGTCGTGTAGCTTTTTCAGCTCTAGATTGTTTTAATTAACAAGAATGAGGGAAAAAAAGGGCTCTTCATACATAGAGGTTGCCGACCCCTGGTATAGTAGGTGATTTAAAAAGTTCAATTCAATTGACAATTCCCATATTTTGTCTGTGCTTAGTTTTAGTGCAGTTTCATGTCAGCTTTTTTGTTTTACATTCTGCCTACCAAGTTTTTTGCATAACTTGCTAAGTCTTTTCAGATCTGAGCAGACGTTTTAGCCAACACAAGCACGGATGCTAAACACAATCTAAATTTATCATGCATTTGGTGGATAGCAACACCAGCGCAAGCGTAAAACCAACTGCTGTAAAGCCAGAAAAGTCTGGCATGTTTTCAATTAAGCGTTTTAAATTTAAACTGACTTTAATATTTGTGACAAATTTAAAGTAAGATTTGCGTGGCTCAAGGGAACAGAAGTGTATAAAAACAAGTTGCATTAGATCTCCCTTTGTCGATTAAAATGTAATGTGGAACAGTCGTCGTAAATTACATATGTAATGAATTTGGAGGTTAAAAACTTCCGTAAGGTTCGTACTGTTCTCTCCAGGACTATAAGGTACCCGTAGTTGAGGCTAAGTAGAAAAAAAAAACAATGAATGTATCTATCATGCAGGCAAGAGCTCCCCAAAGATTAATTATAAACATAAATACAAATTAAACTTGCACAGGAATTTTCCACATTCCGTGAAGCTGCTGAGGATTGGTGCTTAGTGTTGAAGGTCGAACTCAGCGGCTTATTATTTGGATGAGAGCTGCTCAAAACCACTGGCTGTCATGATTAGAGGCAAGGCAAGGCAACTCAATTTTATTTGTATAACACACTTTCAAGACAAGTCAATACAAGGGGTTTTACAAGATTAGAAAAAGGTGAAGAATTAAAACATAGAATCACTAAAAGAAATCTTAAATGGACGTTTACATAAGACAATTTATGTAATTAAAAGAAAAGAAAAAAATTTGTGATTAGAGCATAAGAACATTTATGTAAACTTATGAAAATTAAAACATAAAAATGTAACAGTAATTTAAAATAATGAACACAAAAGTTGTATAAGCAAGTCTAAATACATAAGTTTTAACTTTTTATTTGAAATGGTTCAGTGTCTCTGCCGTTTTGTATTCATCTGGGAGTTTGTTCTAGATATGGGGAGCATAGAGATTAAAAGCTGCTTCTCCATGTTCGGTTCTGGTTCTAGAGACAATGAGTAGGCTAGAGCTGGAGGATCTAAGTGATCTGGATGGTTTGTACCGTGATAGCAGATCGTTAATGTACTCTGGTGCTAACCCATTCAATGATTTATAGACTGATAAAAGGACTTTAAAGTATATTCTGAGCTACAGGGAGCCAGAGTAAGGACTTTAGAACTCGCGTGATGTGTTCTACTTTTCTGGTTCTAGTGAGAACACGGGCAGCAGCGTTCTGGATCAGCTGCAGCTGTCTGACTGATTTTTTTAGGCAGGCGTGTGAAGATACTGCTACAGTAATAGAGGCAGCTAAAGAGAAATGCATGGATGAGTTTTTATATGTGTCCTTGTGTGGAGGGCAGAGTTGGTAAATAAAAACCATTTGGCTTTTGTCCAGCACCCGATGGAACCTATTAAACCTCTGCTGCCGTTCATTAAACCGGTTGTGGCGCATTTATTCGATGCAAGTTGAAGCTGGAAAGCACGTCAATTAAGTCCTGTTCAACTTTCCTTAGAGGAGAGCCCCTACTTGCAGATGTTTGCTGTGTCTCATACATGGTACAATCAGGTACTGCTGGTGCCTTCCATGGTAAAACTCTAACATGTTTAGTTTTAGGCTGAAATTTCGATCAAATGTTGTTTTGCTGAAGAGGTAGAAAGGGTTTAAAGTAATTCTAAAATCCTTTTTTTTTCTTCTCTTCCTGCTCAACCAGAGAGGCACAGCAGCTTTGTACTTCGTCTATTCAGCAATGGAGGAGGAGATTGAGAAGAATAAGGATCACACTCACATCGCTCCAATCTATTTTCCGACGGAGTTGCACCGTCGCGAGGCCCTGGCCCGGGACCTGGAATATTTTTATGGAGCCGACTGGGAGAGCCAAGTGAGCAGAAAACACGGTTTTAACACGGCTCGTCTACTGACATAGTTTACCTTTTATTTAGACCGTCGCATTGTTTTCATCCAAATTCTAGACGTTTAGTGTTTGTTTGATATTGTATTGAGTTTGAAGAGGAACGTTAAGTCTCCGCTATGAATCCTAATGATATCGGGAAGCTCTCCAACGAGTGAAAAGCAAGTTTGTCACAGCTGCGTCTTCTCCGGCAGATCAGCCTCTCTGCAGGCACCAAGCCTTACGTGGACCGGATCCATCAGGTAGGAGAGGAGGACCCGGTGCTGTTGGTGGCTCATTCCTACACACGCTACATGGGGGATCTCTCAGGGGGACAGATCCTTAAGAAAGTGGCCCAGAGGGCTCTGAAGCTCCCAGCCTCAGGAGAGGGCCTGAATTTCTACCAGTTTGAAGGCATCACCAGCCACAGGGGCTTTAAGCAGCTTTACCGAAGCAGGATGAACGAGCTGGAACTGGACCAAGAGACCAAGCAGAGGCTTGTGGACGAGTCCAATCGGGCCTTTGGATTCAACATGATGGTGGGTGAGCACTAACGATTAAAACAAAACTGTAAAGTGAACGTTGAAGTTAACTCGGAGATTATTGATACTTGAAACAGGTATTCTCAGAGCTTGAGGAAATGGGAAAAACCATCAAAGAGGAAGTCCAGGAGGAAGGATTTGGACATAGTCATGCAGAGGTCATGCAAGGTGAAGATATCAACAAGTGCCCATACTATGCAGCCAAAATGGGTAAGACATCTTACGGTCCTCTAGTGTAAATGAATCATAAGAAATCACAGTTATCTGTCTTGATAAAGGAACACTCCTACTGAAGGAATTGGTCTCCTATATGTTTTTTTCACAATTTTTTACAAATTTGTTCAAATGCAAATCTGAAAAGTTTGCATTGCAATTTTATTTAGCCCCCTTAATTCTGAAACCCTTTAATACTGCCTTTTAAAACTGCCCTCATCAAAGTTTTCAATGATATCCATACAAATACTGACCTTGGTAAAACTACAGTACTGGTACCATTAGACATCAGTACGGCGTTTGACGCCGTTGATCATGATATATTACTAGAACGTCTAGAGAGCTGGGTTGGACTCTCTGGTACTGCAATCGACTGGTTCAAATCCTACCTTAAGAACAGGAACTTCTTTGTGTCGATTAGCCAGTTCTCATCACAAAACACAGAAATCACATGTGGTGTCCCCCAGGGCTCCATCCTAGGGCCCCTCCTATTTAGCATCTACATGCTACCACTAAGCCAGATAATAACAACATATGATATTAATGACCACAACTATGCTGATTACACTCAGCTTTATATCTCAATTTCACCAGGTGATGTTGAACCCGTCCAAATCCTCAATAAATGCATTGAGCAAATTATCAGATGGATGTCCCATAATTTCCTCCAATTGAACAAAAACAAAACTGAAGTACATATCTTCGGACCCAAAAAAGATCGATTAAATATCAGTACACAGCTTCAGTTGGTCCAACTAGAAACTACTAACCAGGCAAGAAATCTAGGTGTAATAATGAACTCAGACCTGAACCTCCAGGGTCACATAAAGGAAATAACAAGGTCAGCTTTCTATCATCTGCGGAACATTTCTAAGATTAAAGGACTTATGAAACAAGGAGACCTAGAAAAACTCATCCATGCATTTATCTTTAGTCGCCTTGATTACTGTAACAGTATCTTCACAGGTCTACCTAAAAAATCAATCAGACAGCTGCAGCTGATCCAGAACGCTGCTGCTCGTGTTCTGCTATCACGGTACAAACCATCCAGACCACTCAGGTCCTCCAGCTCTAGTTTACTGATCGTCCCTAGAACCAGAACCAAACATGGGGAAGCAGCTTTTAATTTCTATGCTCCTCATATCTGGAACCAACTACCGGGAGAATACAAAGCTGCAGAGACACTGAACTCTTTTAAATCTAAAATGAAAACTTACCTATTTATACTCGCTTATGAGTAACTGTTTTTACTTGTTTGTTTTTAATTGTCACACTCATTTGTCCCTACATTGTTGTATTTTCTTGATGATTTTCTTATTGTAACTGCTCATTTGTATTCTAATCATATGAAAAGCACCTTGAAATGCCCTGTGTTGAAAGTGTGCTATACAAATAAAATTGCCTTGCCTTGCCTAATAAAATCAAATATCAAAGTAGTCAACTTCAACACTGTTTGTATGCAGTCTAGAAAAGTACATGAGGTGATTTCAGTATATTAGAAGTCTGGATTGAAAAGGAAAAAGGAAAGATGAGTCTGGAAAACCTTTGTATTTCCAGATTCTATTTTCTCTCCCGTTTTCTACGTGTTGTAGGTTGTTCTTTTCATCCTAATCCCTTTTTTCTTTGTGTCCTTACTTCTGAATCTCCTTGGTCTGGATGAACGTTACTACAAACCGTTGTGTTGTACCTAAAAATGTGGGTGTCTGTGTGGTTCGCTCCTCTCCTACGCAGAGTCAGTTTAGCATTCAGCTCGATATTGAAGCAATGTTGGCCGACCAAAAACAGTGTTGCCATTTGTTGGTTGGTGGAGGAAATTGTGACAATAACTGTAGAAAGCTTTTATTTGATATGCTGAATGGTCTGTTCCCTGTGCCTAACCTGCATCCTCTCCTCCGTACAGCTGCCAGTGGGAATCCATCCTATGTGCTGCAGTTAGCCAAGATGTTGGTGGGTCATCTGCCCTGCCAGGTGGCTCTGGCTGCCTGGGTTGCTCTCTTTGCTGGATTTACAGCCTGGTACCTTCTGTAAGCGCAACCTTTATCGACCTCTAATGAAGTTGACAATAAAATTGTGATCACAGCAAATGTTTTTACCCCACTTACTTTGCCCTTATAAACCTGCATCTAATGCACTGTTGCTGATCAAATTTAAATAGCTGTTCAAACGAACCGCTTGAGGAGGAGACGTTTCTGGTACTGGAGTTAAACTAAGTTAATGCTGATATTCCACGTTACTTTACAGTGAAATCCTTCTCAATCATACACTGTATTAATGCAAACTGGTTGCTGGAGATGTACTGTTTAAAAATACTCTGTACAAATATGTGTGTGCATGTGTTAAACATTAAAAATTGTTAAATATCCTAACAATGGCTTCTGGGTAGTATTTATAGTTTGTTTCAAGTGAGAGAAAAATCTCAGATCTTCTGTACAAAATGTACAGAAAAATGAAGGAGGGAATGTTTCACATGAAGATCCCTCAAAGTTGCATGGTCATTTAAAGATGTATGTATCAATACATAATGTCAACATATTGATACTCTTCTTCCTCTACTTATCTTATTTAGAAGATGCAAAGGAGCGCAGCTCAACTTACTTGACCTTTTTCATTGCACAGCAAATACAGTTTCATCTTTTCTATCAGCAGGTATAAACCCCTAAGTACCCGAGTCGAATTTAAGATTTATCTCTATTATCAGACACGTCAAGCCTTTTGTTTTCATGGTTGTAAAATCACTATAAAGCCAAGCCATAGATGGGGTTGTCACCTAACAAAAAGTCGTTTGAAACGCCAGGGGCGCTGTTTCCCCACAAAACATCCGTTTGAATCAGTGGTGACAAAAACATAGTATTAATACTCTGTTTCCTAAGGAAGGGGCTAATTGTTACCAGCTATATGAAAAGTTTTACAATGTCTAGCCCTTTTAGAGCATAAGGCCAACGCTGTCTGGTTTATTCTGGATCTGAATGCCTTAATGACTTCCAGAGAAAACAGAATCAGCTATATTTTGATAAAGAAAGAATTTGACTTCCACTTAACAGCAAACAGGCGCTGAAGATGACCATTTCGATTTTAGAGGAAATAAGACTAAATATAAAGGGAACAATATGTACGGTCAACTTATATATAAAGAAACAAGAAGCCCTTCGATCTGTGGTATGAAACGAAGGTAAGAAGTCCAAAAAGTCTGTGTCCAGGTTGTGTGGGGTCTGCAGACGACCCTAGACCCGTACAAGCCCCACAACGGGGGCAAACAGATCTCGATGGGGGAACTCATACCGACGCTAACGCTTATAACAAGATTATCTTGAGCTTCTTGCTACTAAAACATGAGAAATAAATATTTGGCTCAACATTTATAAAGTGCTTCCCGTTAAGCATTTCCTTCCAAATTTTCCCGATTAACATTTTTCATCTTCTTGATATTCTGATATTTTATTCAACATTTTCTAATATTTTAGACAGGGTAAATTTAACAAGAGTGATCTACAGAATAAACACAAGTTCTATTGTTATAAAGTTACATTGTGAATGACTTTCCTCTTTTCACCAAATTAGATTTTTGTTTCTTATGTCTAACGTCCTGTGTGAGCGCTGAGGAACAGATGAGGCTTTATTTCAATCAAATCATGAAATACATTTAGTAGAACTGAGCTTAGGGCCGCACAATTTCAGGGAAATATTGAATTGCTATTCCACTGCTGTCGATAATAATAAACCATTATTTTCAAAATGTTTTTGGGTTTCTTTTTCGTCTTCCATGGCTTAATATTACCACAGCTCTTTGTGAATTTAGCCACCAAATACACCTGATGTGGGCTTAATGGAAGTCAGAGTCTATTCAAGTCACCTAATAAGTTATAGACAAGCAGAGCGTGAGCGCATGTGACTTGAAGCATCATACCTTCCAAACATTGCCTCCAAGCAGACCTTTGCTATTGCAACACGGATTTTGCAATGAGGATTGCAATTTGATACATTGTGCAACTCTAACTGAACTCACCTCAGTTCCTATATTGTTAAACTGTCGTTCTTTACCAGAAAATTAGAAGATAAGAAATTAGAAAATAAGAGCAAGACGTTGGTGAAGCTCTTGAGACAAGAAATAAGAAAGCAACCCACTGATTCTTAAGAACCGTAACACTTAAATTTTACTCACAGGAATTTTCTACTTTTTTAAATGATGTTTCATCACTTTAATCATTTCGGATGCAAACAATATGCATGTTATGTACATTTATTAAATTGTCATCACAATATCTTTTGTCCAGTCTTTCTGTTCTATCACTTCAGCAACAAACTACTTTAAACTTCCAAAGACCATTTCAAAGGCTTCTTTATCCACTACCAGCCCAAAACGAGTGGAGAAATAAAAGGTCTCTGCACTGCTGTATCTCTTAAGTCTCAAAATAGTCTCCTTTGGAGAGTCTCCAGTGTCCCCGATGGTCATGACGTCCGACACGGGAAGGTAGATGTCTCGACGCTTGCCCCAGAAAGTGAGGTGAGAAACTTTAAGCGTGGTCAGGGATGGATCCAGGTACATCATTCCAACAACTCTTCTGAAGAGGTGACTGGCCACCCAGAGCATGACGCCCGCGAAAAGCGCAATGCCGCTCGAGTAGCCAACTAGAAAGAGGGAGACGTTTCCCTGGAAGTAGAGGACGTACACCGGTGGCAGAAGGACCAACGTGATCGCAGTCTGAAGCAGCTTGAGTCTGGATACGGCTCTGAGGAGCCTAATGTTAGGCAGGGTGTAAATAAGAGAGTATTTCTGTGTTGATTGGTCAGAGTATCTGACCAGGGTTGTGATTTTAGGCGTCAGGGTTCCTCGACAGCTCTGAAGGATTGGCGTGCGAGTTGAACGAGGCCGAAAATGGCTTGCGAGAAGCGACGATCTTCTAGCGCAGGCCAGAACCGGAGGCGTTAACCTCATCAGAAATATTGGTTTGATCTGTGGGGAGGCGGGGAACAAACACGTATTAGATAGAATACAAAGAAGAAGAAAAAAACGCAACAGGTTCTACCTAACTGTGAAAGCACTGGATCGATTTAAAGCAAAACATTGTAAAATGTACTGTATTCACTGATGAACACAAGGTAACTCACTGGTAACTATCAAGGTACTTTTTAGGGATGTTTTCTCAAACCAATATGATATTAAGTAATATTTGGATCTGAGTAGCCTACTTGTTGATAACAAGTACCAATGCCGATACTTCTACCACACACAAAAAATGCAATAAATTGGAAGACAGGTTTTATTTTATTTTATACTTGTTACAACAAATGATGCGGAATTAGGAAAAATAAAATTATAAATATAAGTGGCTGCAAAAGAAATACATAAAAAAGAAACATTTTCTGTGAAATTATTGCAGTTTCCAAATTTTGAGTATCAGTTCATGATGCCAGTACATTAGAACCGTATCAGCCCCGATACCAGTATCAGTACGTCTTTAGTAGTTTTTTAACTCTCTCTAAAGAAAAAAACTCAAGACCTACTGAGAAAAAAAAAGGGATTTACACTTTTATATGGATGCACAATATATCAGCATTAACATTGGTATCAGCTGATGTCATTTTCAAACATATCAGTATCAGTTTCATAAGCAAAAACTCTCAGTATTTTTAATCATGTATTGTTTCCATCTTGGTGCCATTTATGCTTGTGTTTCTGAGCAGGAAGGGAGATCATTATCCTCTGTGATTTTGCAGTTGCAGTGTTGGTTAGGGTTGTGTAGCTTGCTCGTTATCCAAGGCCAAGGGTCACATTAACCAAATATTTCCATTTACATTTTTTTATTAAAACCGTGACGGAAAAACCTGAAGGTCTTTAGTCATTTTAAAAGATTGCGAAATGCTGTATGAAATTGCAATATGCAATGGCTCGTCAGTCAAAATGACCAACAACAAAAACTGCTGGCCAAACCTTTCGTAACATGAAGTTATCCCTGCTGATTGTGCCATTCCCCCCCCCCCCTCCCTCTGCTCACTCCAGTCACTTCTTCTGATTGCTTAGTGAAGTTACAGGCCACTAATCCTCTAAAATATTGGTAAATACTGATCATCGGTCAAAACTACATTTGAAATATCAGCATCGGCCCAAATGTTCAGATCAGTGGATCCCTATTATTTCATCTATATGCTAACATTTATTCTGAGTCACTTTTCATCATGGTCAAGTAACATTGAGACGAGAGCTGGGCAAATAATTATGTATTTGGTAGAAAAGGCTAAAATGAAGTGCTTTCACTGTGAACTTGAAATTATGAATGAGGTGCCAAGCTGCAGATAGCTGATAATCAGAACCCTATTTTTATTCTAAATAATTCACTATATAATTAAAATGATATAAACGTCTCACCATCATGCTCATCACGACGGACAAGTCTTTCTTTTTCTAGAAAGATGAAAATGAAAAGAAAAAGCAACCAAAGTCAATATGACTTAGCTATGAGCATGCTAATATGAAGCTAACCTACTCAGTAACCCGGAAGAGCTTAATGAAGCTAAATGCCATAGTTTTATTTTTTCCTAGCACATTTTTACACCTCAACGATCATGCGTGAAGACCAAAAGTCCGCATTTTTGAAAGACTTTGTCTGATTTTACTAGTGTTCTTATATACTGAATAAAATAACCGGCTAATAAGTAGCACGGAACTACAACAATTTTGTGGGAGTTGCAACCGGAAAGCGTTCCGCTTGTCCGTCCTACCGATTGAAATGTTCCCACCAGCTGCTCGCTTGCAGGCACTTTCCTTTTTTTAAATCTGTCAATAAACATTTCTAAAATCTTATAACGTGTCAGTGGAGTGTAGCTTTGCGTCAGGTCGTATTTGGGGGAAACGAACCCTGTGGGACAATAAATGTTACATTCAAAGGCGACTTCTGCAGTTTGAAGGTAATTTCTGCTTCACGACTTGAAATCTGGAAGACACGAAAAACGGGTGGATAAAACAGGAGAAACCACAATGCTACAGCTTGGAGATGAAGTCACCCTCTACTCGCTGGTCTTCGTGCTGGTCCTGCTGGGAACCCGGAGCCCCTTGTGGTCCACTGCCCTCACCACCTCCCTCTATCTCTTTCTAGCCATGTTCAGGTTCCCGCAGCTGGCGACCAGCCGGGCTCGGCAGGTGCTGCACCCGGTAACTGGGAAGGTGTCCGCGATCGCTCACCGTGGCGGTGGGCACGACGCACCGGAGAACACCATAGCAGCCATAAGGGAGGTGAGTGTCGTGGCTAAAAAAAACAACAACAAAAAAACACTTACATTATATACATTTTACTCTGTAAATGGATTTATTTTGAAAAGGAGAATTTAGATGGCGGTTGCACTGGATTTTATTTATGGGCATCAGAATAAAGAGGTATCATTGTAGATTTCTGGTCTTGTAAGGTGACATTTGTTTTATTTAAACCAGGGGTGCCCAAAGTGGGGCCCGCGGGCCAAAGCTGGCCCCTCAAGCCATTCATTTTGGCCCGCCGGGGGATGACCCTGACCTTTATATAAAATCTGCATTGATCAGACAGATAAATAGGCCCAATGAATGTAAATGTGAAATGCATATGAAATATCATACATTAAATTAGAATACAAGCAACTATAAGGGGCTTATAGAGTAGATTCGTGCACATATTTACTTTTGCACACTTTAAAAGACCACAAATAGTTATATTTGATCAATTTATGAAATGTCTCTTGAGCCTTTTGCTGCAGCACCAGGCTGGATCAAACTACCTCCAAGTTCAGGGGTCACCACACAGGATGCTGATTTAAGCAATTATTACCAACATGGGGCAACATCATCAGGGGCACACAGACAAAGAATATTTTAAAAAATGTTGAGAGAAAGATTATATTTTCAATTACATTAATTCTAAATCAATCAAATCCTTATAGTCAGATGGGTGTTTTAAATGCCTGTGTATGATTTATCTGTCATATTTTGTTTAATGTTATTTACACAGAAAAGAATGTTAAATGATTTTCTAATAAATAAAAGTACTTTATAATACTATTAGTATTTGTATTTTGTGTGAAATATTGGATTTGGCCCACAGCGCTATGATAGAATATCATTTTGGCCCTTTGAGTGAAAAAGTTTAAACATGATTTAAACATTTTGCATCTAAAGTTCTTTCTAGATAAACAACAACTGTCTTTTATTTATGAAGTAATTATGAACAACCTTGCAACAAAATGCTCAGGTTTAACCAACTTGCTCCATAAATGCGGTTTAAAAGCTTATAACAGACAAACGGAGTAGGTTTACTAAAACATAGCGAATTTATTATTTTGGACTTACCTGATGTGTTTTGCCTTGTCGTTATAGTCGTTCTCTAAACCCATTTTGCAGGTATATGTCTTTTCATTTTTTTTGGTTTGACCTTTCACCTAAAGTGAAAACAAGTTTGTAACAGGTTCAGATTAAATATTAAAGTCCATCTTCAGAGATAATTTTTAATTTCCTTGTAAATAAATAAACAGCAGATCAATTACATTTACTATTCATTGACATGGGACCTCACATTTTGGATGGTCTATTTCATATATATATACTTTTTTTTTGTTCCACATATTTGCTCCATAATCGTCAATGTAAATAAATAAAATTGAAATGTAATCCTTGGCACAAGTATTTTATAAAACAGTTGAGGTGGGTGGGACAAGTAAAACAGTTTTCATTGTGGCACAAGAGCCAAAACAGTTTGTACTTTGAATCACCAGCACCAGATCATTAAATAAAATTTCATACACTTTTTAATTCAACAGGGACCTCTAGTGGCTCAGATAAACTCTTACATAAATCCTTCCATATAAATTTAACTGAATAAAGCTTCTTTTTTCATTAATTTTATCGCATATCGGGTTTTTTTTTAACATAATTTTTTTGTCTTTTTTTGTCTCCCATGCTAACGCTCATGCTCTGCTTGTAGGCCAGTAGGAATGGTGCAGCAGGTGTAGAGTTGGACTTGGAGTTCTCCGCAGATGGGATCCCCATACTCATGCACGATGAAACAGTGGATCGGACCACCAACGGTTCGGGCCCACTAAGCAAGATGAGCTTTTCAGAGCTGCGTAGACTGGATGCAGCTGCTAAACATCGGCTCAGGTGAGAGACAGACAAAACGCAATATGAAAGATTAACTCCTGTACACGTGTCTTTTCATGGTGTTAGGAAATATTTGATAGAATGGTTTATTCAATGTACAGTTGTTGTGTCGATGAGCGTATAATGTTACAACTACTTTGTAAAAATGTCTAGAACATGTTACTGTAGGGGTTAACCTGTACTCAGAAATAACAGAAAGGCTGCATGAGATGAACAGTTTGCTGATGTATTTTCGTCATCATTTAAGTCTTTGTTTCTAAAGTGATTTATTTGTTTCTAAAGCCTGACTTTATAAGTGAGACCTGCTTTTCTTACTAGGTCAAAGTTTGTTAGTGAGAAGATCCCAACTTTGGAGGAGGCGGTGAAAGAATGCATCAAGCTGCAGCTCGCCATCTACTTTGATGTCAAAGGTCATCCAGATGAGGTGCAGCCAACAAAACTAACAAACAGAATTGATGATGTGCAGCCAGTCAGCTGATTTAATTGATTTGCATGCAGGCATAAGTCCAACAAATTTTACATTTCATCACGTTAGAAACACCTCTTTCAATGTATTTTTAGTGCATTTTTTATGTAATAGATTGGGGGTTTCTAACCTTTCTGACCTCTGGCACAGATTTTTCCAGTACAAAATGAGCTACGGTCCACTTTGATATTACCCATCTAATGATTTACCTAACTGATCTCACTTTGGTTTGATTTATTTTCCATCTCTAAATAAAATCCACATACAGTTAAAGTAGTTTAATAAACATTTATTGACTGTGTGTCTGTAAACCCTTACATACAAAATTCCAAACGGGCAAGACATTTATGAAACAAATCCAGGTTCAACAAGACTAAATTTAAAGGCTCACATCATTGATCTGCTCATTAAATAAATTGAATCCAAAACGTTTCAAAAGAAATATTTTGCGCACAAAAAAATCAAATTAAGTGCAAATAAAATTGTAGCTTATAATATGCTACTTAAATTGAAAATTGCTTAAACATCTTTCTTCTTTTTTTTAATACTTTTCAAAAATCTTTAAATCCTAGCAGCAGGCTAATTACAACCAGTAAGTGATAGAAGCTGTGTTTTAACTAAGCGTCTCAATTACATTAGTAATGTTTCTGATTTCTGTAATCGATGACTGTTAGGGCCCCCAGCAATGGCACTCCGCCCACCCGCATCACGCCCCAAGTGGCCAGGAGGGCACCAACTAATCAGGCTAATTTTAAAAAAAGATCATATTGTACTTCCCATGGGTCGGGGGGTCCCAGAGGAGGGACATCGGGCGGCGGGTGGAGAGCGGGTCAAGCGCGGCAACCACATAGTGGTATTTTGTGTCGTCCGAGGAAATGCCACGAAGAGCAAAGTGTGCCTCAATGTGGAAAAACCAGATGCAGCCAAAAGTCTGGGATATTCACAGCCACGGACAAAGAAGCTGGGGATGTGGGTGGATGTGCCATGGCATCACCTGAGAGGAGCTGGCTTCACCTTCGGACATGCTCAAAAGCGGGGTCACCTATGTGGAGGAATGAAAGGACGACACACAGCTAGATCCAATCAGCTCGTTTAATCAACTCCAACTGAGCAACAGAACAACGGTAAGTCAGAGCAGTTGCAACATTCGCGCCACAACCAACTTAAACATTTTTGAATAAAAACATCCCATTGGCTGGGTGTTAGTGGAGCCTCCTGGTGGTCTGCCACAATATAAATTATAATAATGACATATTTGAAATAAAGAAATTGTGTGTGGGGGGGGAAATGAATAAGAAATACAAATAGAAAACAAAACAAAAGGAAAAGATGGACCTGTTTCTAGTCTCCTCTGTGGTCGGTCACCCCCATACCCCCACCTCACATCGGTCAGTTCTATTATGCCTCAAAACTGTCTTTTGGCATGGCCTCGAATAAATATGAGGATTCCGGTGTAGAAAAAAGAAACAGCAGGATAATGATTTTGCATCATTTGCAGGTAGGACTATGTTTTTAATGACTGTAGTTCATTTTGTGGTATTTATCCCTAAATGTGTCTATGCTCACGTTCAGACTTATAGTCGTTTCTGACCTAGCTTAACTCGGGGCGTGTTATTTTTTTACCCATCAGTTGTCAGGCAACTATTAGCCATGTTTAGTTTGCATGCTGCATTTCAGGATGTTTATTCAACCTTCAAAGTGTGCTATAAACCCTGAAAATAATCGTGTAGTGATAAGATAGTGAACCCACAAGGTGATAAATGAAAATTGCTTGATAACGTGAACTTCAAACAAACCTAGCAAGCAGGGCTGTCAAAGGTAAACCTCAATACTAAAAGAATTTTTTTTTTTGTAAGTATGTTAAAAAAATTATTTTCACTATTAACACACGTGCATCTGTACATTTTTGACCTTTTCTGCGCTGTACTTTGAATGTATTAAGTTCTCTGTTTATCCTGTTTCTTAAAAAGACGAGACAGCTCAGTGCGGCTGTGTGATCTCCCCTCTGAAGTGGCTGAGACAGAGAAAAACTAAAAAGAACTTTTGAGCATTTTACTGTTGTAGCAATTCACAATTTTTCATGCAGAAAACCTTGTTTCAAACAGAATCAGTGACAAAGGGCAACGTTGGCGGAGTCCAACTCTCACTGGAAGCGAGCCCGATTTACTGCCGGCAATGCGAACCAAGCTCTGACACCGGTCATACACGGCCCTTATAGCCCGTATCAAAGGGCCTGGTACCCCATAGTCCCGGAGTACCCCCCACAAGACACCCCTAGGGACACGATCAAACGCCATCTCCAAGTCCACGAAACAGATGTAGACCGGTTGGGCGAACTCCCATGCACCCTCCAGGACCCTGCTGAGGGTGTAGAGCTGGTCCAGCATTCTACGGCCAGGACGAAAACTGCAATGTTCCTCCTGAATCTGAGGTTCGACTATCTGTCAGACCCTCCTCTCCAAAAACCTTGAATAGACCTTACCAGGGAGGCTCAGAAGTGTGATTTCCCCTGTAGTTGGAACAAACTCTGTGGTCCCCCTTTTTAAACATGCATCTGTACCTTTAGGCCCTTTTCTGAGCTGTAGTTTGACTGTATTATGTTCTCTGCCTATCCCGGTTCTTAAAAGGACAAGGAGATATCGAGACATGGCACCTCCTGTCCCCCTTTGTGCTCAGAGCAGCTGTGCTTTTTAATAACCTCGGTGACCTCAGCACCAGAGATTGGAGAGCCCGTCCCAAAGTCCCCAGACTCTGCTTCCAAACAGGAAGGTGTATTGGTGGAATTGAGAAGGTCTTCAAAGTATTCCATCCACCAACCCAAAATGTCCAGTGTCAAGGTCAGCAGCACACCATCCCCACTGTAACAGCGTTGGCAGCGAAAGTCGTTCTCCATGGTATCTCCAAACTCCTCCCACGTTCGAGTTTTTGCCTCAGCTACCATTTGAGGTGCACTCCGCCTGGCCTGAAGGTAACTATCATCTTCTTCTCGGGCTCCTTTACAGGACTCCTCCTTCAGCTTGACAGCATCCCTCATCGCTGGTGTCCTCTAGCGGGTTCGAGGGTTGCCGCCGCGAAAAGCACAGACCACCTTGCGGCCACAGCTACAGTCGGCCGCCGTAGACATTTGACTGCAGGGCCTCTAACTTGTGCTTCTGTAATTTTTTTGCATTAGAGGTCCCCACCCCTGGTCCTCAGGCCCCACTATAGCCACACGGGTGAGTAACAGGCTTCTGCAGCAGTTGAAGGATGCTAAGGAGGTAGTGCAATCATTTGAATCAGGTGTGCTGGAGTGGGGAAACATCTAAAACATGTAGAAGAGTGGTGCAATGAGGACCTGCGTTGGGGACCACTGTGTTACATAGTTCCAAGGAATAACATACTCTGCATCCGAATTCTATAGTATATACTACATACTACTAGTAGCTACTTCTTGCCCGTTGATCCAGTTAATACACTGTAGCAAACAAGTGGTTAGTAGGCATGAAATCGGACGCACTGCTCCACCATTTTACCGGGATGTTTACGTTACGTTACATCACCTGTGGTCCCGTCCTCAGCATAGTCGATGTCACTCTTCTTCTACGATTTTGGGGCTTCCGCTGCATTGTAGGATATCGTAGCATACAGCAGATTTTACTGTGGTGGTAGTACATATCCAGGAACTTTATGCCTACTTTGCCAATCCATACTAGAGATTTGGATCTACTACATCGCTCGCATACTTATTTTCGCCTACTACGTAGTAAGTGTAGTAGGGGTATTCGGATGCAGCCATAGTAACGGTCCTGTGCTGAGTAAGTTATATTATGCAGGTTTTTTTACTTATGTATGGTTATTTATTGAACATATTTATACTCTCTTAATAATATAGAATAGCATAGTATAGCATAGTAGAGAATAGAATAGAACATCCCTTATTGTCCCACAAGGGGAAATTTGGTTGTACCAGCAGTAAAAGCAGCCAAACCTAATTTTTGAATACTACATACTGTTTATAATTTTCAGTTCCTGTACAATCATTTTAGATATATTTTAATAATAGTGGTCATATTACGTTATGCTTAGTTCTTTAAATATGTAGTGCCGTTGTTGAGGAAAAATCCGTGGTTTATTAAGAATTCAGTTTATCATTTTAGTGCAACTCATCATTAAAATAAATAAGCTATTTTGCAATAAGAGAGATGCACTGATACATACTGTGCTATTCATTTTTTGGGGGCTGGCACCGCAGAACATTCGTGCTTAGGGAATCCAAATGGTTATGACCGGCCCTGACCAGACCAAAGGTATAAAACTGGGAGTTTCTTGAGAACCTCTAGGTGGTGCTGGTGGTCCCAACTACGGGCCCTGTGGTTAAGAATGGCTGTAATAGATCAAAGTAGTGCACAGTTGGGAAGGGTTAGGAGCAGGAAAGCTGGTTTCAGAAATCTACAGTATTTTTTGTACAACAGCAGCTTGAAGTAAGCAGAAGTAATTTGTTTGTAGCCCGCTAGCAATTAAACTTGAAACAGTACTGGTGAGATGGTAAAAGCTTGGAATCTTGTTTCAACAGGATAATGTCTACAGGCAGCTGGTGCCACCATAACTTTTGTTTTTGTGTGTGTGTGTGTTAAGGGGGTGGAATGCAAACGTATGGCACTCTTCTCTGACTAATTTGCAAGAAATCTGGAAAAACATGCATCCATTTCATTCTACTACAAACTTATATGCTAATTAGCATTTTTTTTGTACGGCGCTTTAACATGATGTATATAAAAGCTTCAACAGTGAAGACAATGATTGGAATAAACATCAAAAATCTATCTAAAACTAATATAAATCAAAGGGCTTCATGAACGAGACACATAACAGAGTAATTATTAAAAATGATCTATGTGTGCTGATATTATACAAATATAGCTTTGTTTGTTAAGTACCAGAATAAAACTATAATAGTTTTTAGGATAGTAAAGAAATAATTAAAGGTATAGATGATCACCAGGGGTGAGCTAAGCCCAAAGGCTCTCACACGTGAGCTTTAAATATAGTGGAGTTTTAAAATAACAATCAAAATTGGAAAGCTATTCAATGTAATTTCTTTCTCTTTCTTTTTTAAGTATGTTAGAGATGCACAGCTCTGTGTCTCCAATTTTTTTTCAGGTTTTTAGGCACTTAAGAAAGTTGATTGATGCCGAGTCAGCAATGTTGCGCTGTTGAATGTTTTCATTCGTTTTTTATTTATTTTATTTTTTAGCGTTTTCAAGTTGAGGGACCACAGCGGTGTGTCTGTCCCAACACCATGTGGTTGTTTGGAAACATAACAAACAAAAACACACACTGTACGTGACTGACTGACCTTTGGCATCCCTGTGTTTTTCCCTTTCCCATCCAGGCAGCTGCAGCGCTGAAAGACTTGTACAAGAGATATCCAGTTCTCTACAACAGCAGCATCGTCTGCTCTTTCGAACCTAAAGTCATCTACAGGGTAAGACAAAGCTCTGTCGCTGCAAAAGATCAAACGTTTCCACAGGGTTAGGCATCCCTGCTTTTTGTTAAAGAGAGCGCTGGGTCAGACTGTCTGATACGGCACTCGACTGGTTCAAATCCTACTTCAAGAACAGGAACTTCTTTGTGTCAATTAGCCAATTCTCATCACAAAAAAGCAGAAATCACTGGCTGGTTTCCCCCAGGGCTCCATCCCAGGACCCCTCCTATTTAGCATCTACATGCTCTCACTAAGCCAGATAATAACAACATATGATATTAATGACCACTTCTATGCTGATGACACTTAACTTTATATCTCAATTACACCGGGTGATGTTGAACCCGTCCAAATCCTCAATAAATTAATTGAGAAAATTAACGGCTGGATGGCCCATAATTTCCTCCAACTGACCAAAAACAAAACTGAAGTACTTATCTTTGGACCCAAAAAACATTGATTAAATATCAATACACAACTTCACTTGGTCCAACTAGAAACTACTGACATGGCCAGAAATCTAGGTATAATGATGGACTCAGACCTTAACAACCAGGGTCAAATAAAGGCAAAAACTAGGTCAGCTTTCTATCACCTGAGGAAAATTTCTAGGAATAAAGGAAAGATGACACAAGAAGACCTAGAAAATCTCATCCATGCATTTATCTCTAGCTGCCTTGATTACTGTAACAGTATCTTCACAGGTCTGCCTAAAAAATCAATCAGACAGCGGCAGCCGATCCAGAACACTGCTGCTTGTGTTCTCACTGGAACCAAGAAAGTAGAACACATCACCCCAGTTCTAAAGTCCTTACACTGGCTCCCTGTAGCTCAGAGAATAGACTTCAAAGCACTTTTATTAGTCTATAAATGATTAAATGGGTTAGCACCAGAGGTCATTAGAGATCTACTTTTTCAGTACAAACCATCCAGACCACTCAGGTCCTCTAGCTCTAACCTACTGACCGTCCCTAGAACCAGAACCAAGCATGAAGAAGTAGCTTTTTGTTTCTATGCTCCTTACATCTGGAACAAACTGCCGGACGAATGCAAAACTGCAGAGACACTTAACTCTTTTAAATCTAAAATAAACTCATACCTATTTAGACTTGCTTACACATGACTGATACTATAATTACTGCAGTGATATTCGATGGACATTATTTTCAATAAAGCGGAGACCCACTCCAACATCTCACCAAAAACTTAAGGGGGTGATTTTGGTTAGGGTTTGGTTTTTAATAAATGTCCATACATCCCAGAAAATGATTGATAAACTTGCTTGACATACGAGGAACCTGATGCACCAATTTATAAATTAAAAAAAGATAAATAACATGTTATAATTATTAATACGTTACTGTAAATTTGTGAGGTTTTTTTCAATAGCTTCCCGGTCATGTGACAAGGTGACACCATATCAATCTTGAAATGTCGTACTAAATCTAAAGAACAAGACACAATTTTTTTTGACATTTCAATACATATAATAATTTATATTAACATTCTACTGCAATATTTCCGGTTTTCCTTCATTAGCTTCCAGGTCATGTGACCAGGTGATACTAAATCAGTAATATGTCTGACAACCAGTTGGATAGTGCTCTGTTTAATGTGCAATATTACAGATACAGAGACTGGCAAAAGTTAATTGACAGATTTCTTCTTTGTTTCATTTTACCCATATTTGTTTGTCTTAGTTTTGCACTTTAATGAAAAGTGTCTGATTATGTATGTTCAAGATTTACTCTTGGTATATTTTTATATTTCTACATACAGCTTCAGTCTTTTTGATTCAAGTTCAAATAAAGTTCAAATAAATGTTACTAACACTGTATACAGTGTTTTTTTTATCCATCAATCAGTTACAAAAATATTTGATGTTATAGATATTATAGAAAGTAAATGCGTTAGAGAACAAAGAAATAACATCACAGTTACTTTGCTGAGTAACTAATTACTTTTACAGTGAGGTAACTTGAGTTACTAACTTAATTATTTTTAGGGAAAAGTAATTTGTAACTATAATCAATTTCTTTTTTAATGTAAGATGCCCAAGACTGCCAGTCAGTATGCTAGCTCAATTATGAATGAAAAGAATAGAAGTAGCGCAGGACTGAATTGGCTTAATTGACCTTTTTAAAGCTACTTCACAGATTTTAACTGTAAAATAAATAAAACTAGCCTCAGATGTGTTTTTTTTTCTTCAAATTTAGAACATTTGCTTTGCCTTTTTTGTTCAATTTTACTCAACCAAGAATAATTCCACCAATCAAAAGCAAGTTTCTATTTGCATTTGTCTGTGAAGCAGAAAGCATGAATCCACTCAGAGTTGTTTTAAGCATTTGCATTTGTTTATGGGCGTTTACTTGTGTTCTCAGTGCCCGCAGCAAATAATTATAGCTGTGTCTAAGAACACTACATGGACCATTTAGCAACGGTAAGACTCACTGAAGTGATTTCCCCGGAAGACCAGGGTGGACTGGAATGGTCGAGTTTTATTTTCACAACGTTCAAGGATCAATTTTGCAATATTACAACATAATAAAAAGATGGTCCTAGCCCATAACCCCTGGCTCTAAATCCAGATTATTAATGCTAATTTAGATGCTTTACAGTCCTTAACCGTTGTAAAACCAGACATCAGAGTGTTTGCAAACTGGAAAATGTCTAATTTTATTCATGGGAGTAACAGAAGATCTATATTTGTCACTGACATTTTTTCCTCCTTTCTCAAAAACAGGATAATTTGCAATCTGGTTGGAATTCGCATTCTGCTCACTTTCTTCCTGTTTTAAAAAATGTTATTGCAGTATAAGTTTTTCCTCATTACTCACAGTGCCTAGATAAAACATAGCTTAGTTATTGCTGAGTTATGCTTAGTTATGCTGTCTAAAACAGAGTGTCCTTTCCCTAAGCAATTTCTTATCTGCAACCATGTATAAAGTTGTTTATTCTCTCAGAGCTAATTAATGAACCGGTCAGCAACAGATCCGATAGGGTGTGGTTAAATTAGTATATGTACTTGTGACTTTCTGAAGAACCTCAGAGCTCTCTGTTGACTCAATATGCTGCATGTAAAATAAACTTTGTACGAAGTTGGCTGACACTTTAGTTTTCCTCACTGAAAGTCTCTCAGACACCCACTGTTTTTCCACAATACTAGCGTCAAAGATGATGAGCATCTGCAGCGTTACTATTCAGCTGTGGGTGCAAACAGGATTAGCCACATAAATGAAACAAAACAACAGCGCACATGACATTCACCTGAGAGTCGTGGGATCGAATCCCGCCTGGGTCTATCTTGCCACATATTGTTGAATTAATAAACTGTATAACTTCTGGTGCCTTTCTTGAAGAGACTAAAGGCACCAGACTTTACAAACTAAACATAACGAAGACAAAATAACAGATGTAAAATATAAAATAACCACATGATTTGGCACCTTGTTTGTTTTCTGTTGCTGTTGTACATTCGTCCCTGAAGAATAAATGCCACTGGATAGTAGATTTAATTAAATTCACTTTTATGTATATAGCACCCATTCACAACGGATGTCATCTCAAGGCACTTTACAAGAAAAGTAATTTCAATACAATTATACACATATTCCAATCAGTTAAAAGTTTTCTACGTAAGGAATCCCAGCAGATTGCATGAAGTCATGACATGAGGTTGAACTCCATTGATTCAGACCTGCAACCACAGCAATTCCTCATACTGAGCAAACATGTAGCGACAGTGGAGAGGAAAAACTCCCCTTTAACAGGAAGAAACCTCCGGCAGAACCTGGCTCAGTACAAGTGGTCATCTGCCACGACCTTCTGGGGGGATGAGAAGACAAAGAAGAGACACAGAAAGAATAAAAGAGCTGATGTAGGAGTACTTTATAAATGAAAGAAAATGAAAAACAAATTGATAACAGGACATGGAGAATGCTAGGTCACTTAGAGCATCATCTGAACCGATGTTTCCCATCCAGCAGGGGGCATAATAGCTGAGCAGGATAGTATGTAGTAGATGCCTCTCTGTATCAGATCATTTCTCTCGTTGCTGTTGTAGTTCACACTTTCAAAAGCTTTTTTTTTTTTTTTGCTTTGTTTCTGGTCCAGATGAGACAGAGTGACCCTGAAGTGCTCACAGCATTGACCCACAGACCGTGGAGCCTGAGTACTCTTGGCGATGGTACGCCACGTTTCTCTTCACTATGGAAACATCACTGGATGATGATGATGGACATCTTGTTGGACTGGGCGCACCATCACCTGCTGTGGAAGCTATGTGGCATCTCCGCCTTCCTGATACAGAAGAACTTCGTATCACAGTGAGTTTCTGAATGCACAAGTCACACTTATATCAGTTTCTCCTCTTTATAAATTTAACATGTTCTATTAATTTTTTTTCTGTGTGCTGTCTGCAGGAATTATATCCAGTACTGGGATCAAAGAGGAGTGGAAGTTGTCGCCTGGACCATCAACACGAAATTGGAGAAAGAGTATTTCCAGGATGTGCTACGGATCAATTACATCACAGACAGCCTTGTGGAAGACTGTGAACCTCATTACTGAAAAACACACATCTGAGACAACATCCTTTAATAAAAGGATGCTACAACTAACTATTGTTCAATCCTCAATGTCGACAGGTAAGGCCCCTTTCTCACCAGACTAAGACCTTGTGACAACATAGAAACAATTCTGCAGACATGGACGATTTTGGAAGGCTATCATGGGGTGCACCAAGAACTCTTTGTGTTCTTCCTTTTGTGTGTCCAAAAGTTTGGGTTCCCCCCACTGTTTTAAGAAAGGTACATGCAGCTGGGGTGGCTGAATCTGATGGTGAATGTGCAGAAACCTAGCGTATGTAATGAAATATTCCACAGATTGTGTCCATAACTTCAAGAAATTAAACCAACAGTAATCATTAATAAAGATTTCTCAAGTGGAGTACTGGATCAGAGCTGTAATGCTCTAATTGAGAAAGTAAATCTGTTGGGCTTGTACTTGGTACTACTCAGACACAAATTCTGAGTAGCAAACTGCTAGACAGGACACTTAAAAAAAGAAAAAAAATATCCACAGATTGCAAAGAAACTTCCAAGTGAAAATGTGATGCCCTTGGTGGTAGCATTGTGATAGAATGATAGAAAAGGAGCAACCTTCATTCTAGAAGTCTTTTTTTCAAAATGTGCTACAGTTTAGTGAAATTTAAACAGTCTTGGAGATCCTGGGAATCACAGGGTGGTCCTAATCTGGTGTGAAGAGGGTCTGATGGTTTTAGTACTATAAAAAAAGACTATAAAAAAGTAATCTATATGCTGAGTTTTAACTATGGCTTTTCTAGCAATCAGACTTTTCAAACTTTATTTCTAACTAAATAACAAGAGCCCAAGTATCAAGCTTTAGTCTCCTTTAAACATTTTCTGAATAGAGATCAATTCAGTCACATAAGTAATGTATGAACAGATTTTATTAGAGTGTGGTTGTACATCTTGTCTTACACAAGACAGGTCTCAGATTGTACGGTGCAAAAGTCTTTCCAGATTTTTCTGGGGATCTCTCCTATTCTCCCGGGCACTGACTGCGTAGATTAAATTATAAAAATTTCTCAAAGAATGCTTAGTATTTATTTATGTAACCACTTAAAAGGGACACCTGAATAAAGTAAATCAAGCATAAAAGCACTCAAGTTTTGTGTCTGCAAATGATGAATTTTAAAATTGGTGCTGAAACTTGATTTGTTCTATTTTCGTTCTTCCTAAAAACAAGATAGTAACAGAATATGCATAAACAAATGGTCAATACTGTTGTTCACAATAATTTCTTTGCAAAGACAAGAATGAACTAAAAAAAGAAACCAATCCTCACTGCAAAAAAACATGGTGGTGGCAGCATCATGCCATGAGGATATTGGCAATATGGGTCAATTATGGAGTTTTCAATCATCTGGTAATGCAATTTTCTCATAAAACTCCCCACCAGAGTGTTCTTGTAAATTCATGCATGTCTGAGTAATCCGTCTTAATCCTGCTCTCTGAGCAGCTCGACCTCCCTCTCCTAAAAAATGACTGTGTTCAACCTGTGACATCACCAAGTGAAAACAACGGAGTGTTAGAGGTTTCTGCACCGCCCTTGCAGGCAGAGCGGCTCACCTCTGCTAGAGTTTCAAACACACCCTTCTCCTCCTCAAAGCTCATGGCTGCTTTGGTTTTTGGTATCTTAACACTTTTTGTTGGATTTTTTACTTTCTCTGTGAAAACCCCCATTTGGGTACATGGATTAAACGATTGTTTTCTACATTCCTAAAGAACAGCCGCTTTATCAAAGAACAAACACCTCTGATGGACAGAGAAGTAAGTAGCTAAATGCTAGTGCTAATGTGTGTTAGCCATTTATCAAGCTGCTTATATAACAGCATTGTGTGGTTAATTAGTTGATCTGTAGATCTCAGAATGTTCACTAAATGGGTGCAAACAACACCCATGGCTTTTTTTATATACTGGGCTGGAAAGATGGCTTGCTGGACTCAGCTATGTTGTTTTGGCTCTGTCTAACGCCTGGAGATTTAGCAACTGAAATTAGCTTTATTGACGCCATTTTTTACAAAAAATAAATAAACCAAAGGTCTGAGCCCTTAAAATAACAGAGTTTCATCGTGGTACTTGGTGCTTTTCACATTCACTGTCAGAATACTGTTTAAGATAAAGCTCAGCACTGTTTTTCTCAGTCTGGGCTGCTGTGGCTGTGCTCTGGAGAGGACCAGAGCGTAGCGGGGCGTGCAGGACGCGGGATTATAGAGAAACGAGCCATTTTACTTCGTGGTCCAAAATTAACTACAGGATACAAGTTAAATGTTAGGACAAATTAATACATTTAATCATATACAGGTCCTTATAAAAGAATTAGCATATTGTGATAAAGATCATTATTTATATACATTCTGTAATGTACTGATAGACATTGGACTTTCATACATTTTAGATTCATTACAGACAACTGAAGTAGTTCAAGCCTTTTATTGTTTTAATATTGAGTCTCTTGCGTCTCTCAACTTTCTCTTCACAATATCCCACAGATTCTCTATGGGTTTCAGGTCATGAGAGTTGGCAGACCAATTGTGCACAGTAATACCATGGTCAGTAAACCATTTAGCAGTGGTTTTGGCACTGTGATTAGGTGCAATGTCGTGCTGAAAAATGAAATCTTCATCTCCATAAAGCTTTTCAGCAGATGGAAGCATGAAGTGCTCCAAAATCTCCTGATAACTAGCTGCATTGACCCTGCCCTTGATAAAACACAGTGGACCAACACCAGCAGCTGACATGGCATCCCTTCCTCCAGACTCTGGCACCTTGTTTTCCGAATGAAGTGCAAAATTTGCTTTCATCCGAAAAAAGTACTTTGGACCACTGAGCAACAGTCCAGTGCTGCTTCTCTGTAGCCCAGGTCAGGCTCTTCTGCCGCCGTTTCTGGTTCAAAAGTGGTTTGACCTGGGGAATGCTGCACCTGTAGCCCATTTCCTGCACACGCCTGTGCACGGTGGCCCTGGATGTTTCTACTCCAGACTCAGTCCACTGCTTCCGCAGGTCCCCCAAGGTCTGGAATCGGTCCTTTTCCACAATCTTCCTCAGGGTCCAGTCACCTCTTCTCGTTGTGCAGCGTTTTTTGCCACACTTTTTGCTTCCCACAGACTTCCCACTGAGGTGTCTTGATACAGCACTCTGGGAACAGTCTATTCGTTCAGAAATTTCTTTCTATGTCTTACCCTCTTGCTTGAGGGTGGGTGGCCTTCTGGACAGCAGTCAGATTGGCAGTCTAACCCATGATTGCGTTTTTTTATTAATGAACCAGGCTGGGAGTTGTTAAAAGCCTCAGGAATCGTTTGCAGGTGTTTAGAGTTAATTAGTTGATTCAGATGATTATGTTTATAGCTCGTTTAGAGAACCTTTTCATGATATGCTAATTTTTTTAGATAGGAATTTTTGTTTTTTCTTTATTTTTTTGCCCAAATCATCAATATTAAAACAATAAAAGGCTTGAACTACTTCAGTTGTGTGTAATGAATCTAAAATATATGAAAGTATAATGTTCATCAGTACATTACAGAAAATAATGAACTTTATCACAATATGCTAATTTTTTGAGTAGGACCTGTATATGTCTATCCCAGAAGTTGAAAGCTGTAAAATGGCATGATATAGTCCCTTTAAGTAAATTTCCATCATTTTGATTTCATTTTAATCTGATTTAAATCGACATTCATAATAACATAATATCTAAATAGAAAAAAAATGATCAGAAGCCGTGAACGACTGCAACAGTATCTCCATTTGAAGCAAACTGTTACAAAATGATAGATTCCTTAAGACTTTTGCACAGAAAGTCTTCTGTACTCAGGATATTTAGTTTGGGTGGGGGGGTCTTTTTGTTTTTTCCTGTGATTATTTTATCTTATTGTTGGGGCTGATAATGTTTGCTCTTTTACACTATAGGGGAGTGTGTGAAAAATACTACCTATTACAACATTAATTGTTTATGAATGGTCATGAGTAACTAGGAGTGAATGTGCAGTTATAAAATAGACCATTCTTCCTCTACACATGATATAGAAGGACTTGTTTCACTTGTTTTTGTGAAAGTGGTTTATCAAAGAAGAATTCAAAATGGCAGGAGTGTCACAAAAATACTGTGACATATGAAAATTATATAATCTGAATGCAAATAAACAAGGACATAAAAAGAAATATTGAAAGAAAAAAAAACATTTGTTTGGAAGTAAATTCTCTGAAAGCAAGAAAGACATTTACAGAATATTAAAACATCCTGCCGCTCTTGTTCCTCTTTTTTATGGATTTTTATGGCTTTTTCCTCATTAATTGTTACATTACACAGAAGTTAGAGCAAAGTTGATCGAAAAACCTTAGATAGTTGCATTAGAGGCAAAGGAGGGGAAAAAAAGGTAGTTTTAGACAGATTGGGATTACTTTGATTAAATATATTTTATTTAACTTTGGAAGTTAAAAAAAGTATTAATATAAAATGAATAATGGTATTTATTCTCTCATTTAAACTTCACTTGATATTGTCTTAGCAGATTTTTTCTGTTATGTACAGAAACGTCCTTTTTAGGGCATAAAATTGTAAAACAAATGTCTTCATATTTTTTTTCGACAACAGTGGTGCTTTACAGATTTACAAGCAGGGAACAGATCTTAGCTTTGCGCTGCAAGCTGGATTCTTGCGTGATTTGGAGTTTTCCAAACCAACGATAATCCAATTTGTACTGCTCCAACTAAACAGTCCGACTCGACTCCTCTGGTGGCGCGGACCAATCGTTTGTTAGCATTGTGCTTTGGGGCGGGCGCGTGGGCAGGTGTTGGGGTATCATGATAGCAGCAAGGTGTAGGAAAACAAACATGATGAATGTACGCTTAAAGGCGGCTATTGACTATGTTTTGTGGTTGGGGTTTTTTATGCGGATATTCTCCTTGTAAAACAAATCAAAGACATGGTGAATGCAGCGTAAGTGAAACTTTGCCGATTTGTTGTTTCCCAGGCACGCATGGTATATTTCATATGAGTCTTTGCTGTGATTGGCTAAATACAAATCGTGGTAGGTGGACAAAAAAATATTACACCAGATGGCCCTCTTTTTATTCAAACGCTTTCTATGGGAGCAGTTTCAGATTCATGTGTAGGCCCGACATGGGACGGGGCTACACGTAGATCTGTTTTTTGCCAGGTTACAGATCTCTCTCTGCAGACTGAGAAATGGCAAAGGAAGCTGGACTGTGACAAACTCCTAATTAAGTCTACAAGCAAGCTGTGCCAATTAAATGTGATATGAAATTATTATGTGGGACATCATAATGGAATGCAACTATAATTGATAATGTTTACTTGATTGTTTCTGAAAACTTGATTATATTGCGTGTTTTATTAGCCTAAAATGTTTTGCACTATAAACGGAATGTGATTATGAGCAGTCATAAAGTGAATTGTCTGTTTCATTGTCTTTCTAAAAATAAAAGCATATTGGAGTTCTTTTGATGGAATTTGTCTGTGGTGGATAAAATCTCATGTTTTCTGGATGTCAGGCAATTCAACATTTCCTCTACAAGAAGAAAATTGTTCAGTGGTAAAAGGGCAACTATAACTAATAAACCTCTTTAGAGAACGTAGAAAAGTTTAGTAGTTACTTCACAAAAGCTTTCATATGCGAAATTATACATTTCTTTATGTTACAACCTTCAATGTATTTTACTGGATAGATACAATCAGGAGAAAAATTGTGTGTGAATAAAGCTGTTCTGTGAATGTCTCAGAGGTTTGTTAGAACATCAGCGAACAAACCACATCACGAACAACAAAAAGAAACAGCGGATGGGTCGGGAAGAACGTTTTGGTGAAAGTTTGAAACGGGGTCAGGTTCTAAGACAGTGTCCCAAACTCTAGTTCATCTGTTTGGCATTAACTGTGAATCTACAAAGACTTGACTGTTTACACGACGAACTGGCCAAAGCTAGACAAGGAGAGAAACTATCAGAGAAGCAGCAAAGAGGTTGACGGTAGCTCTGAAGCACGCGGAGAGATCCACAACGTAGGTGGGAGAGTCTTGACAAGACAACTATTGGCCTTTATGGCAGACTTTGAAAAGGCCATTGTTGAAGGAGGAAGACGAGGCAAACATATGGAAGAAGCTGGTAAGTGAAGGTCACCTAACTAGCATGGTGAGACGTTACGTATAAAAAAAAATTCTCCCCCTTGGATGTTTTACCATTTTACTGCTTTTAGAAATCCATCATGATCAACATGGCTTTTTTTGGACAAATATACCAAAAAATATTTTTGTCAAAGTGACAGCTGGTTTCTTCAAAATAATGACTACAAATTTAACATGAGGTGTCTGCTTAATGTCCATCCCCCCCCTAAAATAAGTGTTTGGTAGATGCATGCATAGCTACAATCACTCCATGGAGGCTGTCTGGATAAGGTTCTCAACAGATGCTGCAGTTTTACTGTATTCTTACTTGTAGAGTTCTGTCGGGTTGTTTGGGGATTGACTTTTTCAAGTCAGAGAACTCCAAAGCGCTTTACACTACAGTCGGCCATTCACATGCTGTAGATGCTTTGCTTGCTTTACACACAGGCACCTCCTGAGCACTTTGCCCCCTACAATATGTCTTCAAGCCATTACTGTGTAGGGTTAAAAATGTCCCAAAAATCTCCATTTTTGGTCTCATACGACCACAGAACCTTCTTCTAATGGACCACTGAGTTAAAAGTTGAGCCTTCATATGAGTTTTCTTCAACAGTGGCATTCTTATTTCCACTCTCCTATAAAGGTTTGACCAGTGAATAAACCAGGCAACTGGAGTCTCTCCCATATCAGCAGCTGAAGCTTGTAAATCATTCAGTGTAGTCAGAGGTGTCCTTGTGGTCTCCCTCATTAGTCTCCTAATTAGTCACTTAGTTTGCTAGGAAGGCCTGATCCAGGCAGATTCACACATGGGTCATATGCCATCTATTTCTTGATGATGGGTTTAACTGAACTCAAAAGGATGTTCAGTGCCTCAGATTTTTTTTATATCCATCCCCTGACTTTTTGCTTGGAGTGTTCCTTTGTCTTCATTTTGTAACAACACTGCAATACTGATTAACCAGTGACTGGACCTTCCATACATTTATACTACGATCACTCACTCAGCCATTCCACTCAGGTGATCTCTATTCTCTTCACTGTTGGCTGAATCTTAGTTGAATAGATCAGCCAGGAACTTTTAAGGGCTGAATATTTATCCAATTTTTTTTGTCTGTTTGTAGAACTTAGTTTTCACTTTGACATTAAAGTTTTTTTTCTGCAAATGTCTTGGTCAAAAAAGCCTAAATTTGGTGATCATGATCGATTTGTAAAAAGAAGCTATAAAAGAATAAAACATCCAGGGGGTTATTAATACGTTCTCTGGGCACTATACCAGCATCAGACTGTAGGGATTTTTCTTCAGAAGACAAAGGAAAGATAAATGGATTTCCATACAGGTCAGTCCTTGAGAAAGACTTTTAGCCAGACCCACAACCTCATGGCTTAGGCCATAGGTGTCAAACTCTAGAATTAAAAAGAATCTTTAAGTTATATTTATGTGCACCTAAATAGTATCTTATCAGTCAAATCAAATTAGTTTATCTGAATAGTCCTAAATTACAACATTGTAAAAAAAAAAGGTCATTTTTTGTAATTGTAAGAAGTACTTGACTGGAGAGACAGTTATTTATTTATTTTGTATTTCAAGTTTGTTGAAAATACCTTGATCAGTATTTTCTGCCACAACTGGCCCTTGGAGGAAATTTATGACTTTGATATGGCCCTAAGTGGAAATGAGTTTGACAGCCCTGATTTAGGCCAAAGCTGATTTATATATTAGAATGGCCTAGTCAAAGTCCAGGCCTTAGTGTAACAGAGTCAGACTTGAAAACTAATGTTAATACCCTCCATCTGATCTCAGCTTGAGCTGTTTACAAAGACTTATTTCCAAATCATACTTGTCAGATTTTATTTTATTTGAGCCTTTCCTAAATTTTAAGCAAAAAAAAAAAAAAATCCTCTGGGAAAACAACACCGAATGCAACTTATCTAAAAGTATTGGAACCAAAAAATAAGCTCCATTGTTTGACCTGGTGGGGATGCATTCATTCTGCTCAAACAAACCTCAAAGCAGAACGGAAGTTGAGTCCATGATCTGTGATGCCTGTTGTTCAAGAGTTCAATTAATTTGATCACTTGGGACAAATAAAATCCTCTTGACCAAATCTGCATATAAATACCTGGAAATAGGAACCAAACCGCTGATCTCCTACTTGTATTCCTTTTTGGTGCCACAGCGAGGGATTTAGGCATGCAGCACCAATGAAGGGATTTTAAATGATTAAAGTCTAACTAGTTCTAATCTGATTTGGACCCATAAACGTTTAGGAAGTACTATTAATCTGGCAGAACTGTTTTATGACTTTGCTGTTAATGTTAAGCCTGTGTGTTGTGGAGTGTGGAGTAGATGATTAGCTTGCTGCTGACTGACCAGTAAAGTGCAGATGAATCGTGGGAGGGGTTGAGTAGGATTGGATATTACCGCAAGATAAGCCTGTCTGAGCCGCTTCTTGTCTCTACTGATCTTCAGGAGCTAAACGCAGACTGTCGGCTGACATTTACCTGAACAGCAGACGCTACCTGCGCTTAAATGGCTCTTGGATCCCAGGGTGAAGCTCTTAAAGTGTCCAGCTAGAAGCAAAAAGGCATGGCAATTCTATTTGTATAGCACACTTGCAACAACAGGGCAACTCAAGGTGCTTTACATGAAAGTAAAAACACTAATAAATCATAAAACTTACACAAAACGTATGACGTATGAAAAAAAATAGTCAAAAAAAGCCCTCATGGAGCTAGAAATCCATGGAAACTGAAGTCTTTCTGTTAAATGATTATGTAATAAGTCACTATGGACTGAAACGTTGTAAATCAACCACACAGACAGATTTTTTTTTCTTTTTTTATCTCTGCTTCAATTGGTTTATTAGGTGAAAGGTAAACCCTTGACTCCGCCTTCAAAGATCAAAGAGAAACAAGGTTACCGGAAGCTAACTGTTTTCAACTTCAAAATAAAAGCTTTCATCATATATGCTGCATAACAGCAACCAAAACGCATTATCTCATGTTATTGTTCTGGAAGACGACAAGGGTCATCGTAAAACAAACGTTTCTAGTAAAACCTGGTTTAAATTTCATATTTTATTGAGTGCTTCGATAGTGATGACAACCTGAAACAAATATAGGGTAAACATTCACAAAGCGTAAATCAATGCAGCAAAAATGTACATTGGTTTGCCATTATTCCAATAAAAAATAAGAGTTAAATAAAAATAAAATCACTAAAAGTAACATTTAACGATTAATTCTTTTTATTTTATCTTTAACCAATTTTCTTTAATCAGTTTCATACTTTGTGCAACTAGTGAGCCTATTTAATCATTTATTTTTTGGATTACAGCACTTTTTACTCAATATTTGCGCAGATGGAATTGTTTATGTAACATAATAAATACAAAGTATCATATTTTTCGGGTTGTGCTTCCAAATTAAAAACTGAGGGGTAGTTCTTGAAGTGAGCTAATCTCAAAAGCCATGCTGAATTCGACAAACCTGGCTCAATTTCCCCAGATTCGGTTCCATGACCGAGGCTAACCTGAAGGCCTTCTCATTCAATATATGGCAACAAATCCTGCTCAATGGCAGGCTAGCCGGGACGGTTATTTTAAGCTTCATGAACATGATTAAACGATCTGTGTGATGTCACACTGTGGCGCTGGGATCATTCTTTTTTTGCTGTTCTCTCCACCACCCCTCCAATATTAAGGTATTACAGCAGGAGAAGTTTTCTTTTTGGTTGTAAGATTATGCAATGTAAGATTTGTCTTTTAAAATGCAGTTCTAATTAGATTTTACTTTTACCACTTTGAAGAACGTTGCTGTATTTAATCCGCCCTTGCTGCCAGAACTCCTTTTTCCCACCAATGTCGCTCCTAACACCAAGCATAATTACTAATTACATATTACTTTTTGTCTAAAATGGGCCCATAAATCAACGTGCTGTCCTGTCTAAATGTGTTGGAATAGCTTTAAAGTACCTTGCAACTGGTTAAAAAACAAACAAATGTAAAATAAAATTCTGTGTTAATGTAACTTAATATTTTGCAGACTTGAAACTTATCTTATTTAGTTGTTAAACACTTTTACATCCTTTCTTAAATCTTGTGCTAAGACATTTGACCTGTCAAGTTATATTCTGGTTGTAATAATTCACAACAGACTCCAGATTATATTACCCTACCCAACGAGGTAATATAATTCAGTTAGACGCTGAGTGCTCCTTTGACACACTCTAAAACATCCGTAAGCAACATCGCCTAATTCACATCATTACACAATGCAGCCTCACAAGCGTTTCTATGCAGCTGTCTTTTCCCTTATTGGTTATGATGCATTTGTGATGATGCTCATAGGGAAGGAGACGCTTTCCTTTCCATTCTCATTGATCCAGCATCTATTGAAAAAGGCTGCTTTTAACGTAGCGTTATACATGGGCCTCTTTTGAATAAGCATGGATTGAATTCACCTGAGCCTAATGGAACTGAATAAGCCTGCTATGAACTGTTACACTAATTCAAGCAAGGATATTTCAAATGAGCCTCGATTTAAAAAAAAAAATTTTTTTTTACTTTCACGAATAACCCTCTGGTTACTCTAAAGCTAAACACCAAGTTTATTTAAAATGTATTGATTACAAAGTCTGGACACCCTGAGAAGATGGTGGTCTTTAATAGAAACAGACGTGTCTTCTTACAATTTTCATGTATCTTTCAAATTATAATTAGATGAACAAGAGAGGCATAATTGATAATATGTGGGGGAAAAACTTGAAGTAACAGCAGGGATGCAACCATACACTGAGTTTGTTGGGAACAGAGATGGTTATACAGTCTTACAACCGCTGGGATGAAGGATCTACAGTAAGGCTCCTTCAAGCACCTATAGGCTGCAGCAGTCTGAAAGCTCAGTTTCACATTAGGGGAGAAAAAAACCCCTTAAAATCCAAGGTTTTTGGCTGAAAACATCATCTGTGTCCCTTCAGTATAATTCAAACGGAGATGTTTGCAAATGAACATCGTCATGTGTTGGGCTTATGTTTCACACAGTTGCAGAGAATTAAAAGTATACGTTCCTCCTAGTAAAGGGGGGAATAGGTTAAATACTAAATTGCCGAACCTTTTGCTCCCATTCCAGATCAAAGGGTGATGAAAGTTAATTCAAACACACCTAATCACTCGTAATGCAGAGTAAACATGAAAGCTATTGAGGTTCATAGGTTTATGACCAACGATGGCACAAACCTAAGAAAAGAGCATCACACAGTGACTGAATGAAACCAGACAACTAAGACCTTAACAGTGCTGACAGTGACTCTTGCAAAGGCGGAATGTGTCGTTTTATCTGCTTATTGGAAGATGTTCATGACAGAACGGTAATATTGTGTCTTGCAGACCATTTGACTGATTAATGCTTATATTTTTGATCATTATCTTATCATAAAACATTAATTTAAATGCCTAGTCATCTTTAAATTAAAGGACTAGGGTTGGGGACTACTACTTTAAAAGGTAAGGCTTGTCTTTAGTAATGACAAAAAGTATCTTATAAAAACACATTTCTATTTATGGATCTGAAAACTATCCAGAATTACTCCAGGCTCTTCTCTGCTAAGTGAGTGTGAGGAATCACAAGAACCAAGTGGGTTACCTGAGCTGAAGATGGAATAGGCCTCGCAAAGCAAATTACTTCCGACTTATTTTCAGTAAAATTCAGAAAGCTTAAGTTCATTCAGCTCTCGATTTCATTCAGGCATTTCAGTAGTTTAGATAATGGCTCCTTTTTTTAATTTAAATTGCATCTAAATGTCATTATAATAAATATAAAACATAACAATGCACTTCACAAAGTGAGTCCAGGGGAAACATACACAAATTAAACAGCATTGGTCCAAATATTAACCCCTGCTGAGTCCCAAATTGGTTAGGGGCTGCTGATAAGGAATAATAATCTAAGTAAGTGGATTAGACAAAAAGAAAGCTGTATCTACAATACTAACATGTTCAAAAGCTAATGAATCTTACATGGGCTAAAAAATCATCAAGTTGGAAGTACTCGTCAACCTCCAAAAAGTGATATTTTAAAAACTAAAATTACTAAGGTATATTCTTCTTTTTTTCCTGCTCAACAATAGACCAAGAATAGTGTTTTTAAATGAAATCAAAATATTTTAAAATAAAGTTGCCAAATAATTTTTAAAGACCAGGGATGTGTATATCGGTATACATCAAAAATTTAAAAAAGGGTTTTCACTGTTTGCCTTTTAGAAAGAAGGGCATCAATTTAAAAATGATTCAAATTCAGTGTAAGCAATAAGAACAGGATTTATGTTGCTCTGAAAAAGATTTCTCTAATAATAAATGATGAATTAAAAGCTTATTAGGGAGGATCAGAATCCGCTTTGGAATTCGCGTTATGACATTGTTGTGGTCCTATTTAAAATTACACCAATAAGACGGCCAAAAGCCTGTTGTTAATTTTTGCACTTATTCAAAACATAAAAATCAACATTTGGACCAATCATTTGTGGATTGGTTGAGTCGAGTATAACCTAATATTGAAGTCGTGCGCTGAGGTTTTATTTTTTAAATTCGTCACCGGAAGTGTCATAATGCTTTAGGGTAGCTTTACGGTGCATGAGTTCCGAGTCGTTATGAAAGTAAAGTGCGCTTCGCCCTTGTAATCTGTCAGAGAAACAGGCGTATTGCAGTCAATCGGAGCTGCAGCGGTGTACAGAAGATACAGTGTCCGGCTCAGAGTGTCACTATCTCCTGGCGTCAGAAAGCGTTCACACACACACACACACACACACACACACACACACACCCACACACACCCTAGGTATGTGGAACTGCGTTCTCCTTGAATGACCTACACACCAACCCTAAACAACACGCAGTGGACCCTTTGGCACCTGAACAACAGCTGGTTCTGATCTAAAACGGAGCAGGTGACGCGCCGAAGCACAGCGAGCCCCATGCAGGCTTCTGGCCGACCTCAGAGCAGCTGACCCTGGGCAACAAACCACAAGCAGGACACGCTGCGCCAGGAGGAGCGAACTGGACGTTACAGCCAATTTAAAGGTGACAGTCAGTGAAGAGGCGCACGGGGAAGGATTTATTTCTGTTTCCTGACATCACATGATGTACACAATCACCAGAGGTCCCAGCAAACTCGTTACACAACGGAGGACAGGTGAGTGGCAGTGCTGCTGCGTCGCCTAATGAGCTCTACGGAGGAAAGTTGCTTTAAAGGCTAACCTGTGGGATATTTTTTTTCACCTCAGGTCCAACACAACAGATCGAGAGCAAGTTCAGCGACTTAAAGCTAAAGCCCACCTCCTGGCTCACCTCGAAGTGAGTACCTCTCCTTGTTCCAGTTATGCACCTTTAATTACGGAGTTTTTGTTTACGTGAGTCGCGCTGGCAAGTCGCGTGGGCCCAAAATACATCTTCCCACGTGGACCAGTAGCGAGATCATGTAACGTCTCGTCGTGGCCTGCACCCATTATCGGACAGAACTTTTCTTCTTTTTCCTCCCTTCCCTTCTTACAGCACGACAGACTCTCTCAAACCAAAAGGATACATTTATTTTTAAAGTCACAATTTGCGAGTTCCTGTGGGGCGTCCAGGAGGTGCTGTAAAAACCTAAATTTCTACCTGTAATTCCACCTGTTGTGGTGCCCTTTCTTTTAGGGGGAGATGGTTCTCGAACTTTTTGTGACAGCAAGTAGCCTACACCACAGTTTATACATGCATCTCCAAGTATGAAACAATCTTGATAGCTATATATATGTGTGTGTGTGGACCTGGTATTACTATCTTTGTGGGGACCAAAAATTGGAAGTTTACTATCCAAGTGGGGACCGACCTCCCTTGTGGGGACCAAAATCCCGGTCCCCACAAGTTTGAAGCAATTTTTGAGGCTTAAAATTTGGTTTTAGTGTCAGGGTTACACTTAGGTTATGGTTAGGTTGGGGTAAGGGTCAGGGTTAGGCATTAATTTTTGATGGTTAAGGTTAGGGTAAGGCGCTACGGAAAACATTATGTCTATGAGAAGTCCCCACAAGACATAGAAACCCAACATGTGTGTGTGTGTGTTTGTCTGTGTGCGTGTGTGTGTGTCTCAAATGTATATTGCGATATAATCTAAAAAAAACGTACGGTAACGATATGTATTGCGGTATATTCTTTTTCTCTTTATTAATGTCAATCTGAATCCTTATAAACATTCTCTCTTTCCACACACATTGCAGCAGAACAACTTCAAAAAGGTTTGGAATGCAATTTGAAGAATACTTATTGTGCAAATACATTTAAAAATCATTAAATTATTTTTCCAAAATAATGCAACACCAAAACTCTCACAGCATAAAGTGGAAGATATATTTTAAGTGCAATTTAGATTAAATAAAAGCTAAATATTGTGAAAATAATTGTTTATATACATTTTATATATATTTAATATAGCACAAAAAGAAACCTGCATGTATTTGAATAAAAAAAAATGCTTCAAGGTCAACGGTTTTCTTTTCCTTTAAATGAAAAAAAACACACACTCGTCTTTGCGTACTGGCACCAAGTATATAGGCGCAGCTTGATGACATCAAAACGCATAACCAGTCAAAATCTCTACCTTCCGGCTAAATTGATATAATTTCTACCTTTATACATTTTATTTTGCCCACTACTAATATATATTAAAACCGGGCTTTACTGTCATTCAAATGTGTCATCCATTTGTCATTCAAAAGAACGCAAAAAAAGGTCTATTATGTGTATTAATTTGATTTCCTGATAAGATACCAACACTTAACTTGTTTAAAATTCAAAATTGGAAACCAAAATACAAGATGTTTTTTGTCTGTTTGGCAGACACTTAAACTTGGCCAGATTATCTTATTATCCATCCATCCCTCTACTCTTTCGTTGCTCCAGCAAAACCTGTGCTTCACTAATTCTTGACTTGAGCTCTATAATTTAAAAACTTATGTAAGCAGAGTTGATCAAAAATCCTTTACAAATGTGACATTTTTTACTGAATAAAAGGGACTGTTACAAGTAAGTTAACTAATATTTAATTGATAAATTATGAAGTCCATTAATCAAAAATATTGATTGAACATGAATAAAAAGTATGTTGTTTTTTTCAATAAAACTTTTTGGGTGGAATTTGAACTCCTAAAAAACATAATTTCCCAATTGCTTTAATTTAAACAGAAAAGCAAGTCGTCTTCAAAATGCCACTAAAATTATGTAACATATTGCTTATTACTGTTGTAATATTGTTACATTTGACCAGTTTTATGTTCACATTTTGCTATGTAATCCGAAAAAGGTTTCCCATAAAAGCTACATAGGCTTAAGCAAAAAAAAAAAAAAAAGCACTGCCAAAGATAGAGGTAGATTTCGAATTATTGATTAGTTTTATGCCAGTCGGCTCTCCAAAAACCAACACTGATGGAGGAAGAAAAAAAAAGACGCAAACTTTCTCTTGATTATTAGCAACAACAATAGTGTAGTAGTCAGTCAGCTGACTGATGATGTGCAGCAACATGTGGGGGAGGGGCAGGGTTCCGTTACTCTATGCACCTAACAGTCTTAGAAGATTTTACTGACTTAAAACTTCTACATCGACTGAATCATGTTTGATTTCTAACCTCAGGCTCCAGTGTCAGTAAATCCATGAAACTGAGAAAATTGTGAGAAAAATTCTTGCTCATACGATAAAATGCAAATGTTGACTACTTTAATTCCAATTGAGCCTAAATTTATTGTAATCTTTAAATATTTTCTTGAACAGCGGTAGGAGCTGGGCCAAAAAGAAGCTGAAAATGCCATCAAAGTTTCCTAAAATGAAAATATGAATAAAAGCACCGATAGTGGGACTGGATCTCTTCAGTTAAAAGGCAGTTTGTGAAGCATCTGTCTGGTCACGAAACATGTTTCACCACAGACCAGTAGCTGCTGAAGCACCCAGTGGGTTAAACCTCTGAGGAAACCAGAGGTGACCTCATATCGTTGGTTTTTTTCTGTCCTAAATAAACAAACCTCAGGGAAACTACGCATGCTGTTTGGAATCCAAGGCCAATTCGGTCCTAAAAGTCCACCAGCTGCCTTATACTCACCAACGCAGGTAAACCAAAACGGCTGCTCTGATTTTTCCCTCTGCAGCTCTCCGCCTCCAAAGATCGTCTTCAATCGGCTGAACGGGAAGCGCCACAACGGGACAGCCGCACAGAGGAGCCAGAGCCCGGCTGCAGAGGGATTCACACCGGCGCATGAGGAGAACGTCAGGTTCGTCTATGAAGGTGAGGATCACCGGATCAGAGGGCCGCGAGGTCAGACGTCGTGATTGGGGATGTACGGATAGTGCTGTTTGTGCCGATACCGTTCTGTATCACTGTATAGGTTAAAGTTAACAGATACCATGAACCGATACTTAAAATGTGGAAACTGCAATAATTTCACAGAAAATGTTTATTTTTCACATGTTGCTGGGAGCTTGTATGGGGAAAACTGATTTTTTTCCATTTATAAATAACTACATTTTGATATCACTAAGTTATTGCAGAAAATATTTTTGGTTTTAAATAAGGATTTCATTTATTAAGCGAAAAGCTGACCTTGTGTTAAAAAAAACAGTAACTGCCCCGCTTAATTGAACAGGAATTAAGCTTTTTGATTCAGTTTCACAAGCCACACTAAGGCCCGATTCATGCTGGACCCATATAATCAAGAAATAGTCTAAATAGAATCTGCCTGACAACATGAAATAGGCCAAAAAATCTCAGAGACCCCATCAACATCTACTAAAATCCAGGGGCAGAGGAGTAATATGTTATGTATGCTGTTTTGTGACTTCAGGACCCAGACAAATTGACAAAATTTAATGAAACAGAAACATTGGCCTCGTC
Organism: Apricaphanius iberus; assembly: GCA_028564705.1. Taxonomy (NCBI): domain Eukaryota; kingdom Metazoa; phylum Chordata; class Actinopteri; order Cyprinodontiformes; family Aphaniidae; genus Apricaphanius; species Apricaphanius iberus. Next base: position 967,665 of record JAPXFQ010000284.1, read on the forward strand.
TAAAAAAATGTAAAAAAAACTCCAAAAGGGCTCATCGATATAAGGCCTTCAGCCTCAGTGCTCTTGGGTCAAGCAGAAGAACAATGATCCAAAGTGCACCATAAAGTCCACCTCTGAAAAGATCAAGGAAAAGCAAACAAACAAAAAAACAGTAAGTTAAGGTTTTGGAGAGGCCTAGTCAAAGTCTGGACTTAAATTGAACTGAAGTGTTGGGCAGAGAAGATTGGGCAGGAATTCCTTCAAAACTGATGTCCTTCATCAACATCCCATGACGATCGTTGTCTCTAAGGGTTGGAACAGCAATTATAAGGCTAAGTGAACAATTGCTTTTTTACATTTTGGTAGGAAAATTTAAAATATATATATTTTTTGAAAACTACATGAAACTCACATATTAAAAGTGCATTTTTTATTTACTCAGGTTATCTTATCAAAAACTATAGATCTGCAAGCGGCATAATAGTTTTCCATGGCACTCTATGCTGTCTATTACATGTGTTTATGACAGAGGTGGATTTTCTCATTTGAGTACGTCCTTCTTTGAATTTTCCCCGGATCATGAGGGGATTTTCATTAGAAAGGGGGTATAGAGGAACTGATCCGACTGTCGAGCTGTTTCTGGATTCTTTTTTAATCAGGTTGCGTAATTAAATCAAACCTAGAACAGGTTCTCAAGTTAATTTAAACTTGTCTCGTCTACAATGATTAAACACCCTTTCAGCAGTGCTTCGTAAAGGAGAGGTTGCTTCTAGTTACTTAAATGTAGGTCGAAGTGAACCCGGTGTCCCATAGTGGAAGGGGCCGCGTTTGAGTAAATCAGCAACTTTGTTACTTCCTGGGCTTCTGCCAAGGTTGGTCGCTTCTGGTTCTGAAGGGAAAAACGCTGGGCCTCACTTGGAATAATATCATTGGGATTTGGATTTCAAGCAGGGTAGCCTTACAGTTTGCTAGAATCTGATTAAAAGAAGACTGTGATTTGTATGAGATAGAGCAACACAAATTAGTGCAAAGAACCAGTCAAGTCCAACTGTGTGTGGTTTGATCTCAGTATCAATCCGTCTGTTCTCTGAAGGCCTCAGATTTACTAGAGAACATCAGTGAACAAACAGCGTCATGAAGAACTCGTAACACAGAGTTCAGTTTCTCCAGCCACACCCAGGCCGGATTACTGCCACACCTGTCCTCAATCACTTTAAAGGGGGGTCCATGTGCAGAGGCCTCAGTCGAGTCTCAGGCGACCTTTGCCGCCTGTCTTCCCCCACTTCTCTCCCCTTTCAAAAATCGGTCCACCATTAAATAAAGACCACTGTGACCTAAAAAAAATGTAAAAAGAAGAAATCACTTTGAATAAGACCTGCCTGACGAAGGGAAGTAGATCAAAAGATCCTTAAAGTTGGTCCTCGAAGCGGCCGTCCCAGCAGATATTTGACGAACGTTTATTCTCCCACTTTACTCCTCTTTCAGCACTATTCATAGTCAGTAAACCTTTAAAAAAGTTAGTTATTGTGCCGAGATCTAAACGAATTCAGGAATTAATGAGAAAGTTATTGAGGTCTAGCAGCCTGGAAAAACGTTATCAGGTCTTTTGTAAAGGTTTGGGACTCCAGCTAACCACAGTGACAGACGTTATACACAATCGGTGAAAACGTGGAACAGTGGTGAACCTTCCCATTAGCGGCCGGTCGACCAAAAATGACCCCAAGAGTGCGGGGACGACGATCCCAAGAACTCGCAAAACAACTGAGATCTTGGACTTCAGGTCTCAGTTACCCCAGTTTAGTTCAGACAGAGTTCCAAAATGAAAACTCCTGCTGAGTAAAAAGAACATCGAGACTCGTCTCAATTTAGCCAGAAAATATCTTCATGATCACAAAAGACTTTATGTAAAAACTCTCAGGATGAGACAAAAATGTAGCTTTTTGGACGGCATTTCAGAAAAAGAACATGATACCAACAGCAGAATATGGTGGTGGGAGTGCGATGGTCTGGGACTGTTCTGCAGGACCTGAAAGACTCTCTTTGATCAATGGAACCATGAATTCCACCGTCTAGAAACAAAACATCCTGAAGGAGAACATCTTGTGAGCTCACGCTGAAGCAAACTCGATCCAAAACACACCAGCAAGTCCATTTCTGAATGTCCCGAGGCAAAACAAAATGAAGAACTTTAGAGTGGCCTAGTCAAAGTCCTAACCTGAATCCTATTGAGAAGATGTGGCGTGACCTTAAGCCCAACCAGATATTAGGTTTAGGGGACAATCACTGTGTCACACCACTGCAGCTGTTTTATTCCAACCCGCAAGGAAACGTCTTTTTTAAAGTCCTGTGTGTTTGTCTCCAGTGTGGCAGGAAGTGGAGCAGAAGCTTGAAGACAGGGGGGACTCAGCTGACAGCAAGGGGCCTGTTCAGTACACAGAGAAGACCCCCGGTACTGTAATGAAGAGTGAGTACCTCCAGTTCAGTACTTCAAACAGCACAACAAAGTAAACCCGCTCTTGTAAACTTTTATTATCTCTGAGATTTCTATCAGGCAGCTCTCTTCCTGCTCAGTAACCTGCAGAACTTTGGACTAGTTGTATCTCCTCTTGTTTATTTATGATCTTGATTTCTCAAACGATACATAGTGCTGCTTTCATCATCCCAGCTAAGTCAGATGCCACCGTTTTCCCCTTCATGTGCGGCCAGAGCACCGCCTTTAAAGCGGTTCCTAAACTTCGAAGACACCTTTTCGGTTCAAGTAGAACTGGCTGCTCAAGATAAACCAGCTCATGACTGGCCTCTCTGTCAGTTCACACCCTGCTGTTCCAGTTTGTGACAAACATTTCTGAATAATTATTTTTAATTAGTACGGGCGCTCTGTTATATAACTGAAAACATGATCTATTGATTCTCATATGGTTTCCTTCTATAATGACTTATTTCAGCATTTTAGTTTGGTCAGAATTTACTGTTGGGTACTGCTGCTCCTGTGTTTGTTTCAAACGTCTCAATGACCGATGAACATAAAAAAAATAGGCTTTATAGTTAACATAAATCTTACCCTATTGTTTATTGCTACTATATATTCCATTTCATGATCTTAAGAAATACAAAGACAGAAAACACCCATACTTGAGACTTCATAATGTCAATGTCAGATTATGTCGCTAATCGTTATTGATGTTCAAGAAAAAAAAAGAAGGGAAGGAGGAATAAATAAAGGGAAGAAAAGCAAAATAGTTGGAGGGAAGAAAAGAAAAAAGAAGGGAATGTCGAAAGATGAAGAATGGAGGAGATGATGAAGGGGGAGAAGAGAAAAGAGCTAAGGAAGGAAAAAGGGCAATGGAGGAAAACAGGAGGAAGGAATATAGGAAGACAGAAAGAAATGATGAATGAATAAAGGAATAAAGACAGAAGGGAATGAGAAAAGAATAAAGTGAATGACAGAAGAAAGAAGGGAACGAGGAAGTAGGAAAGAACGGATTGAGAAAGGAAGAAAAAAGGGATTGAGGAAGCAAAGAAGGGAACAAGGAAGGAAGACAGACAGATGGAAATGAGGAAGGAAGAAACAAGGGAATGAGGAATGTACAAAGAGAGAAAGGAAAGAGGAAGATAGAAATAAGGGAATGAGGAAGGAAAAAAGAAGAAGGAAAAAGGAGAAAAGAAAAGAGGCAGCAAAGAAAAGGAAAGGGAGATTTAGGAAGTCTGGAAATGCAGAATTAACTTCCAAAATGTTTTACCAGCATTTCAAATTGCTCCTCCATTATGCTGCTGGAGCTGTGGTGCGTTCACTGAACCCCATTAAATGAAGGAGAGAAAAAAGACCATTGAGACAATAGCTTAAAGTGGACAAAACTGATCTTTTTTAATTCTAAGTAAACGGAACGAGAAGCTCTTGAGCACATATTGATCAGTTGTTCTCGTCTCCAGACTTTGTGCCTATAGATCTGGAGGAGTGGTGGGCTCAGCGCTTCCTCGCCAACATCGCCAACCTGTCGTAGCCGTACGAGGGCGCGCAGCGAAACAAAGAAAGCCTGCGTCGGCACTGATGGATGGCGAGGTGACCAGAGAGACGGGGCCCCGTCTACCGGAGCTGCAGTGTTGTGGATATCCTATGGAATCCAATTTTTTTCACGCTGCTGTAGAGAAATCCGGGAGCTCAATATAAAATGAGCGGAGCAGCGGCGACCTGAATGTGTACTCTTGACAGAAGCGACCTCATGTTGTGCTGCATTAACGGACACCTCTCTGTACTTGAACAATATATGAGAACCTATGAGATTTTTTTCTCGTCTTTAAACACGCACAGCTTCCGTGTGTTTTTTTGGGTGTTTGGAAGTTAAGCTTGGAAAAAGTAAAAGAAAAAAAAAATGTTTTTCAAAACTTTCTGCGTGGTTTAATCTGTGTAGAAATATAATTAGCTTCAGCTTAAGCTGGTTTTGGATGCTGCAAATTAAAGATGGAGACCCAATACTGCACAAGATAACACTTTGATTTATTTTAACAATACATCATTATAATAAATGCAACATCTGAAAAGTGAACTAAAATCCATAAACAATATAAAAACTGTATTTACAAAGTTTGTGTAAACAGCCATAATTTAAAAGTTTCTTCCTGAAGATTTGCAGCTCCAAATTAAAACCCAGCGTTTCTCATGCTGCTTTTTTCTTGCTGCCCCCTCGCGCCACCCGCCCAGGCTTCTTACCCCGGCGGGCCGCAGGGCGGCCCGCCTTGGCCGTGGTGAAGGTGATGCACTGGGAGTCCAGGTAGTCCACCAGCTTGGCGGCGCCCAGGCGGATCCCCGCCGCCTTGAGCTGCTGCTGCAGCTGGGAGAGAACCAGCGGCTGGTACTGGAGGATCCGGCTGTACAGGTTGGAGTCGGACAGGATGAAGGCGCGCACCGCCTGGAGGCGGTCCTGGAGGCGTGACGCGGCCTGAGAGGACGAGACGTCGCTGTCCGAGTCGCCGTCGGAGGAGAGAACCAGCTCAGGGTTGGACCTGATGAGGAGGAGGGGGAAATATCGCGCGCTGTTACATTACGTCAAACCTCAATGAATTTTTGTGATAAAACAAACTATTTTGGAAATGTTTGTTCTGGAAATGTTCTGAGAAATAATTCAGCCCTCTTTAATCAAATTATTTGTCATCTATAAGTTGCGCAGCGCACAAATCTGGGCAATGTTATATTAGAGTGAGGAGAAAGCTGTTAGTGATGGTTGCAACTAGGGATTCAATGATCCCGTTTTCTTTTCATACCGATATTTCGATCTTAGTACTTTCCGATACTAATGCTGACACTTCCACCGCACAAAACAATGCAATGAATTGGTTTTTATTTAATTCCCTGCTTGTTACTAAATCCTAACAAAAAATGACCACAAAACTAACATTTCAAGTGAAAAATGTAGATTTTCTCCAAAATTATTGCGTTTCCACATTTTCAATATCGGTTCACGGTATTGGTTACTTAACCGATACAGGTACGAGCTCATTGGAACAATACTGCCTCCGATACCTGTATAAATATCGGTGCATCCTTGGTTGTGTGTCTTAGAAAGGCCTCGTGAAAGTCCAGACTTGGATCTCACTGAACGGCTGCGGCAACACATGAAAAATTATGCTGTTGAGCAAACTCAAAAAAAATAAAACGGTGGTTCTACAAATAATTAAAGTGATAGTCTGAGGTTTGTAAGAAAAAAGAGAGAGAGGGACATGATTTAAAAAAAAATAAAAATAACGACCCAAGCTCCCTCCCTCTCCCTTTCTGATTGGTCTTGAAGCCGCGCCTACTTTTCCATGCACGCGCCAGTTCAATGTGCCAAGATGTGCGGAGGAGAGAGAGAAAACAACCAGAGTGTCAACAATGGAGTTATTGGAGGTGAGGATGCTTTTTTGGTTTGAAATCGGTAGTTTCTGCTCTTGAGCTGAGTGTTGATCCATGACTCCGTTTGGGACTAATGGCGTAGGCTTGATTCGGAGGCTCCGTGTAAACAGAAAACTGAGCATGAGCGCAGTTACGAGCTCGAGCACACAGCGTTCGTGATGATTCACAGCCCTTGGTGTCACTTGACTGGTTGAAGCGGACGGCACCGTGGCTTTTTAGCCAAAGCTGAGATACGGGAAGGCGGGACTTACCCGTAATATTATAATTCATAAAATGACTTATTTTATATCAGCATTTAAGACCAGGAGGTCATTTTAATACAATTCTTAAAATATGTAATTCATTTAGAGATCCAGACTATCACTTTAACTCAGGAGGCCTGAAAAGATGTGCAATCCACACTTTTCAGATTATTGTTTGACAAAGATTTGGACAACCACGTATCATTCTCCTTCCACTCAGAGCAACCTGCTACTGCTATGTGTTTGTTTCGTTCAGTTGTAAAGCTAAAAATCGATAGTTCCAGGGGGCTGAATACTTTTCCGCTGCTTTTGGAGACGCTCCACCCACCTTTCAGACTCCTCACTGGCGGCGGTAGAGGAGGTGTTTGAGCCCTGTGAGGCGGAGAGCAGGTCTCCGACCTCTGCTTGGGCAGTTTCAGCCGGGGCCGTGGTAGCAGGCGGTCTCGGCTCCCTAAACTGCCCCGTCTGGGCGCAGGTCACCCCCCCGCCGGGCGGAGCCTTGGCCCGCGGTGCCTCTTCTCCCTCGGAGTCTGAGCTGGCCAGCTGGTGGGTGTACTGGTGGATCTCTTTCAGCTTCAGGACCATCTGACGCTTCGGTAAAGGCCGTACGCCGAAGCTGCACGAGGGAGAACGTTAAAGGCAAGAAGATGGACAGAAGGAAAAAATAAAGGAGAAAAAACAGCCTGAGAGCGACTTAGCAGGGAGTAATCTGATTGGTTCCTTACTTAATCACCCTGACTAGGATTGAGGGGAAGGAAAAAAAATAACTCTGCCTTTTGTATAAACCTTATTTGGGAAAATGATGGCAGGAAGGGAGAAGCGACTGACCTGCTGAGTTTGTTCTTGAGCTCTGGCGTGTCCATGTCCGAGTAGTGAGGCATGGGGGTGATGGGTACCATCGAGCGCCGCTGTCTACGCTTCGACATTACTGGGGAGACACACGCAACAGCAGCAGCAGGAGGAGGAGGAGGACAGGCGAGGGTTAACAGACTAAATGCACTAGGAGTTCAAAAACAAGGAGATTCATGCTGATACATGCAACATACAGAAATGTTTTATTGCATTTACATGACCTCACACTGACGACTCTAAGCTTAAATTTGACAATTGGCCATTTTGGCTAAATTATCCTTTGCCTGACGCCTCTCGATATTAATTTACATTTTACGTCTTTTAGCCAATCTTAGGAGTCCGGTCATTTATTTATTATAATAATGCATGACTTTCTGTTTTCCTGAGGTACTAAAGAGCAGTAAGGGAGGTCAAATAAATTCCTCTATGATAATCATTAGACTGATCTATTTGCTGATTAGTTGGTGAAATACCAGGTGGGATAAAATCTCTTCTGTCCAACCACATAAATGTAGGTCTGATATAGGGATGTTTTTTTGTTGGCAAGAATCTGGTGAAACAACATGTATCATCATACAAAGTAGACAATAAAATATATTGTGACATCTTGCAATACTATGAGTAAGATTATATATTGTGCTTTTTTTAAATTCAATGTAATTGTACAAAAACCTTCACAGTATTCCAAACACTCCAACCTGTTTCATCCAGAACAGATCCAGTTTTATTACCGGATCTAGTTGATCCACGAAGAAGCTCAACACGGCCACAAACTAGTGGTCAGTTTTTTAGTTATTCCACAGAAAATTACCTTCATTAATGGTTCCATTCAAAAAAGAAAATGAAATAAAAATGGACATATTGCTTCTGAATATCAATACAATATTGTGTAAAAATATGGCGACATATTGCCGTATCGATATATTCTTACATCCTTAGTCTGATAAAATGCTAACTTGGACATGAAGATTGGGGTTTCTTCTTCACCAAATGGGTAAGTATAGAGGATGAATGCATGTAAAAGCACCTCATGTTAAAAAGGCCCACAGCATGACACGTCCCCACCTATACTTAAGAGGAAGGGCCTGATAATGTTGGATCGGTGATGCTGATTGTTTTTTTTTTTACATTTTAAAGAATTATCTTTGTCCATTTTCTCAATTTTTTTGGTTATGTGCAGTACAGACCAAAGGTTTGTAAAATGGTAAATGGTAAATGGCCTGCATTTGTATAGCGCTTTACTCAGTCCCTACAGACCCCAAAGCGCTTTACACTACATTCAGTCATCCACCCATTCACGCACACATTCACACACTGATGATGGCAAGCTACGTTGTAGCCACAGCTGCCCTGGGGCGCACTGACAGAGGCGAGGCTGCCGGACAATGGCGCCACCGGGCCCTCTGACCACCACCAGTAGGCAACGGGTGAAGTGTCTTGCCCAAGGACACAACGACTGAGACCGTCAGAGTTGGGGCTTGAACCGTCAACCTTCCGATTACAAGGCAAACACCCAACTCCTGAGCCACAGTCGCCCCTGTACACACCTTCTCATTCACTGCGTTTTCTTTATTTTCATGACTACATTGTAGATTCTCAATTAAGGGCATAAAAACAATGAATGAACACATAATGTATGGAATTAGTGTATGTACTTAAACAAAAAGGGTGAAATAACTGAATACATGTGTTATATTTTAGATTCCTCAAAGTAGCCACCCTTTGCTCTGATTACTGCTTTGCATTCTCTTGAGCTTCAAGAAGTAGTCACCAGAAATGGTTTTCCAACCGTCTTGAAGGAGTTCCCAGAGATGCTTAGTACTTGTTGGCCCTTTTGCCTTCACTCTGCGGTTCAGCTCACCCCAAATCATCTCGATTGGGTTCAGGTCCGGTGACTTTGGAGGCCAGGTTATTTTACAAATTCTTTGTAAAAGTAGTGCATAATTCCATATGTGTTCATTCATAGTTTTGATGCCTTCAGTGAGAATCTACAATGTAGGCATGAAAATAAAGAAAATAAACTGAATGAGAAGGTGCGTCCAAACGTTAGTCTGTGCTGTACCTCTGGCATACATTTGTTCACTAAAATATGGTGGCCTCTGTTAGTAAACTGAAATAGGGTCTTTAACTGGACTACTGATCCAAAATGCAGAAGCATCAAAAAAAGAAAATAATATCGAACAGTTGTTTCATTTCAGTAATTCAGTTCAAAAAGGTGACAATTATCTGGATTTTAAGTGCATGATTCTGATTTTAAGAAAATGTGAAAATAAAACCAAACCCAGGAACTTTGTGAAATCTTTAAAGCTGTTATTTCTGTTGCTTGGGCTCGTTTTCTAGCGCACGTTTTCCTTCCACCCAACTTTCCATTAACATGTGGTTAAACAAATGGCTGCTCCCTCCTTTTAGACGGTGACGGCTGGACACATATCATGTCAGCAGGTTATAATAGGAAAACCTTTATTGCAGTGAATGAGCTTGTGTTGAAAGTGTGCCATACAAGTAAAATTGCCTTTATTACTCACACTTAAACAATATTCTTATTTTTCCAACTGAATATTTTAACTTCTTAAGATCCCCATAGTATCAGAAAACAAGATTAAAATCTTTTTTGAAAGCCATTTTCACACTTACTTGGAGTTTTGAGGTAAGCAGCCGGGTTCACCCTATGAGAGAGAGGAAGGCCCTCCTCCTCCTCCTCCTCCTCCTCCTCGTCGTCCCAGCTGTCCCATATTTTGGAGTCCAGGAGGCCGTTGTCTATCTCCACTGCTGTTGATGAGCCTGGATCTGGAGCAGGATTCTGGATGCTGTTATGAGACGAAGACGGAGGCTTGGAGGCGGAGGAGAACGAGCCGGGTCTCCCTGAAGGGCTTGAGTCTCCGGTGTCTTCCAGCCTCAGGCTGAAGCAGCCTGGGTTGGCCTCGGTGCAGGCGTCCAGGCCCCAGGAATCGTTGAAAGCGATCGGTGGTTCGTCCATGAAACTTTGCCGAAAGCTACTCTCCCTCACTTCTGGCACATATCCTACTTCTTTCATCGAGTCGTTGCTGCAATCCATCCCCTCCACCTCATCTCTCCCTCCTGTACTCTCGGTAGCGTGTTGCAGGTTGCACTTTGTTACTTTCGTCTGAAAAGAAGAGGAGGGCTGATCTGAAGAGTCAGACACAGGGGGAAGATGAAAGCTCCCGGATTCTGTTTCCTTTGGGCTTTCTGAGGACGTCCTCCGTTTCATCTGCTTTTCTGGGTCGATGGTGAGCGGGGAGGCGGAGGGGGGGACAGGAGGCTGGTGGAGCTGTGCATGCAGGGGGGTGCTGCTGCACGGCTGAACAGGAGTCCCGTGTCCGCCGAAGATGTCGGCGTTCCGACGCTTTTCAGGAGAAACGTTGAGACGAAGATTCCTGCTCGGCTCCAGCCGGGACCCCCCGCCCGCTGCGTCAGGTTTAGGAGGACCGCCAGAGGTCCAGCGTTTGTTCTTGAGAAGTGAGGCAGGTGGGGAGGAGTCCCCTCTAGGGAAAAGCTGTGTCCTCAGAACGGCGCTGGTGGTCTGCGTCGAGGCGGCCCTCAGGTTTGGGGCCGGAGGAGACTGGTTGGGTGTGGAAGGGATCAGCCAGGAAAGCTCTGGAGAACAACCTGCTGGATCGCCTGGGCTGAACTCCACGCTGCAGACGGATTCTTTGGGACTGGGGTTTGGGCTAGATTTGATCCCCGTGTAACTCTGGTTTGCTTCCATCTCATCGCTCGAATCGGACAAAACTATGAGCTCGGGCTCGGCGCTTTCTGCAGGCGGATCGGGAGAAAGAGGGAGGCGTATGCTGCGAGGACCCGGGGAGTCTCGCTTTAAAGACACACCTGTGGTCTCTGCGGCTCCGCCTCCCCCGTCTCCATCGTCCTGCCGCGGAGACAGTCCTGGGACAGGAAGGTTGAGGGAAGGTTCGTCTACAACGCTGGCCGACGACTGAAGCAAAATCCTGCCAGAATGTCCTGATGCTGCTTCTTGAGGAGGAGGAAGAGGAGGGTGCTGGGACTGCGGAGGCATGCCAGTTTCACAGGAAACATCTCCTTCATTGTAGACGCCCCAGGACTGGGAGAAAAGGCGATTATAGCTGCGATCCAAGCTGGGCTCTGGCTCGGTTTGAAGTTTAGGCCTCAGATCAGTAAACTGCGCATCTTCCTCGTCGTCTTCCTCCTCCTCCACCGTACTCTCCCTTCCCTCCTTCTGTCTCTGAGTGGTGGCGAACTCGTAGATCTCCTCCAGCTCCTCCTCGTTCACTTGGTCCTCGCAGATTTCTCCGTCGCCCGCAGCGACCTCATCCTCTCGCCGACCCTCCTCCAACCGTCCTCCTCCATCCCCGCCCGCAGCGTCTTCATCCTCCGCCCCTTCCTCCCTCTCCTCCTCCTCATTCCACATGGAGCGAAGGAGCTCGGCGAATGCCTGATCCGTTCGGTTGCAGACATGTTCCTGCTGGTCGTCCGCCATCGCGACCGCCGCGTTGTCTGCCCGTAAACGACACAGCTGCTCCAGCTCCTGCAGGTCAAACCTGAACACACCCAAAGGAGACGCTGTGGTTTCCAACGGATTCGTTTAAGGACAAAAGGAGACAACCAAGGTGCCTCCCAAAAGGATTCATATCATATCATATTCATGTCAACACACTATAACAGCAAAAATTCAGTCAATTTTGCCAGGACTCGAAGTAAATGACCGGGACAAAGAAGTGCATAACTGAGGAGGAACGATAAAAGGTTTTGCTTCAATCGCAGCTGCAAGAATTTTGGGGTTTGCTTTGCAAATCTAGAGATGAAAGGCTGGCTCAGTCAGATTGGATGGAGAACCTCTCCAGCCAATGATTCTTAAGCCTTAAATTATATATATTCTCAGTTGGATTCAGGTCTGAACTTTGACTAGGCCAGTGTGAACCTAGCTGGGCTGGGTTAGGGTCGTGAACCTCCATCCTCTCAGATCTTTAGCACTCCAACAAGTTTTCTTCTGGAATTCCCTTTTTAAAAAATCTAAAGCCGCAGTGTTTCATAATGATAATGCAGTGTTAGATTGGTTAAATATTGCATTTTGCACCTTCTTTTACACGCCACCTACATGGTCTTGCTTTTCTAATTAGATGGCAACTAGTTGTACCGGATTTTTTTTCACCCTTTTCTACCAAATTTGGAAAACCATGTCAGATTTGTTTTCCACCTAACAATTATGCACTGCTTTGCCTTGATCCGTCATAAGTAACCCAAACTAAACGCATTTAAGTTTTTGGGTGTTACACTACAAACAGGAGAATTCTGCAAGGCGCTCCCTTCAGCAATAAGCAGCCCTCTAAAATCCTCATCTTTTCCATTTGTCGAGCTAACCTGGACGCCAGCTCCAGCACGTGAGGCTGCAGCGATGCGTCGACGGAGCAGCGGCCGGTGTAGAGGTACCGTAGCAGGGCCAACACCGCCTGGCCTGGAACGTCGCTCAGCAGCACCCTCTGCGCCGCAGGGACGCCCTCCTCCTGCACCCCGAACCCACTTTCATGCATCTGGAAAGGGGGAGTAAAAGAACCAAGAATGTCAAACAGAGAAAGAATGGAAATCAAGGAGCTGGTTGAATAACATGACAAAGTCAGATTTTTTAGACAAGACTGTTGCAGTTTATTAATGCTACTTTACAGATTGTGTGAGGCCTTAAGCGGAATATGGTTTAGAAGCCCCTCTTCCTGTCGAGAACATCGCCACCACTGACAGCGTTTCATTCCAGATTTGGTGGAATCTGCTAGAGGCCTAAAAGCAATTACTGACAATAGGTTATGTATTTGTTGCGATGCATTTGAGAACGAATCGAAGTTAAAACACAAAGATTAAACTTAAAGCATCAGACAGTAGCTGTGGTAGCACAACGATCACAACTATGAAGATTATTTATAAGTATTCTCATTCTTGATTAACAAATTCTAGATTTGTTGTTTGGGTTAAAATTCAGGTTGCCCGTATGTGTGAGTGTGTGTGTGTGTGCATGGTTCTTTGCCCCACGATGGAGTGGTGATCTGTCCAAGGTGTAGCCCGCCTCTCACCCAACCCTTGCTGGAGATAGGGTTTACATTCTCTGTAAAGCCTAGAGATGGCAGTGCATGAAAATCCGAGTAGATCAGTAGTTTCTGAAATACTCAGACTATCCTGTTAGGCGCCAACAATCATGCCACGTTCAAAGACACTTAAATCACATTTCTTCCTCAATCTGACGCTTGGTTTGAACTGCAGCAGATCATCCATGTCTACATGCCTAACTTCATTGAGTTGCGGCCATGTGATTGGCTGATTAGAAATTTGCGTTAATGAGCAGTTGGACAGGTGTGTCTAATAAAGTGACCAGTGAGTGGATATATGGATTAAAATTGGTTGATTTTCTGGCGCAGACTTGTCCACAGACTCATGGTCTAGTTCAATAGAGTTGAGGTCGGGTCTTGGGGTCAAAGGTCAATGTCGCCTTGAAACACCGAACTGTGTTCAAGTATCAACAAAGGGATTGAAATGTCACCTTAAGAAGAACCATTTTAGGGTTTTTCAACAATAATCCCGGGGGCAATTCTTTCTACATTTACAAGTTTAGGGGCAAAGTCCCGCCTCTCTCGCCTCCAATTGGCTAGCCTGATTGATTCATTAATAACCATAATGTTCGAGGACCATTACCTAACCTTAACCAAATCCTAATATTTAACGACCCCTTCCTGACCCACCACCTCCTGGGGGTTGGTTTGTCAGTCTGTGTTTCCCAGCCCCCCATTGCACTGTTTCCGGTGAAGCCATTGCTGACCCCGGTTGCTACTACGGCGCATGTGCGTCCGGGATAGAAAGGTATACTAGAAGCGAAAGGTACAGCGGCTATTTTAAGGGAAAACAAAGCTCTGAAAAAAATTGGTTATTACAGTTATCACGTCACATGACGCATCAATCGTTTCCACATTATTCTGGATTTGTCAAGACTGCATAGGAGCGCTGAAATAGTAGTGGGTGTCTATGGCTAAATCTGAGTTTAACATTCCTTTTGAGAGCGAGTCCACCTAACAAAAAAAAGTAAAAATTAAAATAAGCCATTTAATGACCAAAATTAATTAAAACAGAAGGAGAAATATCAAAGCAAACAACTGCTAAGAATGTTTCTAACATATAGAGTAAAATATTAAAAAGCTCATGGTATTTGGGTTACTTACTGCTCGTTCGGTTATGGCACGTAAACGAAATTATGTCATTTAAAAAAAAAAAAAATAACAACCCGTCTGGAAATAATAAAACAGCTATGGCCTTTATAACGAAAACCTTCTGCAAGAATCATTTTACCATTTCAGCCAGCAGGGGGCAGCGAGTGTACACCATGAAGGAATGTGCAAAGTAGACCTCTCCACTGTCCACCTGGAGCTGCACATCACTGAGCTGAGGGTTGTTAACCATGCTGCTCAGGTCTGATGACAGCCTGGACAGCGCCACCTACAGGGAAAAAATCAGAACAAATTGTCACAAAAATGGTGTGTGTGTGTGTGTGTGTTCCTGCGTTGTAATTTACACAAAAACAGGGGGGGGGGGGGAGTGAGAAAAGTTTAATTCACATTTTTTTAGACAGGCAAATTTGTGTCCTTTTTGGTCAATTCAAGCATCAAAAAACCTACAGAAAAATCAGTGCAGGCCTGTGCTCAAACTTCCACTGGTCTAATTGGATATTCGGGTAACCCTAATGGTGTCTCACCGACTTGTAGCCGCCACCGTCTTTGTCTGCATCCGGCTCATCCAACCTCCTCATTCCCTGGCTGCTGTTGGCGTCAACTGACGGCTCTGCCTGATTCTCCAGCTCTTCCTCCTGGATGAAACCGCTCAGACGCTTGGCTGCAGAAACGGAGAGGACTAGGATCAAACACTGGTCAAATGTTTTAGAAAACGCAGATTGAATTGACAGCATCCTTGCTGTCTCTCCCAACCATGGGCCAGCGATCCATATCCATAAGTAACAAACAAACAGTGTTGGGGAGAATACTTTGTAAATGTATTTAGTTATAGAATACTGAATACCTGCTTTAAAATGTATTTTGTAACGTATTCTGTTACTTTGGTCAATTCTGGTACTGTATTCTAAATACTTGGAATACTTCCCCTTAAAAACAGCATTTAAGTCTATTAAATGACCCAAAATGCGCTGGTAGCTACTCCCGCAGGAAAACAGAGGGCATGGTAATGCTGAACATTAGGTACCGACTGGGAAAAATTAAAATAAAAGTATTTAATTATTTTTGGCACAACACTGCTACCTCTCAGTGACCAAAAACCAACAAACCAAAACAAACAAACGGGTTTTTAGCAATGATATTCACTTCAATTCACTTTTATTTATATAGCGCCAATTCACAATAAATGTCATCTCAAGGCACTGTAAAACAAAAGTAATTTCAATACAATTATGCAAACATTCCAATCAATTAAGTTTTCTATGTAAGAAATCCCAGCAGATCTCTTTACATTGAATTAGATTTTTTTATTTATTCATTTGAAATGAAGTTTAGCTGTTTATCAGCCACAGCCAATTAGGTTATTTGCGACTTTCTTTTATAAATATGCTAAGTACTGTAAACTGACATTTATTGCACTCAAAATGGAAAGCTTTTTTCCTTGTAGCCGTAATTTTCGGGAAACCCATCATAACAACATATAATTAAGCTAACGTCATGACAGATACAACAGACACTGTAACTGTGAGAAATGACCTAACTAACATGATACAGGCCCTGTCACATAATGGACAAAAAAACATTGGTAGAGGATTTTATTTTGTTTTAGTACATCGTTGCAGTGTCTTTTAATATTTTAGTGACTTTCCCATACTTGAAAGGCGGATGCTTTGTTTCAAATTTGCTGTTGACATTGTTGATGTGCGGTGTAGCTTCTTGAGACCCGCCAGCAAAGTTTAGACAAAAATGTAAGAATTTTCCCACCTGGATCATCACTAACCTTTGCAAAAAATATTTTCGTTGTTAATACGAATATGCCACTTTATTCATTGATACCGAATTACAGCTGCTGCAGCAATCAGCAGAGTTTGCCTGCATACTTCACAGTTTGAGACCAGAAGCATTGCGGTACGACTCAGTGACTAATGTTGCCAGATTTGATCTTTTCCCCTCTTTTAACCACCATGGCTTTGGTCGGGCTTTTGTCAGGAATGCTGAAATGAAATCCGGCATCAGATGAAAACAATGAACTGTGAGAGAGCGCCATTGAATGCATCATTTCCTTCACTGCTTGTAGGTTTATTTGGCTGTTGTTGTAGCTCCAACTCCCCACAGCTCTGGGTCTGAATCCATACCTGTCAACTCACGTTTATGCTGGTGTTTGATAGTCGGGAGTATTTCGGCCATAGGATCTCTATGGTTTCGGCAGCATGTCGTTTAGGGGTATTATGGGATAGTCTACACTTTTCTCAAAACTTATATCTTCATCTTTCAGGTGGAAAACACACAAGTATTCCAATGCTATTATGAAAGTAACTGTATTCTGAATACCATCTTTAAAAATAGTAACTATTATGGAATACAGTTACTCATAATTAGTATTCTAAATACGTACCGCCGGTGCATGTATTCCGTTACTACCAAACAATGCAACCCAACCAACTGCTTCTCCAGATACTTCATTACCACACTGAGAACTGCTTAGGCATTACCTTTGTCAGCGCATCCGTATTGCGTCAGAGTCATGCCATCTTCAGCCAGCTCCATAAGGTCTCGGAGGGCCTGGCTTCCCACATGGAGCTCTCCTGTGTGCGGAGTGGAGGGAGCCGAGGACGCCGTCTGGGAGGAGGATGGTGGGACAGAAGACTCCCCCTTGTCGTTGGCGGTTGCTAAGACCTCGTTTGGCTGAAAATCAAACAGATATAAAATAATTCAACAAAGATATACACCCTGATCATGTAATGTACCGCCTATCGTGCATTAATAACAAGCTGTAATATGGCTTTAAAGAAAATAGTCTGAATCTTTGTGCTGCGTAGTATTTAACTTTTTTAATTAATTTCAAAACAAGAGAGTAAATGGTAATGCAGCATGATAACTCATCACCTTTGCTAATTCCACTGTGGTGAAGAGGTGTTGGAGCTCCGTGGCGTAGAAATCAGACAGAGAGGTGGAGCCTCCGTCCTGCAGTGCACTTTTTAGCCAGAGGGGGGCAGCGCCGGTCCAGGCGGGCATAGAGCTGGGGCATCGCGTTGGGGTGGGAGGGGAAGGCGCCCGGCGGCGAAGCAGGAGGGCGGAAACTCGTTCCTGCAGCCTCGCCAGGGCCGTCTCTGCGTCCTGAATGAGAAGGAGAGGCGGCGGGCGTGGGGCCGCCATTTTCCTCTTTTTGACGCGCCCCTTAGCTGCACAGAGAGAGAAGACGTAAAAGCGAGGGTCTCGGTGGTCTCGTAAACTCCGACCCGACTAACTCATCTATAATCGCTTGTTTGAAAGGTGTTTAGATCCAACAGGCAGTCTTCAACGCAGTCAACCTGGGAAGTATTCACAGTGTCCCACTATTACCACGTTTTGTTATGGTATTGTTCCAAAATGGAGTGGTTAACAAATTACTAAAAAATAAAAATGACATGTACAGAAGTATCCAGAGGGTTATGCTTAATTTTAAAAGCACATGAGGCAGAATTAAGAGGTTGCCCCTCGAACCTGTCAGGCTCAATGAGTTTGGATGACGTCGGAGTACAGTAGAACTGGACAATACAGACCCAAAGCTGATCTCCATTTTTTTCAGCTGAAATCCGCTTTTCTATATGTAGATGTACATTAGAAGCTGTGTCAAAAATAAAGTAGCGACACAGATTAATAATAATATCACTTTCTTGAATAAAAAGATGCTTTATTCTTCCACACCAAAATAATTAGTACTTTGTAAAAAAAAAATAAGTAGGGCATCTTTAGGATGCATCCAAAGTTAGTTGCCAACCGCCATTAAACAAAAGTTTATGGCTTGTAATATTGTCGTCTATGTTTTTTGTTAGAAGTTTTCAATGCCCTACGTTAATGAACTTGTCATACATTTCGAACGTTCCTTGAATGCACCACAGTTGTGAAGGGCGGACAGTGTTCTAATTACAGCAGACGCACTAATGAGCGTACTGGGACTCTGTAAAAAACTTTCTCAGCGCTCAAAGAAGTGGTGGAACTCTAAGCTATTTGTAGAAGTGCTGGTACTGAGTACTTTTGCATACCGACCCACTTAAAGCAGTGCTAACCAGCGGCTCCTCATCTGTCTTCATTCTGTTGTTTACTTCCGTACTGAATGCAGCAGTGAGGTTGCAGTGAATTTAAGATCAGTGAGGGCAGGATATGTAGCAAGAGGATGTAATGCGAAAAACAGACGAAGGGCGGGAGGGCAGAAAACCGACTGGTTAATTTTTATCTATATAAACGATACTTACTCATTCCTGTATCTTAAATTGAAAAATAAATGTTGATATATTTTAAAAACTCAAGATATTGTCCTGCCCTAGTGGACAGCCAGAGATATCCAATCATGTTCTGTCTCCATGCGACACCATGACCAAGTGAGTGAGTGGAGTGCCATAAAAGGCTGCAGAAATGACCGTCCACCTAGAAGGTTCTCCCCTCTCAACAGTGCAGTGCTGTCAGAGTGACCACTGGGGGTCTTGGTCACCTTCTTATGGTGCGTTCACACCGCACAGTTTGTCTGCGTCAAGCAACGGACCCAACACATGTAGTTTGATGGATGTACTTTTCGGCTTCCAGCGTTTGCTTCTGAGCAAAAAAGCCGGACGTTCTGAACTATGGCAGATCGTATCGAGAGGGTGGCTTTGCTTTATTTAAAAAGCCACCCTTTGCAAATAAGCTAGACAACGTTTACATCGGGTGCATCAGCGCCCATTCTTCAGATGCGTTCTGAGTTGGGGAAATTTAACCATTTGCTCCAGGAGCTGCTTATGGATGAGGTTCGCTTTCAGTGCTACTTCCGTCTGTCCTGCGCCAAATTTTACGACTTCCTGGGCCGCATGGGAGCTCAAATCTCCTACCAGGACACCAACTACAGGTTCTCTGTTCCTCCTTAGGAGTGCCTGTCTATCTGACTTCGGTAAGTGTTATTTCTGATTTTTGAAATCTGCGTTTGTTGAAAATGTTTTTACTGCTCCCGCTTCATTCAAGATACGTGTAGTGACATCAATACAGTGAGACGCTCTGATTGGTTGACGCACTGCGCCAAGTCCGTCAAAAGTTCAGCTGGCTGAACTTCTGCATTGCTTCATTTGCTACGTTGCCGCTTGCAACGCAAGTAACGCTTGAAAAGTTGATGGAGCCAACGCACACAACGCACCACAGAGAGTCTGATGGACCTCTGACGTACTCGACCGTAGACTTTACATGCAATTTTGCCAATGCTGACGTTTGGGGTGATGTGAACGCACCATTAAACAAAGGGTCAGTTTATCTGGATTGTTCCGGCTGGCCTGGCAGCAAGCTCTGGTAAGAGTCCTGCCTGTTCTTCATAAAAATATCGACTAAATTCACCAAAGATGGACTCTAGTGAAATGTTTTACCCAACCCTTATTCGCTTTAACATCATAGCTTGTTGTATGGGGCAAATATTCAGAGGTAAAAAGACAAATGAGTCCACTTAGAAAATCCGGCTGTGTTACAACAAAATGTGGAAAGTTGGGCACTGGGAGTCCTCTCTGGGGGAACTGTACAATGACACAGCAATAGTATTGATCCAGGAATAAGACAGCATGAAACTGTCCTAAAACCTGCTTATGAATTCTAACAAAAAACGGACTCTAAAGTATCCTTGTAAAACAAAAACATGGTTGGCCATTGCTGGGTTGACATCACTCTGAGATATGAAAGTCCAGGTAGTGCTGGGGTTAAAAAGAAAAAAGCTTTATCTTCCAAAAACAAAATCTGATTAAGCGATAAAAATCGACTTTATTGCCCAGCCCTAATGATTATTTTCAGATTAGAACAAAGAGGAGGTTAGGGTATAATATATATATAACTCTACTGCCTTTAGTCCTAAAAGGTGGTAGTGGTAGTAACGTACCAGCGTTTGGCTTCCACTTCAGCGCTGGAGTCATGGAGCTGTGAGACGGCCCGCTCTCAGCCTGCTGCTCCTTCTGCTGCTCCAGCAGGGAGGAGGACAGCGCCAGAGCCATCATGGTCTCCTCGTCCAGCGGCTCCGTCTTCTTTCTGGGCTTCTTCCTTGCTGGAAGCTCCGGCTTATAGGGACCTTTCCTTTTGTTGCCCCCAGGCTCTATGCTGAGGAGAGTGAACAGTGGATAGAGTGAGTGTTTCTGTGGCACCGAGGCATGCATCGCTTGCTACAAGGCCCTCACTGTGCGGCAGCCGCGGGGGAGCGCCGGCTCTCCTCGGCCTGTCTCTGCAAGGCCTGCAGCAGGACGGCAGGTGAGACGCCCATGTCCGCGGAGCAGCGCTTCAGGTGGGCTAGGCGGCTCTTCTGGGTCTTGAACTTCTTGCCGCAGATGGGACATTCAGGGACGCCGGAGGGTGGAGGGAGAGATGGGCCGCTCTGTTCGTTCTGATCCAAACACCTGCAAATAAAAAACACTTGACACAACCAATCATGTTTTTTGTTTTTTTTAAGCACTGATGATAAATTTGAATCAAGGTTGAGCATGGGGTCTATCAAGAATTTTATCTGCTATTCCAACCCAAACACTTTTTATCTGCTTTGGTTTCAGCTAATTGTCCCATTAGAAATTCTCTTTGAGTCCAGTTTTGAATCATCTTATTTAAACTCTCACCTTCAGATGAAAGAAAACTAGACAGAATAACCAGAGAGCCACCGTATTCCAATTTTTCCACGGTGAAACAGTTCATCGTCGCCACGGACCGAGAGAGCACTGACCAAAACAAACTTGTACTGGTATACAAAGACTGCATCCGAGCAGGCCTGTGCGATATGACGAAATCTATCATCAGGATGATAGAAAATGTTGATCGTTTTATATGAATATCAATCGTTTAAGCCACTATATGGTTTTACGACAGTAAATTATGTGAAGATGCACCTTATGACATTCCTTTGCATACTGCAATACATGGAAAAATAAAAATAGCAAGGAAAATGGTAACCAACACGTTTCAGACCAGGGATCTCAACAAGATTGTCAGACAACCCAAAGTTGGTCTCCCTGTGTGTCTCACCTCCCAACGCACAGTGTGAACAGAAAAAAAGCGTCTCTCAGACAGAACGATACCGGCTCTTAAAGCTGTTTCGTTTGCTAGCAACACATCAGTGGTCTGGTACAGCGTCTGTATCTGGAGTTTATCAGAACTTACGCCACGACTCGACACTGCTGTTGCTCTTTGACTTCCTCTGTATTTGTTGTCGTGGTTCTTGAGCAGCTGATAAAATAAATGTGTAGTGTTGGAGTCCGTTGGTCGGACCGGGAGCTGGCAAACTTTACAAACAACTGTTTGATCTGTGGCGGTCTTCTTATATCTAAACGGCATTGATAACCATAACTTAACTATTTTCCTAATCCTACAATTCAGGAACCAGCGCCTGAACCTAACGTGATCTATCTGTTCAAATTTTACCAGCAGCAACCGCCTCGCGTGTGGGTGGAGTCGGAACACATCTTGAGGGGGCAACACATATTGACATAACACTCCTCTTTTACATAGGAGACATGCAGATAGTGAAAAAAAAATACAACTAGAGGGTGCATGAGGAGAGAGAAAAAAAACAAACACTACAGCCAAAACGTGCTGTAAAGTTAAGAAATTGAGGGACAGCAGGTATTGCTGCAAAATTTGGATGCGTTACAAACAGTATGTTTAATTCAAAAGCCGATTGTAGAGCTGAGCCGCTCTGCTAAATTAACACTGATATCCATAGCTCCTGCAGATGGAAGGAGACCACTACATGATGAGTCTGGGTGGTTTTATTATCAACTATCGTTTAAAACTGTTTTTCCACGTTGTACATTTTTATAAACTATTCATGAAATAAATTAATAGAACAATTGCTATATATCGTGAAGTATACCGTTATCGGGATATAAACTGAGCTTTATCGGGATATCAAAATTTTGCCATATCGCCCAACCCTACATCCGAGTTGTTTAGCTCTAATGGTCCCAGCATGGATAAGGTTGCTTAATGTCATGTGTAATGAGAAACTTATTTCAAGATTAGTTCTGTTTAGTGATTCGTAATTATTAATAAAGACATCCGGTGAATATAACATAATGGTCGGGACTTAGAGACTGAGGTTGGAGGAGACTTATTTAACTTTTACCAACTATGGCTGAACTGAAGGACAGATGAGAGACATGTTTAAGTCTGGAGTAGTTCACTCTAAGATAAGTTCACAGAGCTTACGGTGAGGAAGAACACTTTTGTCTAGCTCGGGGAGAGAGCAATTTACCCGAGAGATGGGTTCCTTTCCAGATCCTAATAAATATATATAAAACTTCAATGGAGATTGAATCATCCAAATCCTTATCTACATCGATATGCTATTTTCCTGTAACACATGCTTTCTGGAACAGACCCACTGACAACATCTAGAAGGAGACAGACGCATTTCAACAAGCTTTAACGACTGAGAAGAAAGTCTGACAAAAATCACACAGTTGGTTTCTCTGCAACTTGTGAAGATTATCACTGGGGTTGTAGGTACATAATTTAACCACTTTGCGCTAAGAATGACCCGTTACAGAGTAGATAAAATGTATATCATATTTAAACTTGTCAAACTTAAAAATGTTGTTTTGTTTTTGAGGTTTTGATACCAGTACTGAAAACCAATCTGCATGAGAAAGTGTATAAAAAGGCAAAAACTGCAGCTTTCAACCAAAATGACCGACCTCATGAGGGTTAAAACCTTATGAGGAGTCATCAGAAACTATATATGTTCAGAGTTTCACAATGGTAGTTGAAAGCACTCTTTAATACTCCCAGGGGGCGCTGTGCAGGAACTGGGACCCACACACCAAATATCTGCATATATATCTCTCAGAAGCTGGACCAAAATCCTTGTTCCTGAATTTGGTGCAGATCAGACAATACATGTGGAAATTGTAAACTTCCGATCAGCACTGAACAGCAGACTCTATTATTGTTTCTCTCTCACAAGATAAAAACAGGTTAATTCAGAGATGACACAAAAAATTGTAATCTTTTTTTTTTTTTTTTATGCCCTTACCTGTTGAGGTGTTGTGTGCGCCCCTCGGGGCTCATGTGTGATAAGTCTCTGTGGCAGATCTGACAGAAGAAAAGGCCCCCATCCTCCAAGTCTACGACCTGGGCCTCGGCTGCCTCCTTGTCCAGCTCCTGCTGCAGGCGCAGGGCCAGAGCCTCGTCGCTCTGCGGGGGCTCGGAGAGGCAACCGGAGAGAGTGGACGCTGGCTTATCTGAAAACAAATTTGGCTTATAGTGAGCTTTTGTTTTAATTATCTATAAAAATCTGATGAATGTGGGTTTGTTTTTAACCCTTTACTCTGATACCCCAACATACAGTCCACGATCAAAAGTTTAAGAGCATTTGAAAAATGGCGGCAACAACTGAACGGAGAACCTTTTTTAAGGTACTTAAAAAAAAATTTTTAGCTGGTCCTCTTGCAAATTCAGGACAGGAGCTTTAAAAAGGTTCCAAGTAGAGCTTCAACATGCAACAAGAAGAACAAAAAGTTATTGAGGATGCAAAACACTTAAACTGAAGCAGGTTGCTTTACAAAACACACAGACAAAAAAAAATCTACATTTTAAGACGACACCTCTGTTGTCCATTTTTAATAACTTCCCTTGCCATCCATCCACAAAGGTTTTCAGCTGGATTTAGATCAGGGGAACGTGCAGGAGGGTCCAAAACTGTGATGCCTCTCTCTTGGAAGAAGTCCCTTGTTCTGCAGGTATCATGTAACGTAGCGTTGTCCTGTCGTTGCCACACAGGCGAGAGATGACCCTCGCTTATGCAGGATGCTCTCTGCAACATCTGGACATAGCCAGCAGCTGTATGACACACACGCACCTCCTAAAGCTCCAGTGTTCCACTGAAGGAAAAAGCACAACAGACCATCATGGGGCGCCCTCCACTGTGGTGTGTAGAAAAAAAATCTCACTGTCATCCCAGTAACATTGAAAAAAACAATCAGGACCAACGAGGTTACATTGTTTTTTTTCTCATCAGAAAATAAAACTTTCTTCTTCCATCTTTTCATGTTCCATATTTGATGCTTTCTGGCTAAATCCAGTCAGTTCTGTGGCGTTCAAGGAGATGAGATCTTTGGAGACGATTTTTTGGTTTGTTTTTGAAACCCTTCAGACCCAGGTGATTTCTGATGGTTATGAGGCTGCGGTCATCACCAGGTAACGGCTTTAATTTGGGTTAAGGATCGTCCAGCTGGATCCTCCACCTCAGTGCTGGTGTAACTGTTTTGGGTTCTTCCGCGTAACTTTTTTTTTTAGTTCCATAACCCTCTGTATCAGTTAAGAAACGGCAAACGACTGTCCTTGACGTCACTGAGCACTGAGTTTGTTACATCCGCAAACCTAACAGGACAGGGTCATCCACCTAAACCCACAGGCTGGGTGAGGAAGGCATTAACCACAGAAGTAACTGGAGGAGCTACAGAGAACCACAGCTCAGGTGGGAGATTTTGGTGACAGCACGGTGATCGGTTGTGCAACAAACATTTGGCCTTACTAGAAGAAAGTCCGAGTAGCCCCACAGCTGCGGGAGGAAATACTCCAATCAGATGAAAGCAAAAAAATAATCAATGGATTTCGTGCGAAACACTTTGTGCGGTCAAAAGGTAACGCCGAACATCATCCAGAACACGCCGTTCCTACAGTTAACCATGGTGGTGGCAGCATGATCCTGTGTAGACGTTTCCCTTTTAGCATGGACAGAGCAGCCAGTCAGTCTGTGGAAGCAGCTAGATGCAGGAATATCCTGAGAACAACCCTGTTAGAAGCTAGAGAAGCGGCTGAGGTTCACCTTTCTAGCAGACGATGGGAAGATCGAAGCGAACTCATGTGCCAAAGTCCAAACCTGAATCCAACAGAGAATCGGTGACAGCTCTTTGTAGAGTGCTATCCAGTCAGAACATGCCTGGACAGGTTACCGGTTCATCACAGGGCAACACAGACACACAGCACAAGGGACTATACACACACACACACACACTTATACCCAAGCACATCCAGAAGCCACATTAACCAAAACATCAACAAAATACATTAAAGATTGAAACCTGAACTACCTTCTTTTTGTTGGTGAGCAGTCAGAGTACAGTCCTTCTCCTCGTTGTTGTTTTCTGGCGCCATCCTGTTGCTATTCATCATCTTCTGTGGACAAGCCCTCTTAAACTCCTGCATCCTGAGCAGCACTTTATCTTTCGCCCTCAGATCTCCATCGGCTGAAGGTTGAGCGGAACTCCCTGAATCACATCCAGCTCCTCCGCGGACCAGCTCCGACTCAACCGGCTGGGTGGCTGAAATCCTGGACCCAGAGTCCTCATCCTTCTGATGAACCTTCCTCTTGACCCCTCGGATCGATTGACTGGAGCTCTGTTGTCCTGCTTTCCTACTCTGTCTGCCTGGTCCCGGTTCGGCCGCCGCTTTCTTGCGGACACGCTTCAGCAATTTGGAGCAGAGATCAACAAAATCCAGCTCGGAGTCGTCCATGGCGACGACATGAGTGTCACGTTAACGGCGGCAAAGCAGCATGTCTCCAGCCGTCACCTACAACCTGTAAAAGCAGCAAGATTAGCCCGGGGAAGGAGGAAACGACAACACACGTTTCATAAGATGGGAACAGAGAGGAAACAAACACAACACATAGACAGCTGTGGGTGAGCTAGCTGGTGGTGCTAGTCGGAAACTTATCGACGTTTGCTCGGTTACGTCCCTCAGTTCTTCAGTAATATTTCAGTGACGTTAAGAATGTGGACTTTTTTTTTTTACCTTTACACAGCATTACTCGGCGATGGTGGAAAAATACAGAAAGATTTGTTCATATTTCAAAACATTTGACCAAAACCGCTTCATTTCCAGTTTCCGGTCACGTGGCAATCAACCAACAAATAGCGATTAAGGACGTGACTTCGTCAGTTACGTCACCCGCTTTATATTATATTATATTATATCGAATCCTGGCATGGGGTCTTATTGTATGGACTGTATGTTCTTCTTGTGGCGGGTTCTTCACGGATTCCCCCCATTATCCAAAACAGGATTATTGTTTAATAATTGATTATTATTATTGATTAAATTGTGTGTACTGTATGTGTGTGGCTCTATAATGAACAGCAACCTTTCCAGGTAGGATACCCCACCTTTTCCTAATAAATTCCTGCCTGGAAATAGGCACTAGGTTCCTGCAGCCCTTCAAAGACAGAGGCATACACAACGGATGGGTATAATATAATATACTATGATTTAACATAATATTAGATTAGATAAAATAACCTAAAGTTTTCTAGACTTTCATGATAATATAATTAAAGGTTTGTTGACTGTGGATTATTTCATAATCTAGAGCCTTTCGGCAACTATGCTTGTTTGTATGCTCTAATAAATTTATCTATGGCTTATTCAGGTTTTATTTAGGTAGTATTTGCATGTTTAAACAAAACCAAAAACCCACATAAACATGTCTTTAATTAACTACAAATGCATTAATTCATCTGGAAATAGAAGTTTCAATAAACCACAGGAACTCCTATAAACATAGACATTCAACAGTGACTGCAGACCTTAAAGCATTGTTGTGTAAAATTATACATGTTGGAAATAATTTAAGATAAGATTGGTTTTCTGGTATAGAAAACGTGGCAACGGTTAGGGTTTTCTATTTTATTTTTCTGGGCCACATGAGCATTTGATGGCATTTCAGGGCAGCATTAGAAGTGGTACACATGGACACTGAATATATATATATATATATATATATATATATATATATATATATATATATTCGACCATACAGGTGTTGGGAGGTCGCCCCCTGCTTACTGCTGAAACTAGGAAAACTAGTTTCCCTACTACTTATGTGTTTTGTGTCGGTGCATTTATTTATTACATCTGTCCCAAAACAAGAAATTATAGTCTCTTGCATTTGAATTAGTAGGGAAATAACAATGGGAATAAAGGGGCAGTTTAACTAGTGTATACCATTCATGTGTGAATATTAATTATATATTAAATTTAGTAACATTTTCCACAGCTGTCTGTGAATTATTTGTTCTCTTTTTTTAGCTAGGGTCATTTGAGAACTTTTACCTGCTAGGTTCTAATTAAGTGATTTCTTGATTCTACAGCTTAGCCCTGGGCAGTCGTAGTTAATTACATAGAAATTAATGTTCTTAAGAGGAGTAAGTACTTTTTCCTCATATAGCCAGATTATTTTCAATATTTTGATTGCCTTAAAAAAATTAAATCAGTTTTTATGTATTGCCTCTAGCTTGAAACTCAAGGTAGTTCAGAAATCCTCTTTCGATCAAAATAACTTAATAAAATATGGAACTTTATCTAATTTTCCTTTCTTATCTAAAATCTATCTCAGACAGCATCAGATAGATTTCCACTTTTGCTGATGATACCTGAATATTTATCCATAAATCCTGATTTACCAATCAGTTAGGTATATATGTGGCAAGGTACACTTGGCCATGGGGATTCCCTTTGGCTGACTGGTTAGCGCACATGACTTTCACCTGGGAGTCATGGGATCAAATCCCCGCCTAGGCCCTCGTTGTGTACCTTGCCACATTTGGCGTTGCTGGCAGGGTCCATGTGAGACTGGTAATAAGTCCATGGATTCGAAATTGGTGGCACCCTGCACGAGGACGTGCTTGTGATAAGAGGGGGAGAGATGTGACAGTGAGGAGGTCCTGTCACTGTGGCTCCGATAGATCACGTGCCCTGGCTGCTTGGCCACGGGGATTCCCTTTGGCTGACTGGTTAGCGCACATGACTTTCACCTGGGAGTCGTGGGATCAAATCTGCCTGCCCAGGCCCTCGTTGTGTACCATGCCACATATACAGGCATGTCTTGAAGACATAAGAACATGGATGACTTTAAATCAGCAGCTTATGAACTCACACGAGACAGAAGTTGTTGTCTTTGGCCCAGAACCTCTAAAAAAAAAAACTGTTTTGTCTATCACTTAATCTAGATGGCAATAAATTGGCCTCCAGTAATAACTTTGAGACTTTCTGTGTTATTTTTGACACGACATTCAAATCCGATATTGAACAGGCGTCCTCTTTTTCACCTCTGGAATATTGCTAAAATTAGAAACATCCTTTCCAGGAGTGATGTTGAGAAACTAGTCCATGCATTTGTTACTTCAAAGCTGGATAACTGTATTGTTTTACTATTGAGACAGCCACAAAATGCAATTAAAAGCCTCCAGGTGATCCAAAATTCTACTGCAAGATTATCTGATGAAAAAAAAAATCCTGTTTTAGCTTCCCTGCATCGGCTGCCTGTTAAATTTAGAGTAGAATATAAGATCATCCTTTTAACATATAAAGCCCTCAATAGTCAAGCTCCATCGTATGTCAGAGATCCGATTGTTCCATATATTTCCAACAGGGCACTTTGGTTTCAGACAGCAGGTTTACTGACAGTCCCTAGGATTTCTAAAACAAAATTGGGAGTCAGATCTTACAGTTATGAGGCTCCTCTCCTGAGGAAAAAGCTCCCAGTTAGTCTGTGAGGCAGACATCCTGTCTACCTTTAAAACCAGACTTAAAACCTTCCTTTTTGATAAAGCTTACGGTTAGAATGGCTTAGGTTATGAGCTATCTCTGTAGTAATGCTGATATGGGCTTAGACTGTTGGGAGGACAGGCTGACCACTTTTCTTTATTCTGATAGTTTTCTCTTCTCCTGCTACCCAGTTTGATTAAATTCAGTTCAGCTTATTGCATTATTTGCCGTTATTTCAACTGTTTCAACTTTGTTTTCTCTGTGTTTTTCTCTTCATGGAAGCTACTACTGGTCTTGTTGGAGGGGGGCATCGACTGGGATGATGCATCCGGTAACCGAGCATTCTCTCTCCTGTTATCAACTTACTTACTACAATTTACTTTTCACTTTCTTCTCAGCAGTGAAGTCAACGGAACAATGCAGGCAACTGTCTACCTTCCTTCCTTCCTTCAGGAGGAGTGAATGCTGCACTCAACACCCAATCTGCTGGGATTCCTTAGACAGAAAAATGTTTAAACTGGTTAGATTAATGAACTGAGGGGTTAATTGGGATGTATCTAATGACTGAATTGACTTGTGAAGTGTTTTGAGACAAATCATTGTGAATTGGGGAAAAAAACAAATCCAGAAAGCTCTCCATTTCCAGCAAGTCCTGATTTCTCACTGTGACTTTAACTCCTAACTATCTTCATTCACTTGAGGGTTTAAGCGAGAAATGAACTTACAAATGATAAACTGTATATATGAATGCTTTATTTAAGAGTACAAACATTTAGCTGAAGTCACTCTTCCTAAAACTGTGACTGGTGCTGAGGTGGTTCTTCTGTGGGCGGACAGGAATTTGAATTTCCCCATTTCCTGCAAGAAATCTAGGAGGCCCTGTAAAATCCCTCTCTGTTGTTTAAACTGATGTTTGCAGCGTTCATGCAGCTGATGGCTGTAAGAATCACAGAGCTCTGGACTTGCCTTCCTGAAATGTACCATGTTCTGCCTTTTTGGTGTTGTTAAAGTGCCAGAGGCTGATATTCCTGGCGCTTCTAGTTGGGCATTGGGCTGCTTTGATGAAAGCCGCCTTAAGCTCGGGGTTGGATTTCAGAACTTGCTGCTTTTGCTCGGCTAAAGTTTTATACTTCAGGGTGTGGAGAAGATCACCGAGAGTGTTTTGGGGATGTACCCCCCAGCTGCCGCTCGGAACTGCTGCTGAAGAGTCTGGTTCTTCTCGCTGTTGCTGTAGAGGAAGAAGCACAGGTCTCCAGTCATGGTCTGGCAAAGTACCTGCTGACGTACCTCGCCTATGAGCAAACCAGAGATTGGCGACACGTGGTAGATGTGGGCTTTAGTTTGCACCATCTTAATGATTCCACGCGCTTGTCCTGAAACCAGTTGCTGTTGCTGCTGGAGACTCAACCCCTTCACGTAGACTTCGCAGCTCGGTTGGGCCTCTGCCATTATGACTGCGGCGTACAGTGCTGATAGCAGCTGCGTAAAACAGACATCCTTTAGAAAACACATTTTGTAAAAGCTTTTGAATCATGCTGATCAGAAACGTACCAAGTTTTAATGAAATGGCTCGGTTTTCTAAATTGTTACCGTTGTGCAAGATTGTTTTTTTTTTCAAAAACTTCTTTTTTTTAAATGAATGCCTATAAGTTCTGGTCATGAGAGAATGAACCAATAAACAGGGCTTTGGGTATATGATGGTATTACAGGGTTTTTACAGGTATCTTCAAGTTAAATTCAAGTATTTTTATTATGTATATATACACACACACACACATATATATATATATATATATATATATATATATATACACACACACATCAGCTCTAACAGTAGACAAAAAGAAGAGCCTTGAACCTGTGCTCATTTATTTCTAAGGGAACTGTGGAATGTGTAAAAGATAACAAGCCAAGCAGAGGTGAAAAAAATCTTCAGCAAGCCGCAATGTTTTTTGACACCGTTTTTTTATTTTATTTTTCATAAATTTTCACTTACTATAGGTGTCATTTTTTCGGAGTATTTTGACCTTCCCGGGGCTTTGTTGCGTTCTCCGTTAAAGGTTCAGCCAGTCTTTATTTATTAAAAATCATCATGACTTACAAGTTAAACTCATGATGAAAAATGCAATATGAAGTAGCTAAATACAGCACAAATTTTAAGACCCAGATATCAAAATTCAAAAATTTTTTAAGTCTTAAGGTACTATTTACAAATTCATAAATTAAATGCTTTTAAGGCTTTTCAAGAACATTCAGGAACCCTGTATTAAGCAGTTTTGCTGGGTTCATCTACCTGTTGGCAAAAAAAAAAAAAAAAAGTTGACAAAACTGTTTAGCCTGGACTCCGTCATTCAGAAAACAGAACCAGGAAAAATCCTTTATAAGAAAATGCTTTCCATAACCCTCCATCTTATTTCAAGAACCCTCTTCAAGACAAAGGAGGTGTGGCCACTTTTCATTGTAGTTCTATTGCTATAATCTAAACGGGAATCGGACACATTCATGTCAAAGTTGAACCCTTGTCCAAAGTAATTTCTTGAGTTCAGAAGTTCTTTTCAGCTAATAAGAGATTTAGGCTACTGCAGATATTTCTACAGCCATCGCTATGGAAACCGGAGAACTGAGACAACACAGATGGTTGGTTGGTTAAAAAGATGCAAAAACTATTTTGAATCTGCATTGTTGCCACAGATTTTTCCTCATGCTATTGACCATGCTCGCTACTTTATATCCAAATGCAACAAAGGAAAATCAGAAAGATTTTTTGGGATTCCCTTTCCAGCTCAGCTTTCTTGTGGAAGGTGTCGGTGACCGTAGGGGGGATGGGGGACAGTCGTAACAGGGGTTGGTTGTAACATGTCTTTTTCCTTCACTCAGGAACAAGCTAGACTGATGACACTAACAATGCACTTCCTCAGTGTCATTCCCCGAGAAAATGTGGGAAAAACTCAAGAACCTCTTCAAGATTTATTGGGAAATAACTGTTTTTGAGGTATGAAAGTACTTGTTTTTTTTAAACAGATGATGCGACTGTCCCCGTATAATGATTTAAACAACACAATTTAAATCATTTTTAATGAGTTTTCTAGCTAATTATAATACAGTTCCTCGTGTTAGAGCAGAGAAGGGTTTGCGTGTGTGATGGCACATGTCTGTGTCCAGGAGCTTGTGCAACTGTGTGTTTATAGAGGATACAGTGAAAAGTGAAATTAAATACAGATAAATCTAAAGAAGAAGAGCTTAGCGTAGTATTGAAAAAAGGCAGCCGACCTATACTTTGTGTTACGTCTCCAAGAGGTAAGAGATGAGGGGAAGATTGTTTGAATAAGGGACGAGTTATTATGAGATTAAAGTTTGGTAACGCGTGGAGGGAGAAGATCGAACTAGGCTTAAAGCTAAAATAATAGAATTTACTTTTTTTTTAACTCTTTCATTCCAGGTCACAAGGTTTGCATACCAGTTGGCCAATAATTTTGGGTGCAAATTTCCAGAGCAGTGGAGAGAATGATGGTGATGATTGGTTTTCTGGTTTTATGAAGAGGAACAGCAGTCTTTCTTTATCTTTTTTATTTTTTAACGTGTCCTGTCTAGCAGTTTGGTACTCACAATTGGTGTCTGAGTACCAAGTACAAGCCCAACAGATTTACTTTCCCAAGCCAAGCATTACAGCTTTGCTATAGTACTCCACTTAATATTTATGTATGAAAAATCTTTATTAGTGATTAC
Source organism: Apricaphanius iberus (assembly GCA_028564705.1). Taxonomy (NCBI): domain Eukaryota; kingdom Metazoa; phylum Chordata; class Actinopteri; order Cyprinodontiformes; family Aphaniidae; genus Apricaphanius; species Apricaphanius iberus. The sequence goes on from JAPXFQ010000284.1 coordinate 1,000,058, forward strand.
TGTGGATTTAATTTCTTGAAGTTATGGACACGAAATTGAGATAAGAAGGAAGAAGATGAAGAAGAGAAACAGGACCTGTAGAAGCGTGACGATACAAGATAGGGAGGCAAACAAAGAACACAAGAAAACATCCCAGTCCTCCACCTCTGTTGACTGGCAGAGAAGTGGGAAAAACAAAATAAACAAAAACCACCAATAGAACAGAACAACATTAACCAAACAGATCTTGTAATATAAACTAAGAATTACACATTCACTACACACAGGCATGGCTTAATGAATAAAATACTAATGTTTCTGGTAAGCTCCTGGTACAAATTAACTAATGACAATAACCTCAGCTCAAGATTATGTCCGTACACACCAATGTCCCCACACCTACGTGTATGTGTGAGCATGCAGGTGTGAATAAGGTTTCCCCATGCAAGTGATTGATTGCTGGTGTGGGGAGCCGTCAATCCGTCCTACAGGAATCGACGCAGGCATGAAGGAGGTCAGAGACGCATGCGTCCAGAGTCCCACAGAGCGCAGGAGCCGCAGGTGGACCAGTGCAGGGCCGATCACCCAACGAGAGAGGAACAGATGGAAGCTCCAGGGGAAAACCCACCAGCCGCAATGCTGGGGAACAGCAGGCTTTCAATCAGATGGTCATAAGCCTCTCAAGAGCATCCAGCTTCAACCGTGTGAATGTGGAGAAATTCTTCGCAAATCTCAGCAGAGTTCTTGAGAAACACGAATTCCCTCCTCAGAGTATATGGAATATAGACGAGACAGGCAAAAAAGCAGTCCAGACACCAGAATTGTGGCCAGACATGGAAAGAAGCCGGCAGGGGCTCTTACTTCAGCTGAGCTGGGAACATTGGTAACAACGGCCTTTGCAGGGAATGCCGTTTGAAATACCATTCCACTGATGTTCATCTTCTCTCGTGTCCATTTCAAGTCCCATTTCATACGTGATGGACCAACTGGCTGTGTAGGAACGTACAACCGCACTGGATGGATGCAGGAGGCCGACTTCCTTGTATCTGAAACATTTCCAGGTATACACCATGAATCAAAGGTCCTTCTAATTTTGGGGAATCCCCCCTCACACCTTGCCATCAAGGGTTTGAACTACTGTTGAAGCAATGGCATTGTGCTGCTGTCGTTGCCCCCATTGCTCTCATAAAACCCATCCTCTCGATAGAACTATCTACTGGCCTTTGAAAGTAAACTTAGCCTGCGACTCTTGGATGAAAAATTATCCTTGAATGACTATGACCATATATGAAATACCAGGTACTTTCAAAGAGTCTGTCTCTATTTCAGCAACACTGTCAAATGTGCAGGAAGGATTCCGCTGTACAGGAATCTGGCCATTTCAAAGGGAAATTTTTCAAGACCATGAGTTTTCCCCATCCCTGGTCACTGATCGGCCACTAGACACTACCTTTGGATCTCCTCCAGCACCTCACCTGGTCCTGTGGCCACCAGGTCACCTAGATCCTCCACTTCCTACTTTTCTCCAGAGTGTTGGACTACATCCAAAGGCAGGGCCTAGAAAACTCACCCTGAAAGGCAGGAAGCGTTGCACAACTGCCATTCTTACCGATTCGCCAGAAAAGGAAGCATCGGAGACTGAGAAGACCTATGTTCTTCTCAAGAAAGCCAAGAAAAGAATTGAAGACGGCAACAAAAAAGAAAAAGAACAAAAAATCTGAAAAAAAGGATTTCGGAATCAGAGTCTGAGGAAAATGACGTCTGCATCGTTTGACTGGAGAGCTATTCAAGATCCAGGGAAATCTGGCTGCAGTGCTGGAGTCGTAAATCTTGGGACACCTCAAGATTGCACCCCTGGCAGTGATGTGTACATCTGTCACAACCATGACTTTGAGTGAGAACACATTTACAGCCCACGTTCTCTTAATGTTTCTGAAGTCACAGTTGTAAAATTGATTCACATAAAATAATTTTAAGTAATCATATTAAACACGATTTTTTTTCTCAATCAAAATGTATTGCCCTTAAGCTATTGTAATAAGTTGCAAAATACATTAGAGTAAGAATTTGTTTTTGTGTTGTCTTTATGGCAGTTTGATACATTTTAAAGATTAATTTTATGGTTGTGTTTTTCCACAATGGTTTTGGAAGCCCAGTTTTGTCAGGGGTGCCAAAGGTTAATTTTGCAGTAGCCAACACGTTTACTGTCTATAGGCAACATAAATGAGACAATCCGTTCCTATTTCTCCTTAATGTTAATGTAATTGTTAACCCAGTTTTCTCTCAGTGTTTTTCTCCCCATAGAAGCTCCACCCAGTCTGGTACCCTGCTCAGCTATAATGCCCCCTGCTGGATGGAGAGCGTTGGTCCAGATGATGGTCAAAGTGACCAAGCATCCTCCATGCTGTCTCTTCTGTCTTCTCAGAACTTCAGACGGTCGTGGCAGATGACCGCTTGAACTGAGCCAGGGTTCTGCCACAGGTTTCTTCCTGTTAAAGGAGAGTTTTTCCTCTTCACTGTCGCCACATGCTTGCTCAGTATGTGGGTTTGCTGAGGAATTGTTGTGGTTGGAGTCTGCATGATCCGGGCACAACCTCACGTCAATGACTCAACACATTCTGCTGGGATTCCTTACATAGAAAACTTAACTGATTGGAATGTTTGTATAATTTTATTGAGATGACGTTTGTTGTGATCTGGCGCTATATAAATAAAAGTGAATTGAATTAAAGTAGCGTAATGGTCTCATTAAATGTTCTGTAAATATGTTATTCAATCAAACTCTTCGATAAGACATATTTGGTTGTCATCTTACATTTTTGATTATTTTTATCAAGACTAACAAATATTGTATTTCTAGCATGTTGCAACCATCCCTGAACAGTGTTGCCTGGGGACAGTTGCAGCACTGGACAGCTTAAATTTTAATGCATATTTTGAAGAATCTGTAGTCATCTTTAAATAGTTTAAAATATTAACAGAGGAATGAAAGTATATTGTATAAAAATCTGGTTTGTCTTATCCTAAAGGTTTTTGAGTAATGGAGCCAAATGCAAGAATTGTTACAACCGTCCCCGATTAAAAACGTTGAAATCAAGTGATCACGCAAGATTGTGTAAACCGTAATGTAACTTTTCTGGATTAATCAGATGCCAGAAAATCTCGTCAATAAATGGAGTTCGAAATTCTAACGTATTAATGGAAAGTTTAGTGCAAGGTGCCATAACCTCTCTGTAAATGTCCTAAAAGGTCAGTGATCAAAAGCGGGAGTTTTTTTACCATCACAGTAGCATCAAACTGTCATTTCAGGCCACATCTAGGTTATGGATGTCCTCAAAGGGCCGGTTGTAGCACAGTGTATAAAGTAGGCCTATAGGGTTCTCTGCATTCAATGAGAACTTTTAAAATATTACGTATCACACCTTTCCATGCTGCTTGGCACTACACACACACAAAAAAAAAAATCTGATTTGCCTATTATTTAACCTCAACTGTTTTCTCCAACTTCTAGTTATTACACCTTGGGACCACTTAGTTGTTGGGCGCCTTGAGTTTGAAACCTATGCTGTATCCAATCATAGCAATGGAAAGCGTAGTGGAAGGACAAAGTGCGACTTTCCTAGTAATTTGCGATAAAAATACCTTAAATGGTAATATTTTTGTTAGAATACTTGTACGTGTATAATGAATTTTAGTTTAACCTTTGAAAACAAGGAAAAACGTTAATCTTTCTATTGTTAAATGTTTTCATATGCAGGATTTGAGCAGTTTGCCGACTCACTTTTAAGGATGCACCGATGCCGATACCGTTCTAATTTGCTCATATCGGTTAGTTAATCGACACTTAAAAAGTTTATTTGAAATTATTGCAGTTTCTGCATTTAATTTTTCACTTGAAATTTTAGTTTTGTCATTTTTATAATAAAAAAATATATAATTCACCCTCATCTGTTGTAACAAGCACAAGAAAATAAAACCTATTTTCCAAATAATTGCATTTTTTTGTGTGTATGATACAAGTATTAGCATTGGGACTTGATATTGGCAAGTATTGAGATCCAGGTTTCTTTCTCTACCTGTAAACATGTTTGAAAAATATTAAATGGTTTATCGACATTAAATGGGCTTAGAGAGGGACAAATTGGCAATAATGTAATGAAGCCAGTTAGGCCATTATTTGCATTATTTGCAACCAAAGCTGCTGCTGAAGAGAAAAAACTTGTAACAAAAGAAATGACACACAAACAGAACAAGTATTGCCTCATTCAGTCAACAGAGTACTGACGTTCTTCTGTTGCACACAGTTTATTTAACAATATGGTATATAAGTAAGAAATGAATCTTTTACTAGTTTATACAGTGATTTCATTCTCTCTTCCTTATATTTATAGTATTTTGCTTAATAGCTTGATTTACAATAGGAGAAAAAGCAAATCTCCCCCCCCAAATTCAAGTGTTTGTGAGAGGAACAAAGGTTGATAATTAGTTTTTCCTTACGGCGAATCTCAAATGTTGCCCTTAATCCCTTGAAAGAACTTCAGAGTAAAACTCAAGGGAGGGGGGTTCTGGGGAGTCATTTGAGACAACCTGTTCTCATTCCACCTCAGCTTAGGGGGCTGGTCTCTTTCTCACGCTCTCTTTACACTTTACATTTGTATGACAAAAAACAAACAAAAAAGTATGACAATTTTTCTTAGTCAAACCAACAACTTTCTACACCAGCAGAATACATTTTTTTTTCCATGTTGAGATTGACATTTTGCAGTCCTCAGTGAAAACCCATTTGGAGCAGTGTTCCTATTAGTGACTGTGAGGGTCTGTGTGTGTCAAGTGTCTTCATGTGTGCCTGCATACATGCCAACGTCTACACAATCTGCCGCAGGCCAGCTCCTACTTTAATACGACTGAGTGCTTTCATAAACACACACACACACACAAAGGAGAATGGGGGGGAAGAAAAAACAAAAAAACCCAAACAAAAACAAAGGGAGAGCAGTTGCCGTCCCCCGAACGCATCGTCTTGCAGTAATGGTACAATACTAGATTACAACAGCCAGGAATGACAGCTTGCCAAGAGAAAACAAACCTGTCCCGGTTCCCAGACAAAATATTTTACAGTATTAACACAGAAATGCATCACTGTTTTGTCCTCAAAAAAAGGTACAAAATAAAAAATATGAATGATATTTATGCATTTGTACATTTTCTCAGAGAAAAAAAGAAAAAGATAAAAACAGGCATGAAAACCATACCACAAATGAAAATAAACTGAGTACTGAACACATTTGGTCTCAACCAAAAATATATTCTTTGTGATATAATTTTAAGAAGAAAATCCCTCAACACCTTAAGAAAACAAAAAAAACAAAAAAACAGAAAGAAACCCAATGTTTGGGGTTTAGGACACTATTACATTCCCGGGTTTTTTTTAAACCCCCACCCCACCCTGCAATCAATTGAAACTTTTTACATGTCGGTACAAAACAAACCAAAAACGTTCTCAATCTTAGAAAGAACGAACAAAGTCCTCTGATGGGGTAAAGAGTCCGAGAGGAAAACCAGGGAGGAGCTGAAGGATGGGGTGGGGGGGCAACTGGGAAAAAAAGAAAAAAGAAAAGAGAAAAGTTATTTTGCTCCCAGTTGGAAAAATGCTACAACCCCTCCACAAACTTCTCCAGCGTGTCCCCTGTGGCGTCCCCCACCAAGCCCAAGTCATTACTCAGCGCCCCTCTGTTGGGGGTGTTAAGCTGCGGTAGCATCGCGCTTTGCTCCGGCGTTCCCATGTGTCCCTGGTCCAGTGACTGCAGTGGGCCACCCAGCACCGGGTGCGGGGAACCCGAGTGGGGCAGGGCGGGGTGCTGGGGCGAGGGCTGCGGTTGGCTTTGGACCTGCGGCGAGGGACTGGAATGTGGCGGCTGCGACTGGGCGGAAGGGCAGGGGGACTGGACAGGCGCCGGAGAACGGACCTGGTTTCCCAGGGCGTTGGCCATCCCCGGCTGGTTCGGGAGGTGGGCCGCACCCTGCCCCTGGCCAGCCAGTAGGTGGGTCTGGGGGCTCATGGGGCTGGAGTGGGCCGGGGAGCCCATCTGCTGCTTGAGGACGGCCTGCTGCTGCTGGGGAAGCATCCGCTGATGCAGTAAGTTCTGAGTGGAGTCCAGCCCCATCCCGGGCTGGGCCATCTGAGCCATTGGTGGGAGCTGACCCATACTTACACCACCCGATCCTCCGCCTGGCTGCATGGGTATCTGCTGCTGCTGTTGTTGCTGCTGCTGCTGCTGCATTCGGATGTGGGAGTACATGGCAGGCGCTCCCTGCGGTTGAGCAGGAAACTGACCGAGGTGGCCCTGTGGCATCACTCCTTGCTGCTGTTGCTGTGCCGGTTGCTGCTGCTGCTGCTGTTGTTGCTGCTGCTGCTGCTGTCGCAGTAGCTGCCGACGGTAGAGCTCCTGGATCTGCGGGTTGGCGCTGTGGGCTGCGTTCATCAGCTGCCCTGGACCCAGCTGTGGAATACCCTGCACAGCAGCCTGCTGAGGCGGCATGGCTGCCCTCTGCACCTGTCCTCCTGGCATCGCCATGGTCTGCATGGTTGGCATGCCGGGCTGCTGCCCACCCTGCTGCGGCTGGCTTGCGTGGTACTTGGCTGTTCGCTGTTTGATGAAAGCTGCCATTAGCTGGGGGTTTGACTTCAGGATGTTGAGGACTTGCTGCTGTTGCTGAGGTGAGCTCGGGGACTTGAGGGTGCGGAGGAGGTCCTGAAGAGCGTTCGGGGGTATAGTACCTGTTCTTTGAGGAGTCTGTGGCCGAGGACCCGGCTGCTGTGGTATAAGCATCCTCTGCCCCTGCTGGCTTTGTTGCCCGGGCGCCATCATGGCTCGCTGAACGGCCATGGCCTGCTGTGGGCTCTGGTTGGGAACGACGCCTGGTTGTTGGTTCTGAGCTGCCGGCATGGGACCTGTGGCTGCGGGCCACTGCCCCAAGGCAGGCTGCATGACCTGAGGGCCACGGGGCCCCTGCACCATCTGCATGGCTTGGGGCAGCGGTCCAGCCATGCGCTGCTGCGGCTGCTGGGGGTTCATGGGCAAACCATTCATGTTGACCCGGTAGTTCTGGTTCTGCTGGGCCTGTGCCATCAACTCTATGTGGTGGGCCATCTTGATCGCGGCAAGTGGAGCCTGCTGGGGCCGCTGCTGAGGCGCCTGGGGGGGCTGGGGGAGAGGGGACTGCTGCTGATGTAGGGGGGAGGCGTGGGGCCCCGGCTTGCCCTGGGACACGCCCGCCTGTGGCGGGCCAGGTCGGGGTGCGCCAGCGTAAGTGGGCGACAGGACGGCTGCAGAGTTGGGGGTCTGTGGCTGGTTGGACAGCGGCTGCTGGGGAGTCTGGGGTGTGCTGGGCTGGGCGTGGGAGGTGGGAGTGCTGGGAGCGGCCGAGGCCGGCGGGGACGGTAGGGGCATGGTTCTGCCTTGCATGGTGGCCATTCTTCTCCTCATCAGCTGGGCCTGCTGCAGCCTGTGCTGCAGCTGCTGCTGGCGGAGCTTGTGCTTGATGTTCAGGCAGAACGGCACCGGACACTTGTTCTCCTGACAGTGCTTGGCGTGGTAGCAGCACAAGGCGATGAGCTGCTTGCACACCGGGCAGCCCCCGTTGGTTTTGCGCTTGCAGCCCTTGGTGTGCTGCACCACTCTCTTCATCTTCTGGCAGGACGGCAAGGAGCAGTTGGCGTTGCGGCACTGACAAGCGTGGACTAAAGACTGGATGCAGCGTTGAATGCTTAAACGCCTGCTCTCCTGCGGGCTCTTCGAGGCTTCCCCACTCTGGCCGCTGTTGTCGTCATCCAGGCCGAGACCCCACTTCACCATCTGGTGCTCGTGGCCCTTCGTGTTATAGCAACTAATGCACAGGTCAAAGTCCTGCAGCACAGAAAATAGATTGGGAAGCAAATTAATGCCTGCCTGAATTCTGCTCCCAATTCATGCTTTTCTGGTCCAAAACATTCTTGCATGAAAAAAACTAAAGAGTAGCCCACCTCACAAACCGTGCAGTGCCAGCGGGTTTCCACGTGGTGTTTGCACTCGTTGCACGTGTAGACGAAGCGATCTTGTCCCTGGTTGTGCAGCTCCACCAGCATGCACATAGTGCTCCACTTGCACCTCCTCAGAGAGCTGAACTCCCAGTGCTTGTCCCTCGCCAAAGTCAGGAAGGCGTCACGGCCGTCCATCAGGTCGCAGGAGATCATGGGGTCAGGGTCGACGATGGGCGGCAGGGTGTTGGCCATGGGCCCAGAGTGAAGGTGGATCACAAAGAACACCTGGAGCAGAAAATAAAAACGGCCATGAGGATAAAGAAGCCCGTCGATCCAAAACTGCATGGACACCCGGGACTGTCAATTCAAGGGGACGTATCATGCTAATTCCACTAACTGCTAATAGCCTATGAATAGAGTTTGTTGTGCATTTAGAGTCTCCATGAATGCAAAAAAGCATAAATGAGTCACCTCAGCTGTTGTGGAGATACTTTTGTATACCGTTTCGGTTATATTTTTTAAGCTGTTCAGTTTTATCTTTCATCCATTACGTTTTCTGTGCCATTACAGTACTTGCACTGGAACAGCTAAACAAAGTCATGGACTTCATGCTACACAAAACGGCTGTATAGACTCCACCATCTTTGTTTCTCACCGCGAGTTTGTAGTCCTAGTTCAGGATGGCCGAAGGTAGAAGTGGAAAAGTTAAAATGCCCGGTTGTTGGATTATTAACCCGCTCAATTCCTTACACCGTCCTCCTGCATCAGAACCTCTGAAGTGCCTGGTGAAGTATTATTTTTCATGGTAGCTTAACCGCATCTGTGGGCTAAGTATTTTTTGCTTGCAGGAAGGATGAGTGCTTCAGTAACCTCCACCAGCATAAAAAATAATTTACTGAAAATATTCTTATTGAGGAGTCAGTTCCTTCTGACGATGGAAATGACAGACACAGCAAAGCGGTGGGCTTTAGACAACGCTAGAATGATGAAAAACTATTTTAGACATTCAGTCAATGACATTGCTACGGTTACAAAAGACTAGGGCAGAAAACAACGAATCGATAAAATTCGATGATAAAAAGCGTACAAATTTCTTTATCAATTCTTAGTGTAGCGTGATAAGACTTCTTATGTGGTCGCCACTTGAGCAACTTTTTTTTTTTTTGCTCAACCTTAACAGTCAATGCGAGCAAGTCGCACTACAGAAGCAGGTAGATTTAAGAAAATAAGAACGTCAAAAGTTTGGGAGCACTTTACCCTAAACAATGCAAAGACGTTTGTTATCCACAACATTTGTAGGTCAGACCTTACACGGCACGGGGGTACGGTAGTGATGATACAGCATCTTAAACGGTGGCATGTCGGAGTCTTCAATGAGGAAGTAGTGAGCTCAGTGTCTGGGTAAGTAGCAAAATAATATGTTACTTTTTAAGTAATGAATCGTAGCGTCTTGACAAGAGAAGTCTGAGATTTTGGTGCATTTCTATTCTCCATCCAGCTCGTCATGCATGGTTAGACCAACGAACAGTGAGCAACATGCGGAAACTACATTGATTGACATTGCAGATATTGTTGCGGTTTATTTTAGCAGATACAATTGCAAGCTCAGCTATTTTTACGACGTCAGGTATTTGGTTATGCATGATAGTGGAGAATGTGACAGATGCGACCAAAAAGCATGACACGCCTCTAGCTGGTCGCTTGCACATTTGCACCTTGTGTCCAAAGCAAACTGGTCGCGTTTTAAAATATCCCATTTTCACGCTCGTGAAGCGAAAATGTGGCAGTATCCTGGCTGGGACCGCTCCATTGGCCGCCTCCTCCCTCCCTCCCTCCTTCGCCAAACCCTCCGGGAGCTCCCTGTGGACTCTGGTCTATGAGCTGACAACGTTAAATGTCAGGACCGCTGCTGTGGAGGTAGACCCAGTCGAGCAGCGGCGGAAGGATCAGTAAGCACCCCGGCTCCTCGCCCAGTTTGTGCCGCGAAGGTCCAAGCTTTGCCCCACCAACTACCAAGCTGAGCAGCTGTCCATATGTAGGCGGCACGGGACGTGCTTTGGTGGAGACATTACCAGGCGTGGGTGTCCGGATGAGGAAGCTGTTTTGCGGCCAAAACGTCTCTTTTAAGAGCCACCCACAAACCTTTTAAGAGCATTCTTGTCTAAATATTTTAACCTCTTTATAATGCTTATTTTTTTATTCCTGTCTTTTTATAGAAAACAGCTGGTGTCATGTGGGTCGGGGTGATTAGCCACGGTGTTCATCAGTTTACATGTCCTGCTGATGCTGGGACTCCATTCAGTCAGTCCCAGCATCACTCACACCCCTCAGGTGATTGGTTGTTATGGCGCTACTTGAAGCTGTAGATTTCTCCAACTTTTGCAGCAGACATAAAATGCAGCACATATTTTAGGTCGCGCCTGAAAAACACCAGCCGCACTAACTGGTAGCGTAAATCAGGCAGACAAGTTTTTTCGCGACGCAAATGTGCTTCTGACGTGTCGCGGGATCCCGAGTCGCGCTTCATCGCGCTCCTCCAGTGTCTATCGCGTTCAGTGTGTAAGCACCGTAAGGCTCATTATGCTACTTGTTTTTGTTTTTTATTTATGGCAAATTTATTGTTAAAGAACTTTGATAAAGCAAAGCCATTTAAAACTATTTTTTTATTCTTTTTGTGATATTTCAACAGCTGTACAACATTTTAGGTTCAGAGCTTGTGATGTTTCGATTTACATTTTAATGTTAATTTATAATATGGCACATTTGTGCTTACAACACACTTTAATGAAGCAAGGCCATTTAAAACTATTTTTGATTTATTGCTTATTTAATATTTCAACAGCTGTAAGACACTTGAGGTGACGGCAAGTCGCTTTGCGCACTATTGATCTGTTTTATAATGATATTCTGTTGTGAAGTGAAAGGAGGAGAAAAAAAAACCTGTTTCCGTAGCACTTTTTAAAATTTTCCCTGCTGACCTGATTAATCGAGTCGAGACCCCATCCGGTTCATCGATGATCCAAATCATTGTTTGTTGCAGCCATACAAAAGTCAATTTAAGAATAATTGTTATTTTTTTCCCCTTCTACTAAACTTTCCATTCTAATAGGTTAGAAATGGCCCTCTGAACAGTTCATCAAGTTTATATTAGGGCAGGGCAAAACGATTATTTTTGTAATGGATTAATCTAGCAATTATTTTTTCGATGCATGGATTAATCTAATGATTAATTTTTTGATTCGATTATCGATTATTTACCCATTATTTAATTTGTATAGAAATTTAACATTTATTAATATATGTATTTCAATAAAATAAACAAATCTCTTCATTTAAACACATTTTAATTGTAAATAAAATCCCAAATAAAGTTGTAGTATTAGCACAATCTCCTGTTAGAGGTTACATTTAACAAGAAGTTAAATGTTGTGCAACCAAATCACATGAATAAAGGAACGAAACTACCCAAAAAATATAAAACAAAATTCAACATTCACTAAATGCAAAAAAGTGCTCTTCATTCACAAAAAAGACATTTACTTTGCTGCATTTTCTTTTGGTTCTGACAAAAGATTTGCACACAAAAACAGAGATAAACAAGGAGAGAGGTGCTGTTTATTACAATAAAATGCTGCACATTTTTCTAGTTATTAGATGGCTACTTTTTTACTTCAACAAACTGGAGAAGCATTTAAGGAAATGTATGTAAGAAATGTATTTTAATTAATCATAAAATGTCCCCAATATGTTCTTTTGAAATACTTATATCACTATCAACAGTGGTCTGGCAAGGATATTGTTATGTAAAAGTGAAAGTTGCAGCCCTCAAGTGATGTTATTGTTGTCATGTTCTGTTTTGGTCTGAGGCTCCACCCTCAAGCTATCTACAAATCACGATGTCAGTAGTTTCCTCATCCGGGTTGCCAGCTCTCCTCTGTTTACCACAGCTGAAGCTCCGAACGTTAAGGACAAAACATGTATAACGTTACGAAACCTAAAAGACCTCGTTATCAATCCGAAATACGTCGTGACAAAGTCCCAAATAAAACAAGGATTTGTATAGGAGATGCCTTTGAAAGATAGAGACGGCTGAAAATGGAGAAGAATTTGAATACTGACGTCAACGTCACAAAGTTTCTCCTGGACAGGTAAGATTCACCTATGTTTGGCTAACTTACTTGTACTTAATGTCAAATGACATTTCAAATATTCACGACAGTCGAACAAAGTTATGCATGTTCGAGGAAAGTAACGTTAGGTTAGCGCACATGGAGGAGATTGGTCATCAAATTGAAAAGGTAAGGAATTGTTTGGGAGATAAAAACGACGAGGTTGAGTGTTAATTTTTGTATAAGAAATGCGTCTGTGTCTGCTTGTGTATATGCCTTCTACGTGGGGGTGTTTGGGTGATTTATAGGGTAAAATACATACATTACAGTGTTTTATGATTTGCTAGAGCTGATCCTGGATGACACTGTTTGAGGTGCTGCTGGCACAGCCGTCGTGCTTTTATAAGCCGTTTCCGTTTTGCAAAGTCGGCAGAAGCAAAGTCGCTCCCTTTATTTTAAAATACTTCCATACCTTTGAACTACGAGTTTGGGTGGAGGCATTTTTAAGTCAACTGACTCACTCATGCTGCAACTACTGGCTCCCCCCATGTTTTTTTAAAAAAGTGATGACGCATCGACGCGCATTTTTTGCGTCAACGTATTTTACGTGTCGACGTAATCGATTACGTTGACGCGTTGTCCCAGCCCTAGTTTATATATAAAAATTAAAACCTGTTCAGACAGACAGTCGCTGAGAGCCCCAGTAAGAATCCACAGACTTCTGTATTGAACTGTATTAATGGAAAATTGAGTGAAAGGAAAAACACTGATCATTATAGACCATAACTGAACATTTCTGTCATAGAAAAAGGCCTTTCTACACTTTTAATCACACTTTTCTGAAAAACTGAATTCTGAGGTTCCATAAGCTTAAAGCTTATTAAAAGCTTATTACTTTTTGATTTTCAATACAGAAACTGATGAACTTATGGATAGTATTCTAATTTAGAAAGAGGGATATTTTATAGGACGAAAAAAAGCTTAAGCTCATCCGTGCACCCTTAAACTGATCACATTTACAACTAAGGCAGGGGTGCAATGATGATGCCTGAGAAAAATGGCTTGTAAAAAAATCTGAATAAAAAAGGAATGTCAATATGTAAAAACATCCCGTAAGTCAGGATGATCTGTATTTAAATTAGGTAAATGTTTATACCCTTTTACTAATAGATCATATTAATGTTGTACGTTAAAATACCTTGATTTGGTTTACTCCTGGACTTTGACTAGGCCATTCTAACACACAAACATGCTTTGAGCTAAACCATCTACTGTAGCTGTGGCTCTATGTTTAGGGTCGTTATCCTGCTAGAAGCTGAACCTCTCCCCCAGTTTCACATCTTTGGTTCTCTCTGACCGGTTTTTCTTCCTGCTTTTGACTGAATTGGCCTTGCTGGTGCTCCTTTATCCTGCATAAAAAGGCTGTAAATCTCCTGCTGATTACAGTTTAAGAGAACGTTTCAAGAAGCCCAAACCATCTGACCTCTTTGTGCTTCTCCATGGTGGCGTACAACTTCTGGGACAGGTCGTTGGCTACATTCGGCATGCCCGGCTTCTTTTTGTTGGCTCGGCTCACGCTGCTCTTGTTTTTATTAGTCTTCTTGTTGTTTTTCTTCTTGGCGTTTTTAGTGTCACTCGGGGTACCCTGGAGAACAAGGTGAGACATTGGAGCAAAATTGGAATCATACAAACCTCCCCGTACCACTGCTAGTGTGTTAATTAAGCATAATCCAGGAATTATACATGAAGACCTGGCTTGCAATTTCGCTTCGTCAACTGAAACCTTTATCTAAATATCCTATTTTTTTCATCAGCCGTTTCAGAGATTAAAATTTAAATAAAACCTCTGGAGTTTCTGTGGCCGCAGTGCTCTCCTCCTTCTTCCTCTCCTCCTCCTCCTGTTCCAGCTCCTTGATGCTCTCCTCCAGCACGTTGGGCCAGAAGTCACCTTCGAAGTACGGCAGCTCATTGGCGCTGGTCAGTCGGTCCTCAGTCGCCTGTTTGAAGATGTCCTGAAGGAGAGATAGTTGACGATACGCATTATATTTTGAAGACCAGTTAAACGGCCATTAAGGACACGAAGCATACCGCTTTTTCAGAACGACCCTATGAACCTACTTTGTAGTCGTGCAGGATCCTCTCAGCAAAAGCCTTGTCCAACATCTTCCTGTACCACTCCTGCAGTCTCTTAGGTTTGGGGATCTTCTGTTCAGGAGGATGGCAGTGGAAGATGTAGTCGTCTCCTTCACTGGGTGGACAGGCCCAGATGTGGCCCTGGGTGTAGCTTCAGAACACAGACAAAAAAGAATAAGAAAGAAAGCTGACATCAGCATAGGTTGGAAATATAAAAAACTCAAAAAGATTAAAAAAAAAAAGGACTTACCCAAGTTTCTTGACATACTCAAGATAGCCTATGAGAATCTCATGGTACACTGCTGTTCGTAGGATTCTAGGTCTGAAGAAGTGAATACTGTCAAGGTATGATATGTAGACCCGTCTGCAGAGGTTAAGAGAACAACGTAAATGTCACAGATTATGATTACCTGATTTCTTTTAGTTGATTTTAGTCAAACAAATTAGAGGTGCATCCAAGCTTAGAGTATGACTTTAAACTCACTTCAGCAACTCGAATCAAAAAGTCCAACTCAATTATAACTTAGAATGATTTCTCACAGAGCGATGCATTTCAAGCATTTATGTTGATCATGGCATGCAAATAAACCCAACCGTTTGTTTCTAGGACAAATTGAATATTATGCAAAATAAAATTAATTATTGAGCAATTTTAAAGAGAAACATTTCTCCACTGGAAGGCGTGTCCACGTATTGCTGCTGTAGGTGTTCTCAAAGTTCGGTCTGGGCTCCTTCAGCATCAATGCGGCGTGGAATGGAGGGGGATCAGCCTGTGGTTCTGCTGAGGCGTGATGAAAGCCCAGGTTGCTCATATGGCGACCTCAAGGTAATCTGCATTGTTGGGTCTTTGCTCTTGAAGACGCTCCACAGATTCTATGTGGTTTTCAGGTCAGGCCAGTTTGCGGGCCAATCAAGCACAGTGTTGCCGCTGGTTGCTAATAGGCATTGTGGGTCGGTACCTAATCCCACTGGAAAATGACATCTGCTTCTCCATAGAACGTCCTAATAGTAGGCTGCATTGACCTAAAGTAGCAGGTCGCTTGATCACTGCGGAGACGTCCTAGTGGAAATCAAGTAGCCGTAGTTTCTGAGCCGCTACACTTTTCTTTTAGCCTCTTGATTCCTAATAACGAAGCAAAATTTCCTACTAAAAACGGGAAAATTCTGACATTGTCTCTGGTTCCAAAGTGGGGTAACACAATCAAGACAACAAGTTTATTCCAGGTCCTGATTTACATCTGTGCGCAGTTCAAAAACCCTCTAAAACATTTATTTTCCCATGTAATGTGTCATCTATGTGAGAAAATTAATTTTGGGTTTTCACTGTCTGCAAAGGCTTGAAACCTATTACTTTTAAGGCAAGGGATCTATGGACATTAACTTTTTGAATTGACTTACAGAAACATTAATTTAAATGGTTCATTCATTTGGATTCATCTACGTGTTAATGCATATACAAACTAACCTAGTGTTGGGAAATGGACATTCGGAGCCATACTCCTGCACGTGCATGCCGAAGAAGCAAACATCCACACCGTCAATCTCCTCAAATGCAAAAAGTGCTTTGGTTCTGTAGGGAAAGCTTTCGGGCATCTCACCCGTGTCCACAAACCTGCGGTCGTGAAAGGGACAGAAAGTATAAAAGATGTTAACAAATGTGATTCAGATGGCAAATATTTTGCCCACCGAGGCATCACTTCATTTCACTGTAACCACCAAAAGGCTTTTTCGAAGCCTTCAGACTAACGTTTCTAAACCAATAGCAGCCACACATGCCAAAATGAGTCATTAACAATGACTTCTTTAAGTGGATTTTGTTTTCTTTTATACTAATTGTAAAAAATTAAGAGGAAATGTTTGTAACCACAGATCCAAGTTAAAAAAGAAAAGCGGTAAAAGTGCACCTTTTGGAATTTTGAGTGCATTTATTTGATGGTTCCCTTACGTGAAAAACGAAATGCCAAGTTTTAATTAGGGATGCACAATATTTCAGCATCAAAATCGGTATAGGTCGATGTTAGACTTTTTTTTTTTTTTGTTCAGCATATATATCTTATTTCCATCTTGTTGCGTTTTGTGTTGGAGGGGATCACGATCCAATGTGATACAGTGAAGGATTGTCGGGGTGTTTAACTCGAGCAGAGAAGCAACGCATGTATCACTTATAGTGTCAAGAGTAGGAAAATATATGTAATATTGGTAGATATCAGTCATCAGCTGGACCGATATTAATATCTGATGCATATTGCTGGATCACCAGCTTTAATAGCAGGAGTCAAAAATAGAGAATGCATTTAAATTGAAATCCTTTCTAAAGGCTCTAATTTATGAGAAAATCTGATTTGATTGATACACTATGGAAGTGAAGAAATCTTGACGCTTAAAACATTTACATTTTCTTCTTGCCATACTCCTAAAAACTTAAAACAGTCTACAGTTTTTCAAACCTTTCAGGAATGTACTTGAGGTGAACAATGACAGGAGCAGCTGAACATTGAAGCACTGAAAGTCTTGTGACCTTCAATCAATGAGAAGCAAACAGGCTTAATTAGTAAACCTGATGATGATGATGATAAGCTGTTCAATAGGGGGTTTGTTCTCCTTTAAGGGTGGATTGAGAGGAGCAGGCTTTCATTAGCAGGAGACAATAATTTTTCCAACATGCAGGTCAGACAGTTCCTCTGAATTGCTAACCAAATTCTGAAAGGGGACAATAAAGCTAGTCCATGTTACATACAATCTGTGCCTAAAGCACAAACCAAGGTGGGCCAAGGTCAGTGTTCTGCTTCCCTGATCAAAGCTCTCATACAACTCGTTGTGTTCATTTACTGTGTGGATCAATCCTTGCTAAACGATCCATGGAACAATTTTTCATTTACTCTGATTAAAACCATGAAGTTATGTGTGTCTAATTAGGATTTTATGGGATGGACCAACACAAAGTAGTAGTAATAATGTCTTTGCCAGCTTTGCACATCTAGAGATTTTTATTCATTTCTTTTGCCTATTCTTTTGAGTGAATAGAGAGTGTCTCTAAACGCTGATTTTTAAACCTAGCCCAAGATTAGGTTTAGGTCTGGACTTTGACTGGACCATTTATCTGCTGCATGATTAGGTATGGGAACCTCTGAAACTGTCTCAGGTCACGTTTTACTTCAAGACTTTCCTACGTTTACCTTTCATCCAGCAATTCCTCTAATACGCATTATTTTATGTCTGTGTCAGGTGACTATGTGAAAATGATTTGCAAAAGGCAAACGATAATGTATTGAAAAAAAGCAATGCATTGGAAGACAGGTTTGATTTACTTCCCTGCTTGTTACAACAAATGACGCTGACTAAGATAAAACATAATAAAAATGACCACGAAACTAAAATTTCAAGTGAGAAATAAACATTATCTGTGAAATTATTGCGGAGTTTGCCTGAGACTGGAATAAGTTCATGGTAATGATCAACTTTAACAAGTACAGGTACATTAGAACGATATTGGCCCCAGGATCGGTGCATCCCCAACTGGAACCAACAAGTCGGCTGAGAACGGGACCCCGGTCCAATGAACTAAAACGATGGCAGCTTACCTGGCTTTCATGCCGGGTTTAACTTCGACCATTTTGTCAGAGCTCGCCACCACTCGCACAAACACTTCCCCCGCCTCCGGATGGTTCTGTCTCTTCAAGTATTTATTCACTCGGTCCTCTATGTACATTCCCAGACGGGTCGACTGCAGCCCTGAAGCGAAGCAGCACAACATTTTAAAATCAACTCTGACAGCCATCTGGGTTACACGGGAATAAGGGAATTTCATCAAGACTTCAAGCAACATTCAGTCATACGATGGTGCTGATTTTTGTTATGTGCTCCAGAGCCCACAGCAACGACAAGGTGGTTTTTCAGATTATTGCAAAAAAAAAAAATACAAAAATAATAATAATCCAAGTGCACAAAAACATCACGGCTGGTGAAAGCAGCTGTACCTCTGGTGTACTTACTTTTAGCAGTGAATTTGTTTTCCTTCCGTGATTTTCCACTTTTCTTCAAACAGTTTTCACAGATGAATCTGAACGCATTTAGAAAGAGACATTACTTTTTTCTTAAATTATTATTATTATCTGAGCACAAACGAGAGATTTAGAAACAAACACCTCCCAGTAAAAAATCCATGAAAGAACATCTCACCCTGATGGCCAAATAACCTCGTAGTGTAAAACACAGATCTGGTGCATTTTGCGTCCACAGTCTTTACATTCAACAAACCTGGAGGGGGGAAAAACATCAACAAATCATCTTTAAATGGCAGGATTTCAAATTTTCACATTTTTTGAAGTGGTCCTGAATTTGGCTTTTTTTCATGGTAGTTTACAGATACATTTGGAGAATTGAAGAGTCAGCGTTTTAATCCCTGCACTGAAGACTTTGGTCATTTCCACACCTGATAGTCCTGTTGACTCGGTTTGGTTGGCGAATAAACTTGGAACAGTGTTTTTCTTAGCTGGTGCTCACTGCACTTCGTCAAACAAGCAGAACCTTGTGAGCAGCAGGTTTACCTCCCAACCTGTGGTGGCGCTGCACATAGAAGCACTGAACACAGCAACACTTCCTGTTTTGCGAAATGTCAGCAACCATGGAAAGGCTCCAGATTTATGTCGTTTTAGCATTGCTGTTGTCTTTGGCGAATGTTCCAGACAAATATGTTGCAGCAATGGGGTCAGCGTTGCGGGCAGATTTGTTATAGCGCGACTGTTTTGGTTAGATTTACCCAGAATGCCATGTGCTATAGTCAGCTTCCTGCGATTGGAGCAGCCCAGGCCTGCTTGGCCTTCACATATGCTATCAAACCACACCGGAGTTCACTTTAGCAAAGTGAGACCTCGGTTTTTAGACTAGAGTTGGCCTGCGCATTCACACCTCCCCAAACATATCAAATAGGCTAGGGGCGACGGCGGCTTAGGAAGTTGGCAAACGATTTGGTTAAAAATCTGCCTGCTGGAAAAAAAATGTGCAGGCTGGAAAAATCAGTTGAACATAGCTGGATAAAAACACAGGAGGACAATGAGAAACTAGGGCTGGACGATAACTCAATAGCAATATATATCGATCGATAGACGTGTGGTGCGATAGAAAAAAAGGGGTCGATAAAAAAGTTTGATTTATAGCCTATCAGGTTGCTTAATACAACAACTATTTGGATACTTACTCCAAACGAATCTGTCAGCCACCCTCTCTCCTTTCAAACCACAAAAAAGATTAAATGATTCGAGCTGAAACAGAATTTTTTGATAGTCCCTAAGCAAACCATCGCAGTTACGTTGTGACAGTCAGATGTCACAGCAAGGGAGCAGTGGATGAAGTTGTTCAGGATAAATGTCTCAGTAGCTCATGTTGAAAACGGGACACAACCTTTACCTATCTCGGACACACTAAAACACTAAACATAGCAATAATAAACTAAATATAATAATACGATCAGCTGTCTTGAGCAGGACTCCCTCCACAGGCTCGCAGCGCTGCAAATCTGTTACAGAGAGACACGAATTTACCAGCTCACGCTGCTAACACCTGTGGGTTTTAAAATCTCCCCTTGGTTCTGCTCTTGATGACTAGCTTTAGCTTTAGCCAACAGCTGAAGAGCTGAAGAATTGGAATAAGCTTTATTGACTACATAAACCAAAGGTTTCAGCCATTAATATTAAAAAGTGTCATAAAATGTTTAAAAGATTAAAAATCATCAAGTTAGGCCTTTAATTTAAATTACTAACATAATTTAAAAATATGTATAATATAATGAATAATATTACTTTTCTTAGTATTTACTGATGTTACTCAAGTCTCTTGATTTGTTTCTGTCTTACAAATGTAGTTATGATAAAAAGTGTTTGAAAAATTCATTAATTTAATTCTTAATTAAAATTAGTTCATTGAAGAATAACAAAATGACAGAAGGCGCTTAAAATACATAATTTTACATTTTGTGATATTCATCCATATCGATCAATACGACTATTCCTTTATCGATAGGCTCTTTTTCTATATCGTCCAGCCACATGAAAAACCAAATCATTCAAAAATTACATTTGTTTTAGCGTCTGAAAATTGGCCAAACATTGCACAGTGCACACCTAGTTTAGGATGTTTAAAGGGCAGAAAATGAGATTTTTTATGACTGAGATTTTTACCCAACGTACATCTAATCTCTCCTCCTCCATTGACAAAACGTTTTAAGATTTTGCAATGAGCTTCCGTTACAACCATGTAAAATACTTGGTTGAAGATAACAAGGTTTGAGAGATACTCGGGAAGCAATTTGATAAACTGGTTGTTAGTTAAGGGAAACTTGGATTTCAATCAAAGGAAAGTGGGCGAACCCAATAAAATAGCATTTCAAGACAGTAACTTTAGGAAGTTAATATGAGAAAAAATCTTTTTTTGAAGGTATTTGTTCTACTTACGGTTCAGGGTCAAGAACATCATTCTTCCTGCGTTCGAATTGGTCTTTTGATATCATTCTGCAGTGTCCACAAAAACAAAGGGGAAAGAAACAATTACAAAAAATTTGTTAAACACAATTCCTCAGGTTTCTAGAGTCTTTACATGTCAAATGGCTTTCACAGTTGGATACCTCAGTAATTCATAAAAAATAAACATCCTGTGTACTCTGCATTAGGCATCTAACTAGTTGGAAAAAAACAAAAACAGAAAACAAATTCTGATCTTGCCCAGTAAAGCATTGGGGTGAGTATTGGGCTGTTCTGGGTGAATTAAGTTAGCGTTACTTAAAGCTTCGTTTACTCACGTCTGTGGCTGTGCAGGATCATCTCCTAACGTCACACTGTCTCCCTGGATCTCATTGAAGCATTTTTCACAGAAATGATACCTAAAGAAAGAAAACACATCCGACGCTTTCAACGTGGTTCAAGTCGAACTAAAGATTTTCTGAGAAACGTACATCTGTGAACCCCGAAGAGCTGATGGTGCGCTACTTGTTTGTGACTCCATAACTGAGCAAACTACAGCATGTTTTTTTATGTTTTCTGACAGACAGCGGGGAATCCTTGAGCTCCCATTGAGAGTGTAAATGAGCTGTGCTGCCGTCTCTATCGAATGCTGCCGCTGCTCGCTCTAAGTGCCTTGGGTAAGTGAGAGGGGAGGAAAAAAGCTGCAGCTGCACCAATCGTACAGCAGGGGGAGAAAAACAACCAAAACGTGAGCAATAATGTGCCACATTTCAGCTGCTAGGCAGAAGTAATGATGGGCGAAGCCGTTTGTGGCCCAAAATTAAAATAATTTTTGGATTATTATGAGTGAGAGGTCTTAATCTAGTAGATGAACAGAAACCTGCAGCAGGGTTTGTGCAGAACCGTTCAAATGGCTCAATTTAATCAATACTACATGAAGGAAAAGCAACTCTAGACAACCAAAAAGAACCAATGCAGACATACCTGTTTTGGTAGCTGTAGTAAGTGCCTCCGGTCGGTATGGTGCAGAGCTGCTTGCCATAGCAACAGAGAGTTTGAGGGGAGAACTCGTACTGCGGAAACAATGGGAGAGTCAAAAATGTATCAGCGAGTGTTTTCAGCCAGATTCAGAGGTTGATGGTTCAACATTCTGAGTTTCTGCATGCAACGCTTCAGCCATCTTTAAAACTACAGAAAACACTGCAGTAGAGATCTCCACACCAAACAAAACCTTAAAAACAGCTTCTCATATTAAAAATGACTCGGGTCGCATTGATAATCTTCAATGAAAGCATAGAGGAACTAAAGCGGTATGCACTGCGATGCACATCCAAAAATGTATTTTTCATTAAGATTCTGGATCAAGGCAAATTAAAACAATCAGTATCAAAGTCTGCAATAGGGCATGACAGCCTGTTAACATTTTTTGTTGAACACATTTTCTTTCCCCAAAGTAATGCCAAAAAAGAGAGAGACAGTGACTGCTTTAATGCCCCACATCAAAGTTTAGAGCTGGTAAGTGTCGTATGCAACAGAACCGCACAGAAATATAAAAGAACGGATGTATCATCAAGTCATTTTAAAACAGAGACCAAAAAATAAAATAAAAACTAACATCAGCACTTCCACAAAATTCTCAGATTGAAAACAGGTGTACTGTACATTTAGTCAGATATATGTTTAATAAGAGATGAGCCGGATAACATATGCATGTTTCTTGTGACATATTATCAGGACATTATGGTAGAGCATTTGAGCAACGTACTAATGTGGGTCTATAAAAATATATATGGCAGGGTCAGAAACATGGGTGAATGAGGGAATACTGATGAAAGCCATATTCTACAGTACTTATGATTTTAGTGGTTAATATGTAGAAAGGCACTGCTGGAATGGGAGGCGACTGTTTTATAGTATCAGAAAGAAGTTTTAATTTAAAAACTGTCATAAACTGAGGAGGAAATAAAGATTCAAGTAAGAGAAATTGAAGATCAACCACAGAATTATAGTGAATTAATATCTCCCAATATTCTAAGTGTGTTTGTCCTACCTTCCTCCCACAGCAGTAGCCCAGACCCTGCATTACGGGGTCAATCTCCGACTCGAAAACTTCCGCTAGCTTGGAGCAATACTTGTAGACACGGGACGTCTTGCGGTTGTACAGCCAGGCGTTGTTGAACATCAGCCACACGTCATCCACATACTGCCAGGGCTCTTGGTACTGTCCCGTGTCAAGCTTCCGCTTGATTGTGGACAGATCTATGGGGTTCTTGACTATATCGAAGTAGTCCTAGGGCAACACGGAGAGCAACACACCAGTTAAAATAGTGCAATAGTAAGTCCAGAGGAACAAAAGGGAGGTTTAGTGACGCATACCGGGATACCGAGGAGCATGGGGTCAACAGGCTGCCTGAAGGGCAATGATTCCGGGTCCTGCCTGTACAGAGACTCCAGAGTCGGCATCAGAGCCTGCCGCAACTCCTCAGGCTTGAATACTGAAAATGAACAAAGAGGCACACCAGGTTAGTAAGAAAACAGTAAGATTTATGATATAATAAGATATAATGCACATGTTTTACAACAGCGTATGAGACCAGACAGCAGTGGGAATATATGAGACTTCATCTGGGATAATGAGTCTCACATGTTGCTTAATCGGTAGGGTATTACATAGGAAATACAAATGTAATAAAACAGGAATTCTAGATAATTGAATCATTTCAAATAGAGTTGCTGTTTTCAGCATTATGCTCGAGAGATGGACGGCCGCTCAGAGATGCCACACAGCGATCGGTGGAGGGAGAAGACGGACGGAAAAGAGGGATGAGGGAATGATGGACAAACAGAAAAATAGAGATCAATGGAAATATAGATGGATGGAATGAACAACTTTTATAAAGCCTGATCGCAAAACAAAGTTTGGAAACTTTCCCCATACTTTTTCTTCCCGTGTCCTCTCGTCTGAGTGCCAAAAATAACAGATTTACCTTCACAGGTAGAGCGCTACAGATTTTGCTATAATACTCCACTGATTATATATTTAAAAATAAACCGTCTAAATTTGCTTTGGGTTTATTTCAGTCTCTATAGAGATTGAAATAAAGAGAAAGGAGAAAAAAAAATGAAGCGAGTTGGGTGAGAAAGCTAACAGGGCTAGAATACAATAAGTACGTTTTGGGAATCTGTTCTACACATCTTTTTTCATACTTCTCAAGGCTGGGAAAATGCTTGAGAATAAGTCATTACTTTTCAGGACTTTTCCAGACTGCATTGGATTTTATTCTGACCCCAGAAAAAAAAATAAAAAAATAAAAAACCGGCTCTGAAAGATACCCCACATGGTCAAAACACGCAGATTTAACATGAGTTCAGATCTGGAGAGCACAAGAACAACTAAAGGCAAAAGCCGCCTGTAGGGAGTAAAAGTCCTCACAAATATTGCAAGATGCCCCCCAAGACTCACTTTTCCGCCGTGACTGGGAGGGAGACGAGGAGGTGGTGCCATTTGTTCCATTCTCCTCCTCTTCTTTGGGTTCCGTCTTCATTTCTGGCTTTTTCTCCTCCACATCCATTGGCTCTAGTTTTCCCTCAGGCTCCTCCTTCTTCAATGAAGCTGAGACGGAGTCGATGTCAGCCTGCAGTAGAGAGGGTAATCATCATAGCAGGGTGGGGTTTGTGTAAAAAAAATAAAATAATAATAAAAAAAAATTTTGGCTAAAGCTTTAGAGGGAAAAAAAATACAAGAATGAATTATGGAGGAAAATGTATCATTTACATCTAGAAAATAAAATAAAAAAACTGAATCTGAAGATTAATCAAAGAAATAAAAAGGAAAAGGTTGCTAGTGTTTATGGTATTAAACGTGCCGCTCCCACCCACCTCTGACTTGGGTTCAGTTTTCACAACAGCAGCTTCGAACTCCTGTTGGTCGGCTTGCGTTTCTGCCTTGACCTCTTGGGCCGGCAGGTCAGCTGCGACATGCTGCGAGTGCAGGTCGGCGCTGGCGGCGGAAGCAGGCGTGGGCACTCTGTTGTCCAAACTGGGCCCGGGCTGTGAAAGCTGAGACGAAAAAAAAAAAAAGAAAGAAAAAACAGGTTTTATCTGAAGATTTTGAAACCAGTTTCCCCCTCCTACCCCTGTTTCCTGCATGCAGGGCTGCAGCTAATGACACATAAATGATATTCATCACCGCCCCTTTATTACAAAGTAAGTGAAATTCCCTTTGTAATGGTGGCTACAGACAGTGGTGAGGATGCAGTTATCAGAAAGGTGGATGTGAATGGTATGGGTGGGTGGCAATCAGAGGGATGGAAGTTTGCACGGAGAGCAAGGCGAGCGGGGGGCGGGGCGGGTTCATAATCAGAGGGCATGCGGAGGGACGCAGTCTCACCGGCGTGGTAGGGGGCGGAGGCTGGGGTTGCGCCTGTCCTGGCGCTGGGAGCTCCGCCTGGGGTTGGGGCTGAGAGGGGCAGGGCGGGGTGGCCCCCTGGGCCGGGGCGGGGAGGGTGGGGGTGGAGCTGCGGCTGGAGGGCTGGGGGTGCGGCAGGTTAGTGGTCACCCCACCCGCGGAGGCCGAGGAAGCAGTGGGTGGAGGCGTGGAGTGCAAGGGGGTTTGGGAGGAGGCTAGCTGAGGGCCCAGCGGGGGCCCCAGTGCATTCATGGGAAGGTTAGCGTTCTGTTGCTGCTGCGGGAGAAAAGGGACACAGGGCGGGCGGACAGAGACGCAAAAATACGTCAAACACACAAAGCACCACAAACAACACAGGGTTCAGAGAACACACCGGTACCATTAATTAAAAAGAGCATTTGGTTAATGTATTCATGTTGTTGTTTTAATTCTCTGGGAAGTATTTGAAATTAACATGACTTGGTGACTCCTTCAGAAAAGGTTAAAATGTGGAATTAGTCATGAGGTCAGTCCTGCAGCTGGGTTGAAGGACAGCTCCACGCCTCTCGTGTCTCACCTGAGTGACGGGTGCCTGAGCCTGGGGCTGGCCCATCCCAGCACCCACTGTGACATTCATGGCGCTGGACACAGAAACGGCACCAGATCCGGAGGTGAACTGGGTCTGAGGCAAGAACTGTCCCTGACCGGGTGTCTGGCCCACCATGTTGCTGTGTCCGGGCATCATCGCCTGTGCCTGGGGCATCCTGGAGGGAGACATCCCCACCTACAGGCCAAGATGGGGAGAACGCAGGAATGTCACAACAGAAAAGATACAACGTAAAAACATCAAGAGTTTCACCAGAACTAATGAACTACGTGTCTATGGACTCTGACACGACACCCAAATTTCATTTGGGTTGAAATGGTCGTCATTATCTGGTCACAGACATGATACGCAAATATGTCGCAATACATCTTTATGTGTCTCGCACCTTTTCAACAATGACGTTTTGGTTTTTCAAGTTATTTACAGAAAAACACATTTTAAAGAATTGAACAAAAACAAAACAAAAACAAGATAAAGGATGAGCTACTTACAAAATAAGCCAATATTTAAAAGTAGGACCTTATCTCACATATGGTATCGTTTCAAATCCTACATCAATCTATATTTTTTTTTATAAACTTGTATTTAAAATTCCAAAATTCAAGAACGCTGTACAAATGAGACTGTGGTGCGTTGCAAAATATCTGATCAAATGTCAGACTCCTATTAGAAAAGGCTCAACAATATGTTTTAAACGGGAGTTATTTAGTTCCATCTGATTTGCAGCTGACAATATTTTATGGAACAAGAAAATTAACCTACAGTTGAGCAACATTTAGAACTTAATATCACTCATTCTAGTCCAAATAAACTTTGGACCTTTTACAACGTTCTTTTCTTTATCCATCTCTCCATCTTCCTCCATGGCGCCTACATAACCACATCAGAAAAATGAGTCCGCCTGCCACGTTTAAAGAGTTATTTGGTCAATCGAACCAGTCCAAAGTTTGTTTCAGAACCATCTAAAAGCTCAAAACAAAACCTGAACTGCAATAAACATCTAAAAAATTAAAATCCTGCTTTTTATTAGAAGTTGTATATAAAAGGTGTTGGAAATGTAAAAGAACTACTATTGGAAATTGCGAAGAGAAGAATCAGCAAAATCAGATGGTCTGATGGCTGTAAAATTGAACTATAAACCCAACTTTTTTCTTATTGTACATATTAGTATTAGCAGTATTTGTATACTTATATTCACTATCAATGCTACTCAGTAATATTATACAGTGAAATAAACTGGACTTTGTTTAATCCAGATTTTCCCGCGGACTCGTCAGTCTTACCGCTGGGACGGAGCTGATGTTCATTTGCTGTGGGTGGGTCATCGGGGAAGCTGCTCGGGGTCCCATCGACGTCTGGGCGTTGGACAGAGTCATGTGGTTGAACTGGTTCATACCTTTTTAAGACAAGATTTTTTTTTTTTTTTCATTTACTGTCTGTTCCGTCAATTTATTGGTAGTGCATGAGTCTTTAATGTGAAACTTGTACCTTGAGGAACCTGAATGCGATTCATGATCTGATTTGGTATGTTCGGAAGAGAAACGGGTCCATCTGTGGGAAACACGGATAAGGTATTTATCACGTTAGCAGAAATATGTTGCGTGTAATTTACACATGGATGGCGCTAAACATGAGTGGAACCTCCTCCATGTTAAATGCTATATGTGGATGTGTACTCACTCTGTGGCCTTGGGCCCAAGGCACTGGGCTGGGGAAGTCCAGGCTGCTGCGCCCCTTGGGCGGTCATTGGTGCCTGGTTGATGATTTGCTTCTGGAGCCTTGAACGTCTCTTCTCCTCCAGTTCCTTCTGGATTTTGTAAATTTTCTCGGCCAAGAAGTGATAATACTCATCCTGAAACCCCCACCCCAAAAGAAATTTGCAAGAGTGTTGAGATTTTTTAGATAAATTATGACTGCATGAGATCGAAAACTTTTGAGTCAGGCACCAGTTTGGCCATCTTACCCGGCTATTAGCCGACTCGTACATGTCCCCCTCCACTTTTCTGGCATAGGCCACCAGATTTTCCATTCGTCTGTCCTTCAAAGCAGCTGGGTCAGGGGTGGGGAATATGGCTTGTACCCTGCAGCATGAGAAAAAAGAAGAAGCTCAATTTAAAGAGTTACTCTGTGATTATTTTTCTGCCCCTGTAGAATGCAATCGCTTGCACTTACAGTTTGTGTACGAGGTGATTGCGCAGGTCCTGAGTGACGTGCTCGTGCCAGGACTTCCTGGCGCCTGCAGAAGAGATGGGTGCTGCTGTGGGCAGGCTTCCCATCTGGCCCACGGCAGAGCCGTCTGACAGCAGCTGACTGGAGGCAGAACGTAGGAAAACAGTACAAAATAAAAATTAATTAGCAGTCACAAATATGTCACTTCTTTCAATCAACACGGCAGCGTACATGCCCTAAGAAACAACACTGAAATGTGTAACATGGTTATTCTGACGGAGGCAGAGACTGACTTGTTAGTGTTGAGCGTGTTGGAGAGGGAGTCTGTGTGCAGGTTTGTCGGTTCTGAAGTGGTCACACCCATGGCTCCGCCTCCAAGAGACAGCTGGTTACCTAGAGATACAGAAGACCCAACAGCAGCCTTAAAGTAAACACGTCTACACGTTTGATTAAACATTGTGGTTTTATCTTTTTTGGGTTCATTTCAAATATATTTGCATTGAATAAAAAAAAAAATTTTTTAAATCTAAACATCGCTGTAACAGCAGACCGTCTATAGTTTTATTTCATTTTTAAAGAATCGAAGGAAACAAAGGTTTGTCAATAAATTTTTATTAAAAAGTTTTATCTTCAAATGAAACTTTATTTATAAAGCGCTTTTCATACACGAATGCAACTCCAAGTGTTGTAAACATTAAAAGAAAAGAGACCCCATATAACCCTCCATCCCATCCGTCCCCCACAAATTTAAAAGCATGAACACAATTAATTCCGCTTCCCAACAACCCAACTCCTATACACATACTCATTAAGAACATCAGTTAAAAATGCATTGGGCTGAGTTCAGATGACCCAAGTAAGGAACATTATCACAGGAGCCGTCTGCCCCGGGAGCAGATCAACAGCAGCAGCCGAGGCACCGGCCCAGGGCGCCCAGAGGAAGGAGGGCGGAAACCCCAACCTCCATCTGGACTTCACCAGGAGAGCACACCGGCAGCCACAACTGCCTCCATGACCGAGGGCTCCCACAGAAGACGCATCCGAAGAAGATTAAAAGAAGTTAAAATATAAAATAAACAGGAACTAATATAAATAGGAAGATAGAGAAATAAATAAAATAATGAAAAAGAAAAACATTATATAAATATAAAGCAAAGAAAATATTAAGATAAAAAGACAGATGAAATGATGAAAAAGAAAAATATAATATATGCTAAAACATTGATAAAATGTTGTCAAATAAAAGACTGTAATAAATAACTCAGTTAAAAGCTAAGCTAAAAAAGGTGAGACTTGAGCCTGCTCTTAACGACATGAACGTTGACAGTAGTCAATTCTACTAGTGATAAAAGCATACCTAAGTGTCTCTGTTTTGGCCCGAGATAGAATAGGGGCGACTCTGGCTATGTTATAAAGATGATAAAAAAACTATTTTAGCAATATTCTGAAATGGCCCAGCCCTTTCAATGAACTCTCATTTAGAGAAGCGCCAACTGAATGCGGCGTAACTAACAACATCCTTTGGTGTGGATGTTACAGAGGGAGGAAGGCTCCAACAAAAAAAAAACAAAAAAAAGAAAGAAGAAAAAAAAAGAAGCAGAGATATAAACGGTGTTGGGGGGCTTCCAGAAGAGAAATTGTATTTTTTATGGACAAAGGCCAACTTTTCATTTTGGCTGCTACCAAAGCTCAACAGCCAGGAAGAGCCTGTCGGACAACGGACTAAATTAGTGCAGCAAATTTACTAAAAAATAAAATAAAAATCCGTTTCGTCATGCTTGATTAGGAAATTTTAAAATGGCTGAGAGTCGGAAGAGAAAGTGTCATCAAAGTGTACGAAAAGACAAAGGCCTAAGAAGAGAGAAACAATCCCAGAGTGTTTTCAGGAGATTCTTTCCAATGACTGTGTGGCACAAAAGCACAGGTTGGTTCCCCACAGACTACCTGGCAGGTCAGCATGCTCTTTGGAGAAATGCATTTCATGTTGCATTTCATGTTCAATGTTTCACATGAGCAATTTTTTTCAAAAAGTGGCAAGGGCAGTTCTTTCAGAATCCAGAAAAATCCTCCGCTATACCTTTAACCCTCAAGGTGCCAAAGTCGCAATATTGCGACAAGCAACATTGCGACTTTAACGAGCCACAGCTGGAGATAGGGCCACTAATTTAATTACTACTGTACACCAGGAGATGGCGGACATGTATACCTTTAATCTTGGACACCTTTTTGGGTGTGTTACCATGGAAACTTTTGGAGTACGCGAGGTGCAGCTGCTGCAGTCACAGTATAGAGAAAGCGAGTTTTAGAAAGATAAAAATTATGAGGCTGAGATGTCAGAGTTCCCCGCCGGGAAATATTGGCTTATTCAGATTCTGAAGAGAAATATTTACCTTTGATCTGTTCAGTTGTCCCGGGAGAAAGTGAAACTAAAAGCAGCAACATTCCAGCTCTGCATTACGTCCTCCCGGAGAGAGAAAGATATGTGTCCGGGTAGCAATGTGGTCATCATAACGCTAATTGTGACCGAGGTGGGAGGGATGTAAAAATCAGTGGAAATAATAGCAGATGCGATCGAAAACAGGAGAGAAAAAGACCGCTTACAAGCGAGTAAACAGCAATAAAATTCTCTGTCCCACTGCAAGTGAGGATGATGATGATTTTTTGGCGAGGTTTGCTTGACAGATGAGGAAGAGTAGAATCACCAGTGGATCAGACAATTTGACGAGCCTGTTAGAAAATATTGGCCACATAATGTGGCCAATATTTTCTTTCTGTTGATTTTATATAGTGAAAAGAGCAACGGAGCCACATAAGAAAGGACATAAACAGATATATCCACCTGTTCTTGAAAAAAAAACAAAAAAATGAAACATATAGAAGTAAAAAAAATACATATATAGAAAACTCTAAAATAAAAAATTAAATTATTGATGAAAAAAAAGTTTTAAACAATGTAAAAAAGCAAAAAATTGTAAAAGTCATGCAATCCAATAGGGCCAACGCCTGATGATGTCATATGCAAATTAAATGTATGATTTTGCTCGTGTCACAAACTTTGGATAATACTGAAGATTTTTCTAATTTACAGTGTACCTTTATCTATAACCATATTAAAGCTACAACATTTTGAACTAGTGATATCAAAATGGAATATTTTATAGGAAAAACCCCGGCGCCTAGAGGGTTAAACCCCACAGAGGCTGATGTCAGCCCTCACCTCAGAGCGAATGGCAATGCCCGATTCTAATGCAAGCGCAGTACAGTTTTTTACCCTAAAGAGGGCACCACACTGACGCTTAGGCAGAAAATATTTTTACTAAAGTACAAAAAAATAATGATCAGACATGTAAACAGCACTACTAGATACTCATTTATAGTTTATCAGCAAAAAATAAAAGTTGATTAGAGGGTGAGTGACTCTTGTACTTCCTATAGTGTAAT
Organism: Apricaphanius iberus; assembly: GCA_028564705.1. Classification (NCBI taxonomy): domain Eukaryota; kingdom Metazoa; phylum Chordata; class Actinopteri; order Cyprinodontiformes; family Aphaniidae; genus Apricaphanius; species Apricaphanius iberus. Next base: position 1,031,358 of record JAPXFQ010000284.1, read on the forward strand.
ATACAAATGTTTACAGTTAGTAGTGCTTACCACATTAATTCCTAAAATTATTATTTAGTGATTAGCAGAAGTTTTAGATGCTTCTATAATCACGTTTTCTCAGTTTTAAAGCTTTTTTGAAATCCCCTTTAACCTGGACAGCTATTTAATGGACTCATATATCCCACAGTGCGACATGACCTCAAGAAACTGTAAACCGTTAATTACAGAAAAGTAATCAATGCTAATTATTCTCTTTTTCAAATATTAAGTTGAAAATCACTTTTTTACTTTGAAATTATTCTGTAGCAATACAGTGCAGTCTATATTTATATATTTAGAGGATAAAAAAAAAAGGTTGTACATGAAGACAACATTTACAATGTCAGCATTAGTTTAAGTATACAGGGACGTTTACTGATAAAGCTGGGTATTGATTAATATTTGAAGAATCAATTTGATTCCGATTCTCAAGAGTTAGAATCCGTTATCACAATCCGATCTAATCTGTTACCGTTTGATACAGATATTTGTCAGCGCTACTAAACATGCTTTTTGAGCTGTTACCTTAATTACATAACTGTATTACAATGGAAACACTGGGTGGGGTTACAGTTCACCAGGGGACACAGTGTTAAGCCATTCAGCCTGACCCTTAAAATGCTTGTGTGGACTTGTCCCTCATATTCTAGCTGTAAAAACAACAAATGTTAAAAGATTATATCAATTTTTATAAGAATCGATTCAGAATCAATATTTTCAACACAGCACTATTTACGGACCTTTTTAAGTTGGTCTCAACCATCAGTGTCATACTGTTAGCTTATAGCGTTAGCGCCGCTAGCATGTTGGGGGTACCTTAGCATCTCCTGTCCATCTGCCTGGTAGAGAAACTACATCCTAACTGCGCCGTTTGTCAGTTACAGAGGGTTAATCCTTATTTCTGGACTTGTTGGCAAACAAAAACATTTAGCAGCTTTTTGTGTTGAGAGGCTCAGGGAGGAGAGGTGTTTTGAGTCTCTTATTCCAGGGCTGCTGCCGGAAGAAGTGCTACAATTTGGGCAAATATAAATGGGTCGGTTTATATCGATTGACGCAAATTAGCATTTCTTTTAATAATCCATTTTCTTTTACTTTTTGTTAAATCACGATATCGATTATTCTGAAATCCTCGTCGTGTTATTGAAGAAAAACAGTTTTAGTTTAGCATAAACATTTTTTCAAATAGTTACACTCATCTATCAAGAATGTAGAAAGCCCAGATGTTTTCAGTTACATATTTAAAAAAAAATATTAAAATTTAGATTTTCAGAACGATCGAAAATTAGACAAAATCTTGTTGGTGGAGCTTTATTTTTTTTAAATTATATACACTACCGTTCAAAAGTTTGGGGTCACCCAAACAATTTTGTATTTTCCATGATAAGTCACACTTATTCACCACCATACGTTGTGAAATGAATAAAAAATAGAGTCAAGACATTGACAAGGTTAGAAATAATGATTTTTATTTGAAATAAGATTGTTTTTACATCAAACTTTGCTTTCATCAAAGAATCCTCCATTTGCAGCAATTACAGCATTGCAGACCTTTGGCATTCTAGCTGTTAATTTGTTGAGGTAATCTGGAGAAATTGCACCCCACGCTTCTAGAAGCAGCTCCCACAATTTGGATTGGTTGGATGGGCACTTCTTGCGTACCATACGGTCAAGCTGCTCCCACAACAGCTCAACGGGGTTCAAATCTGGTGACTGCGCTGGCCACTCCATTACCGATAGAATACCAGCTGCCTGCTTCTTCTCTAAATAGTTCTTGCACAATTTCGAGGTGTGTTTTGGGTCATTGTCCTGTTGTAGGATGAAATTGGCTCCAATCAAGCGCTGTCCACTGGGTATGGCATGGCGTTGCAAAATGGAGTGATAGCCTTCCTTATTCAGAATCCCTTTTACCCTGTACAAATCTCCCACCTTACCAGCACCAAAGCAACCCCAGACCATCACATTACCTCCACCATGCTTAACAGATGGCGTCAGGCATTCTTCCAGCATCTTTTCAGTTGTTCTGCGTCTCACAAACGTTCTTCTTTGTGATCCAAACACCTCAAACTTGGATTCATCCGTCCACAGCACTTTTTTCCAGTCTTCCTCTGTCCAATGTCTGTGTTATTTTGCCCATCTTAATCTTTTTCTTTTATTGGCCAGTCTCAGATATGGCTTTTTCTTTGCCACTCTGCCCTGAAGCCCAGAATCCCGCAGCCGCCTCTTCACTGTAGATGTTGACACTGGTGTTTTGCGGGTACTATTTAATGAAGATGCCAGTTTGGGACCTGTGAGGCGTCTGTTTCTCAAACTAGAGACTCTAATGTACTTATCTTCTTGCTCAGTTGTGCAACACGGCCTCCCACTTCTTTTTCTACTCTGGTTAGAGCCTGTTTGTGCTGTCCTCTGAAGGGAGTAGTACACACCGTTGTAGGAAATCTTCAATTTCTTAGCAATTTCTCCCATGGAATAGCCTTCATTTCTAAGAACAAGAATAGACTGTCGAGTTTCAGATGAAAGTTCTCTTTTTCTGGCCATTTTGAGCGTTTAATTGACCCCACAAATGTGATGCTCCAGAAACTCAATCTGCTCAAAGGAAGGTCAGTTTTGTAGCTTCTGTACCGAGCTAAACTGTTTTCAGATGTGTGAACATGATTGCACAAGGGTTTTCTAATCATCAATTAGCCTTCTGAGCCAATGAGCAAACACATTGTACCATTAGAACACTGGAGTGATAGTTGCTGGAAATGGGCCTCTATACACCTATGTAGATATTGCACCAAAAACCAGACATTTGCAGCTAGAATAGTCATTTACCACATTAGCAATGTATAGCGTGTGTTTCTTTAAAGTTAAGACTAGTTTAAAGTTATCTTCATTGAAAAGTACAGTGCTTTTCCTTCAAAAATAAGGACATTTCAATGTGACCCCAAACTTTTGAACGGTAGTGTATATATATATATATAACATAGGAAATGTCTGGATGATGTTACCGATGTTGTTGATGGGTCTCATCTGCTGAGGAAGCTGCTGCTGCTGGGCCTGGGAGTTCTGGGCTCCAGTCGCTTGCCCTGCCGTCTGCTGAGCTGTAGCTTGTCCAGCAGCCTGGCTGCTGTAGGGCAGACCGAGCGCTGCGTAGGCTCTCTGCATGGAGCTGGGGTCTATGGGGGCTGAGGTATTGATAGTGGGTACACTGGGCTGGCCCATGCCAACAGAAGACATGGAGTTCTGAAGGCCTGTGTTTGGGGAACTCAGCAGAGCTGGGGAGAGGAGGGATAAATAAGTTAGCCCGGAATCTCTAAAAAGACACTTAAACAGAAAATGAGAACAACTTCATGAATTAATCCAAACTCTCTGAACTGTAAATAAAGTCTGGGTATGACATCACAGCGTAATACATGGTAAACAGTAAAATATTTAACAACTTTAAACCAGAAATACACGGAAAAAAACCTTAGAGGACAAAAGAAATATATATTTTATAATATATATTTTTCTGACTTTTAAGTTTGAACAGATAAAAAGGTTTTCAACTAAGAAAAGGGGGAAATGCACACAGATTATAAAGCGCCTCTGTATGCAAGAAGCACAAAATTACACAGGTTCTGCACCAAGCAAGCCATGGAGAGAGATAAACATGGGCAGGACGATGATTAAAGAGTGGAAAGAAAATGAGGAAAGTCCTGCAACAGCTAATTAGTCAGTAGCAGGGAAAGATGATCAGTCATAAATTATTACAGAAAGCGAGACTTAAAAATCAAAACAGAAAGGGACGCAGCTTGAGGCAAAAACTGTGAGGAGTAGCTGTAAATGACTCAAAAACTAATCAGTAAGACCATTTCTCCATCATTGACTCTACAACTTTCCACTCAGAGGGACTGAAACCCTACAGAAGACCATTACACTTAAACTTCCTGCCTAATTTTTTCAGTGGCAAGGAGCAGTTTTCATTCATCACAACCGTTATCTGTGGGGTTTGAGTGTGGGAATACAAACATAATATCCCATACCTATTAAACTATTAATAGTTTTTAATCTCTTAATGGTTTTTAATATCTAGGTTCTTTCGAACCGTCGAGTCCACAGCTTTCTGTGTTTGGTGCCTGCTGGTAAGGAGAAAACCAGTATGATGGCAGTTAAAACTCACGCTGCTGGGTTCGCTTGTCGCTGGCGTTCTTCAGTGGGAGGCAGACCGGACAGTCGTGTCGTGTGCAGTTTTTCCAATGGGAGATGATCTGCCTGGACGATGCGCAGTGAGCCACTGCAAAGAATTCATAAGGTTAACAAATCTTTATTGTTTACCGTATCTGCACATGAAATACACAAAAAATACATTCATGAAGCATGAATGCCAATAATATCAACCCCTCGGAGGCTGTTTGTTTGACCCCATTAGAGAAAACTCAAATCACTTGTGGTGACTGCTAAGTAAATGTTACTGTCGTGACAGAAAATCGGCGTCTGACATATATTCTAAGCAAAATGCAAAAAAAAAAAAAAAACAATGTTACAAATACTAGAAATGTGCTGCATTCGGGTTAATATTTGTAAAAACTATAACCCAATATTAGAAAGAGACTCATGTTAGATATAACCGGTGAACAAAAATCCACCCTCTGAAATGAAGAACCAAGGATGAGAAGTAGGTGGTAAATATTTTGCTTTCTTATATCAGGGTTCCTACACAATACTCATTTCAAATGTCCAAAGTTTTCAACTATTCCGTTTTAAAAGTTTAAAATACAACACTTAATTATAGTTTTATGGGGGGACTGTAAAGAGGACCGATAGAAAGGACTACTGATGGGAGTGATTGGCAGGTTTTGGGCTGGTCGGATAGCTGGACTGTGGGTAAATAGGAGCATGGATATAAGAGTTAAGGGTTGGACGGCAGAAGTCATAGGCAATATTGGGGACAAAAAAAAAAAAAAATAGATTAAAAAAAAACATTTTCCACAATAGACTACATGGGGTTACCAATAGTTCCCCATCTGGCAAAGATAAAGCAACATGGTCCACATTGGGGCAAAAAAGTATTTAGCAGCCATTGATTGTGCAAGTTGTCCAACTTAAAAAAAGATGAGAGGTCTGCAATTTTTAATCATAGGCACAGTTCAACTATGAGAGACGGAACGTAAAAAAAGAAAATTCTAGGAAATCAACTTGAATTGTTATAACTAATTCATTGGTATAATTGTGCAGAATATAAGTATTTGGTCAGTAACAGAAGTTCCTATGTAATATAACCTTGGTTGGCAATAACAAGTCAAACGTTTCTGGTAGGTCTAGCTGGTATTTTGGTCAATTCTTCCATATAGATCTTCTCCAGAGCTGTAATGTTTTGGAGCCATCACTGAGGATCGCAGACTTAACTCCCTCCACAGATTATCTATTAAACTGAGGTCTAGAGACTGGCCAGGCCACTGCAGAACTTTGAAATACTTTTTACAGAGCCACTCCTTCCTTTGCCAGGTGGTGTGTTTGAGATCAATACTCTCACAGACGGAAGAATGTTTTTCCAAAAAAATCTCATACGTGGCCCCACTCATAACTTTCTTAATAAAGATCAGTCATCCTTTACCCTTTTGTAGAAAAGCAGACCCAAAGAATAATGTTTCCACCCCCATACTTCACAGTGGGTATGGTTCATTGTTCCCCTTCTAAACATGGGGAGTGGTGTTTATGACAAAGAGTTCAACTTTGGTCTCATCTGACTGCATGACATTCTTCCAATCCTCCTCTGGATCATCCAGATGGTCTCTGGTGAACTTTACATGGGCCTGGACATGTGCTAGATTTAGCAGGGGACCTTACAGGAGCTGCAGGATTTTGATCCATGATGAAGTAGTGTGTTACTACTAGTGACCTTTGTAACTGTGGTCCCAGCTCTCTTCAGATTATTGATTAGTTCCTGGTGTGTAGTTCTGGGCTGTTTCCTCACCGTTCAAGCTCGTGTGTACTAGAGGGTGACAAATTGTCGGGATTGCACCGGGTCACGAGATTCCTGCAGGATTCCCACGGGACGGGAGTTAATTTCACTGTTGGTAACGTGAGTTGGACGGGACAGGAAATAATCCACGGGATCGGACGAGAAACCGGAAATTATAATAATTTTTTTTTTTTTACATTTATCTTGTCAAATATCAGGGAATTAGCTGCGATGCGGTGCCAATGTGTGTGGTTATTAACTTCGCTGCAAAATGCAATTCCATCAGGTCTACTACACTGCACGCACCAAAACTGAAACTGCTACGTTGTTGCTACACCACCTGGATAAACTGGTAAGCATATGATATCAGACTGAAATTGCGTGTATCTTAATAGTTTTGTATTCAGACGAATCGAGTCCATTCATGACGTGGTAAGGTGGCCAAACAACAAGTATGCAAGATATGGTTAAAGATGGCAGATAAAGCTAAATAGATGATCTTTGATACTGTGCTAGGCTGAGGTTTAAAGGGGGGCGGGGGGAGCAAGCGCCATAGGAGGTAATTTACTAATGTACGGGATTCGGGTCGGGAGTCTTTCTCTCAGGATTTCGGGGGGGGCTGTCACGTGATCGGGACGTGACTGGAGCGACAATTGATTCACGTGTCACCCTCTAGTGTGTACCACACAATTTGAGATCTTGCATGAAGCCCCAGCTCAAGGGAGATAGTCAGTGATCTTGTATTTATTCCTTTTTCTAATAATTGCGCCAACAGAAAAAAAATTTCTCACCAGGTTGCTTGGCTATTTGAGACTGGCTCATACCGGTCTTGTGCAGGTGTACAATCTTGTCCTTGGTGTCCTTGGACAGCTGTCTGGTCTCGCCATAGTGGAAGTTGCAGTCTGACTAAAGGTGTGGACATTTTTATTTTTTTTTCATTTATACAGATGAGGTGGCATTGATACAGGTTGTGAGTGGGGACAGAACAGCTTCTTTAAGTAGTAGTAACAGGTCTGTGAGGAACAGAATTTGTGCTCGTCTGTGGGTGCTAAATACTTATTTTCTGCACCATTATACAAATAAATTCTTTAAAAGTCAATTTGATTTCCTAGATTTTTCTTTTTTTCCATTCGCAGTACCTATGATGAAAATTAATGAATTCTCATTTTAAGTGGGAAACTTAAACAATCGATGGCTGAAGAATACTTTCTAGCCTCACTGTAAACGTCTTCACATTTGCTGCATCATGTTTGTTGCTTTTAAAAAATCTTGACTTAGACATCAAACCGGCAGGAGAGCCCCAGCTTACAAAATAGCAAGTTCCGCATTCATTTTGCTGTGGCATAGCTTTAAACTTGTTAGGCCTACCTTGGCAGGACTTGCCGGCCTGGCAGTGGGTCATGTGATTCAGGACGTTCTTCATGGTGCGGCAGTGAGGCAGGGCGCAGGCTCTCACCTCCCCGTTAGCCTGTTCTCTTCTCTGGCACTTGTGTGCGTGAAGCAGCAGGACCAGCTGCTGCTGGATCAGCTTGCGCTTCTCTGGGTCGGCTGTAGGCCCCGCTGAAGGCACCGCCACACCGGTGCTGTTGGCAAGTGGGAGCGGTTGCTGGAGCTGCTGAGAACAGCAGAGCAAACTACTGTCAAACGCTAAGAAATACAGCAACATCCTTCATCTTTTCATGCTTTACAACATTACCTTCAATCAGAGAATACACCAACATTTTACTACCAACTACTGAGCAGAGTTGATAACGGTGTTCTTCCGTCAACTCTAAATGTCGCTGAGCACTGCCAGTCAGCTGGTTGAAAGAAGGTAGCTACAGTTTTCCCATCATTTACAATATAAACCCCAAACATGACGGTTTTTCTTATATCGTTGTGAAATCAAAGTAATAAATGGCAGGAATAGTCTTATAACATCTGAAATAATATAGAGTTGTAGGACTGATATCTGCTTTTCAGGTTCAAACCAAAGTAGGCATGGGCATCAAGAATCAATTGGAACCAGGAGACACCAATTCTCCAGGAATTGTTAACATTTTTTAAATTCAAATTCCTAGTTTTGATTCCCAGTCCGCCGACCAGAAGAAGAACCCGCCAAGTACCAACGAAGAGGAATCTGCTTCTTATTCCAGATGCGTTAACGTTACTGTGTAATCATGGAAAATTTGTTGAGGTGCTTCACGTTAGCAAACAAAACACCACCACCACGGCTAAGTGGGATATCTGTAAGAATTAACCGACTGCCCAGTGTTTAATGCAGGCTTACCTCATTAGCTCTTCCTCCCGGATCCAACAGTCAGCCCAGCGCCGCACTGCAGTCCAAATTCGGTCAGTAAAACTAGTTTCATTAGCAGCTATAAGCTAAACTATATTAACCCTTTAACAGCTAAGCCTCAAAATGTTAGTCGAAACTTTTTTTTCCCCTCCCTACTTCCCTCCGTAACATGGGAGACAACGTCAAATCATGGGTGTCCAACTCCAGACCTTGAGGGCCGGTGTCGTTAGAGTTTTTAGATATGTCTCCAAAATATGATGATTCAAATGGTCCAATTACCTCTTGGGCGGTATACTGAAAATGTACTGATACAGAAATTTATGACTTACCAAACTCATTTTGCCCGTGTCGGTAAATTCGGTATTTAAAAAAAATGAAAAGATGTGTTTTAGTTTAGTGGTGCTCCTGCTTCTTTAAGAAAGAAAGAGCGCTCTGGTCGAGTCATGTGACTACGCACAGTCACGTGACTTCCCCACCAGAAAGGAACAGCGCTGCCAACCAACGCAGCAACTGTGCTGCTATATTGAGCGATTCTTTAGACTCCTCTAGCGGCTCAGTGAATTTCATTTGGTGTTATTGGATACTTTGAGACTCTAACCTGGAGCGTCATTCTTGTCTCATTATTACCGTTTTCACTCAGCAGCTGCAGTCGAACCAGAGAGCACCCAGCTCAGCATGTTGCAGCTGCGCTGAGGTCCATTTAGCTAAAGGACCCTGATAAAGGCCACATACCGAAATGCGTTGGTCTATTAATAAACTTGTCACCCTACGCTTCCAGGAGTCGCCGGAGCCTCTATTCCAGCCATTTTTTTTCTTTTCTAATTCAGCATCATTTGTTGTAACAAGCAGAGAATAAAACTATTAATTGCGTTTTTGTGTGTTGCATAAGTATCGACATTGGTACTTCGTATCGCAAGTACTCAGATCCAAGTATTGGTGTCGTATCGGTTTGAAAAAAGTGGTATCGTTTCATCCCTTGTGCCTCTTCTTCACGGCACACAGTTTATGTGATTCAGTACTGTTTGGATCGGTATCAGCAGATACTGAACCTCAAATATCTGTATCAGTAGCGAAAAAAGTGGTTTGGTGCATCCCTAGTTGTTATCGTCCACTTACCGTTCGAGGCGAACTACTAAATATCCCGCGGTTTTGATTTTAGGTCATATTGCACATCCCTAGTCTTAACCACTTCAAACTGCTACAGAAAGCCTGCTAATCATTTGATTCAGGTGTGCTGAATCAGGGAAAGAACCATAACATGCAGGATGGTAGCCCTTGAGGACTCACTTTGGACGCCACTGCGTTAAACGGTCAAATCGCTCAACCAGATTAGTTTAAATGTATGCTCGAACTTGTACAGCTTCTTAAGAAATCATTAAAACAATTCTCAGTTTGTAAGTTGTGAAGAATATATGTAGAAAGATGATCATTTCATTTTCAGGGATAAGTAAACGTTTATAGCGTCATAGAATAAAATTATTAGCTATTAATAATCACTTAGTAAAGATAAACTGCAGGTCAACTATTTTACCACTAAGTTGCAGAAAAAAAAATTCTAAAGGGAAGAAAAAAAAATGCTAATAATAAAGTGTGAATCTATGTAAAAAGGACTGACCATATTTAGCACACTAGTGACAGCCGCCCCCGAGCTGATTGGGGACTGGTGGCAGGCTGTTGGCAAGGGCAACTTGGTTCTGCAGACAGATGACGATATCTTTTAACAGCGTTTAGCTTCTAGTAGGAGCTACTTTATAGCTGAATCTTCGTTTTTCCCCTTAGCTGAGCACAGGCGCCCTGAGGGCAATGACTGTTTTTCACTGCTCTACCGACCCCAGACAACAAACGCTCTGCCGTTTGGTGTCCATTTGTCACTACAAGATGCAGCTCCTGCCAAAAGGAGCGCTACTGTAGCCAAGCCAGAGTAATTGTCCCCGATTAGGTCCTAATTGCTCGGGTGCCATGACAGCTCAGCATGGCTGAAGCTCCCGGCATGACTGGAAACGGTTTTAAGCAACCGACTCGGCTCACGTCCCGTTTCCTCTGTGAGTCAAGAAGGTTAACAGACGAGTTTGGAGAAAAGGATTCCAGCAGATAAAACCACAAAAAAAACATTAGCAGTGTGGGTGGAGTTTTTAGGATCAATCAGAAAGTGTTTATTTCTTTGGTTTGGCTCCTGGACATAGATCTTAGCACACCCAGCGCAAAGTTTAGACTTTTCCAAACACCATGGAAGAAATATAGTCTCAATAAAATATATAACAGAATTTTTATTCTGCTCAATTATTTCATTTATTCGTCTGCAAATATGGTGACCTTTAGATCACATGACAGCAGTGTATTGGGCAGGACCACCGGTGTCAATTAGCTGCTAACCTTTTGTAATACATTATTAAATTCTTATTATATTAATCATGTTTTATGATTATTACATCATTAATACATTATTTTTATGAACAGTTTAAGAGAGATACTTGCACTTTTAGAGATACTAAAACAGAGAAAATATTAGAGTTTGAAGAAAGCAAAAAAGGGGGATCATTTTCTATAACCGCCTTGCTTCACACACTGATTAACTTGCTGCTGGTCTCTCCTCCAAGAAGCTGGAGACCGGAGCAGCGTCTGCCATGCCAGGCCGTATCTCCTCAGGCTGTTGACACCGCTCCAACAGACCAGATAAAAAACACCCAGCTGAGACGACCAGACACTGGCAGCCTTTCAACACAGCTGAGCGGGAGGACACACACACAGACAGACAGACAAACACTCCCCCTCCTCCGTTACTCTCCCCATTCAGGCCTATCCGCCCCTCTTCCCCCTTCAGACACTCTCCACATGTTGGCACACAGCACAGAAGCCAACTTTCAACTTAGCGCTATTCTGCCAGACTGTTTTATTTTTTTAGGGATCCACTATGCCACTTTTTTTCGTTTCTGATACCGATATCGGAGGTTCATAATGTGCTCATTATCTGCCGATACCGAACCGATACCGATCCAAACAATACTGAATTACATAAACCGTGTTCCGTGTGGAAAAGGCACTACAGATGCAACAATACCACATTCTTCCCCAAATTGATAAAATTGGGCAGAAACGCCTATACAGATATTTTAGGCACACATAGAATTCGAAGGGGAACCGAATCAGATATATCGCCGGACGTCTGTCCGACTTTAATCATATTTTGCTTTCAACTCACGAGAAGCTGCGAATGAATAAAAGCTTCTTCTTCTCAGGGCCACTTTTAGCATGCTTTGAGTCGTGTTTGGTTGTTTGCCGGTTGCGGGAGAATCCATTCCCACAGATGATTGAGCCGCGAGTCACGACTATCTTCTTCCTGTTAAAGCTGCTGGAAACTCGCCAGCAGGGTCGATTTGCGTCACACCCTTAGCGGGAAAAATTCGGGGGTTTAATTGCAGCATATTTCGCTGTAAACAGCCTGCTTAAGAAAATAGAACAATATGTAAACGGCCTCATTCTTTTTGGTTTAAAGCGCTTCATTACTCAGTTACTTAAAAACCCGGACATGCATGTTCAGTTTTTTTTTTTTTTAAAGAAATCCTGCCCAATGCTCCTTTAAGTTCTCCTTTTAGAAAACTAAAGATGAGGGACGTGCTGGGATGGGGCGCCCGGAAAGAGTTTTACGATCTGCTGTTTAGACTCAAAAAGAGACCGGTGCCAGTGTAGGGTTTATATACATTCACTGTTGGCATCAATGATTGATTTATGTCTCTTAAGGACCAATTCGAAAAAAATTTACAGGGTGGAACAGCAATTTAAAGACCCTCAAGACTGACGCAAAACTTGAAATATAACAAGTTGTAGGGATGCATTGAAAAAATACTGGTATTGGGGCCAATACCGTTCTTATGTACTGTATCGGTTAAAGTTAGCCGAATCTGCAGAAGCTTCGCACAAAATGTTTATTTTTCACTTGAAATTTAGGTTTTTTGGCAATTTTTTTTATTTCATTCAACCGCCACATTTGTTGCAACAAGCAGAGAAGAAAATAAAACCCGTCTTCCAATTCATTGCATTTTTTGTGTATGGATTGAAAAAAGTGACATCGTTGCATCCTTAACAGGTTGGTTAAAGGCTCAGACTCGGATTGTAAGCATATTTCTTATACAGTGGACTCTGGGATCTGTTCCCGAGCCTTATTGTTCCATAATTGATCCATCTATTCCAAATGCAGCTTTGAGGTTATCTTGGCTTCTTTGTCTTGCTGCAACACCTAAAGAAGCTGCTGCCCTAAAGTCAACGTCTTGAAGCTCAGGTGAAATTTGCTTCGGCAGCCTGGACAAGTCAAATAAACCGCCTGTCCAAATTTAAAGAAAAAAGTTCCCACCTGGATGTAACCAACTAAATTTGTACGAGTCCACACCTCTGGATAGCTACAGAATAGATGATCATGTTTCGCTGGAAAAAAGATATTTAACTATAACCAATAGTTCATGTATGGGTCGCTCTGTAATTAGCAGAATGCAGTTAAGCTTATTTTGAATCCTAGACGGTCAAACTGGTGACTCCTAATTCAGGATCTCTCCATTCCACTCATCATCTACTGCCTTTATAAATTTCAGCGCAAATTTTTCCACCAGGTGTGAGTAACTCAAACCGACCACAGAGATAGATCTGACTTCATATGTGAATCAAAACAGGAAGTACCAAATGATGACCTGGTGAAATTACCTGCCTTCATTACCCAGCTGTAGTCAAGTTAAAAGAAGCAAATGTGACTAATAATATAGTCTCCAGAAATGGTAGAGTTGCCGGTTCGAACCACCGCTTCATATGTGCTTGGGAGAGACAGTTCACCAGCCTCACCAGACTGTATGGGCAGCTGTGGCAACAATGTAGCGTCCCACGATCGGTCTATGAATGTGCACGATGTCCTAGTTTAAAGCTCTTTAAACTAAATAAAGCACAACACAAGCCATCGACTATTTACCAAATGGTAGAGAAGTTAGTTGAAACCAGAAGCAACCTGCCCACCTAAGGCCTGGTTCACATTGTAGGATTTTAAAATTGTAGCAAGAAGTTAAGACAACCCACATGGTGATATATTTTTTTATTATTTTTTTAAATCCCGGATATTCCTGTTTTGGTTCTGCAAGGTTTTGATCGCGGCCGCACGGCAATGATGAGAAACGACACACACAACACGATTTTACCCAGAAAAACTGTTATCTTGATGACTACTTTGTTTTTCAGAATAGCGCCACTGTTGAAATTGCATATGGATTTTCTAAAAGGTTGCCAAACAGTCATATACCGATTGGTTTAGCCTTAATTAGGAAAACAAGAATATTCTCATAATCTAGTTATATATTTTTGTACTTATTAGAGCACAAGCATTGTAATTCCAAAATAAAAGCATAAAATATGTGGTCTGACAAAGAATGTCATCAGGAGAAATTAAGATTGGTTAGCCTTAGGATGAACAGAGCGCACCAAGCACAGATGACAAAAATCATAAACAAGCGGATTCATATAACCCACGCAGAGTAAACTGAGTTCAGGTTCTAAAGTTTCCCCCAGAAACCCACTTAGAATAAATCGACGAATGACTAACAACTCCACTGGGTTAAATCACACAAAGAGACACATTCCATGTTTGCCTAAATAAACTGTCAGCTGAAACATTCATGAGCAAAAACGTTATTTTTTGGAACAGCGGCAGAATCACTCACCTTGTTCATACTGCCTGCCTGCTGGGCGGCACCGAGGGTGCTGTGAGCTCCCATCTGCTGTCCTCCCTGCGTAAGCGTCTCTACCAACGCACTCCCAGATGCCCCCGGTCCGGGAGCGCTCCCAGGTATCGTCGCTCCTTGATACTGCATGCCTGCCGCGGCCGTGCCTCGTCCCCTACCGGCGCTGGTTACAAGACCCCCGTTCATCACCTGGCCGGGCTGTGGCTGCCCCCCTTGACCAAGCAGTCCTGCATGCCCCGGGCTAGTGTTGATCATAGCTTGGCTGAACCCAATCGAGCTCAAACCCATAGCTGAAGTGTTATTGCTGCCGTTCTGTCCAACTACTCCGGTTGGCGTTCCTGGTTTTTGGCCCTGAGGGGACAAGTGGCTGTTAGGAGAACCCTGGCCCAGGGGGCTCTTGCCCAGGGGCGTCCCGAGCTGAGGGCCCATACCGCCCGGCTGAGGGCTTGCCGAGTTGAGCCCCGCGCCAGTGATGCTGGAGGTGCTACCAGCTCGAAGGAGCTCAGAGAGCTGCTTGTGTTTGGCAGCTGCATCGGGAACGACGGGGGCCCCCCCGCCGAGGCCTCCTGTGGTGCCGCCGGTTCCACCGGCTCCAGGTGCTGCTCCGCCATTTGAAGGCAAGCCGCTTAGCTGGCTCAGGTCTCCTCCGTTGGGGATCAACTCGTCTGGAAGGTCGTTTTCCAAATCATCCCAGGGCAAAGAGCCCAGATCTATGGGAAAGCAGGAACAGGAAAATTAATACGGAATCAGAAGCGAGATACGGAGAACATTTCAACAAATCCCAATGATGAGGCATGAAGAGTTTTGATGTGGTCTAATTGCTCTAAATGTAAAGTGTGATTGCTCTGTAAGGCAAAGGTACCAAAATTTATGAGCTGGATTATAGAAACAAAACACTGCTTGTGTTTAAATTAGACAAAACAGAGAACCTGGGGAGGCATGAATGCTTTAAAGCTATAGTTAGAGTCTTCTAAGAGTAGCACTTCCTAAATGGGAAACCAGCATGCTGGCGTTTTGTCTAAATAATGGGTACATAGGATACGTGTGTGTGTGTGTACACAAAGGTCTCAGTTAAACTAGCCGACGTAGAGGGCAACTTGTCGGCTGTTACTGAGGACAAAACAGAGTTGACTCTACTCTGATAGGAGGCTATTTTAAAACCAACTACACGCCATAGGATTTCTACCGCGATATCACAACTTTTTTTAAGGCTCGAGTATTTCTCAAATTGATCTCCTGCAACTCAAAGACAGAAAACATTTAAGTATGGTGAGGCAGATGAAAGATTCTGAGCGGAGTTGAACTGACAGACACCGGATAACACTTAAAACACGTTCCTGAACCTTACATGCTGCGCATCATTGAACAAATGAAAATGTTGGCCTTAAAATGCTCCCCATAAATTTAATCGTGACAAACTGCGATTTCTAGTATAATTTTGAATTATTCCACGTCTCCAGACTGCTGTTTATTAGTGCTATTCGACGTCTTGGCGCAATCTTTCTTCTTTTAAAGGTTGAACCCAACTGGACAAAGGGGGCAAAACAACCAGCAAACCCAACGTGGTCAGTAGCAGTGTTTAGCAAACTAAATGGTAGTCCATTTGAGTGGAAACATTAGAATGGGGAAAAAAACCAAAAACAAATCAAATGCAAGCTATGCTACAAATTAGTGAAGGGCACCAGTTTTTACTAGGGCTATCAAACGATAAATTTTAATCTAATCACAGAGTAGCTGGGAATGAATGATTTTTAATTAACATTCCTAAATTTGACTAAAAAAAACTACAATTTTTAGTGTAAAAGGACAAATCCAGATTCCACTGCTGTTTTATTTAATGAAATAAAGCAGAGATCAATAGAATTTTTTGGTTTGAGCTCTACAATCACATCACCTTTAACCTTTTAGCCAGTTGCTATGGCCGTGCTGAAATCCGGAGCAGCTAGTAAGGAATCCCCACTGACAACTTATGAACTTTAATCATATCAACTCAAAGCCAATATGTCAATAATAACAATATACTCACATGCCATCATGCGCACACACACACATACAGACGTCCTGCTGCACAACATTTTACTCACCATCCAGATGCGGTAAGGGCTGAATTATAACATTAACAGGGTGGTATTATGTGCATGCGTGAATTGCAGGGAAAAAAAATGTATCATGTTCATTCCACGAAACAATCGACCATGTGTTATTTTGACAGCCCTATTTTTTTTTTTTATATTAGCTAGTTATGTAAGATATTATGGGTAGATTAAACAGGAAGATGTTGGGGATAATGTCTCGTTTTGAGGCAATTCATGGTTTAAGAATTTACCAATGTTTCTAAACTCATGAAGTTCTTAGTAGCCCGACTGAGCCAGATTCAATTGCAAATTGCTTCCTGTTAAAAGCGAGTTGTTTTTCACTCGGGAGGGGGATGCTGCCCAGCCAAAACTCCATCTCCACAGCATTCATTGACAGAACTGTATTGGAACAGCAATCAAGATGAATTAACTCACCGAGTCCAAATCTCGGTATTAATCTGATTGATCAAGTACATTTTTTTTAAAATAACTGATATTAATCAAATTGGTTTGTCCTCAAAAGTTCCTCAAGATGAAATGTGTCTAATATTAGGAGTAACCAAACAGAAGAAAACCATTTTAAGGACTTGTTAACTCTGACATGCTACCAAGATGAGTGAACAAACTAGAGCACAAGTAAGAAAAAAGGGCAAGAACAACAAATCACATCAATGTACCCTGGATTGGACCGTTTCAAAGTGGGTACTACATGTGCTCCTGAAATGCAATGCAGTAATCGTAGGAGTTCTGGATCAGATACTAAGAGCTATTTTTCAAAAATAAAGACATTGTTAATATTGACATAAAAAGGCTTTTTTTAATGTTACATCCGAGTGTTTGTCCTAAAAAAGAAAGTTCTTGAGGGTAGAAACTTTATACAACTGCATAATCTTTTAATTGACATACAGAAATAGAAGAAAGGTTAGAAATTAAAATGTAAAAGTTACGTTTTTGTATACGTCAGTTAGTTTAATGGCCCCAAATAAATGCAACATTAAAGGTTTTTCTTTGATTACATGACTTCTGCCTAATCAGAATAGTACTTTGATTACAGTCAAACTTACAATTTATCTGGTGTTAAACTGACACAATTAAAAAATATTACTCTTAAATAATGTGATTACACACTCCTTTTGATTATGATACAGCGATGTGAAAGTGTTTGCCCCTTTCCTGATTTTGTTTTTGCATGTTTGTCAGATTTTAATGTTTCAGATTAAATTGAGATATTATTCAAAAACATAAGTAAACAAAAAGTGCAGGTTTTTAAAAGAAGTTTTTTGTTATTAAGGGAGGAAAAAAAACATACCTACATGGCCCTATTTGTCAAAATCCTTGCCTCCTAAACCCAATTACTGGTTGGGCCGTGCTCAGCAGCCATAATTGTTTGCCATGTTTAAACGGTGTTGCACGGCAGTTTTGCGCAGTCTCTTATAATGGAGTCCTGACCTCAACGGAGGAAAGTGAGGCCTGAATTTCTGGATGTTGTTGTGAGGTCTTTGTTGACCTCTTGGACGAGTCCTCACTGCACTCTGGGAGTCATTTTAGTTGGGCTGCCGCTGTCTTTAAAATCTTTTCCAGACTGATCTCATTGACTTTCTTTCTAATTTATTCCTGAATTTATCTGCATCTTGGTATGATAACTAACTTTACAGGTCTGGCAGAAGAACTTCTTCCAGGTGAATAAGCTACACTATTGGTCCTCCTAATTGTCAATCATTCCCGAGCGTGCGCATCCGCACTTTCAGGTGTTTATGTGTAGTGCACTACGCCTTTCATTCATTCTACCTGGCAGTTCTGATAGGCTCCTTTTTAAATGGCTATGAGTCCCAAGTGTCTTCGAAGTGTATGAGAACTAGAGAAAGCCCTCAGAGGAAAGAAACAAGACTAGAGTGTATTTATTTGTTGTGCATGCTAGGGCTGGGTATTGATTCAAATTTCAAGAATCGATTCGATTCCGATTCTCAAGATTTGGAATCGATTCGATTCTACTCAATTCAATCTGATCCAATTCAAAATTCAGTGCTATTAAAAGCTTCTTTTTTTTTTAACTGTTATCCTAATTATATGCCAGAAATTCTGTGACTTAACACTGGGTGAGTAACAGTTCACCTCGTAAAACTGTATTAACCCTGTCAGACACAAAACTTAAAATGGCTGTCTGGACTGTTGAAATGGGAAGGTTTCAACTTTAAAAAGGGCAAACTATTCTAAAAAATAAAATCGATTTTTGAACTTGTGAATCGATTCAATTCGATTTCTATAAGAATCTATTCAGAATCAATTTTTCAATTATTTCAACAAAGCTCTAGTGCATGCAACCCCCCCCCCAAAAAAAAAACACCCAAACAAAAAACCCCAAACCACACCACCAAACAAACCACCCACAACACAAACAACCAACCCCCCCCCCCCCAAAACAAACAACTATTGTCTGACTAATATTTAAATTCCTTTGATAATCTGAAACATTTAAGTGGAACAAAGAAAAAATTGGGAAATCAGAAAGAGGGTAAACATTTCTTACACTCCAGTGTTTGTTTAAATATCTTCCCTCAGATTCAGACAGTGTTTAACTTTAATCAGGGACTTTGACCCACACGTTTCCTAAAGCAAAAACAGCTTTGCTGCACAACTCTGCACAGTTAATTCTTTCCGACCTGCAGCTGCAGCTTTACTTGAACCGGTGTGATTTGATGCTATATTTTCAATATGGGTTGTGATGTGTGATTATTAGTTGGCTCAAATGTTGCAGGGTGTTCCGTTCTCAATGCGCACACAATCTATATCCATTTAGAATTGCTATTCTGTTTTTATTTTGTGCTGGTGGTTTACGAGAATCAAGGGAAAATATCTTAAAAGGTTAGTTTTTTTATTGACCGGAAACATTTATGAAAGACTTGAGCAATTCCAGGGTAGCGTACAGGCTGATAAATATTTTTTGGGCAACACTTGAACACCAACGCAAATTTTCGGATCAACTTTTGGTTGCAAGGCTGTTTCGGCACAAGCATTCATCAGCGAAACAGAGTAACATTATGCTCAGATTTGACATCTTCGATAACGTTGAGACACAGTTGCAGTCCCTTAAAATTCTTAACTTTTGATCTTTTGCACATTACGTTATTTTAGTAAGATTTCTTAGATGGATGAACACAAAGTAGCACATTAATGTGTGGTGGAAGGGGACGGCTTTCCGAATGTTACTAAGTAAGTATCCGAAAACTCAACAGTGAATTTGTATTTATCTTTTATCTCTTTGGTTTATCTTAAAACCAAAAAACAAGTGACCTATTTAGTAAATGCTGCCCAACACTGTAAATGTTCCATTTTTCTTTCACTTCTTTGCACTGCTTTGTGTTGGTCCAATGCATAAAACACAAGGGATATAACATACATGTATTTGTATTTTTGGTACTCGCAGCGTAACTTTAAAAAGCGACGCCAAAAGAAAACAGAAAGGAGCCCCGGCTATTCCTTAACTATGCTATTTGGGAACGTTTATGGTTTCTCCTGCAGCTACGCTAGAAAGAGAAAGATGGACCGAGCCAGGATTCTGTCAGCGAACGCATCTTTCTACAGCAACAAGGTCCATAACACGCTCTGCACTTAAATTAATGACTCACTTGAAACAATGTCAAGCTGAATGGAGACACTGATATTAAAGAAAAGTCAGCTGATGTCACCATGGCAACCAGTAGCACCCAAACAGTCCTGAGTTCCTATAAAACGCAGTTCGGTGGAATCCACCATTGAGAGATTTTCCCAACAGCTGTCCATGCTGCATTCAAATACAGCTGGTAGACTAGGGTGTAAAAATATTACAAGTCCAAAGTTATTTAAGCATGTTTTCATGCCAAAAATGGGCTAAATAGTATTGAAACTTGTCTGTGTGGTTATGTTGTTTCTACCACGACTATGTCTGCTTGTACTATTTTTAAACAAATCCTGTCAAATCTCAATCTTCAACTCCTTAAGTAATAAAATATAGTAAGAAATCAATTTCAAGAATTAAATGAATTCAGTATAAACGTTTTTATTTAATGCTGAACAAACTAAAAAAAATTGATAACTCATTTGTACTCATTTTTCATGACCAACATGTACCAAACTGTCACTTTAAAACTAAAAATAGGTAGAGTGTTATGTTGTGTACCATTTACTCTGACAGAACCCAGAGAGATTTGGTGTTTTGTAGTTGAAGTAGTTGCTCTATGGGATTGATAAAGCAAAACAATAATGTTAGATATTTTACATTTAAAGAAAGACAGCTGCATCCGTGTGAATGCCACGGTATAGATTTTCCCAGAGGAACTTCTAAGGGTTCGAGCAATTTAAACAGAGTTGCGGGGGCTTCAGTTTGTGTGTGTGGGGTTAGGCTTGATATTGATGTAGAACTGGAAAAACTAGAGTCCATTTCATGGTGCATTTAAAGTCAATTTGCAAACATACTGGGGGCTGAGCATATCTCATCTATTCCCGTTTCTTCCTGCGGATGACTAGAAAATGCATGAGAAAAAGAAACAAACATCTACATGAAGTGCTCATCCATGAGCCTGAATCATCTACTATTTGACGATTACGTGTTAGCAACAGAACATCTGTGCATCTCATACAGGAAGGTTTTTTTGATAATAAAATAATCTACTGCCTAAGTTGTTGGTTTTAAAGGTCCTATGGAGAGCCCAAGTCACGCCGGGTCCATAGATTCCTTACTGCCAGAAAAAATGAAAGAGTCGAAGTTATACAAGTCATTGTCATATCCTGTTTAAAATGCGGCACACATTGAATATATTATGCCCTTTTAAAGACTTTTTAAGCAGAGAAAGCGTTTATTTCTCTGCGCTTTTTTACTTCAGGTTTTGTGTGAAAACACTTGGCGGACTACAACTGAAGAAGAAGAAAAAATGGCCATGAGTTTTCTCCAGGACAAAGGAATGAGCATTAAACGTGGAGAAAAACGTTATAAATCTGCTATAAATCTGACCACGTTGAAAGTGGCCGCTATGCTGGGAGAGAAACAGTCGGTTGAGTGAAAGCCAACGTGTGGGAGAAGCTCTAAAATGTGTCGGTGAGTATTTTAAATGCTAGTTAGTGTGAGTTACCGTTAGCTCCGTGACATCATATGCGACTTCTGATTTGTAGGTATTTTATTGCGATTTTGTATAATCAAAATACTCTGTGTTGTCCATACTGTGTTGACGACTGGGGCGACTGTGGCTCAGTGGTAGAGTAGTTGGCTTGCAATCGGAGGGTCGTAGGTTCGATTCCAGCTTCCTCCAGTCACATGTCGATGTGCAAGGCACTTAACCCCCATAATCTACATTGTCCTACCGAGCCATGTTGGGTGTCGGTGTATGAATGCGAGTGTGATTGGGTGAATGCGGCTTCAATGTAAAGCGCTTTGAGTGGTCAGTAAGACTAGAAAAGCGCTATATAAGTTCAGTCCATTTACCATTTTCCATTTGACAAACACAGTCGAAATACACATTATTAGCCATTTAAATTGAGGTGCAACATATATGTGATGCAGGATGTGAGGCGAAGCAGACCAGAAAATAACTTATGGCTCGATTGACTTTCATTCATTTTCTTTTCCGGCCAGGGGACTCATGGACCTTACTTCCTGTTGTCCATTGCTCCTTGAGGGGGGGGATGCGTTCACAAACTGAAGAAAAAAACTCGGATTAACCTGAAACGACTCTGCAATGGTAGTTAGACCATGTTAGCACTCCCTGCTGTCCTGGCGAGTAATTGCTTTACGACACAAAAAAAAACCCATCATAACGTAGAGAAAGAAACTGAGAACTATAAACGAAAAATGTCTCTGTCAATAAGTTTCTGTAGGAGAAGTTTAAACTAGGCTATAGGCTCCCCACATCATGCAAAATCAACTTTTTGGAGCTTTTAACCATGTTTTAAGGCTATTTCCTTATAAAGGAAAGTGGTTTTGGTCTGATTTGCGCATTCCTCTGTAATCCACCTGAATCCTGCTAGCTGTGCAACTGCTCCACACGCTCCTGGCAAATGACTGACTTAGGACATCTTTACGTATATTTTGTCAGTTTCAAACCAGGAAGTGCATGACGTGTCCGCGCAGTCCCTGCAGATTAAATATACTCCCAGCTACATTTTTCAGAAGTGCGAGATGGATAAGCAACAACCAAAGTTTTTATTATTATTTTAATATCAGAAATGCCCTCGCAAAAATTTGTGTTTGGCTACGAAAAGTACAGGAATTTATTCAACATTCTTAAAAAAAAAAAAAAAAGAAGAGAAATGAGTTGAATCGCCAAAAATGGGTAGAATGTCTCTCCGGGATCTTGCGACTAACCAGCCATAACGTGTCTGTGACAGTCACTTCACCAAAGGCTGCATCACGAACCTTGGCCAGTACCGTCGAAGAATAACTCCAGAATGTTCTATATTTCTGGAAAAATTAATACTATATAATGCTAAATGGAGGGCTGGACGATAATTCGATAGCAATATATATATATATCGATCGATAGACGTGTGGTACGATAGAAAAAAAAGGGGTTGATAAAAAAGTTTGATAGAAAAAAATATATGTTTCCCCTCATTTTTTCATTATACCCCATCAGGCAGCTTAATACACAAATCCTTACCTACTCCAAACGAATCATTAACAATGACCCATGCAGCTCTGTCAGCCACCCTCTCTCCTTTCAAACCACAAAAAGGATGAAATTATTTGACCTGAAACAGAATTTTTTAATAGTCTCTAAGCGAACCATCACCGTAGCTTCGCCGTGCTCAGACGTCACAATAAAGCAGCAGCGGAGGACGTTGTTCCGGATAAATGTTTCAGTGGCTCAGGTAAATTCGCGTCCCATTTTGAACAGAGCCTCGACGCACTAAAAACTAAACGTAGCGATAGTGAACGAAATATAAAACTACGATCAGCTGTTTTAAGCTGGACTCCCCTCTCCCAGCTCGCTACAAATCTCTTACATAGAGACACAGGAAACTTACCCAGATCGCGTCGCTTTGCTAACATATATGGCTAATAAAATCTCCCCTCGGTTCTGCCCCCAATCCTCAGAAGCGAAAAAACGCTTTAAAAAACGCAACAGGGGTTGGATAGACCTGCTGGCTTCAGCTCTCAGTGACTGAGCTGCAGTGTTCTGGTCTCCATCAACACTGGTGAGTAGCTAGTTAGCTTTAGCCTTCAGCTGAAGAGCTGAAGTAAATTTAAATTAGCTTTATTGACAAACTAAACCAAAGCTTTCAGCCATTAATATAAAGTAAAAAATGTTTAAAAGATTAAAAAGCATAAAGATAAGCCTTAAATTTAAATGACTAACAATTTAAAAATATATATAAATAATGGTTAATAATATTACTTTTCTTTGTATTTACTGATGTTACTCAGGTCTCGGTTTGTTTCTGTGTCTTACAAAGTTACGTATGATAAAAAGAAGTTTTTTAAAATGTAATTGATTTAATTCTTAGTTAAAATAAGTTCATTGAAAAATAAAAAACTGACTGGGGAGGCACTTAAAATATATTTTTTACATTATGTGATATGACTTTTTAATCAATAGGCTCTTTTTCTATATCGTCCAGCCCTAGCTAAATGTAACATTTAACATACAGGTGCTGGCCAGTAAATTAGAATATCATCAAAAAGTTGAATTATTTCAGTAATTCCATTCAAAACGTGAAACTTGTATACTGTATACTTTAAACCTGTGAATATTCTCATTCATCCAGGTCATGGTTATCTCAAGGAAATTTCAATCAAACGCAACTGGACTTGGTAATTTGTCTTGGAAGACGTTTCACCTCTTATCCAAGAGGCTTCATCAGTTCATGCTCGCCGCTGACCAGGCTGGGACTGGGACTATCACACAGTGATATATTTCAAGTGTTTATTAATTTTCATTTTTATTATTACAACTGACAGCTAATGAAAACACCAAATTCAGTATCTCAGAAAATTAGAATATTCTGAAAAGGCTCAATATAGAAGACACCTGGTGCCACTCTAATCAGCTGATTAACTCAAAACACCTGCAAAGGCCTTTAAAAGGTCCCTCAGTCTTGTTCTGAAGGCTCCACAATCATGGGGAAGACTTCTGACTTAACAGCTGTCCAAAAGACGACCACTGACACCTTGTACAAGGAGGGCAAGACACAAAAGGTGATTGCTAAAGAAGCTGGCTGTTCGCAGAGCTCTGTGTCCAAGCACATTAACAGACAGGCGAAGGGACGGAAAAAATGTGGTAGAAAAAAAGTGTACAAGCTCTAGGGATAACCGCACCCTGCAGAGAATTGTGACGACAAACCCATTCAAAAATGTGGGGGAGATCCACAAAGAGTGGACTGCAGCTGGAGTCAGCGCTTCAAGAACCACCACGAAGAGACTCATGAAAGACATGGGATTCAGCTGTCGCATTCCGTGTGTCAAGCCACTCTTGAACAAGAAACAGCGTAAGAAGCGTCTCGCCTGGGCCAAGGACAAAAAGGACTGGACTGCTGCTGAGTGGTCCAAAGTTATGTTTTCTGATGAAAGCAATTTTTGCATTTCCTTTGGAAATCAAGGACCCAGAGTCTGGAGGAAGAGCGGAGAAGCACAGAATCCACGTTGCATGAGGTCCAGTGTAAAGTTTCCACCGTCAGTGATGGTGTGGGGTGCCATGTCATCTGCCGGTGTTGGCCCACTCTGTTTCCTGAGGTCCAAGGTCAATGCAGCCGTCTACCAGGAAGTTTTAGAGCACTTCATGCTTCCTGCTGCTGACCAACTTTATGGGGATGCAGACTTCACTTTTCAACAGGACTTGGCACCTGCACACAGTGCCAAAGTACCTGGTTCAAGGACCATGGTATCCCTGTCCTTGATTGGCCAGCAAACTTGCCTGACCTTAACCCCATAGAAAATCTATGGGGTATTGTGAAGCGGAAGATGCAATACGCTAGACTCAACAATGCAGAGGAGCTGAAGACGACTATCAGAGCAACCTGGGCTCTCATAACACCTGAGCAGTGCAACAGACTGATAGAGTCCATGCCACGCCGCATTACTGCAGTGAATGAGGCAAAAGGAGCCCCGACTAAGTATTGAGTGCTATACATGCACATTCTTTTCATGTTCATTCTTTTCAGTTGGCCAACATTTAAAAAGAAAAGAAAAAAAATTTCATTGGCCTTTAAAATATTCTAATTTTTTGAGATACCAAATTTGGAGTTTTCATTAGTTGTCGCTTATAAATATCAAAATTAAAAGAAATAAACATTGGAAATACATTGGTCTGTGTGCATTGCATGAATATAATGTACAAGTTTCACGTTTTGAATGGAATTATTGAAATAATTCAACTTTTTGATGATATTCTAATTTACTGGCCAGCACCTGTACATGTGCCTATCCCAGCCATTGAAAGGTGTAAAATAGCATGATGCAGATCCTCTAAGATACTTTACCAAGTCATGGTTTCAAACTAAAAATGTTTCTGGTAACCTTCGTAGCATTTGCAATGTGACACCAGACAAGAGATACGGCACAAGTCCCTCCCCCCACCTGTTGCTACAAACTGCTGGTCAGCTGGCTGAAAACAGACCACTACACTTTTTTTTCATACCAACAAGATGGAGCTGTAGCTTCTCCTTTTCCTCCTGCATCAGTTCTACCACCTCTGCTTCAGTATTTGAATCTTCCTCCATTTGTTCACCGTCTTTACCTTCCAGTGTTGCAAACTCCTCAGCATGGAAAGCAGCTATTGGCTGTTAGGAAATTTGCTGAACTCGCTAAATGCTGTGATAGCCTCATTTTCATAATGTGCATCGAATTGTAAAGAGCCTCGTAGGAGAGGGGAATAATTCTTTAATATATTCTATGCAGAATCAACTTTTTAACAATTGATGGCACTCTGGTTGGGATGGAACCGTTTTGATGAGGGTTCACACCAAAGCATCAGAAACGCGGCGCACACCCCTAGTTGGACCTTTGAACATTTGCACCTCGACGCGGGTCCAAAGCAAATTTGACGCAATTCGATGGTATTTCGACGCACATGAGGCCGGAAATACAAAACTTTTGGGAGGGCCCTGACTGCTTGACGTGACACAGACAAAATGACGTTAAGTTACATAAATCGTACATTTCGGTATTAGTTAAGTTTAGGCTCATCCTCCAGCCTTAAAAGAGAGTGCTCCTACATCAGCTCTCTGTTTTCTCAAACCTCCCAGTCGGTTGTGGCAGATGGTCGCTCGTACTGAGCCAGGTTCTGTTTCAGGTTTCTTCCCGTTAAGGGCAGCTTTTCCCCTTTACTGTCGCCACATAATTGGTCCAGCATGAGTAAATGCTACAAGTCAAAGACTCGATGCAATCTGCCGCGTTTCCTTAGGAAACGTTTTACAGTAGTTTGAATAATGAACTGAACTTTAGAAACTCTTTGATAACTTGGATAAAGTGGATGTATGAAAGATTGGATTCAAATGACAATTTTTTATTTATTTATTGTAAAGTACCTTGAGATGACATGAAGGAGTATGATATAGAGACACTATCATTAATTATTTACCATTTTTATATGCTGCCATCTAAAAATATTCCCGGTCGCTAAAAAGGACAGACGGCCAAGGTGTACAAATGAGTGTGACAATACCAATAAATCTTTTTTAAGATAAGGTAATTTAGAAACAACAGCTGTTAGTTTGTTGAAGAGCAAAGTGTCAGCTGGCTGCCCAAGCCGATGCCCTGACCAACTAACCAGCAACTACTTAAAGCAGTTATCTATATGAACAATAAGTATATGCATCAGATTTACACTTATAGATGTTTAATGTAACGTTACAACTGCAATGATTCATTTATTATTTTAAAAGAAATAGCTACAAGATTGTGTTATACATTTCTCTTAATATTGCTTTTTCAATAAATACTGGGATGCTGTTGGTGTTTCTGCTCAAATTTATAATAAAATTACAATTTCGTAACAGCCACTGGATACTCAAGTCAGCCTAAGCTGTGCAAGAAATGATAAATAAAATAATATTTGTAATGTCAGCAGTCGGTTTGACTATTTTTTATTCTAACCAAACACCTCAAACTTAGTCTGATCACAGTGAGAACTAAAAACTGGCGGTAAATACTAATATATACCAAAGAAAAGGTTTCTACAATCACTAAATGACACTTTGAAGATGTAAACCTGCAGAGATGGAGAAAACACCTGGCATCACATCTATTAGTTTGAGGGTGCACAAATCAGGCCATTCAAAGCTGATTTCAAGTGTTTTTTGGACATTAGTAGTGCTGTGCGGTATAATGTCCACTGTCATATGGACTTGAAGTAGTCTGAATTACAGTAAAATCAGCTACTTAAAGCCAAGCTAGTGCATTAGTTCTTTAATCATAAGATCATGTGGGTGTAAGAGTTCTTGTATGGAAAAGAAATACCATAAAAAATATTGTGATATGAATATTTAGCCATACCCCCCAGTAGGGCTGGGTGATGTGAACTAAAATCAGTATCGCAGTGTATTGAGCATTTCACCTTGATAACAGTAAGTGGATGAAAACAATGACAACACCCCCACCCCACCAAACAGCCTTTCAAATTCAAGGTTCAATCCCCATTCCTTTCTGTATTTCTTAAAAGTCCGGTTTAGACACCGAGAAGTGACCTCACAGACCAGATGAGGAAGTGACGGGGACTGTTAGTGAAATTGGTGATTTTAGCGTGCCGTAGTTTATGTTAGACAGAACATAATTTGCATTTACATCGGAGGAAAGGTAAGATCAGGCAGCAATGGCTTTAAGTGCTGTATCAACATTCTGTACTCAGCGGAGTTAATGTCTGCTCCAGGTTAGCAGGACCTGGGCGGGCGGAGCTGTTGGGCTACAAACGCTTTGACTGCAGCTCCATTGCTGCAGGAAGAATCATACGTACTCCACGTTAGAGTCTCAAAGTATCCAATAAAACCATATAAACGGCACAACATTTGTTGCGTGTTGCATTTTTTTTTTAAAAACAGTCGCTAGGTGAGTCTAAACAATTAGCTAAATATAGCAAAGCAGTTGCTGCTTTAGCAGTGCTGCTTCTTTCTGGATGAGATCTCACATGGCAAGTCACGTGACTCAAGGCAATGCTCATTTCTTAAAGGGGCCGGAGCACCGCTAACTAAAACACATCTTTTCTTCTTTTTTTTGTACCAGGCAAAATGCGGTTGGTAACCATTATAAATTTTGGCATCAGTAAATTTTCTGTATACCGCCCAGCCCTAATTACGCTTGTAAATATCCATTTAATTAGTTTGTTTCACACATTTGTATGTGTTACTACACATAAAAATAAAAATACATGAGCTTTGTTCTTCAATAGAGTTGGTAGTTTTTAATTTAAAAGAAAAATAAGTACATTATCCAAAGATCTGAAACAAAACATATTTTTAATTAACCACTCTTTTTTTCTTTTTTCAAACAAACCAAGTCTCCTGCAAATGCCGTTATGGTTGCATATGTTACGATCAGCGAGTCCTCTTAAGAACAGCTTTTCATTTGATACTGAGAGCTGCCATTTTGAAAACTTGCTGAAAACATAAATGATCCCAGCAAGACCGCAAAACACAAAAATCGGGTGGAACATATCAGACATAACCTTAACCAACAAGCGTGATGTCTTAAATGCATCCTGGGATACAGGCTGTCAAGCGGAATGACGGCGGCTAAGTTTTAAATTTAGGAAATTCCACTACATCAATATTGATCGTGCAAAATGTCAAGAGAAACGTTTTTTCTGCTTTCCTGATTATTTAAATACATTTATTAATCGCGCAAAAGTAAAGCTGCACATTTTGCTTTCAAAACGCTTCATGTTCACAAGAATTCATTTTTGATTAATACGACATGAGAAGTTTCAAATTTGCAGTGCAAACTGTAAATATGAACACTGAACCTCAGTATTTCTCATCTTTGCATAACTGTTACGTAGGCACAGCTTGATGACATAATCAAAATGCATTACCGAGGTAGGCGGGTATAGTCAGAATCTCTGTTGTACAATTTGTATTGCACACTGCTAGCTAGTAAACTACTGTAGGACAATGATGCTGCCTCAGGAGAACGAAAGGGTCTGACGTTTAGACGCATTTCAAACTGGAAAGCCACTTGTAATGTGTGCAAATTGGGAATGTTGTGCGGTGGAAAAGAGATCCATGTTCAACGGTACGTAATTGATACGGCACACTGAAGACAAACTTGGGGTGGGAACAAAAACAAACTTTTTTGCGCAATTCTATGCAATTTTTTTTTTTATTGACATTGCATCCAAATATTGTCTTTGGTAATGTTTTCAACAATTGTTGCACCAGAAACCAACAGATTGGATACATGAGAAAATGCCTTATTAGCCAGTAGAAGGTCAATTTTCTTCAGAAATTAGGAATGATTTTATCTCATTTTCAGCGTTTATATTCGTAACATTCAACAAGCATATAATGCTTATGGAAATTTTGTTTCAAGAAGGTGTGGATATATAAAGAAATGTATTCTACAGGAAGGAATGTGAGATTTCTGCCAAATAAAGGGACTGCAACAAGTCAATTGTGTGGCATTTATTCTCGCCATTAAAGAAAGCGGTGAACATTCCTTTAAACCATCAGCTGGAAATAGAGATGTATGATTTCACACATTTCCAGGAACTTCTATGAGTCTATTAAAACAAATTAAAGCGTGAAGGCCATAGCATAATTAAAGATAATCTTGGAATTCATTCTTTTTATGCCAAATTCACAACTATAACTCGTTACATTTGTTTGTTTGTTGTTTTAGATTTGTTAGTCCTTACGGGGATCCAAAAAAGATTTTCATAGATGAAACTAAAATAAAAAAATTGGTATCACGGGAAAACTTATTTTATAACCTAAACACTTGGTCTTGGCATTACTTTTATGCTCTTTTATTGCCCTATCAGACAGAATTATGTTGACTCCACATCTTGAGAACATTCCCTACACTTTCTTTTAAATATGCAAATTAGGCAATATTCCAGTGCAGCTAAGACACAAAACGCTGTAGTTGGAAGGAGGGACGTTACCATCAGCTAGTCTTTTTCTACTCTTTGTGCTCCAATTAATGGAGTAGTAATTAAACTACTGGCTGTGTTGTCTCCTAAAATGACTACAGCTTTTTCATCGCTCTATCTAGAATTCCCAACCATAAAAGAAACAAACATAGTAGGGATGTGTGTGATACGATAAATGTCATGATGTAAAGGGACAACACAATAAATTTTTATTTTTACTAATGAATTTAACTGTAAAAAAAATCTGTCACAACATTCTAAACACCTGTTTTTATTACTAGATCTAGTTGATCGACTGGAACAAAGAAGGTGAAAACAGCCACTAACTACCAGTCATACTTTAAATTTTATGACAAAAATTACTGTAATTTTTAATGTTTCAATTAAAATTCTTAAAAAATAAAAATCGATTACTTGATTTTGAATATTGATACAATATCATGACATAAAATATCACGATATATTGGCATATCTATATTTTCTTGCAACCCTGAAACATATCCACAATATCTTTTTGTCTGTTTTTATTCCTGCCAGCAACACAGCATATTGTCACTTTAATTTGTTAGGTTAGTTAGGGAAAGCCTAATGGATCCTAATGGAAAAAAATATTTGTAAGCATTTTTAATGGCTTTGGTTACACGTTTTCATAAGCTGTAAATTGTGGTACATAAGTTACCAAAGAATCCCAGCTTTTAAAACGCATAGTGGCATCAAAGAAAGCTCGAGGTGTGTGTGTGTGTGTTTCAAATGAAATGGTAACTAATATAAAAAGTACATAGCTATGGTTGAGTTCTTGGTTTATTTTTCTTGAAACAAGCATGATTCAAACTGACAGTGCGCACCGTGGCTCGCAAGCCGACACGCCGAAAGGTTTACTATGACGGCAGCTATGTGCAGCTCTGCCAGGCTGAATTTAACAACACGCTGCACAACGATACCTCGACGTAAACTGGGATCGTGCAGGGAGAAACGGAAAGCACAACAGTACCGTAAAACTAGCAAGGCCACCACTTTACCAAAAACTCACCTGTTTTTAAACCTGAAACCCCTCCACCTGGTTGAAACGTTAAAAGTCGGCCATCTCTACCACTAGATTTACTGATGAATGGCCAGAATAGAGAAGTAGTTGTTGTTGTTGTTTTTATCATGTAGACAGAGTGTTCAGGCCTTACCTTGTCCATCAGACGCTGATAGGGCAGGTGAATTTAGTTTCGGTCGCTTGGAGCTGGGAGGTCCAACATCCAGCAGGTTTTCAGCCATAGTTGTCTTCAGAGTGTGTGTGTGCGGCTCCTCTATTATGCGCAAACTTATGAGAGGGTTAGTTTTCTATCAGCCGGAGCCTTCCCAGTTAGCACATTAGCAAGTTGGCTGCTTAGTTAGCTAAATGGCTAATTGACTGCTGCCAGCCCTGGTAACTGTTAGCTACTCCTCGCTGCTAAGAGTCAATGTCTTTCAAAAGAGATGCAATAGCGCCCCGCTCCGCCACCGCCATTCACCCCATGATAATCCAACACCCAACACCCACATTATTACCATTAAATCATCCGAAATAAAAGAGTCCCCATGTAAAAATATGGTTTCAATGTGTCAATCCGGATAAATCAGGTAGACTGCTGCATAATTGCCAAGAGTCGTAATTTCTAAATGTCTAACGTATCCATTTTGCGTGACGTCAAATTTCTTCATGCAAAAATCGCGCGAAGCTGCGAAAAAATGCACATTTGCACAAAATTGCTATTTTTGGGAAAAATCCTCGTTAAAAGGCTCGACCTGGTCCTCCGCTTGCCGACGGTAAACAATGCTGCTCCCGAACGGGCGACAGGGGGCTCGAGTCGCCGCACTCTGAAGGGGAAATCAGATATACTGAGAAATTCTGCCCGACGACCACCGCTCCGATTCCAGCTTTTTTGCACAAAATGTTCCGGGAGCGACGTTAAGGTTTCGTTTTCGACAGAAGGACACTGTCACAGCCAGGTAAGGATGCTGTATTTCTACGCGAAACTCAGTGTTGGATCGAAATCCCAATTCCGAGCCACGACAAGATGGCGGCTGTTGATTCCTTCGATACAAAAAAAAAAAGTTTTTTTTTTTCTTTTCCAGATCGTCTGTGTAGGGGGGAGGGGCCGCGCAATCACGCCCTGCGTAAAAACAGTTCCGCTGGTCACCGCCAGGGGAGGTCAAGCCCTATCAAAGCAGAGAAGCGATTCATTGCCCGTTCATTTTTTGTTCTAATGAAAATGACTAATAAACGTAGGTGGAGTACCCAACAATTGTACTCAAGTAAGAGTAGCACTACTTCAACATATTTTTACTCAAGTAAAAAGTAGCATTCAAAAAACTTACTTAAGAATAAAACATATATTTGATGAAAAAGCTACTTGAGTATTGAGTAACGTCGGATTTAATATTTTCAAAATGATTTCATCAGAAGGACAATAATATACGGTTTTAGGGAAATATTGGTATTTTAAAGAATAAAATTTAAAACTCTGATAGCCTACTAACTAAACTAAAACTATAACAGAAACAATTTAAGCAGAGGAAACACTTTTGTATTTTTTTTTTTCAGTATAATACCAATAGGCTGCTAGTATTAATAAGTATGTCTGTCTGTTATTTCCAGTGACAGTTTTTGGTGTTTACCGTATATTTACTTTATATCATAATGCAACAAGCTAAACAGATTTTAAAGGTAATCTAGCTACAGGTGGTTCCATTTCGGAAACTGTGTCTGGTGCATTTTTGTTCAAACATGTTTGTTCTTGATTCCGTGATGTTACTCCCAGTGGGTAGAGTATCAAGAAGTTTTACTCAAGTAGGAGTAGCAATAGTTCACAAAAATAATACTCAAGTAAAACCACAGAGCAAAGTGTAAAACTACTCTTAAAAGTATTAAAAAGTTATAGTTAGAGTTATAGATGTAACTGAGTAAATTTAACTTGTCACTACCCACCTCTGCAAAAAAAAAAGAGAAGTTTATTTTTTCTAAATGAATATATATGCAACCTGCCTTTCTTTTCTGTCACACATTGTCATTTTTTAACCTTTATTAATAATATAATCAGCCAGAGAAATTCTCATGGAGGATTCCGTGATTACAATATGATCACTGTCTTTTATGCTAACATTACTTTTCATAACCCACATTTTTTCATACATTATATCATGGGGATTTTTTTACTTTTATTTTTAAGTGATATGATAAGCCACATCTCTAACTGTCCAATAAGATCCCCAACCATGTTTCTCTTTTGCTGTCTAATAGATCATCGATAGGCCAGTAATACAGAGAAAGCACATAGAGCAGCAATTTTTTTCCTGTCATTTACCAATGCCATTCAGTCAGGAGAAGAATAACTGGATTTTATCTAAGTGGGTGATAAAATTATGCTTTTGTTGCTGCAGGTGAGTTTCACAAGTGCTGACAAAAAGTCATTTGTGAACCTCTCCGTTTTCTTCGAAAAATCTTATTTTTAATACAAGCTGAGGTTTTTCCCAACACAAAATGCAATTGCCAGTCAAAATACTCATCCCATCTCAAAAACCCAAATATTTAGCCACTCATGGCTGTAATTCTGAAGAACACAAGTTTGAACTTTCTATATACAGATAATACATCCATTCTCCACAATTGTGACAATAATGACAATAAAAGGTAAGGAAATTCAAAGGGCCAAGGTAATAATCTTTGAAGCACAATGGAATGAGTGTCATGATATGTTGCTACCTGACTACCTTTTATCATAGATCACAATAATCTCAAATTTAGGGTTGTCATCGGAATTTCTGGCATGCTTTTAACATGTGCTTCATTTTCAGCGCATAAATAATGAAACTAAGAAAAGTAGAACAGTGAGTATAATAAATCAAAACCGAATGTGATGGGCATCTGGTCAAAGACAAAAATAAAACACTTGCATGCATACAGGATAAACTCCTCTCCTTGGTAAAACATCATAAATCACAGTCGGCAGTTTTCAATGTAATGTTTTATTTGTGGCTGTATACAGATGTGTGCTACTGGAAAGGTGGGTGCACTTGTCAACTTATGAAATCTCTTTCTTTTTTTCTTTTTTTCCTTATATGCTGTGCTGCCATGGCCTCACACAGGGTTACTTAAAAACATAAGGCATAAAGGTCATCAAGAACATGTGTGCGTGTGAAACCCTTTCCTTCACAAGAGACCTAAGATTTCGTCGAACTTTTTGTGCTGTGGCTCATCAAAAAGAATGACCCGAGAATATGAATCACACAGGTGCATGCCAAAACATTTTAGAGGTTATTATGACCAAAGACCCACAGCACTAAGTTCGTCTCTAGCTACTTTGACGTCTGCTGGAGATGCTTCTTCCCATGGTACTAATGCAGCTAGTGTTAAATCGTTTGACACTATAACCACGTCTCACGCAACAATTAAAAGGATTCCAAATAAAAAGGCACTGATTGCGCAGGGTGCACAATTTCAGAGGTAACCAAATGATCTTCGATGCTACAGATGAGGCAGATAGATGCGGGGGTGGGGTGGGGTGGGGGTGGGGGGGTGTTTGCCAAAGTATTCACAGCACTTAATTGAGCTTTTTAATGTTGTCACTTTGTCACTTTACAACCACCAACTTAATTGTATTTTATTTGGATGTAATGTTTAACAGTTTTCTTTTTTTAAAAACATTTGAATCATACTCCAAAATAAAATTACCTCTATTGCATTCAGAATGAATACGATTATTAAGTAGAGTATATTAAACGGAGAAAAGCATTGTATTGCAATACAGAAACATGTCCTTTAATAGAAGAGTAGCAAGATGTGGAAGATAGGGTTCCGGACATATGTGGAAATGCAATGTGTGGCTGAAAACTAACACCACGCATGAAGCGGAACACATCACCCCCATAGCGAAACAAGGTGGTGGCAGCATTGTGTTGTAGAGAGGTGATCAGAGAACATGGAAAAAGTTGAGAAAGCTACAGTAAATACAGAGCAATTCGGGATTAAATACTGTTGGGTGCTGGAAAAGACTCAATACTACCACAGCGGTTCACCTTTTAGCATGACTATAACCCTAAACAACTGGACTTACAATAGGTTGATTTTGAACAAATCTCGTTCATCTGTTAGGATGCGGTAGTCAAAGTGATGACCTAAATCCAATAAAGAACCTGTGTCAGGACATTGAAAACTGTTTCCATACAGTCCCAGTGAAATACATTCAAGTCTGTGGTTGCAATGAGACACAATGTGAAAAAAAATAAATAAATGAAGGAAAGGGAAATGCACCTCACAGGTACTACAAACAGAGAGGGTTGTCCCTTTTTCATTTCATCTCAGTATCTCACATTGTGGCCATTCATTCTGAAATGATGATACAGAGCCCCCCACCCCGTGGCTCTAAAAGTGAAACATAAATAAAGGGATTCCTGTACAAACCAGGCAGCAGCAGCAGCACTAAAGAGTAAAGGATTTTCTTTTGCATCTTTCTCTTATTTACTTTAGGTAGAAATTAAATGTCTCACAATAAACATGCACATGTGCTTCGAGGAGGAGAGACCGAACATAAGGAAGGTGAAAACCGTGGCAGCGATTTGATGTAAAACCCCATTAGAGACCAGTTCACACTTGAAGCACAAGGAATCTGTCAACTCCAGCTTGGATCAAACATGGCGGG
This sequence comes from Apricaphanius iberus, assembly GCA_028564705.1. NCBI lineage: Eukaryota > Metazoa > Chordata > Actinopteri > Cyprinodontiformes > Aphaniidae > Apricaphanius > Apricaphanius iberus. The sequence continues at coordinate 1,067,089 of JAPXFQ010000284.1, forward strand.
AGCTTAATTTTCCAAAACATACAATCATAATCAGTTGTCCTGATGAAAAAGGCATAATTGACTAAATGTACTAAAATACTGAGAAAGAAAAAAAAAATGTCATAATTTTAGGCACCACAAAACAATCAACTAGTTATTGTTGCACTTCACTTACAGATCACTCAATTAAAGTGGCACAATATCAGTACAGTAGAGGACTCCTTCCACAAGGAAGAAGCTGGGAAAAGTCCTAACACTTCCAAGAGCAAATTATCGGGCTAAACTCAGGTTCAGCAAACTAAATAGAAATATCTTTTACTGTCCCACATTTGGGTTGAATTTATATTTATTGTATTTTTGTTGTTGTTCCTTTGTTCGAAGCAGTGAAGGTGACCAATGGAGCATTACACAATTTGAATCTGAGGTTTCAACAGTGAACTTTAGATGATCTGTTTCAACACTACCCCATCATCTATGATTGGTCCTCACATTTCCGCTTAAAGGTATCACAGAACACACCAAAGTTGCTTTGATTTCTAAGCTCTCACCTCACTGTGGAAAAGCTTCCAGGTGAAGCAAACTCAAGTCTTTTACCTTTCAGTTTTACCCCTTCAGGTTTTAAATCCGGAGGAAGGAGCGTTGCATCGTCACAAAGCGGATCACGGTGTCACTTAACAGGACTTTGGAGAAGTCCCCACAATTCCTTGAGCTTTTTCACATGTTGCCATATTACAAATGCAAACTCCAAATGCAGATACTGTTCTAATGTACTTGTATTGATATATCAACCGATACTTATAATGTGGAAACTCTGCAATAATAGCACAGAAAATGTTTATTTTCATTTAACTTTTTGTTTAATTGTTGTTTTTATTAATACTTATTTTTTTTGAAGATAATAAAAACTTCCAATTCACTGCATTTTTTGTGTGTGTGTGTGGTAAAAGTATCGGCATTGATATTCAGTATATAACGTATCGGTTTGAAAAGAAAGTGGTATTGCATCCTTAGTGAACACATACAATAATAATAAAGAAGGTGCTTCAGTAAGATGAGAAAAAACGGAACTTTTTGGTCTACATTCAAAACGCTACATGTGGCTGAAAGCCAACACTGCATGTCATCGTTGTGAAACATTGTGGCAGGGGCTTCGTGCTGTTGCAGCTCTTTTCTACAGGACGGAAACAGAAGCTGATGGCAATCTTGGAAGAAACGCTTTTAAGGGCCCCGAAAGACTATAGCTTCACTGTTGAGCACAATATCCAACCCACATAGGCAGCCAGAGCTACGAAGGAACTATATCAGCAAAAGCCTTTTCATGTTAGAATAGCCTAAATAAAATGCAGAGCCACATCTGACTTGAAACCACTGCAACAGTTTAGATGAATGCTCTCAATTTGACCAAGTTTAAGTCATTTCACAAAGAATAGGCAACATATTTCAGTTTCTAGATATATAGAACCAGTAGAAACTTGCACCAAAAGGCTGTAAGGTTCAGGAAAATGTGGAGAGTCTGACAACAAATGCACATCACGCATTTCAGAGGTCATTCAATCCTTTTGTCTGCACTTTACTACCGATTATTTTAAACTACTTTGTGTTGACCTATTGCATAAAATCCCGATAAAATGAATTAAAGTTTGGGATTGGAATATGACAAAATGCAAAAAAAGCTCAAGATGCACAATATTGTTTTCTCAAGGCACTGCTGGAGTTTCAAGTGCCTTCCTGCTTACTGATATTTTTCTGTCTTTAGAAACACATTCTATTCCGATCTATAATCCCTTGTGTCTTGTTTTTATGCTTTTTTACTGCAGGATCTATCTCTAACATTTCTAAGAACCAATCAAGCTGTAAAAACTGCTAAATACAAGTGGTAAAAATAAAACAAAAACACTGTGCAAGAACTGTGCTTAAAATGCTCATCAAGTTGCTACACAAGCCAAAAATCGAAGCAGCCTGCTTTGCAGTATGTCCTCTTATAAGTGAATCTCATCTCTGGGCATAAATGAATACTGTGTTTAGGCCCTTATGTCAAAGCAGAATACGTAATATTAACACTGATTCATGTGATTCCCTCCGTTTTCCCATAATTTCCCATAACACGGCAATGGCACTTACATAAAAACTAAAATGATTTTTCCCTTAGTGAGTGATATGGCACAACGGTACTGATTTATAAAAAAAACAAACAATACTTGCATTAAAAAAATAAAGGATGAAATAAGAAACTAAAGCATGTTCTGCAGTCTAGGTTGTCAACTCTTCTTTGCTTTTCATATTTGTTCGTTCACTGTTGTAGTCCTGAAGGCACTTAATAACAAATATTAAGAAAATACATAAACAACACCTTAAAAATTTTCCTTTTTCCTCCTTATTAACCCTTTTCATCATTTTAAGTTGCTGTGCTCAGCACAGGTCTAATATCCATCCCAGCTCTCGGGCAGCTCTCCCATAGAAGATGTTCAGCGGGTCCCTTTTCAAGCCATCAAAGTCGTGATGCGTGTTTAAGTGATCTGCTGCTTCTTCCATGTCAAAGACGGAAAGGAAGGGATACCCTTGCCCAAATCTGTCATCTTTCTTTCCTGAGCAGCAGCCAGGTGGAAGTAGGGGAATAGAAGACAGTGGAAGAGTGGGATCTAGGATCAGAGACGAGCATAAAACTCCTCGTTGAGTTTCGTTAGCTCATTTGCCTCTTCCTCCTCCTGAAGAGTGAGAGGAGCAGGATCTCTCTTAGGGGACGCCTGGGTAGTTGGGCCTGGCTCAGACCGGGGAGGGGTGTTGAAGTCTCTGTCATGGGACTCCTCAGGGATATGTGCTAAGTCCCTGTATCCTTCATCCCTCTCTACCATGCTTGTAGCTTTGTCCGTCTCAGATTTTGCTCCTGGAGCCTTTACAGTGCTTTGGGGTTGAGGGGACTGATTGGGAAGAGAGGAGGAAGCAGTAGCTGATGAAGTCTTACTGGAAGTTAATATTGTGGGTCCAACTCCGGCTCCCATCTCTGTTTGGTCCTGGCAAAAACTCTCTCCACTTTTGGGGTAGAGAAAAGTCCTCATTTGGCCTTTGCCTTTAACATTGACCGTCCCCCTGTAGTCAAACTCCAAACCCATGGCGCTGAGGACGGCATGGCTTTCCTCGCTCACCTGCACCCGACACTCCACGCCAGTCGAGTCCATCCGGCTGGCTATGTTGACCGTGTCCCCCCAGATGTCATAGAGCAGTTTAGTCGTGCCGATCACACCCGCTGTCAGGGGCCCGTGGTTGAACCCAATGCGCAGCTTGAAACCAAAGCCCAGCATGTTCTTGTTGAAATCGTCCAGGACGCCCATCATCTCCAGGGCAAAGTTGAAAAGCGCCCTCAGGTGTGCATGGGGAGACTCTTCTTCATCGTCCCCCGTCTGCTGGACGTTGAGCCCCGACGCCGCCATGTAGGTTGAGCCAATCGTCTTGATTTTTTCCACACTCCTGAACTCTGGCCTCCGAAGGAGATCGTCGAAGTCTCCGATTAGCTCGTTCAGGACGCGATAGCACTCCTTTCCTCCCTCATAGCTCTCTTCATAGAACTCGCTGAAGTTAACGATACTGGCAAATATCACACCCACGCTGTCGTGGTTCTTGGAGTAGCTCTGGGTCTCCTGGGGGAAAAAAAGGGAAGAGGATACATCAAAAATGATCTCACTTTCAGAGTGAATATTCAAATTGACACCGATTAGCTCCTCTTCTCATTATCCGTACTCAACATTTGGAAGCAAAGAAGGAATATACCTGTTTTCCTACGCTTTATCAACATGCAACCATGAAAAGTAATGTGTTCCTTTAGGATTTTATGCGAATAGACCATCACAAAGTAAACACAGTCTAACTCTAAAACTTCAACAGAGCTGAACCTCAGAGGTTTCTTAGGAAACACGCATGTGGCTTTATGGAATGGTGGGATCGAGAAAGCCATAAGAAGTCCAGTTGAGTTTTGGTGGGAGATTCTTCTTACAGGACAACTATTAGTTACAAGCTTTAAAGTGGTCTGAAGTGAGTGGTTTGAATAGATGGAGACTTGGAATGTGCCGAACCAAAAGCAAGGATTTATTTTATTTTTTTTCACGATTGAATGACCGGAACATAAAAGTCCGGCATTCTGCCAGGAAATTTGAGGGGAAGGACCAGCGGCAACATGATGACATGATGTTTTAGCAACAGCAGACATTCAAAAACTGTTTGGTTTGTATGAAAATGAGAATGGAAAAGGTCTGGACAAAACAAGAGCTTCAATCTTCAATTTTTGTGCTATTAAAGAATTTTATTTTTCTAATTCTTTTGATGCAGCAAATATATTGCATATTAGTTGTGATGGGAGCATCTTTGTAGGTGTGTATTATGCTTCTCTTGCCAACACACATTTATTCTAGCCCTCATGGAAAAATACGACACTGATATGATTGTGAATAATATTTGTGAATTTTTTTCTCTCTCCTTTTTTTGGATGTGGGACATATAATTGTCTGGATACTTAAATTTATGGAAACTGAATGTATATTAAAGTTGAAAGTTCCCATTGAAAGAAACATAGGAAAAAACTAAATACAAGAAAACAGATTCAAAAATAGATGCAAAAAAAGTGTGACATTCACTTAATAATCGAATCGTAATGAAAGTAAAAAGTGAGCCTCCCAAGACTGGACAATCCTAATGTAGTGGAAGGAGGATGACGACACACAGTTTGAAGGAATAAACCAGTAGGAAAAGGGTTTTATATTCTCAAAATTTAGACAGATTACATCTCTGTGCCAGTTCTCCATAGAATGAATGAGACGCAATCAAAAATAGGCAATTTTGACCCACAATTAAATAAGATTTGTATTGTGTTGACTGGATTCTTTTCATATTCAAGGTGAGATCTTGTAAATAATATTTGAGGTTCTTACGTTTGTTTGAGGGTGTTAGAATGACTGTCAATGTTGGCTTTATTCTTGAAATTTTATTATTTCAATCTGAACTGATAACATAATGTTGGGCTGGATCGCACAAAGAAACATAAGAAATTATGGAAAATATTTCTTTCAAAAATGCCATTATGCAAAGGGTAATACCTTCATATTGTCTATTGTTTGTTTTGTTTTCATAAGACCCTTTGTTATTTACTGTGTTTCAGTCTCAACGAGCCAAGCATATCTTTTAACTTTTTTTCTTTGTTTTTATTTTTAGCACAACCTGATTGTTGGTTAGCACAGTAGTTGATAGCTTGTATATTTGGAATCTTGTATTGTCATAAAGTAAAAAAAGTCTGCAAGCACCTGCTGCCCAGTCTCTCTCTTTTACCGGCTCTCAGGAAAAACGCGATTTCCCCTCACAAAATCTGCTTGTGTCCGGATCCACCACAAAATTTTGAACACGACTGTTTGATTGCGACTGACCTCAGGCTGGGTCGGTTCCCCTCACCCCCAGCCTTCAACCTCCTGCCACAAAACAAATTTTTGTGTTCTTTTTCTTTGCCAACTGGTGCAGTGACTAGTGCAGATCTATGTCAGCTTTGGGAGGTAAAATTGAGCAAAAAAAAATAAATAAAAAAATAAAAATAATGTCTGGCCAGATCTTAATGTTAAACATCTAGGCCTTGATGCAAACCGGTATGCCTGATTTAAAAAAATAAAAGAAGAAGAAAAATTAAAACTGAATATCCCCCAGATCACTTCATCCCCAGAGGAACATGGGAGTGGCTGCATGATGCTGTAGGGATGCTTTTCTTCAACAGGGACTGTGACCACAGCAGTGGTTACACCATGGTTTGTAACTTTTAAAAGAATCCCTGATCCAACACACTAGAATCAAAAAATGGCTCATTAACATTAACAATCTCAGGCATCATTGTGAACCACTTTCTTTGTCCATCACATAAAATGTGTTAATGTGTGGGGTTGCAAGTGTGTGTGTTTCAATACTTTGCCAGAGCACTGTAAAATGAATAAACTTGGTCAATTTTTTTCCTAACAGCGAGAAAGACCTTGAGCTGGTCGGCGACATGGATGGGGATGATGTTGTCCAGTAACCACTCAGCCTGGTCTCGCATCGTCTGGATTTTGGAGCGGTGCTTATCGGCCTCCACGTTGCCGTGGTAATGAAGGCGATAGCTGACTTCAGACTCGCGGTTGAGGAACCAGACCAAAAGCAGAAGCAAGAAGAAGGCCAGGATCGCCTCTGTGACCAGAAAATCAAAGAGTTTTGGAGAAGAATCAAGGCTCAGCTCTGAAGCACCATCACCAGACATGGAGATGTTCAGCCTAAGGGGAAAAAAACAGGATAAAAATAAGACCGACAAAGGAGACAGACCACAGGCATGGTTAGACTATAATACCAATTTCAAGATCTATGTCAATCAAGATCACCTTCAAGATATATAACATAGTACAAAATTTACAATTACTGACAAAAAAGTAAATTTATAGTATTAGGAACAATAATTAAATAAAAGATTTGAAAAAAATTCTATATTCAAGCTATTCTATATTCATCTTATTTCTCTCAGAAATTCAGGATGTGACCTTATAGGATTTGACAGGTTTTATGAAAACATCCTATAATCAGCTCAAAGTGTTATAATAAATAATGCTTCACAGAACTGAAGGCTGACAAGTTGTGTAATTACAGAAAACATAATGAACAAGAGTACTACCAGTGGAGATCAGTCCATTACAACCTTTGCACCACATTTCATATAAGTGTGATTAAAAACATTTTCTTATTACACATAAAAAGTAACAATCTAATAATTCTTATGATTGTAAATCAACGATTACATTCTATGTCAAGTGTGGATTAATGATGATGGTGATCCAGCAGCAGGTGTTAAAAAATGAGCTGCTTAAAAAAGTACCACACAATCTCCTTTCCCAGACTGCAGTTAATTAGAGTGCCGATGTGTCTCTACCACAAAAAACTCCAGCCAGTTTGAGCTGGGTGAGTTATATTCACCCCGTGTGGCACATCGCAGCCCCTGCCAGTGGTGCAAGGAGAGAGAGCGGAAGAGAGGGACAGACGGGCAGCACAATGAAGAGCGGGCGAAAGCACAAAAATGAGCGAAAGCCAAATAGAGCTGTGTAGTAATGAGAAAAATAAAACAGAGCTGTCGCTCCCGTTGACCCCTCAAATGTCATTCTTCGATCAAACCGCTCCGTTTCTAAGGAAACACTCACCCGTGAACTGGCACGGCGTTATTACTTGAGCTGAAAAGAGATGAGAGTGATGTCAGTAGGGAGGAAGGTCTCATCATGTACATTCACACAAAGAGATGCATGACACACACTCACACACACACACACACACACACACAGCAAATGTGTGTTTCAGTTCAGATCCTCCATTATTATCTGAGATGAGATATTCAAACTTTTGAGGTTGAATCAACTTATGTGCAAGAACGATGGATCGGTAATTTATTTTTTAAATCGGAGATGTTGCCGAATAGATCCTTTAAATATGAACAACATATGTGATGTTTTAGAATGTCTCCATAACTTGCATGCAGCTAGTTAGTGAGTGAGTATAGATACAGGTCAGAAGTAAACCTTACCTGTGAATAGGACTGTACAGCGTCAGCAGAAGAACGAGTCCGGTAATGGTGGCGAAGACGGATCTCATCCAGAAGCTCAGCTGACAGAAGTTACAGTATTGAATTATGGCCAAGATGGTGGCACAGCACAGGAACATGGTCACCTGGGGTAGAGGGGAAAATATTGGAGTCGTTATCCAAGCAACTAAGTCATCAGTAAAGAGTCTTTTCCCACATAGTATGTTGGTATTGTTTTACTCAAAGTAGCTCCAATACATCCAGTCAAAGGCAATCTGAAATTCTTAAATCATGTGCAACTGCCTCTCTGTAAAGAGTTTATTTTTTATTATTTTGAACAATTTTTCACTTAGTAAATGAAGCTATAACAAGAAGTTTTCATTCACTCCATTAACAGACTGAACTAATCATATCAGACCAAACTAAGCACACGACGATGTCACAGCTTTGTAAACTTCTGATTTACAGCATTTGAGTCCATCGAAATCACACCTTTGGATATTTTTTAAGACAACACCTTGTGTGACATCATGATCAATTCAGAAGAAATACAGCAAAATTCAAGTCAGAACTTCCGAACTCATTTCTGAGTTTGAATTGTCGATCCATTGAGGTGTCAGGTTTATCTGTTCAAACTCCCTTCATACAGTTTAGGAAGAAGACAGGTTCTGTGTCCCAGAGTTTATGTGTATAATGTGCAAACCAACACCAGAATAAAAGTAAAAGACCCTCAAAGATCTCGGTTGAAGCCAGCAAGAGGGTGTCATTGACCACAGTGAAAGAATCTGTAACTGACTACCTGAGACGAACCAGAGAGGAAGAAGCAAAATGTTTTAGGAGAGGATCAACCTTCTTTAGCCAAAAGAGGTTCTCCAAAGAATTAACAGCAGAGGAACTAGTAGTTTTCACTGGATTTATTTTTTGTTGTTGCATTTTTTCCCCTCTGAAATCAAAGACTTAAAATAAAGTTTGGATTTTTTTTTGGGGGGGGGAGAAAAATAAAATCAGTCCACATTTAGCCACTGTGATAAAAATGAATAAAGATTCTGAGTGTATGAAAGAATGTCAAGCGCACTGCACAAATCATCACCTCTCCTTTTGTTTGATTACGATTGTTGCTAGGCAGCATGCAATGAATGATCATAAAATTAGATCTGACTCTTTTTTTCTAACTTTAGCACATTTTAAAAGGATCTATAATGAACGCTGGTTATTAAAACACTCTGGAATATACAACACTAGTATCAGTTTGTATTACAAATTAAAAAGAAAAAGCCTAAAAACCGAATAAAAAAGCAAACAAAAAACTAGTTTTTGTTTGAGGACTGCATTCAATTAAGTATCTTTACAAAACAAATTAAAATTAAAGATTCAATATTAAGGAGTTTAGAAATCAAACTATAAAAAAATAGTAATCTAAAACCAAGGTAATGTAGGTAATGATATTTAGCAATATTAAAAGAAATCAATGATTACCTTTATTAGAACAAATCTTGTAACTTTCTTTCTACCTATTGGTCCTCACACTTTATATCTGCTCCTGCAACTTCAGTCATTTAGTCAAAACGCTTCTTAATGATTTTTTAGAAGTATGAAAGCCCAGGAACCTTTATTTTTATGTAACAATTTTCCAAGAGAACATTACTTTGAAGAGATATGGGAGACAGGAGACATGGAGAGGGAAACTGGGCAAAAAAATGTAATCGAAACAGCAAACATCTTGTAACCACATGTCGGCTCGTTCCTGCATGTCAAAAACCTTAAATGAAAGAGGCCTAGATCCCGAAAAAGGAAACAACAAAAAAGTCATATTATTATTATGATTATTACTTCCAGTCCTCCATTATGCTCGACCTGAACCAGAGAGAGTTCAAGAGTATATTTGGATTGGCAGCTTATTATAGCGCGAACCGATTAAACCTCACGATGACATCGTTCATCGGCACAACCCTAATTCTATCGCGAGTAAAATTTCTTGGCTGATCAATCAACCCTTCCATGGCAGACAGCCATTCTCCCAGTTCTGATTGATTTTATTTGTTTTTTATCAAGTTTTTTTTATATAGTTGTTAGTTCAGGACCATTTATATGATGTCACTGTACACATGGAGGTATTTCTCAGCTTCGTTTAACTATGAATGGTAATCTTACAACTACATGGATTTACCTGAAGGGGAAGGTGGACGCTGACATGAGACAAGACAGAGATGGCAGGAAGAGAGACCAACACTGCCCCAATCAGATGACGTGAGAACCAGCCTGAGACCAGCAGGGCTAGGGAGCGAGTGCACCTCTTCAGCTCTTCCAGGTAGAAGGTCATGCTGGAAGACAAGAGAAAAAAGAAAAAGAATCAGCAGGAAAAAGTCCAATTGTTGAAGTGACTACAGGACAATTTGGACAGAAAAACTTTGTCAGTGTTATCCTAGCCCATGTTTGCTTTTATTGACAGAAAAAGTGCAGCAGCAGGTTGTCAGTGCACAGACTGGTGAAACTACACTGCTGTTCAAGTCCAGACAAAAAGATAAAAGATTAATTGCACATTTAGACATGGCAATGAGAGAAAATCAATATGTCATGAAATGAAAGCCTTTTCGTTGACCAAAGTTTGACAGCAAAACTATTATTTTTCACCAACTGAGTACTGGAAAATCCAACCGAGGTCTGTTTTTGTTTGGTTTTGTTTTTTTTGCAAATCTGAACTTGAAATTAATATGCTAGCTGATGGAAAAGACAAAACAAACAAAAAAGGCCATCAAATATGGTCAACTTTGATTTCAATAGCAGAATATGACACTGAAGAGTAAAAAAAAATAGCTTTTTATTTGAGTAAATTTCTTTAGTGGGGAAAATATCATTTTGCTAAATTGGAGCATATGAGAGATGGCGTGGACTTTTTCTGCAAAACCTCGTTGGGTTCTTTAAATGTATATATTTTAAAAAGTATTTAGTAAAAAAAGTCTATAGTTCTGTTAATTCTTTTAGAAATAGCTAAGTGCGCCACTAATTGCTAATAAAAACCTTAAATCTTAATATTGGATTTTCCCCCAACAGAATGAATGTACCGACATTAAAAGGTATAGATTTGTATATATTTTTCAATGTGAAATTATGCTACTGACATTAAAGATACATTTACTTAAAGGATTTCTACAGATTATAATCATCATCATCACCTGTAATCTAAAATGCTTTAAAACATGTGTTCAATGTAAACATTTTTATTAATGCACGCCCAAAACTTTTTTGAAATTATGATCAACTTTGCCCCCATTCACACGGTTAAGCATTATATCTGCTCATAACAGCCTCACCGTATGGAGAACACCAGTGACGCCAGCTCCAAAAAACCAGCCAGGGGAGCCAGGATCAAGGCAGCGAGTGCCGGGGAGCCCACGGCGGCTGGGTTGACCAGTGATGGAAGGAAGCACGCCACTGTCAAGGCCAGGAAGACGAAGCAGCTGAGGAGAACATCGAGGAAGGAACTGAAAGTGGGGCTGGCAAACGTCTGCACCGGAACCTTGTTCTTCACCTGGAGAAAAAGAGATGAGTGAAACAGATTAGATTTTCAACTAAGACGAAGGCAAGGAGGTGTTTTACCACAGTGTGTCTGTGTGAGCAAAAATGTCATCACATTTCAAAGACTTTAAAAGTCCATTCAGTATCTATACTGCCAATAAAGTTGATAAGTGAAACATAAAAGAAAATTATAACCAAAGATATTTATCAATAGAAATTTAGTATGAGTTAAAAAACGGACATAAAACAATATTTTAAATATTTTTTTTTAAATATAACATGGAGCAGCATCTTTAAAATGTTGTACCGTACCGCCCATACTCTACATTTCATATGAATTAATAAAAATGAACACTTATAAAAAATTTAATAACCACACAAAACACAATAATTGCAACAATCAATCAATGTTGAATCACTAGCCTAGATTATGGTTTGGCTAGAAAACCTTAGGTAGAACTTCATGTTTCATCAAGGGTTGAATGGTATTACAACATCTGATTTATATTTAGGTAAAAGCAAATGGCCGGGCCCTCAGAATCTATCAGTGAAACCAGAAATATGTTCAGACATTTTTATTGAAAGACTACGGAGAGATGATGAAATTTAAGTAATGTCCTCTCTTTTATATGCTGTAGTACCAGTTTATGAACAGTAAGGGGCTGGAAGTCTCCAGGGTCAGCAGAGGACATGTGGAACTGGTCTTTATAGTAAAAGCCTGCACTGTTGCATGAAATTATGACGTGTTACAAGGAACGTGTGTATGTTTTTTTTCATTTTCTTTTCTATTCATTAATCATCCTGTTATTTTCAAAAGAAAGGAAAAAAATGTGGGAGCGATAAAAAGGAAAGAAAAAACATGTTCAGATTATATACAGTAAGTACTGACAAGTATTAAAATCCCAAAAAAAGAGGAGAACAAAAATTCAGTGTACCTCCTCTTTGTAGCTGCTGCGATAAGCCTTCTCCAGAGGCCTCTCCAGAAAGTTCAAGCTTATCTTGTTGATGGGCGGCTTGAAAAAGTAGTCCTTCATCAGGCTGGAAAGTAGTCAAACAAATAGTTAAATGTCAGGCAATTCTTCTATTCAATGAAAAATATTTGCTAACACCTATTTGTACAATAAATCAAAACAAATTCAGATCAGTATGATTTGTTCTTTTTAAAAGCTCTGTAGATGCAAAAAGCAGCGGATCCTCAGGAAAAGTGTTATATGTATGTGAATATGTATACATTTAGTTTTTTTTACTTTGTGCCAAAGTATTGTCATTGAGAAGTATTCCTACTCCTTGTAGCATTTCATGTTATTTTAGTTTACAACCACAAATTTCCATATAAAAATGCAAAACAAACAAAGAAAAAAAAAAAAAACATCCAGACATCCCTTAATAAAATGCAGTGCAACAATTACCCAAAGGAGGAAAAAAAAAACAGGCCTCTGACGTTTGTTAAATGGTAAATGGCCGGTACTTTTGTGGCACTTTATAACACTCAGCAGACAGGCCAGGAATAATGTTGAGGAGAAGTTTAAAGTTGGGAAAGGTAAAGAAAAAAAACATCCCAACCTCTGAACATCTCAAAGAGATGTTCTCTAAAAAACAGAAAGAGGAAAACTGGAAACCTACCAAGGCAAGGAGAGCACTAATCAAAGAAGCAACAAAGTGACTGTTCTCTATTGTCAAACAGTATATGATAATTGTCATTGACATCCGTGGTGGCGGTGGCAGCATCATGCGTTTACTTCAGTAGGGACAGTTAATATGTTCAGAGATGAAGAGATGATGAATAAAGCTTAAAGACAGGGCAACACTAAGAAAAGCTGTGAATGGCTGCAGAAGGTACAATAATGTGACGTATGTTGACCTCAAAATTATAAGTGAGAATCTGTGGCAGGGGTCAAAAATCCTCCACCATCTGACCTTAACAAGCAAAAATAAAAAAGTTAAAAATTAAGAGAGGTTCTATTATGTACTGACTTGGGTGATTATTACATATGTATGCCACACTTTTCAGATGTATTTTGAAATGGAAAATAATCTGTAAACTATGTTTTTTCCTTGCACTTCGCAATTATGAATTGCGTTGTGTTTACCCAGCGCATACATTTCAAATGAAATACATTTAAGTTTGTGGCTGTAAGGTGACATAATATTAAAAAGTGGCAAGGGTACAAATGCTGATCCAAGGCACTTTATTAATATTTATGTGTGCATTCCAAGATCAAGATGTTTCTTCAGATCAAAGGTTTATCACTACCGGACAAGTTTATGAAAACCCCTGTTATAAAATAGATTGTGTTATCACCATTTACTGTGTTATCGGATCATAAACTCCACCTTTAACCTGCCCGCTCACCTGTCCTCTCTGATAACCTCCACAAAGTGGGCGTCACTTTTCCGTTTGAAGTTCTTGGCACGCAGCTGGATGAGGGCTGAGTGATCCATGCCCGTACCTGCTGCCGCCACCGCCGCGGCCATGCCGAGGCTTGTGCCGGTCCCTGTGCTGGTGCTGGTCTTCTTTTCTTTCTCCTGGAGGATGTCACACAGGGAGCTCTGGCTGGCACGCACGGCGTCCTCCAGTGGGGGGCTCAGGAGACCGTTGGCTGCTCTCGGGCTGTGGCCTGGTAGGAACTACGGGAGGAGACGAAAGCGAAAAAAAGAGTGGGAGGGTTTGGATGTTAAGTAGATTAAGTGGGAAATGCTTGGAGAAGTAGGCGATAAGTGTGGTGTTAACGTGGGCTGAACCTTGGCGCTGCTGGCCTTGTGTTCCTCCTGGCAGCCGTTCAGAGCAGCCATATCATCGCTCTGCTCTGCCGTGGATGACCGCACGGTGCCATGGAAAACACATGGAGGCTATAGAGAGAGAGAAAGTGAGAGCAGGGTTTCTCTAATTACAACAAATACAGCAGACTGAGCTCCAGAGACGCATCATTCCAAATCGCTGACGTTTGTGCCCATCTTCATAAAAATTGTGTGTTTGCCCAGTGGCTGTGTCCAAACAGGGACGCAAATGGATGTAGAACACTAGATATCTTCAACATGTCGCAGTAACAAAAACGGTTTAATCTGCTTTGTTCCTATTTTAAATCACAGCAAACCTTTCTTACTGTTTAATAGAAAGTTTTAGGCAGATCTGTTGAGGAACACACACTGGGCTACTTCTTCCTTTTCTGAGCTAAAGTGTGAGCTGTAGTTTCGGGCTGCACTGTACGCTGCAAATACATTGTTATTGCACTCAGTCAATCTTAACTATGCCGTTGCCAGTTATTGGTAAAAAAAGGTACCAAGGCTTTGAAAAGTTCCTTGTAAAATGATTAATCTCTGTCTTCCTATTAACTCCTTTTAAATAGATTCCAGAGAACGTTCTAGAGTAACTTCAATTTTTTCCAACTATACAATCAAAAAATGCAGCACTGGCCCTTCACCACATGATACTGTACACTTCCAACCAGCTGGCTGAAATAGGGTTTATAAATCAAGGAGTATCAAAGCATTCCCGCTTCCCTGTGCACTGTCTTTACAGGCCATTATCCACTCGTTTTTTTTTCCAGGATGTACAATCAGAACAGACGACAGTGTCAGAAAGCGTCTTGGCTAATGAATTCCCACATGCATCATGACTTTACCTTTTGACTTTAGTCCTTTGAAACATTTAGCTTGTAAAGGTTGGGTTGTTACGTGTCTGCCAGACTGTGAGGTGTCCCCCCCCCTCTGTTTTCCAGTTTCTTTACAAGGTCAATGGAGGTGTCAATTTGTGGTTGGATGATGGATTGGTTAGAGAGCTTGTTAAGGACCAACAAGGACTCAGTGCTGGCTATACAGGTAGATCACCAGTAGGTCCTCCATCCTACACGCTGGCTAATTGACTCATCTGTGCTGATGCTCTGGAGCTTTGCTTTGTGTTCGAAGGTTTGTGGCACCAGTTAGTGTACCAGATAAGTTTGTAGTCCACCGTACATTTTCGGATGCTGGTCTATTGGACGCTCTTGGTAAAGAGCTTGGTGCCACCCATGTCATGTTTTGGAGATCCAAATAGTGCCTTTCACCCAGACAGTTTGTGCAGCCTTATAGATGTTTGACAAAGAAAAATAATTTTTTCTTCAATACCCAAGTCCTGACTTGAGTCAATTTTCAGGGACGTGTGCCTTGACTTGAGCAGCACGCCAATGACTTTCACTTCGACTCTGACTTGCAACATCAGGACTTGAACTTGGACTCTGACATGATAAATTGCAATTGTTGGAATCAGCATGTAGCTGATGCTAATGCCAGCTTGCTATATTAGATCAGATTACTGTACATATTCAATAACTTCTCAAAACCTTTGTAAATTCAGAGGTGAAATATTGATTTTTTTTTATTTTTATTTATCTGAAGCAAATTTTCTTGTTTTGTACACACAATTTTTTTAGATTGGTGTTAGCACAGGGACATTGCGTACAATTTATTTATTTGAATAAAGTAAACCATGTATGGCTGCCATTGGTTTAGTCTTAAAATCTACACCACACTCTTATTTTTTGACTTGCTCTCAAGTGATAATGACTTGACTCGGTATCGGCCAGTAGGACCTAGTGACTCGAACTCTGAATTGACTTGGACTAAAGACTTAAGACTTGAGTGTGACTTGGACTTGTGAGATGGTGACTTGACTACAACACTGCGTTTCGACATACATTTGGTCGTCAAAAAATACAGACTGTCGTTGAACGCATGGTTGGCTCAAAGATGAGAAAAGGCAGAGGTTTTACAAATTCCCGCTGTTATATTGTTTATACAGTTTAAAAACCTCACAGTGAGCTGTCAGTGAATGGAACAAGAGTTACTTGAGTTTTCTATAGCTGCATCCAGAATAGAGTAATACCGTGCACACCCTCCCCCACATGTTGCTGTACACTGCTTACCAGCCAACTGACAGAAGGAAAGCTTTTAGATTTTCCCCCTGATGCTGATGAATTTTTATAATTTCGGTGTTATAATATTGGGCTGATCCAAGTTTTCTCTGGAGATTGCACTCCCCCTCCTGTTGCTGTGCACTGCTGGTTGGCTGGTTAAAAGAAAGCTTGCAGCATTTAACCTGCTTGAAAAAAAAAAGTTATTCTGTTAAGGCAAAGGGGTCTTAAAACTACAGTGAGTAAATCAAACTGAAAACTAAAGTCGAATATTTAACAGTCTAAAAATGCTGGTTTAGATATTGTCATAAGTTTTTATTTCAAGTATGTGTGTACTGTAAAGTGTCACCTATAAGCAGTTGTTTACATTATTATTGAAAGATAAGAAGATGGAAGTAGTTCATCTCTTTTTAAAAGCATGACACCTCTGAGCTAAAGTCAATTTTTAATCGTTTCTGCTTCTGCGTTTCTCATCAATGTGCCAAACTGACATTTTGGAAGGAAGATTTAAAGCCACTTTTCTTCCCTTTTTTTCTTTGCTTTATTAATTTATCTCACATTCTCATGAGTCTTCTCAACAAAGAAAAATCAACCGCTGGTGAGGTTGATTCGCAGTGGTGGGGTGCTTCAGGAAATGTAAAAGAAGAGCTAACCACTGAACCTGCTTACCAGGCAGAACATTATTTCAGTGTAACATGTTGATGATCCATATGTTTAGTTCAGCTCTTTTCTTTCAGAAACTTCATTTTGTAAATACATTGTAAAGTGTTTGAGCCAGTGAGCAGATTGCTAAGGTGCTATTTGAGGCCCATGGACTACATCTTTCCTGTGTGATCTAGACCAAAAAGCTAGGGGTTTCCTGTAACCTGTCATTGTATTTCTGATAATTTAGCCTCAGAACTAAAATAAAACCACATGCAGATCCAAAATAAAAGATGAGTCACATTTGGGAGTGAGGAGGGAACACATAGCTCCTGAGCTGAGAGCAATTTAAACTGGGCTTTCCTTAATTTGATTAACAAGTCATTAATGAAGTGTGTCTTAAAGTACATTCTCACCAGAGTTCTGTCCGATGGTTTATAAGGCAGAAGGGACTCAGCAGCCTGTGCCGCTCCGTGGATAAGGTCTGGTGTATGAGGCTGAAGGCAGGAAGGCATGTTGACCCCCACAAATTCCCCACACGGAAGCCCCACCTGAGAGCAGCCACACTGCACATCATGATCTGGCTTCCTTCCTGAAATCAGGTAGGTTTTCATTCCTGACCAAAAGAAAAGACAGAAGATATTCTCAAATTTAGGAGTCGTATAGTTACTTTGTCATTCACTCTAACAGAAAAACAAAGAAATCTGGAGCACACAATGGTTTAAAAAGTGAAAAATGCAAATAATGAAGTGGCAACTGGATACTTACAATATTTACATGCAGAACAATCAGATATTTAATGCCTCAGAATTTATTGCAAAAGTGCTTTTTAATGAATATGCATAGGCAAAGTTAATTTCACTTAATTAACATTTTAATCACTGAATACATCATACCATGTGGGAATTGTTACTTGTGGAAGAAGGCTCAGAGTTATACTTTTTTTGAGGCTGCTGTCAAACTGATGTCTTACTTTTAAAGTCTTCATTTAAGGAAATTAAGTATGTATGCTATTCAGTTTATTTATATAGCACCAATTCACAACAGATGTCATCCCTAGGCACTTCACAGCAAAAGTAATTTCAATAAAATTATACAAACATTCAAAAAGTAAAAAAAATATATAAAACACAAGGAACTGATGTAAAAGTACTTTCTATATTAAAGAAAATAAAAAGTTGCTAACAGGACACAGAAGACGTTCAGTCACTGGGAGCATCATCCAAATCGATGCTCCCCATCAACAGGAATGAGCAGGATACCAGTCCAGGTGTAGCTCTTACGGAGAGAAAAAGACTGAGAAAACACAAGTTTAACAGCCGAAATAACAGCAAAAAAACAACAAAAATACATCTGGAGAGTAGTAGAGGAGAGAAGTAGCAGAGTGAAGAAAAGCGGTCAGTCTGCCCTAATGCATATAGCAGCATGAATACAGAAATAGCTCAGAATAACCTAAGCCACTTCTTAACTATAAGCTTTATCAAAAAAGGAAGGTTTTAAGCCTGGTCTTCAAAGTTCAGCCTTGTGTGTACGCAGATATCAGTGAGGTGCAACTGACAGTGTTCTGCTGCTTTAAGACCAGGTACATTACTTTTTGTTGAGATCACCATCTTCTTTTTAAATCTTAAGTTGCTAACTATGCATTCGTAAATTAAATTTCGATGTCTGAGTCCCCTTAAGAGGTCAAAAAAATTAGCCTAATTAATAAGATAGTAAGAAATGCCCCAAAAATGAGTGAACCATTCACATACCATACTGTGAGGTTATGTAATATTTTTGGTTCACTGCGGCAATATATGTTGATGGTTGTTGGTTTCCTGGTTCTCACCAAGTCCCCAAAATTCTTAGCAGGTTGGCTTATTTGGTGACCTGTTGTGTATGCTACAGCGTTAAATGCAATTTAGGAGCATTGCTTTACTATAGTATCATGACTTACAACATTAAAAAGAAAGGTGGATACAATATAGTGTGACAGGGATATTATTATCAGTAAGGGGCTCTTCAGAGAAAGCACAAAAGTATATACAGTTTCTACAAATGACACTATTTTTCACAGACATGAGTGTTAGAGTTCACCTCTGGGCCCAAAACAAGTGATTCAAAATCCACCAAAGATTATTTAGGTTCTTGTACATAAACACACTAAAAGGGATGAGTGATCTTTTTTCCCCCAATCCTATCAAATATAGAGATGGACAAGGTAGGAACATATAAGCTGGTGTATTTGGTGCAATTTGAGTCTTTGCCCCCCCCCCCCCCCCCAAAAAAAAAAAAAAAAAAAAAACGGAAAAAAAAACGTAGAAAATTATTATTTTTTGTAAGAGAAGAAATGCAATTCATCTGATTGAGATTTCTTTTCAGTGGGGTTCATACTTTTGTCGCATAACTTAGACCATTTTACTGTACTGGAGTATTTGCAAATTCACAATAATGCTTGATTTGGTCCTGCTTTCTGACCCCCCCGCAAAAAAAAATTTAGTTCATGCAGACTTTTATAAAATCTCAATATTTTCTGGTGGGCAATCTCACTAATTTGTCACTATGAACCAAGGCAAGGTGAGAGATGAAAGTCTATTGTAAATGTACTAAAAAGATATGTCAATAAATAACTCACGAGTGTACTTTTATTACCCTCTCTGTGCAGCAAGTTAAGTAGACAGACTTTATTGGCTCCCGTTCAATGCTGTTGCTTTACCGAGCCATAATGATCAATGATTTACACTCACTTGAAAAAGATTAGGCTTCCATCTACATTTCAGTCTGATCGTTGACTGTTCCTTGCTTTTTAAGGCCTCTATTTCAGCAGGATTTTCAAAAGGATTCTTGCCTGATTCTCCCTTTCCAACAAGCCCATGCACTCAGATTATCAGGGTGACTCTTAAAACAATCTCAACAGATCTTCTTGTCGTGTGTTCAGAGTGCTCTGGTCTACTCAGTGAGACGTCTAGACCGCACCGATAACAAAATCAGAGATATTCAACGTGTTGGATTTTCTTGGGTGCGTGTGTGGTGTGTTGCAAAGACAAACGAGCATTCACCCTGTTGAATGTGAGCTGCAGGCAATCAGAAAGTGAGGTGACAAGTAGTGAAGCATCAACTATTATTTCCAAGTGTTGGCTCACTCGACTACATATCAAAAACCTCATAGAAACAGATCAGTGTGGAATGATGTTTGAGAGCTAAAAAAAAAAAATGTGATAACTCACTTCCATATCTGTATAGAAAATAGAGCCTCCTGATTGTCTCCACATCTTAATGTAATACCTTTTTTGTGTAAACTTTTTTTCCTCCATTAAAACTAGAGTGACCGACCTTCCTCTTTCCAGACATGTCAACTTTTTACCTGCTGTCTTGGATTTCATAGATTTGATGATAATCAAAGGGTCCGGTGGCGCCAGTGTCCGCACCCTTGTCAGTGCGCCCCAGGGCAGCTGCGGCTACGTAGCGTGCCATCACCAGTGCGTGAATGACTGAATGTAGAAGGAAGCACTTTAATACAAGCACAGGCCATTTACCATTTCTTTTCTCAGAAAATCTTCTCAGATTGTGCTTAATTTTTGTTCGTTATGACTTAAAAAGTAAACTGTTATTACTGGTGAAATTGCTCATTCAGAAAAGTAATTATTTCTACTAAATAGTTTCCAGAGACTTTAAAGTCATTTTTGTACTGTTGAAGTTTATTTAACTGTTTATTTTAACCACATGGAGAATGTACACCTTTAATGTGCTAACATCAAAAGTATTGACCCAGTGCTGAAAGTGTTTTTTTGCTAATCAAAATATAGTCAGCCTAGTTAAAACTAGTCCACAAACTATTGCCAATGCCTCCTCTTTGGCTGGGTTGTTTATTTACTCTGAAGTCATGCTTTATCTTGTGAGGTTTTATGAGAAATCTCATCTGACCTGGGAATGTTCACGAGTAAAATTTGATCGTGTGGTGGTGTCTTGGTGGTGTCTTTGTTGTGTGACCTCAAATTGTAGGACCGAAACTGTTTAATCCACGATTTTATAGAAAGCATACCACCATTTCTAAATCCTACCATGTGAGCTAGGCCAAACACTATGCTCAATTCGATTTTTATTTCACACAAGTATTAACCATACCAGATAGTATAGAGCACAAACACCGCACAAAGGATAAAACAAAGGAACTGTTCTGATAGCAATGATCACCGCAACTCACCTAGTTCAAGAACGACTCCACATACAATATCAGGACTTTCTTACAGTAATTTCATCAACAGTATGTACTCAAAAACTAAATTTATTATATTAAATCAATATTAAAGAGGTTCACGAGAGGCAATCAATAAGCATCTCCAATACAACCCTCATTGCACAATGTACAGATTCGATTTTTTGCAGCTTCAGCTTTCCTTTGACTCTCCCAGGGATCTTTGTGATCATTAATTTCGAATTTGGAAGACTAGACTTACCAGTTCCTTGAAGATTTAAATACCCAAAAGCCGGGTCTGTATGCTTACTACATTGTATACAAATGGAATGAGGCAGTCTATATGCTTAAAATTTTAGTATAATATAGCAGAACACATGGTTTAAATGTTACTTTCTATTATGGTATAAGATATGATGTATTTAGTTTTAATGTGCATCCAACATGGCTCGGTTTACGATTAATTCCAGTGGGTTTCACATGATAGAACTTTTTCTCCACATCATTCGGCCAAGATAGCAGCAATGCAATTCAAATACCGCAAAAAAGGTAGTAAATAACAGAACGATTCAGAGAATCATACTTTCACACAGTTAGACTAAACTCTAGGGCTTTCAACAGGGCTATGTGTGCATGTTCAACTGTCTACAGGTACTCTTGCTCCCTCACACAGTCAAAAAAAAAAAGATTATTAGGTTAATTGGTCTCCCTAAATTTCCCATACTTGGAAGTCCTATGAGTCCCTGTTTTCTCCTTTGATGGACTGGTGACCTGTCCAGGGCTTAACCTGCCTCTCTTACAACCACTACTGGAGAAAAACCCCAGCCTCACCCCCAACCTCTATAATAAACAAACATATACAGAATAAAATGTTCCCCACTGTAGTCCCATCATCTTAAAAATTTCTGACAGAAAACCTTGACGACACGTCAAAGTAGAAGAAACCCAAAAGCTTATAAGATGTGAATGATTGTGACCTTTTACATTACATTTCTCTAAAAAAGGGGGTTTACTTTCACCCTGCTGCCATTGGGATGCATACATGCTGACACGCAAAAAGTAATGCAGCACTGAGTGTTTCACCAATGATGTTTGCATATCAACTCAGGGCTCTGGCCTGTTCACACTAGTGCAGAGCCAACAAGGAAATACACAAACAGAGGATTAGAGAGGTGGCTCATAGCCAGCTGATAGCAGCCTGTCCAAACAGATAGTAACCCGGGTTTCTGGCCTCGGCTAACAGATCCGTCCCTGACAGCTCAGAGACAACAGGAGGAGCACCAGGAGCCTATAATACAACCTTGACCACAAATCTAAGAGGACAAGGAATCTCAAGCTGCTTATTCATGCATTCATCTTATTTAGTCACTGATATCCACTGAAATGGGGTTGTTGTAAAGAGAATAAGAATAAAGAATCAAACAGGTATCAGGGAAATTTAAAGTACAGGTTCAGGTTATGAACTTGCCACCAGGCAGATCAAGCCTATGATCTCTGTACATTTAAAATCAATAAGAGCCTAGCAGCAAAGAGAAGGATCCCCCCTCAAGCGCTTCGAAACTTCCAGGGAGTATTGGCAATCCTCAGCACTCAGGAATAAAAAAAGACCAAGGACGGAGAGAGTACCGTGCCAGGCGAATCAATCGGACAGCCTCAGAGAGGTCAAGGGACCCCGCACCCCACAACCAGACAACCCCATCCCCATTATCCATAAGCAGCTAGCCAGGAACCCACCACACTGCAACATGATCTAATTACCCAAAAACAATTCACCCCACCAGCCAACCATTGCCCCACAGCTTGTCCCCGCACTAACGCTGATCTAACAAAAGTGCAGCAGAAAAGCATCTGAGGAAAAATAAAAATGTCTCGTCTTCAAAAGAAGGATGGATCCTTCACTCGTTAGCCTTTATCGGATTCCTCAAAGTTTTTATTATAAACTGGAAAAGACAAAAAAAAAAATATGCAGTACTGTTAGGGCCTGTTTAGGAGTGACTGACTACCTAGCCTACGCGTATGTCAACCTTTGTGCGTCAGTCTGACGCTTGCTGGGTATATTCATCTTTTTAGTTTGTGTACTACAGAATATCTGCAACATTTTTAGTGAATCAAACACACACACACATGCATGCATGCATTGCATATTTTTCATTCTTCTACCATCTTGTGAGTGAATACACTCTGAATCTTGAGTAAAAACAGAGTGACCTCTTCAATAAACATGGGACACAAGAAGCACTGCTGTATTGGTGCAAATTTTTACTTCAGCCCTGCGTTTTAATTGTCAAAATCATTGTTAGAGTTCTTTAAATGTTTCAAGTGACACAGGAACCTGCTTGTAAAAATCAAACAGACCTTATTGCAAGGTCTTTCTTGGGTTGATGCAAAAATAACTAGAGTCCACTATAAACTGCCCGGAAATTACTCCTGTTTATTAGATCAACTGTAGAACCAACAGGCCAATGAACAACACTAATGAGCAGAAGGCCCTCTGTCTGCATAAATTATTAAAGAGAACCTACGGCAAATAACTTTCAGGAGTGTGCACACAAGCAAGACTCTTTTTTTCACACCATCCATTAGCTTCTTACAAGCTACATTAAGACGGACTTTCCCCTTCCTGCCCACTTTAAGTTTGACCTGAGTTGTTGCTGACAAACACAGTAAAACTAACATTTTCCAGAAATGACAGAAACATATAATCTAGAGCAATGTGTGAGGCTTTGCCCTTTTTTCGCTATAACACAAATATAGGTGTTCCCTTAAGAAATTAAAATTTCATTGAAAAGTTATTTCACTAATTCAATTCAAAAAAGGAAAACTTGACAAGTTGATTGGAAGGAAAAACTGTGGTCAAAAAGTTGCACGAGCAACAGGAACAACCGTAGCATCTATAGAGGATTGTGAAGCAACGATCAATCGAGACTCAGAGGTTCAAGAGGCACGGCACAAAGCGTTATCCAAGACACCGGCTGCAACTGTTGCATTCACTGGGATCAACAATTCCTGGACATGTTTGCCTGAAGCATGAGATCAAATTCTAGATTTGGTTGAACATCAGTATGAAGTCAGATTTAGGTTCCTCTCTGATATCTATGCTTTAACATCAGTTTTTCTGCAAAGTGTTACATTTTACAACATTTTAAGCTGCAAATTCTTCTAGGTGTTTGTTATTCCCCTTTTGCCTTTTCTTTGTTAAAGCACTTTGGATGGCCTTTTGTATGGTACATCAATGAACTTCACCCCAGTGGTCCAAACTTCTCTTTTTAAGAATAAAATTAATCTGGCGTCTTTCTTTAAACAGAAAAAAACAAAACAGGTCTCAGAGTTTGTGGGAATAGAGAATGAAGAACAGAAAGTTCAATGATGTTCAATTAAGTTTATTGAATTTATGCAATTTTCAAAATGTCTGAATAAATTAATCTCAGGTGATATGCTGTAAACCAAAATCATCTCTTTTTGAAGTTCATTTGCAAACGGAATTAAATAAATCTTTGAATAATGTTATGATTTATTGAGATGCACATGTATTCCATTAAAAGATTCATAATATGCAATTCATATGATTATTGGATAATTTTTCCTGTTTTTTTCTATACCCATATGGGGTCTCAAACTAGGCACAGTATGTCAGCAGTGTGTTTTCGATGCAAGAGAAAAAGATGCCTTAAAACTGAGAAAAGGCCCTGAAGACGGATTTTTTTACTTTTCAAATTCAAATTTTGTGTCAGTTTAATTGTGCATATTTTTTGAGTCAAAACATAGCAAACGATGGTATTCATACCGCAAAACAGGCACACAGCGTGGCACATTTAAAGACTACAACAAGATAGTGGACAACTTTTTACATGGTAAAATAGGAGTAAAAGAGCAGCTGTGTTTTGAAGGGCTTGGATTTCCAGCATGCCTTTCATAACCCGCATTCTTCATCTATGTACACTTCAGCTTTCTTACTTTATCAGCTATAAATTTGGAAAACAGACCTTGACATCTGAGGGCATATAGCAGCTTGAAAGAGCAGGCAGTGAAATTTTCTGCCTCTCCAGCAGCAAAGTGTACCAAAAATGCTTTTAGTAGGTTGAATGTCAGCTACCGTCTTATACCAAGGAAGATATGGGGAAAAAAAGAAAGAAAAAACATTTATAGCGTAGTGTAATTCTAACTAACTTTTTTTTAGAAACAGCTAGCTAATGTGTTCAATTTTATTGATATTTCTATATTATCCTGCTTCATTCCTCTAGAGTATACTATTTTGAATAACTTCACCGCATTTTAGGGATGTAATTTTTCCCTTATCATACATTATATTATTCTCAATTCATTGTTTTTACATTTTACATCTTAATTCTTGTGTGAATCTGTCACTTTGCTGTTGTTACACCTGAATAGAGATATATATGTTTTTTATTGTGAAAAAATACCTTCTTAACACAGCAAAAACTGTCTATGTTCCAACCAAATAAAAATAAACTTTTTTATATTTTATTTGCTCTTTTAGAATTTTTTCCTGGAAGTTTTAATTAGCAATCAATATATATCCAGAGTTCATGATGCCATGGGCTATAACAAGGCTTTCTAGAGGCTTTGAAAGAGACACAGGTCCACAGAATCACACATCCTCCACCGTACATATAGTGACATCTGAACAAGGCAGATAGTTCCATTTTATGTCCCAGAAGCAAACTTCCCACATTTATATTTGTAATGGTAGGACAAACACGCTTTTTTGCCATCCCACTAAAACAACTGGTTGGCATATATGAAAAAAAATGTTATTTTGTCTTAATACCGTACTGACATGGAGGGAAGACAAACTTAGATGCTCGTCCAGTCACAGTTCCAGAAGTTTAAACCATTTAATTACTATTCAATCCATAAAATTATCCATTATATGTAGAGTTCTACCAGTTCAACCATAATAATAGCTAGTTCTAAGTAAGTATTTGATTCACTGAGCCCACTGTGGCTCTCTACCTGTATAATGTCCACATTATAAGTGAATTGTACCCCTACAGACGAGATTACAGATGCACGTTTTCATTAAGACTTGGGGCCCCTCTCTAATTTTCTACACCATCTAGACAAGGGATATATATTGGCATGAACAACATCAACTATGAATTAATAACTCATGTGTTCAATAAAAGAAAACATGATCTTCTTGAATCCCACACAAGACCTCTATGTCGCAGCAATTACTGAAGGACTGCTGGCTGACATTTAAAATCAATAAATTTTCTCTCATTCATTGTGGACAATTCAGATCAGTGAGCTAACAGATTAAAAGATCAGTCCGTCATCCATGACAGGTGTGTCCCTGTGTGGTGTCTCGTCATTGCCTTGTGGCCACACACCACACACTATAGGACCAAAACTGTTATATCTATGATTTTTAAATCGCCGTGTGTGCGGTCTGTCAAGGTTTGGAAATTGTATGAGCATTTTAAAATTCTTACCGTGTGAACCAGGCATAACTGGCTTGCATACCTCGTTCACAGGCATGTCAGCCTATGTACACCAAGTTCCGACTTGGACAAGGCCTCTCCAATGTCTCCTTTTTTTTCTTTCATTTCTTAGCCGTTCCAATCTGGACTTGTCGGTGTTCCCCAAGTGCATCTGAGCTTAAGGTCAAAAACAGTTTTTTTGGACATTTTCTTTCAGGTTGGGAAGAGGGCACAATTTATAGGTCCATCCATAAGAACCGCAGAGCCAGGCCCTGAAAAAACAAAGCAGTCCAAGACCAACCTACTACCACCACTATGTTTGTCTGTATGCATGGTGTTGTTTTCCTGGAATGCCGTGTAATACTTATACACCAGAAATAACAAGATCCGCACTTTGCCACTAGTTCAACTTTTGTTCATTCAAAATATTAATGATGTATCCTGAAGATGTTTTTTTTTTTGTTAACGTGAGGTGGGATGTTTAACGATGTAAGATGCTCAGTATTTTTTTTATTTTTATTGCTGAATAAAAATAAAAAAAACCTTAGCAAAGGCATGTGAGGTCGATAGTACTTTAGCTGGCACTTTGGGTAATTTTGTGACTTCCTGGATAAGTTGTAGATCCTCTATTGTAGCCATTTTGGTGGACCAGCCACTGATGGGAAGATTCGTCACTGCTCTGTGTTTTCTCTATTGGTGGATAAATGTACTCAATATGAATTTCAAAAACCTAGAACTGCCTTTGTAACGCTCTCCAAACCCACAAATCTTAATTCATTGGCATCACCATTGTTCTTAGATTTGTTGAGATTTTTGCATGAAATCCTGAGATCCTTTAGATTGCTTTTTGAAATCCTTTAGCCTATGTTGTGTTGCCTAATAGGCTCTATTTAAGACATTTCATGAATTTACAGATCTGCGAGTAATCTGGTCAAGATGCTGATAGTTGTAAATCACTGGTAGTTCAATTGGGTCGGGAAAATGTTTTCCTATCAGTAAATGAAAAGTAAATCATCCGAAATCTGCTTTAACCAGGTTATTTTTCTTTTGGATATTTGGGTTATCTGGACTATGTGATAAATCTAAGGGTGCCTAAAAAGCAAAATAAGACTTTGGTAGGACGTAAATACTTTTCAACTGATTACAAATTATCTTATTAAAAGGGTCTCCCACTTCCCAAGGTAATATTTCCCACACTACTCTTTGCAACTCTGAATTAGGGGCCTCAGGGGCAGTTAAAGTAACCAGGGACCAATCTAGGACTATCCCAAGAAACTGGGATTTCCTCTTACACACAAATTATCGCTACATGTTCATTCATTCACATGCATTAGCGAGAATATGAAAAGGTGTGTACTCAAAAAAATCAGTCCCTCTCCTGGTGAAAAACAACTACTGGGAATAAAGAGGAAGTGCAGCTGAGTCGTCACATTCCACATGAACACTCGAAGACCATCCACTTACTGGACGCAAACACAGCAGAATAATGCTTCTTTACAAACACACTCCTAACTGTTCGCTCTTCTCATCTATACCCATGTATCTATATCTATATCCATCTAGCTCGTTGTTGACACCACAGACTTTCCATTATAAGGACCACTGTATATATTGCACTTTGACTCTTACTTAGAAGCACAATGGGGCTTTTACAAACTTTGCATATCTCTTTAAACTCCTTGAAACAAGTATGTGGTCTCATACTGCACAAAATCCTACATAGAGTTGTTGATATATATACACAGCTCAAAAACGACACAAAGGCACAAAGCTCTGCCGGAAGAGTGAACGCTTTCAGCTAAAAGCTGACGTTTTAGGCGATCCCTGGAGGGTCATCACAATCCGACTCTGTACTTCCTGACAAATACCCTTTCACCTTGTGGCAGCTTACAACCACATGATCAAACCCATTCCCAGTGTCCTTTCTGGTCCCACAAAATCAAATCAGTATTTTTATGTGAATACGAATAGAGGAATAGCCTCATCAACAGCACCGGTGTGGAACTATTCATTTTCTGTTTCACTTTGGACATGGTGAAAAACCAGCCAGATTATTTAGTAAGGAAAACAGCGTAGCAACCATTATAGCTGGAGAAAAGTTCAATGCCTTAGGGTTTTTAGGGGATGTTAACATGACATAACAGGCCTAATTCTTTTAGCCCCTGCCCACCAATAGTAAAGAAAAAAGAAAATCAGTTAGGCAAAATCTCCCAAGCTTCTCCTCTACAGAACAACAGCCATGAAGTGGTATCTATAACCATTAGACATTGTGTATATATCACAGAATTCTTTTCTGTCAAACCATTACTTTTCCTGAGAATCTTTTTAGGATGCATAAAATCAAGGAGACTTTCAAATACTTGGAGGTTTAAAAAAAATATCTGGTGGTTTTCACAATTAACCTAAAAAATGTCGGAGTTTTACGAACACCGTCGAGACTTTTACTTGAACTTTGAGCTTGGGTTAGATGAGACACATGTCACATAATTTATGTATGTAGGTTACTCTTGATGCACTCCTCCATGTAGTGCACAAGGAGCAAAATCAAAAGGTGTGAAATTCACAGTGTTCCGATGTACCAGGATCAGGTATGTTACTTTACGTCGCCCTCCTCTTTTCTCTGATTCTTTTGAGATCAAATGACCATCTGGGAATTCAATTTCAAACCTCCATGAGTGTCCAAAAGTGGTCAGATGATTATTAGCTGAAATGATCAGTAAATAGGTCAAGGTATGAACTTACTTTTATTTTCAAGCATGCAGCATGCCAAGGTATTGTTATTTCTGTGTCATCGTGTGACATTTAAGTTCCAGTTATTTCTCCAGCAGCAGTTCACATGTTCAGTGCCACGACACTCACGGGGAAGTAACACTTTGAGATCTCCAAACTAAATCGGTTGCAGCATGGCTTAGCTGGTGATCGAATCATGTATGCTGGTGTGATAACTGCATAGTAAGGCAAAGCTGGAGGATTATTTTTCTACAGTATTCTGCCTGCGATTATGAAAAAGGTACAACTGCAATAACGTTATTGGGAGATTAGATTGGGCTTGTTGGTAGCCAGCACTCTAGCAGGATTTGGCATAAAACAAAGGAGGAATATGTAGTAAGTATCTGCTGTGGGCTTTTATTTTATGTGGAAGGCCCTCGAAACCTTGCTGTTCGGCTTTACGAAAAAGAATAATAAATAATGGACATAAAATCAACCTTTTTTAAGGTTAACCTAGTCCCCATATCAGACCCAAATCCAGCTGAAATATTATATGAAATGACTGCTGTGCTGGTTGCAAAATGGTCATATTTTTAGTGTTACCATCAGGAGTAAAACCGAACCAATGGGACTCGTTTTTCCCTCTGAATAAATCAACACAAGTTAAAGGCCGGATTTTTTTGTTTCCAAATTCAGCTACTACGATAGCTGAATGTGGCTCTCACCGAAGTCTTTTCAGTTTGCACTTTCATTTTGCCGTCTGCACAATATGAAAATCAAAAATCAAACAAAAATAGACTTAAACTAGTTTTTTTTCCATATCAAAAAGAGCTCCATCTGTTTTTCTCTATGTAGCTTTACAAATGCATATGTTTTAAAAGACCTCTCTCTCAGAGTCCTCATCAGGTTATTCATATTCGTTTGTCTTTTTAAGCCATTTCGCTTAAACTCTCTTCCACAGATCACTCTTCTTTTTTTCTTTCCCTTTCTCCTTTTTTTCTTGGTACACCCACATACCAGCTCCTCTCTCTCTAGTTTTCTCCCTGGTCGCTGGTAGGTCTTGAGAACATGGCTCAACAATAGCAGAAGCCTCCATATTTGGACACGCTGATGGAACCCAGGGACGAAGCTCTCACACGGTCCTCCTTCAAATACCCTCCCATGTCTACTTGAATCGCTCCTCCCTACCCAACTTTTTGCCATCATTTCAGTCGAGGGGACTTCCTTACTTGCTTGCTTTCCCTCTCCCCTCTACCTCATTTGGTTTAATTTAATTTTAAAAAAATTTCAAGGATATAACTTTCCATCTCTGGGGAGCCTGGTGGATGTCTGTGAGCATGACTTCTTGGGGTTTTGGGTCAAACTTGAGACTTTTATCAAATCACTCTGAGGGTATTCAATGATATTCATAATTAGATGTGACATAGACATCAATAATACAGCTTACAGATTCAGCCTGTTGAGCAATCACCAATCTGTGTCCTCAGTAGGTCGTACAAGTGTTTCTGTGGTGTGTAGCGAGTTGACAGGAGCAGTGACGCACACGCCGACTACCACTGCGTCATACTGGATAAATACACACAGACATACACACACACACACACACACACACACACAAAAACAGCTGTTAAAATGACTTTAAGAGTCTGCGTTCACGGATTCTATGGGTGTCTTTCTGGGAGGCTGCAGCTCATCGGCAGAGGGCAGCGGAGGAGGAAATCTCAACCCAAGGCTTATTGCAGATCTTCATCTATGACCGGTTGAATATCGTAGTAGATAATCAGCAAGATGATGGAATTGAAAATAGCGATACAGCGATACAAATACTGGTATCGGGGCCTATACCATTCTAACGTACTTGTATATGTATTGATTAATTTTCATTAATATTGTATCTTTTACCTAATTCACCAGAATTCATTGTAATAAGCAGAGAAGAAAATAAAGCACGTATTCCAATTCATTATATTTTCTTGTGTGGTAGAAGTATTGGGAAATACTCAGATCGAAGCATCGGTATCGTGTATTGGTTTAAAAAAATTGGTATTGTTAAATTCATAATTAAAAAAGAATTCATTAAACGAAATATACACAATCTTACGTAAGTTAAATGTGTTTTTTTGTTTTTGTTTTGTGTGAATCATTCTGCAGTCTAGCATGAATTTGCAGTCCACACACACTCAAACTCAATGCCTAAAGTTAGGCTGTGGGAAATCCTTGGAAAAAGGTCATGACCGGAAAATGGGCTCCGTCTTTCAACCACTTCTCTCACTCTCTTTTCTTCTCTTCCTTTCTGGTATAACACAAGTCCCTATTTTGACAAATCACAGAGAAAAAAATATGATTCTAACAATCTAAAAAGGTCCAACAGATCATGCAGTAAAACTGTGAAACTGACACGGAGCAATCTATTTGACTGTTGCCGAATGAATGACCAAAAAAATAAAATAATAAAATCAGAATACATTTGAATATCATATAAAAGGCCAGTAAATATCCATAAATGTAACATTTCAAAGCTAAAAATTATAGCTTTTTTATATCTGACCAAAATGTCCAAACTGATGCCGGGTTAATTTGTTCTTATTAGTTTTCCCAAATCGAGTCCTGTATAGATGAAAGGTCCTGGGTTCAAATCCCAGCCTGGATTTAGCATGTTCTCTCTGTGCATGCGTGGGTTCCACTCTGGGTACTCCAGCTTCCTCCCACAGCCAGAAAAGCATGACTGTCAGGTTAACTGGTCTTTCTAAAATTGTTTTTATGTGTGTTGTGTGGGTGTGTGCATGTATGGCTGTTTGTCTTGTCTGTCTGTATGTTTCTGGCAACCTCTCCAGGGTATAATCCCACCCATCCGCCTCGCCCAATGATTGCTGGAGTTAGGCACCAGCCCCCCCACAGCTGTGCATAAGATCGATGATACATATAATGGATGGATATTTTCTATAACTTGCCAATCTTCCATGTTCCAGGTTTAAGTGTTACTTGATTACAGGTCATTCGGTCAACAGATTCTCCCACCTTGGCGGTGGATCTCTGCAGCTCCTCCAGAGTTAGCACAAGCCTTTCGGCTAATTCTCAGGATAACAGTCTTCTTACTTTGCCTTTTCACCCATTGAGGTGCATAGGCATGTCTTAAATTTAATTCAATTCAGTGCAAATTCAAATATACTTTTATTAATCCCAGAGAGAAATGAAATTGTTTTGTAACTCAATACATAATTTTCTTATATATCACCGATAACATCAGTATTAATGTGGGATGTTTCATATTTTAAAAAAATCATATCTACGCATCCAAACCATATCTAAAGGTAGAACACATATAATGCTCATCATGGTATTAGTCTGACTGTGCTGAAAGCTTAAAAAAGGCTCAAAAATCTATAACCAACAGTAGTAGACAGCTATTCTGTGCCAGGAGAAAATTTTTCCTACTGCGCAATGAATGGAAATATACTCAATGAAACAGGAAATTCCAAGAAACTCATTACAGAAGCGGGGATTTTCTAGATTTTTTATAACCAACAAATGTCTGTTTAGTTAGTATTATAATTATTATAAGAGGACACAGCAATGAGTCCATGAAACATGGCTGGAAGATACCCCAAATGTATGGGGCCAAATCAGGATCAGCATAAAGTGAATGAAAACAACAGATTGTAAACTTGAAAAATAGACATTGTGAATTTGAAAAAAAAAAATGCAAATTTGAAAAAAGTTTTGAACTTGAAAAATAGACATTGTAAATTTAAAAAATAAATTGTAAAATTGAAAAACAAAAATATATTGTAAATTTGAATAAATATTGAAAACCTGAGTAAAAAAATCTCTAAACCTAAAACTGTAACCAAATGAAAAAAAAAGGTTATTTGAAACAACTCCTGTTTTGTATTTTCAATCTGTTTTGGCCAGTTTTTACGTTTCTCTTCCCCTTTGCTTTCAGTTCTCAGTTTGCAGTTTCAATTCAGACTTTTCATTTTCGGAGTTGAGCCTAATTTTACGTGGGGGCGGGTGTTATAGCCCATTGGCTACTGGGGACATGATCGTCAAGAGTTTATGTTGACGTAATTTCCACCCATGAACAGTGTATGTTGTTGGCGCACGAAAAAACGGATCACAAACCCTTATCTGATTTTCGGATCAGAAAACGAAAATGGAAAAAACGGATAACGAGAGCTCATTTTTGATTTTGGTATTTTTGTTTGAAGCGAGTGACCTGACCCGGAAGGTCTCCCACGAAGTCGAGGCAAACACTTTGTGTACAGAGCTGTTCGTTTATACACACACGCTGCCACAACTGACAGACAGCCGGACTTTTCGTATTTGAATTAAGGACAACGCAAGAATAGAGAAAACGTTAGAGATAGGTGTTTTATTTTACTGATAGCCAGTTTACGATCACGGAGGTCTGCTTTAGTGAGTAGGGTGTCTGTTGCTAGGCTTCGCATTTAACAATGGAGGATACGATGGCGATGTTTAACATACTGCTTAGTCAGCGGCTTTTGTCATACTCAAAAACCAACTGTTACGGCCACCTGTTTTTTTTCAGGGGCCTTGTTGTGTTTGTGTTTACTTTCAGTACACAATCTTCAAAAAATGTCAGTGCCTAATCTTTTTTTTGTTGTTTCTGGAAAAGAAAAACAATAGATTGCAATTAACAAAACCCAACCTTGTTTTAAGCACCAAAATCGGTTAACCAAGAAAAGAAATTATTGCACCCTACTCTCTCATAGCCACTGTTACCCCTTTTGGTTAAAATAATTAATTGAGATGCTTCTGGTAACTCAGACTGAGGAAAGTTTTCCAAAATCTGCACTTTTAACCTCAATGAGATTAAGGCTGCCTCGACTAAAGCCTAGTTTATAGTTCTCAATCTACGAAGAAATGGAAAGACCCAATGTTATTATCCGTTGATGCAAAGTCTCTCTGTCACGCAATGACGGACGGAGTAGAGCCTTGTTTCTGGAGATCGCATGCCTGTGATTGGTCAGCTCAGCAACAGCCAGAGATAATTTACTTCCTATCTCCAGTGGTGAGGGGTAGGGTACACCCTGGATGGGTTGCCATTCCATTGCAGCTCTTCTGTTATAGTGTTTCAATAGTTCATTTTCAGGCTCACCTGTCCAAAGCACAACACTCCAGAAGTCCTGATCTTTCATTCTTGACAATCGAATACCTGAATAGTTTCATTCTTGCACACCTCCCCGGAAAAGCAAAAGAGTTGCATTTTCTGTGATTGTAAATTCATCAACTTTTATTTCAACAGTAAAAAGAACCTGCTGTGACTTTCTAATGACATGTTTTGGTTTTGGGGGACTCCTTCAAGCATTTGCAAATCAGTCAGGTGTCTATTTTTTTTTTTACCTATTAAAAAGTATTTCTATTGGTCACCTTTTATTTGTAGTTTAGTCCTGACAAACCTGGGTTATTATCACAAATATCTCCAACAACCACCTCAACATTGACTGAATACTTCCTCTGTTTTACGGCTATAAAATCCTGCACACGGAAGGTTGAAGAAGCTCTTAACTGGCTTGAGGTCACAGACTGTATCCATTATTCAGGACAACCACTTAACACAACAGCATTCCAGAAAACATGAGCCAGAACACACCCATTCTTACGCAGAGATAAACAGATTCAGTGTTTCACAGTTCAAAGTGTAAGTGTTCCTTTTGTTTTAAAAGCTAGCAAGTCACAGAAAGGCACACAGAAAATTGATCAAAATTGGAGTTAATTGAAAGACGACGTGCAAATGTTCCATGACAGGTGTTCACATAAATTCAAATGAAGATTACGTTTTATTAACTCCCTGAGAGTCGTGCACCATGTGAGAGCTGGTTGATCAGTAACAGAGCAGCAGCCTTCAACGATGAGCCATTTTCCCAAGAGAGTGGATTATTATAACTGTCGAACATTTTAGAAGATGCAAGTCAAAGTCTGAAACATGAACAAACAGCCTTTCTAGGTGAGGAGGGTGTCTTAAAGCCCAAAGCACACTGCATCACATAACGGTAATACCTGGATCAGGTCGGGAGGTAAAGAAACATGAACACAACTCCCTACATTTACTGGCAACCCCGGTAAAGATATGTCACATGATGGCCTAACAATCTGATTCTAAAAGTTTTTAAAACAATCTAAATTTGTACTTTTAGTTTCCTTTTTCCTCTCGGTGGGGATAAATCAAGGTTGATTTTGTGTCTGTGTTGGTCTGGTTTTACGTTTTGGATCATTATCCAGTTTACATTGACACCCCGATGTCAGTTTACTGGTATAAATCCCCTTTATTTTTTTCATATTCATAATGTTATGAACTCAAAAAAATTTCAAAAAATCTTCAGAAGAGAAGCTGGCCATAATAGTGAAACTACAGCGTTGCTCCTAATATTCACCCAGACCCACAGGGAGGGATTGCTGCTGAAGAGCTCAATTCTAATCTTATCTTATTATCACACTGGTCCCAGTTAATAGTATCTTGCAAACTCCACACCTTTATGATTGTGGGAAAGAAAATGCTTTTTCCTGGGCTGCAGATATAATCTAGAGGCCGTTATAAAGACTCAGTGATACCAAACTGGCACAGCTTATAAGAGTTTTTCCATCTCAATCAATCAATCAAACTTTATTTATAACACGCCTTTCCAACTACAAAAGCTTCTCAAAGTGCTTTACAGATTAAGATGACACCACAAACCCCACCCTTCCCAAACCCAAAATAAAATCATCACAACTAAAGCCAGAGGAGCGCAGAAGCCGCGAGGGTTCATATGGTAAAAGCATTTCTAAAAGATAAGAAGGCCCAAGACCATTAAGCCACTTAAAAACCATTAAAAGAACCTTAAAATCGATCCTAAAACATACGCGGAGCCAATGCAGTGAATCTAAGACTGGTATAACATGCTCCCGCCTCCTGGTCTTCATCAGGAAAAGTACTGCTGAATTTTGTGAAAGCTGTAAACCTGAGGTAGTCTTTTTCGCAAGACCAGAAAGCAGGGCATTACAATAATCAATTATACTGGTGATAAAAGCATGCATTAGCGTCTCCATATTGGCCCGATCTGTTATTATCTTGTTTATTGCACCCAGAGGGAATATGAACATGGTTTATCTCAGAGTTTTAATTGCTACAGTTAATTTTTTTATGAAGTTTTAAAACACTTCTTAAACTGTTTATTTGTGATTGTAGATTTCAGAAGAAACGGGGATAGGTCACACACTGTATCATGTAAAAAGAAGTAGGAGTGGTTAAGGAATATGAGTTTATCTGGAAAACAGACTGGAAAGGAGACTCAACAGTGAAGTTGTCCACAAGAAGCTTGTGGAAACTTTAGCAAGATGCTGATGATCTTCTAGAAGTCTGTTATGGAGAGTGTAATCTCTTCGTCCATCATCTGTTGGGGTAGCAGCATCAGAGCCAGGGACCTAAAAAGGCTCAACAACCTGATGAAGAAGGCTGGTTCTGTTCTGGGGACACCTGTGGAACCTCTGGAGATTATGGTGCAAAGAAGCATTCTTCATAAATTCAATTTAAATGTATTTATTTATTTATTTATTTGATATGGACAGTACACATTAATGGACATCACTGTAAATGTGTCAGTGTTAGCTTTAAACTAATTTACAACTGTTGTCCCTAAGCAAAGATGTATATTGCCAGAACAGAAAGAAAAAGAGAGAAACTAAGAGAGACTTGATTTAGAGAACAGCATTGATTAGATTTTAACCCCTGTTTTAACTGAGTAGACAAACATCCGCCTCATGAGACCGTCATGCAGCAACAGATAGTCAGTCAGAGGCTTTTCAGGTTCGCTGTAACACAGACCACCATAGGAGATCCTCACAGCCCACACCCATCAACATCTACTACAACTCTGAGAAAAACTTGAACAATAAGAGTTACAACAACACTTGTTTCCCTCTGGGATCAATAAAGTATTTTTGAATATTGAACTGATTTTTTAAATTATTATTATTATAAAATTTGCCAAATTTTGTAATACACATTATTTCTTAATGTGCAATTTAAATATACTGCAGTTAAATGTTATATCTTTCTAATTTTGTTTAGTTATATTATGGTGTTGCAAAAATATATACAATTATTTTAAAGTTTTTCAGTCCCTCCACCCTCAGGAGTAAATGTGGAGGATGCTGTAACCCAAAATAAGCCACTCTTCATTAATTATTTTAAGTTGAAACAATTTCCAGAGGGTTTGGACAGAAGTGTTGTTTTCAAAAGTCCTGCATTCATATAGAATTCCTTTCACATAACTCAAGTTTTCAGAATGCCAAAGGTAGCTATGCAATCACATTAGTTCTCATTAGCTTCATACCTTGGCTTTAGAAACCAGGTTTCCCCAGGTAATTATGTTGCAGCCTATCCATCATCACAGAGTTAAACACTGTTAAGACAATCATCAAGCCTCTTGTAAATACCATTAATGTCATGTATCAGAACACTCATTATGTAACTGTTAACTAAATGATTGATGACACATGTAAGCAGGTGAATAATGTGTTTGAGACACAATCATAAAGCTTAACGCTGCTAAAAATAAAACAATTCCTGCAACATCATAGTAACATTGGAGCAAAAGTTAATGGTCAAGTGTCTGCAGAAAATAGCTTTAGGAATTTTGTTTGAAAAATCTTACCTCTTGTGCTGTTTCACATTTTGTTGTTTTACAAATGTAAACCATATGTAACGGTTTAGGAAATTTTACACAATCAACACTAGGTAGTGCATAATTGTGGAGCTGCAGAACACCCATGTTCAGAAATGGACACTGCTCCTACTGACGATATTTCCAGGGGGGGTCTTGTGCGAGGTATGTGAACAGATGTCCTCACTGACCATCCAATAGCAAGCCTGTATTCGCATCCGGTTACCTTGACCCCGCCCTCAAGCCAGTTTGCTACGGAAGCTGGTCGGTGCTAAAATCGGTGCTACAATCAATGCTACAAACTTTCATTCCTTATGTTTCCTTATGTGCATTCATGCGTCCAATGAACGTAAGTTTCACTATTCGTAGTTAACGTGAATATTTTGGTGTTATCGTTTTGTGGTTCTGGTTATATATATAGTTGTTAGCAGTGTTTAGGATGCTGTGGTTAGCATATCTCGGGGGTAAGCTAATCCCCTCTGTGTTGCGAAGTATAGTTGCTAGAGATATCCGTTTTTGTATGATAGTAAATATTCGTACCAGTTCAGATGTAATATTTGTGTCAGTAATACTTTTGGTTTAGCCACTGTTTCAACATAGCCCTGTATCGGTGCATGCTACGCATGTTTTTTGTCTATTTGCAAATCGGATATTGGTGCCATTAATGCTAGTGTGCTAGCTATAGCTAGCTTATTACCCGTGGCTGTATTCCGGCCCTCTAGTACCTGGCTTGCACTCGCTAATGAGTCTGCATTAATGCACCTTATTTGTGTTACTTTACTGTAGTACACAAACTTATTTGTAATCACTTTATTTCTATTTGTATTATTATTTAATTCAATTTGTTACTTCTGTAATGTTATTTGTTAGTGATTTATTCCGTTTATAGATGGTTAATGTTGTACATTTTGTTTTTATGTATTCCATTTGTGCAGATACCATGATTGGCAACATACAATAATAGCCTTAAGCTTGAAGTGGCACATGTTCAATAAAGAAGATCCATTCTGAGATCGCTCAAGGCCTCACCCGACTACCTGTGGTGATTTCTGCTATCCGGACCAATCCATCAATACAGTCCTTTCTACTGGTTACTTTAGTTACCTACAAAACAACCCACACCTTTTTGTAAATGGTTTACGAGCAATCTGCATATGTATTGTTTTCCCAGGTCCAGTACCACCAACTGCCCTCAGAAGTAATCTAAAAATCAGATAGAGTCCACCTGAGAGCTATTTAATCGTGTAATAAAATAGGGTGTACTGGCAGCAAAGTGAGAGGCAAAATGGAAGCATGTAGATTCAAATCAAGGTAAAAGTATAAAACCAAAAATACAAGAATAAGAGACTGCACTCTAAGAGAAACTAATGCCATACAGGAATTAAAAATAGCTTACTCAGAATAACATACATGTGCACTCTAGTGTGATTACTTAACAGATATACAAAATAATAGTAAGAATAGATAAGCAAAAACAAAAACAGACAGGAAATAACCAAACTGTGCACATATCTGCAGGAAGGAAAAAAAAGAAGGTGCTCTGGTCAGATGAGACCATAATTCATTTAACTTCTTGGTCTACATATGAGGCAGGAAATTAACACTACACTTTATCCTGAACAGATCATTTCTATGTTGCAACACTGCAGTGAAAATGCTTCTTCAGCAGGGATTGAGAAACTAGTGGATAGGATAAGATGGATGAAGCTTACTAAATGACAATCCTGAAAATAAAGCTTTGAGACTAGGAGGTATTCATTTATTGGAATAGTCCAGTCAAAGCCCAGATGCAATGCAAGATGAAATTGAGAATTAGAAAAAAAGATATATTTGAACATTTATATTCACAGAACCAATCGGTTTGAGATGTTTTGGAGAGAAAACAAGAAAAAAAAAGAACAAAGTTTTTGTGACTACAAAATGTTAAGGAGTTTACTGGGTATTAATACTGAACATGTCACAGTATGACAAACTCTTAAAGGCCCTTTAAGAGTTTGTCCTCACAAAGGTGGGAGTAGAAACATGAAGGCGGTGAGGGTGTGCTGTGTATCTGCAATCAGACAAGGACGGGGCACGCCATGGCTTATCAACAGCAAACACACATACAAACAAACTTGACTCATGACATTCTTGAGCAACAGAAATGACAAACCTCACGTGAAGTGTGTGGGATGTACGAAAAAAACCAAACAAAGAAAAAAAAAACACAGAGTTGATTAGACGGCCATGTGGGAGACACTGGCTGAGTGTTTCTCCAGATCCGTTCAGAGACAGCGGGAGAGATCCCGATGATGAGAGAAGTAGTTACAAGAAATATATTGAGAAACTTAGAGGTGCATTCAGAATAATGAAAACACTTACTGAATGTCTATTGGGAGTTACAGATGAAAGCTGAGAATCTGTTGCTGTCACAGTAACCAGGATGGAATGATTGTTCAGCATAAAAACTGCACGGATAAATTGTTTTCAACAATTAACCATACATTTCCTTGGGCCAGCACAGGTTAACAATTAAAGTGGCTCAAACTGATACATCATTTTATTTAAACCTTGAAGTCGGAGGCCTTAAAGTGTCTTATACTTTCCTATGACATTTAACCTTTATATTGGAGTCATTTAGGACATGTTCAAACGTGTTGTTTATCCAAGTCTCAAGTCTTAAAATCAGAAGCCTAAGTCGAGTCTGAAGTCCTTATTTTATTCCAGTTTAAGTGCGACTCAAATCGCCAATTGCTAATCCCCGTCTCTGGGTCAAGACAGACTACATTCAGTCTTTTTTTTTTCTCTCTGCCTGTATGAAAACGATTTATTCTACAGCACTGAGTTCATTGATCCAGGCTCAGAACAACGAGAAATAACTCTGTGAAGATCAAACAAAGAGACTAGTTTTTTGGAGCCATTTATGAATCACGGCACATTACAGGATCATCAGTTGAGAAACAACACGAAACCCATGAACACTGGTATGACCATCCACAGTGAAGAGCTTTTAACGTCACCATGACAAGAGAATGTCGACCAAGAAAGCTTGTCCTGTTCTAAAACCGACTCCTTCAAGCTGAAATGTGCAACCGGAAACATGGAAAGTCAGAATCCTTCTCGAGACAAATTAGACAAACGCAGACATTAACAAGATGTTTGTTTGGAGGAGTCACCACAAGGTTTTCAATCCAGTGTGCCAAGTCTCAAGCATGGGGAAGGAGCCATCATGCTGTGGAGGAGATGCTGTTTTACTGCCAGTTTCATTATTGGTGAAAAAGAAATACCTTCAAAACTCTTAATGTCTGCTGGTTAAAACAAGGACACAACTGGGGGTTACAACAAAAAGATGATCCCAAACAGATCAAGACTGGCTTTGGAATGGATTAAAGTAAATCAACATTGATCTTAAACATTAATAACCTTGCTCTGCAAGATGGATTCTCACGAGATCTGTAGCTTTCCAAACTCAGGAGAATCCATCTTGTACTGCTTCAATGTAAACCGTCTGACCTCCGACCCATATTTCATCGGGCCAATCATTTGTCTGCATTGTGCTTTGGGGCGAGAGGGTATCAAGTGCCCAGCTAAGTGAAACAAACATGGCCGCGCCGGTTGACGCTCGCGTAGAAGAGGCTATTGAATCGGGCAGGGCTACACATAGATCTGGCTGAAGCCAGGTTAAAACATTAAACCCACGTCCCTAAATATTTGTAGAGATGTATATGTATTTGCATCTGTATGAACATATTTATACCGTGTTGATTAGAAAAAAGAAAGAGCATAACACAGTATATGGAATCCTGTGCTGCCTATTTAACAGCAGCTGAAGTCAATGCATTTTGAATAGACACTCATTGTATGGTAAAATAACAAGTATATAACATGCTTGATAAAAGACAACATTCTTGTTCCTGTCATTCAACAGTAAAATAATGTTTTCACAAGCAAAGTGCTTTAGGTGGAACAAAGACAAATGTTAGCATAGGCGCCAAGTTGACAGTACAAAACAGCATTACAAATCACCGTATACAGTGATTCAGGTCACCTGGCAGTGATAAATTTCAGTGTAAACAGCACGTGTGTGTGTACCAAAGTAATCGAGCCACAAAGACTTTGATCAGGCACTTTGTTTTATTTCCTTGATGCCTTATATTTATTAGAAAACAGATACAAACAAGTTTCTTTGTTTGACAAGTCAATGCGCTTCCTGCTACAACCTTTCTGGATCACTTGACTTTTTTTTTTATAACCTTTGTATAACTTTGGCTTTACTGATGCTAATGGCAAAAATGTGGCCATGTTATGTAGCTTTTAAATATGCCTTCTAAGCTAAAGAGAGGAATCGGTCTTCTTTTTGGCGGTTTCTGTGCTGCTGAATCCCAATCAAAATGTAACCTTCATTGCATTTTCTTTCATCCATTTGAAATGTCTTGCTTATCTGCTTTAACCGAGGTGAAGATATTCTTTTTATGTATTTTAAATCAACCAATTTGCAAATATGAGCTGGGGGGACTTATTGACCATTTTAAAAAACTTTCCTTGAAATAAAAGAAGACATTTATTTACAGTTTCCTGTTACTTAAATATTCATCCCTATTAGCATTAGTGGGATGGGAAAAATATGAATTGTTTATTTTTTTTTTATTATACAAGGATTCAAATAAAAATTAAGGCGTTTTTGAATATTTGTTCTAAATGTCGAGAACTGAAGTTAACAATGGCACTCAAAATGAATTCATATCTGCATATCATATTTTGTGCTTAAGGGATAAAGGTAGGGAAGATTTCATGAAAAACAACCTGCACACACACACACACACAAAAAAAGGAAAAAGAAATTAAATTTAGTAGACTCAGAGTTCTTGACAATTTTTTACCATCTCAGCTTCGAATAACATTCATCTAAAAAAAATGGGGTGTGTATAAGATTGGTTTGTATCTAAAGATACAAAAACCCAAATAGACTTTTATTGTTAAGCAGTAATTTTAAGGGGTAAAAAGTCAGATTTAATTTGTATTTCTGGGTGTTGTTAGCCCTGAAGTAAGAATTTTTTTAGAAAGATAAATTTATAAAAATATTCTAACGCGTCCTATCTCTATTTTAAACTTCAGAAATAGTTTTTTGTGCCCAACAGAAACAAATTAAGGGGCCCCAGATGGTTCATGAGGTTTTTAATCATAATCTGAATTCACAGGAGAGAATTAAAATAAAATACCAAATAAGCTACACTCATGTTTTTTCCTGACAATGAGGTCAAGAGATTAAGCAAAACACATTCAGGTAATAACATTCTATTTATTTAATGGAGGGTTCACTCTATTTTTGTAATATTTAAGTTGCTCACTACCAATATCGAAGTATTTACCA
The DNA here is from genome assembly GCA_028564705.1 of Apricaphanius iberus. NCBI lineage: Eukaryota > Metazoa > Chordata > Actinopteri > Cyprinodontiformes > Aphaniidae > Apricaphanius > Apricaphanius iberus. The sequence continues at coordinate 1,110,016 of JAPXFQ010000284.1, forward strand.
AGCTCAGTCTGCAGAGATAAGCTTGTCTTTACCTTAAAAAAAGGGACTTTATAGAACATACTACAGGGACAGAATAGCAACGCCGTGATACTCTAGCTCTAGTCAGGTTGTAGTTAAGGATCTCTCATGTGCAGCTGCATATTTGGGTGGCATGTTTGATTTAGCACAGACTAACTGGCCTGAGGAAACGGGATCACGCTGTGTTTCACTGTAACAGTGGCACGGATTATTTGTACACCCAGACATGCGCGCGCGACTGCATGCACGCACACAAGAACATTGAGAGAGAGAGAGAGAAAACGAGAGAGCACACATAGATGAACACACACCGAAGGGGTACTTTAAGATGACACAAATGTAAACTGAAAAGGAGCCTGTGCTGTGCAATAACAGCCTGAGAAGAGTTCAGGGTTCACCTCAAGTCAAGTCAAGCCAGCACGCTGCAGAGGGAGTCTTTGTCAAGCCGAACAAAGATTTTACGGGCTGACATGTGACTTAAAAACAACTGGAAAGCACCTAAAACTTTTTTTTTTTATGCACATACACTCAAGGAAAGTTTTAAAACAATTAGCGTAGTACATAATGACAGAGTATCATAGCTAACTTCGAAAATAATAAAATTCAGCACCATGTTCATGTGCTAGAAACTAAAAGAACAGAGCTCTGGCTCACACAAATTAACTTCATAATACTGACCAAATGTTCATACTTAAAGGGAATTCCGGTTTTATTTTCAACCTGAACCTTATTTTTAGTAAATTTTATGTTTTCTTACTCATGCCAAATTGAGCACAAGGACTTGGACGAATTCGCTGTGCAAAAGCCTTTCACAGTAATTATTAAGTAGTTAGTAACCAATGAACTCAGCCATCCAAATCATTCCTGTCACTTCCGTGACCACAGAAGGCATGCAGACTGCTTCATCAAACAGTTCGGAAAAAATTGGGTCGCTCACAGGAGGTCAAGTTATTCAAGCACATTACCCTACATGGCTGCCACCTCGAGACCAATCATGTACAGTCTTCCCAACAACACATTCCTCAGTCAGCTGTGGCATGATATTAAAGTGGAAGTGATTTGAAACAGCATCTCAGCCACAAAGTGGTAGGCCACGTACAATAACTGCGGGGTCAGCTGATGATGAGGTGCACTGTACACACAGGTAGGCAACTTTCTGGAGTCGGCAGCTACAGCCCTCCGGACTTCATGCAGTCGTCAGAGTAGCTCAAGAACAGTGTGCAGAGAGCTTTGTGGAACGGGCTTCCAAGGCAGAACAGCTGAATACAAGCCTTATATCATCTGGTGCAACTGCAAGGTGTTGAAAGCTGTGGTGTAAAGCACACAGTAACTGGACACTAGCAATGGAGACATGACAAATCATGCCTCTCCTTCTGGTAATCCAATGGATCAATCTGGGTTTGGCAGTTGCCAGGAAAATGGCACTTGGCTGACTGCATGTTCCTTTTAATTCATACATGTTTGAAGGCTAACGAGTGAACAGATCAACAATGTAGTCTACAATAAAGCGGATAGTGAAACATCGATTTAATGTGAGGAGACATAGAGGCATCATGTAATGTAAGCTAAAAAAAAAAAAAAGTGGAGACACACTGAAAAAGTGGTTAGTGACCAGAATTGGACAATTATCATCCTAATTCAGTGACTGCCTGGTTAAAAACTCAAGTTGAATCTTTTAATGATTACTGACTGATCCAATTGCTTCATTCTGATTGCGTCAACTACAGGGCTTGTGCCACTCATTTTTTAGTTATATGCATTTTTCTGATACATTTTTAACTGGCTCACACAATTTAACTTTATAATACTGACCAAATCTTTGTTCTTAATAACGGTTTCCACAAACGGTCTCACATTTCAGTTGTCAGGGGCTGATGTCCTCCAACCTTTAGCTGTATTTCTGCTTCTTTACACTTGCATCAAATAATTTGTTAATTAGCAGTGCTCTGTAGAACTTGACAGAATGCTTTCGTATCAGGGATGTATGTTAAAGTTGCAGTGTCTTTGCTCCTGAAGACAGGAGTTTGAGACCCAAGGTAGACAAAAAACATAAAAGAAGTTTAAAAAAATACAACTCCAGGAAGTCAGGTTAAACATCCAATCATCTGTAAATACATTTTCATTAAAGCAGTATCTTCTATGATTTTAATAACTGTCTAAAAAAAGTACAGCTGGACAAGTGTCACTGGCCCAGTAGCCACCAGTGTTGGTCAAGTTACTTTATAAAAGTAATCAATTAGTAATTACTCATTAGTTCTTCAAGAAAGTATTCTTGTTCCTTTACTGATAGATTATTTTTCACAAGCAATTAGTCATTTCTATAATTACTTCACTTATTTTAACTTTCAAAAAACATGATGCACAACCTGAATACTCCTTAAAGCAATGGTAATTTCAGCCTAGCTATATTCTTTCTGCTAATTTCATCATATGACATTTTAACCACATTTTTTTAAAACATGTTTTATTAGTGGAAGTGGAATTTTTTTACTGTAGCCTATAGAAAAGTTTTCTTTCCATGCAGTGTGTAAAACTTGTCTAGGTGTTTTGTCACTTTTTACTGACTCAAAGCAACATAATGTTGGTACTTCCAAGCATTAAATGCTTTGCTCTCTCCCGCTCTTGATGATCTAAACAAGTCTGTTTTTTCCCCCACATACGTCCCAAACTCAGATGCAATTGTCATGGTTTAGTTACGTAGTCTGCTTGCAGGGAAGTAGTAATAATCTAATTACTTTTTTGGTTGGAATTTTAATCCCTTGCTTTTACTCTTCACTTGAAAAAGTAATTGGATTTCAGTAACGGATTACTTCTACTCTCTAAATCCACTTTTTTCCTAAAAAAAGTCAAGCTAAAAAAACTCAGCAGTCGTTAGGCAAGAAACAGGGTGTACCCTGGGTAACAATGGATGCACACACACACACACACACACACACACACACACACACACACACACACACACACACACACACACACACATAAATACATTCCCAAGGGAAATATAGAGTAATACAAACGTCATTTTTTGGGATTGTGAGAGGAAGCTGGAGTACCTAGTGTGAATCTATGCATGCACATGGAGAACATGCAAAATCAATGCAGCAAGACCCCCAGTAGTGCTAAACAAAGCATCACAGTGCAGCCCCACATCAGCTTATGTCATACATAATGAAAATAGAATCATGAGAGCTCATCCTGTTTTTTTTTTTCTCATGTCCTTATTACAACTAGAAAATATCTCAGAGAGCACAGATCTCAGCCAAGACCTCCACCCCCAGATTGTGAACTGAGTCACCCCCGAAATCTAATAACTTGTTCCTGGTCCCACTGTGGACATGTCCTGAAAGTTTCATAAAAATTTCTGAAGACATTTTTTTGTTTGTTATGTTGCTAACCAACAAAAAACTGCATGGCGAAAACATAGCCTCCTTGGCAGAGGTCACGGCGAAGAAAAACCGTGGAAAAATGACATTTATAAAGTGTTATAAGCAGAGATGTCTCATGCGATTTCATATCTTGTCATTATGTATTTTTCAACCCAAAAGGAAGGAAAGATTCCACAACTACCATAAACATTATGTTGGAGAATGTTATGATCATGACATGACCTGCTTTAACAGTCAAGCGTACAATGCTGATGTCTTTCTGCTTTGAGTTCAATGCAAATATAAACTCCAGATAATAACGAGCAGTCTATCCAGCTACCAGAAAAATACAAATATTAAATGTACTGGTTTCTTTGCTAGATTGTATTTTAAAAAGCTTCTTATGGGTGACGTCTACTGGATTGGCAATGAAAGAACCTTTACTTCATCACATCTTTAGTTTTTTAAAAGGGTTCTCATGTTGCAGTAAACAACTAGAGTCAACAGAAAGAGAGATTCGTTAACATTTCAAGAAGTCTGAGCAGGTTTTGTTTTCGATATTTCAAACTGTCAAAAATAGTCCCTCATTGGATTGGTTCTTGATGCTTGGGAGCGAATGGACAACTGGGGGACTAATAAAAAAGGACTCAAACGCTGATATTTGATGAGATGGGAGATCTGGAGCACAGCTCTGACTAAAGACAGACTGACAAACGGCATAAAAACCACGTTACACAACAGGCTGCGAATACAGACGTGGGTGACAGGTGGGAGACTGAGGCGAGAAGAGAGAGATAGGAACAGTGAGGAACAGCTAAGGGTAGGATGTTAAAATTCAAAGTGTTACAGGCACAGACATGGGAGACAGACACTTCATCACTAACCCTAACAAAGGTGGTGTTAAAACAAAAAAACACCCACTTTTTTCACATTAGAAATAAAGCTGCAGTCAGAAGTTCCCATCCATTCATCGTCGGCATGAATCTGACTGATTTGGGGAATTTTGTTGATGCATATTAGCTGTTTTTTGTTTGTGGAGGAATTATTTTACAAAATCGACACAACTTTAGCAAGATCTTGTCAATAATCCACACAGGGTCAAACTTCTATGTATACAGGCTTAAATCTATGGATACGCCCCCACAAATATGTTGCAGCAAGTGGCAGAGAAACTCTAAACTTTTGTAGCATTCAGGATGATTCAGCCATAATGCTGGCGTGATATTAATCATCTGATAAGGAAGGGTTAGTGGTAAAATGTCTAGTCTGATGTGAATCAAAAGAGTTTGTTTTGATAGTCTTTTACCTGCCCTTAAGCTTAGTGCACATTCAGGATGATGTCAAGGTATTGGAGCTGCTATCAAGCTTAATGTAAGCTTTCTAAAACTAGTTGGATGTGTGCTTAGGATCCTTTTCTTTTTAGAAGACTTGAATTTCACAGTGTTTAAAACAGGCTGACCCAAACTGTTCCCCTCAGCTAAAGCAATACTGTATGTGAACGTCCTGGAACAAACCAGGACCCAGCATAGAGTGGAAACTGCTGCAACACTAATTTCCCGGTTCACTTATGAAAACAACTTCACATGGCCATGGACTGAGAGGGAGGCCCCTGCTACAAAACTTGACACCTTCAGGCTCGACTAAAACATGCAGCTCTCCAGGAGGACAATCCAAATGTCTTGGAGAAAATTCTTATGTTCCAATGAGACAGAATTGAACTATTTGGTCCCAATAGAAAAAAAAGTTTGGAAGAATCCATGTGAGGCTTCTAAATTGAAGCACACTGTACCAACAGTCAGGCATGGGGGTGACGGCATCATGCTAAGGGTCTGTTATGCTGCCAGTGGTGTTGATACATGAGACAGCTCCATGTCAAATAAAAAAAAGCGGTACCAAGTACATCAAAGCTGGTTTCAGAATGGATAAAGCCAGCTACAACTAAACTTTAGGAATGACCCTGACCCCAACCTGACTATTTGTGGACAGTAGGGCTGTGCTGAAAAAAAAAATATGTTGAAAAAATCAATTCAGAATTGATTCTTATCAAAATTCTCTAAATCGAATCAATTCACAAGTTCAAAAATAGGTTTAATTGGGGTGATCTCAAGGAAATTTCAATCGAACGCAATTGTCTTGGAAGACGTTTCACCTCTTATCCAAGAGGCTTCATCAGTTCATGCTCGCCGCTGACCAGGCTGTTCAGTTGCGTTCGATTGAAATTTCCTTGAGATAACCATGACCTGGATGAATGAGAATATTCACAGGTTTAATTGGGGTGTCGCGTGGCGTAGTGGTTAGTGTGGGCACCCCATGTGCCATGTTTTTACAGCTAAAACAGAGTTCTGAAAGTGTTTATACAGTTTTTCCTGGTAAACTGTTACTCAACCAGTGTTAAGTCATTGAATTAGAGGCTTATCATTTAGATAACAGCTCAAAAAACGTTTTCAGTAGAACTCACCCATATCTATAATGAGCTAGATCAGATTGAATCGGATCAAATTGGATGGTGGTAATTGATTATCGAAACGATTTTTGAAATTTGCTTCGATACCCAACCCTAGTGGAGAGTGCTATAAAAAGGGAGTCTATGACCAAAAACCAAACAATAAATTCCCACTTAACCGCAAAGTTCGTACTTATAAACATTTTTCATGTGATATTTTGTATTTTTAGTCCACCACAAAACAATTAATGGTGCATGTACAAATGAATGCTGAAAAAAGAACCAAAATAATAATTTATACCAATGATGATGTATAAAACTACTGACTGGTACATTAAATCTGAATCAAAAATCTGAATCATTACAAATATTAAAACACCATTCTTTTTAAAGATAACAGCTTTATGTCAAGGGTTTGTTCATCGTTACAAAACAGTCATTTTCTTTTCTTTTCCATATCTACTGAGTAAATTCTTCAGTCTTTGACATAAAGATATAGTTACACCATTCTGACATTTGCCAACGTTAATATTAGTATGTTGACACATTTTTAAGTTACAGTACATTCATTTTCCAAATCCCTGAAAAAGCAGCTACAGCTCCTCAAGACACAATCAAAATTCCAGCGTCTTTCCCGCCCCTGTCTCTCTGAACAGGAAACTCCTGCTCTGTGTTTCAGTGGAGTAACTAGATGCCATTCAAGCTCCTATTTTCTCTCCTACAACAAAAGCTGCTTGTCAATATCTTTCTCTTTCACTGTTTGCCAGCCTGGAAATAGAGAGTGATGGCACCATTTTGGAGCCAAGAGCAAATACACTCTGACATAACCCCCGACAATAGAACAGTTTCTCTTCAACAGTGACCTAAGATTAGACATCCCACGAGGAATTCCCTGCTGGAGAGATTAGTTTCTGTGATACAGGCTCTGTGATTTTTTTTTATTTTTTTTTGTTGCTTGCCTGTGTAAAAGACAGATCAGGGTCTATGTTATTTACCTTATAACATATATATTGTTATTGGTCACTTTGGCTGTTTATCTTATTTGATAAAGCTTATAGTTAGAGTGGCTTAGACTCTCCTGACCTATCTCTCTGTAGTTCTGTAATTTTCTTTTGGTGTCACTTTTTATTGATATTTTTTTTCTAATCCATCATTTGTTGTAACAAACATAGAAGAAAATAAAAAACTGTCTTCCAATTTATTGCTTTCTTTGTGTGCATCTGATCGGTATCAAGAGATTATGAACCACAGATATCTGTAAGGAAAAAAGTGTATTGTGCATCCCTAGCTGCTGTAGGATTTGGCCGCTAGTGGACAAACTGGCCACCTTTACATACTTTATTACATTCTCCTACTACTTGCCTAACTAATAATTGCTAATGCTATTAACTTCTCAAAGAGCTACATTTGGCCGGGCGTTCTGTTTAGCTGTGACACATTTCTGGACCGGGCCTTGGCTGAACTACTCCGGCCAGCAACTTTACATTCGCTTCCTTTCTGGGATGCCCCTGTATCTTTTTTATCGAGTCTGTCTCTCTCAAAAAGCAACTGAATTAAATGCAATCGACATGTTCACCGTTGCTAAAAGAAAGTTGAGGAGGATTGATCACTGCTAAGTCAGTGACTGTTGGTTTTCATACTTTACTATTTTAAATAATAAACTTAACTTCTCAGCCATGTTAAATAACTGGAACACATTTAAAATACTTTAGATCAATCAATGTAATTGAACTGACTACATAGTTATGTGTAAAAATTTATGTTTTTTATAAAGTTTATTCAATTAATCTTTTGTAATTTGGGCAATATAAATAAAAATAATTAAATTAAGTAATATATGTATTACTTAAAACGATAAACTGTGAACATTCTTAACAATTATGGAAACGTGACTTCCTGTATTTATTTATTCCAGTTTTATTTTAAATTGTTCTGTTCAAGTAAGTATTTTGTCATTTATTTATTAATTTATTACGTTTTGTTACACAATACAATCATCCTCTTGCCTTTTAACTTGATACAATTTTCAAGTGCTTTTCACTGAAAAATAAAAAGTAAAAATATCAAACTAAATTACTTAGACGCATCAGTTATATTTCTGTGGTACTCCAATCACAAGATCTGCTGGACATTACAGTTTAAAAAAATTAGAGTTTTAGACCACAACAACAACAAAAAGACCAAAAAAACTCCATCAAAAAGTAAAAAAAAATTGTGAACCAGATTCTCCTCTAAATGCTGGTAGGATTCAGTGTTTTTGGTTCAGGAAATCAAAAAAATATTAAAAGGCCTTTGATCAGCAGGTTCTCCAAAACAAAACCTGTTTAAATGCTAGACACGTTTTTTATTTTTATTTTATTTTTTTATTATTCTTTTTTTTCCTTCTCTCAGCTGTTTGCTGTCTCTCTGGGCTCTGCGGTCTTTCGCTGAAGTTGGCGGACACAATATGATGAGCACTCGAGTAATCTGCCGAAGCCCATAGGAATACCCCATCTAAGAGCACTAAATCCAGTCAGCCCTCACCTTATCGACAGCAGAATCTCAGCTCACACCGCCCAGCAGCAGCATCAGAACATAAACACAACCAGAGTATGAGTGAACAAGAGAGCTAAAGCAAATCCACGAGAGGGCCGCGACCTTGTCTCCATCTAAACAAGCTTATCAAACACACCAGCTTTCTGTCAGTCACACATCTGAGCCCTCTCTCCCAAATGTAATTTTATCTTGTGATCCTTGTGCTGTCGGTATCCATTTATGTTGTTATTATGCAAGTCGCAAACATTCGTCTGCAGCTAGGATTTCAACATCCATTTGTTGTATTTGGAGATTAGAGCTCCTAATCTCAGTGGCACAAGCATGTATGATTCAAACTATATCCGCAGAGCTGTGCCCCACAATGTCACGTCACACAGATCCCCCCACAAAACTACTGTTTGGTGTAATTACAATTTGAATGAAGAGGCTGATACATACTAAATACAAATGTTGAAAAATCCTAATATAGATGATCTAATTTATTTTCAGATGGAATGTGGAAGGATACCCAGAATGGTTCAAAATGAAACATGCCTACATTTTAGGTGCTCTAATATGAGAGTATTATTCTGATCTCTGCTTAATTTCAAGTAGATTTGGGGGTCTGATAACATCTTTCAGCTCCATCTAATCATGCAGTGACTCTAGTCAGACCTGATCAGAGCACACACTCAGTGTATGGTAAATCTATACACCCTTTTGAAGTGTCATATTCTTGGACAGTGATGATCTTTCAAGCCTTCACAAACAATTTAAGGTAATTTTATACATCTACTGTATCAGTTTGTTTAGCATTTTAAATGAGTTTATTCTGTAACCTGATAAGGAAGTCAAAAACAGCCCCTTACCTTTCAGTTTCTCGATCGCACTCTGCCCTGCTCTCTCGGCCACCTGCCCATCTTCCCTCTGGTAGCGGTCATCTAGGAACTGGGCCGTAGCTTCGGACAGATGAACCTTCCCTGCCACGCCCAACTGCTCCATCAGGTTCGCCAGATTGACATCGTTTGACCACACGTCAAACTTGAACCTTTTCATTCCCAGGATCCCGCACAGCACCGTGCCCGTGTGGACTCCGACTCGCATGTTGACGGTCTCGCACGTCTCCTGGCAAAACTGCTCGATAGCCTGTATCATGCCTAATCCCATCTCGACGCAGCAGTAAGCGTGGTCTGGTCTGGGCTCGGGGCACCCTGCGACGCAGTAGTAGCAGTCTCCCAGGGTGCTGATCTTCTCGCAACAGGTTAATTCGCAGAGTCTGTCAAAACGTCCAAACAGGTCATTGAGTAGACCCACCAGGGCTGGCGCCTTCTTATTGGCTGACATTTTTGTGAAGCCCACGATGTCTGCGAAGAGGATGCTGACAGGCTCCATGCGTTTCATGTTAAAGGGTCTGAATATTATCTGTCCTCGGGGTATTGAGGTCTTTTTACGTCTATGATTGCTATGAGGGTTATTCTTAGAACTTATTACACTTTGGCTTTGTAGAGCTCCTCCGCTCCCTCCGCTGCCCACCGCCACAGCCGAGGCAGAGCAGGCACCAGAGGAGTATCTCTTGCCAGAATTCTCGCCGCCGCCCTCATCGTCACCCTGCTTCATCAGCTCATCTGCGACTCGTCTCGGCATGACTGAGTGGATCATACGCTCCTTCAAGGCCTTCTCCACCTCCAAGTCTTTGCCGTGCATTATGGCTTGGCCTACTTTAAGAAATGTACTGCGGGAACGCACCTCGGACATGATAAAAAGATGGATGCCAATGACGTGCGCACATAAATGGAGTAGACCCTTGGCCGGGCCTAGCCAGAGGAGCGTGTTTTGCAAGTCTGACACATGTCCAGTAGCGTCATAGCTCATATGAAGCAATGGCAACCATCCTAAAGCCTCAAATAAGATGGAATACAGGAGTCCCAGCGTTACAGAGGCATATAGACGGACATGGAGGACACTGTATACTAATAATAAGACCTCCATGCAGAGGGAAAAGGTGCCGACCGGGGAGATGCACATCTGAGGCAGAATCTCTTTGTTCAAAGTGATGTAAGATGCATTCACCTCAGCAGCCCAATCATAGGTAGTAGTTTGCATCTGTGGAGCCAAAGTGATGGCAAAAGTTAGGGCAATTAGCAGCAGGGAGGTCTGGTTGTACAGCCACATGTATGGCTTTGTAAAGGTGAACAAAAACAGAAGCACAAGCAGGGTCAGGAAGGAGGCAGTCGGGACAAGGAAGGTCACAAGGGGGCAGCGGCCACTGTTCACACCAAAGTACACCCCCCAGAGTAGAGAGGCCACTGCCAGGTAGAAGAGGACATAGCGGAACCGCCTCTGCTTCTGAGGAAAGCACCTTTCCTGGCAGGCATCCTCCAGGACAGGGGAGTCAAACTTGGGGTCCCAGCACTGCGCAGCAGAGCGTTCAAACAGCGGAGGGGCCTTCCTCTGCACCTTGGGAGTGGAAGTGATGACCGGTCTGGAGTCTGCTGAGCTGCAGCTGGAGGAGATGCTGTACTTGTGGAGGGCAGATTTCACTTTACTGCCACCCCCTCCTCCTCCTTCACTCTTTGCAAACCGGAGTGGCTCGTGATGCTGTTGCTGCTGCATCCGTGTGGAGTTATTGGCAATCCGCACCGTGATGGCGCCATCGCCCCTGCCTGAGTCGCAGCTCACCTCCGTGCTGTGCATAAGAAGCTGCCTGTGATGTTGCAGAGTGGCCATGTTGACTTGTGCTGACGAACTGAGACGATGGAGATGGGAGTGGGGTAGGAGAGGGAGTTGGTGCTCACCGAGGTGTTAAATCAATCAAAGATTTATTCAGGTGCTGCTCAGTCAAGCCGGGGACGGAGGAGGAGGACATAAACTGACAGGCAGGCAGCATAAAAAGCTGTTTTGTGGGAATAATAACACTGAAGGGGACAGACGTATCGCCTTCGCGCACTCTCTCACATCAAGACGAGCCGTTCCAGCTTCTACAGCACACTATTATCTGAACCGTGGCTGTGCGTCAGTACTCGCAGAGCACGCATCACTCTCCACAGAGGCTGTCCAGCTTTCTCTCCAGCTGCGGTGCAAACATTCCTCTCGTCACGTTTTCTGCCCCCTGGACTAAACATCCTTCTCGGAAAGGGACTGCTGATGGTGGCGCAACAGATTCTTCAAGGTGCACGACTGGCAATTATCGACACCAAATGTGCGCAATTATAAAGTTTCTCCTATCTTTACTTAATTGGATTGTTTGAGTGAGGAATTATAATAAGCTGTCAACAGTTTGTTACAAAGGTTGCACTGTCCTTATTGTAACATCCTGCATAACCGCTGAACTCATGCTCCATTTTCCCTAATTAAATAGTATATGCATAAGCAGCAACCGATGATAATACAAAAATATATATAACTATATAATTGCACTCATTACAAATTATAACGTGTAAAAAAATACAAAGACATATTCTAATGCAAAAAGTATTAGCTTATCAAAAAGAAAAAAGGGTAAGCTTAAATGGATGAAGTCTTAAAGCAGTTAATTAAAAAGTGTGCGAGCTGTAATTACCTCCCACTGCATCCACTCTAATGCACGGCTCAGAGCGCGAAGGCTTTCCATTTCTCATTCCCAAGATTCCCCTGCCATCTTTATTCCAGCAACCCACGTATTATTGATTTTTTTGCAACAAAATGCGAGATTTTGGGGGGAGACCCGAGACACAGAGGAGGCCCCTGACAGCCAGGCCTATTCCCACGGATGCAGCCCCGTCCTTTCCTGAACTCCCCGTTCCGGATCTCCTCTGTTTATTCCCTCTCCCTCTCTCCCTCTCTCTCTCTCTCCCTCTGCTTCACCAAAGAGAGGGTCTCAGAGTCTGGCCCCAACTTCCCATTTCAAACACGCATGATCGGCTCTAAAAGAGAAAACAAAACAAAACTATCAATGTACTGCCCCGGTTTTTTAGCGTGTGTTTTGCCTCTGCTGGGAGTGTCTGCAACTTGTTGCGCGCAGTTGGCAAAACATATATGCGGCTACGGGGAACAGCTCCGCGCGGAACAGGCTGGGCTATAAATAGTGATGATCAAAACTCTTGCAAATAACACAACCCGCTGCATGTAAAATGGGAATGCTTTTCTTGAACTTATTCCCAAAAGCATGAAGATTGCTTAGGCTAAAATGTTATGGAAAAGGCCACCCTAATCCCAAAGCCTTCCAAACTTTTCTTTTTTTCTCCCAGGCCGTATTTCCTGCGTTTGGAGCGGAGACCCAGTTAGGAGTCTCTGCTTATTTGGAGATGAGGCTGGATTTCCTCCTCTCGCATTCCCTTGGAGCAAAGACAGGAGAAAATCCACAGCGCGGCTCTGGATCGTGGTGATCCTGGCTTGAATCATCCGTGGGGGGAAATAGAAGAGCAGAAAAGCACACGCTCCTTATCTCCTGATCGCAACCAATTCCTCAGGTCTGGGTAGCACTAGTTTTCGCTGGCATGCATGTGTCCAACAAACACAACGCTGTGCGCTCTGGCAGTGGTGCGTCCTCTTCCGTCCGTTCTGTGGCTGGTTGCCACCCTTTCCCCCTCGTCCGCCCTCCCTGGTATTAGCTCTGACACGGAGTTAGGGTCTGAATAAATAAAAAAAAAGAGACAGACAGCTGGATATTTCTCCGTCTTATCCGGGAGACAGTAACCTCCCAACTCTTGTAACTGCCACCATCTTCACTGCAAGTGGGTCGGAAATCCTTCCCCAGCTGTTGTGGCGGTGCTGGTTGGCCAGACTAGGCAGTCTGTGAAGCGAAATATGATGCTCAAGAACACTGCTTCCGGTGTTATGTTTGTTTTTTTAAAGCAATATAAAATATGTGAAATTAGAGAGATACCATTTGTACAATTCAGTATCATCGAAACTTACGTCAGTAACTCAAACTAACTTTTCATGACTATCTATATTGTAGATTCTCAAAACTATGAATGAACACGTATGGAAATATGTAGTACTTTTACAAAAAAGTGTGAAATAACCTGGCCTCCAAAGTCACCTCTTGAAGCTCAAGAGAATGCAAAGCAGTAATCAGAGCAAAGGTTGGCTACTTTGAGGAATCTAAAATATAACACGTGTATTCAGTTATTTCACCCTTTTTTGTTGAAGTACATAAAGTAATTGCATACATTGTGTGTTCATTCATAGTTTTGATGCCCTTAATTGAGAATCTACAATGTAATCATGAAAAAATGAAAAACGACATTTAAGAGAGAAACCTTATACTATGAACACCCCCCCAATATATATTAAACTCAATCCTTTCTTTCTTTCTTTCTTTCTTTCTTTCTTTCTTTCTTTCTTTCTTTCTTAACATATTCTTAATTGGATTTCGTTCTGAACATTGCCAGGTCCATCCTAACTCAAATATGCTTTGATCTTTGAACCATTCCACTTTTCATTGCCACTGTCTTGCTGAGAGCTGAACCTTCATTTTATCTCCCAGGCTTTTGCAGCTTATAAGAATTTTACTCAGTGTTATCCTGAAACAGGCTGGACAATCGCGTAGTTAGTAGCAGTGTAGCCTTCCAAAAAGGGGCTCCTGAGTTCAAATCCTCGCCTGGGGTTGTTGTTAATGGAGTTTGCATGTTTTCCCTGTTAGTGTGTGGGTTCCCTCTGGGTTCTCTGGCTTTCTCCCACAGTCCACAAACACGACTGGTAGGTTGACTGGTCTTTTTAAATTGTTCTTAGGTGTGAGAGTGTCCATGTAAGCTTGTTTGTCCTATGGATCCCTACGTTGTTCTGTAATGGACTGCAAACAACCTGCTCAATGGGCGCTGGACACCAGTCCCCACACGACCCTGCAAGGAAAAAAGCTATAGACATTGGATTGATAGAGTGTTATCCAGTATTGGCTAAAATGGCAATTTGCACATGGACCAAAATGTTCAATTTTTGTCTCATCTTGGCAGGACACCTCTACATGTTTGTTGTATCCCGTTCATGTTGCAAAGTGCAAATAGGATAGCTATGGCTTTTTTCATCAACAATGGCTTTTTTCAGAACACATTTCCATAGAGGTCATATTTGTGAAGTGCACAACTAAACGTTTTTATCGACAAGTTTTATTACCTGAGCTGTGGATTTAGGCAGCTTCCCAAGACTTACTGTGGGTCATTTCTCAGATTAATGTCCTCTCGGCTGTAACTAAAATTATTTTATGTTAAATTTTAATGTTAAACCCAGGGATTTAATATTTAAGTGATTTAGTTTTAATCTGGTTCTAAATTGTCTGAAATCTAAATACAAACTCCACTATTTTAACATCATGGAAACAAAGAGGATATTGTTTGTAAATGAAAGAAAAGGTATACCATAAAAAAAAGGAACACAAAACGAAATTGTCTTTCTAGTGGGCTTATAAATCTATAACACAAGAAAGATGCTTTTAATTTGAATTTCACTTCCTGTCCTGCGGATTTACCTCTGTTTAACTTGATAGGTTGTGGTTAGTATTACTCGTCTTCAGATACAGTTTTGGGCATAAACATAGATGAGTTTTTACCTTTTATTTTTCTGTTGGTACCACCCGAAATACGGTAAGAGTCCATGGCTATTAAACAAAACATAAAAATAAAATTTGGAGCAATATTGGTAATATGACAAAGTGATGTAGTTTGAGGAATTTCTACATAATCCCCCCCCCCACTACTCTACTGTTTCTCTACTGCCTAGAAAGAATAATCATAAAATACATAGTGGTAAAACTGTTGGTATAGCCTGTAGTTCTGGTCGAGAAATCTGCAAATGTATCTATTTATTTATTTTAAAGACTTTCCTCCCAGAGTAAAATTTCTTTAAATTGGATTAAATACCATAAGCTTTTTAATGACTTTAATTGAAGCTAGCAGTTTTGTTTTTAATAGAAAATGAGACAGGCAGTTCTCAAAGTATAGTACAAAATATTTAGAGTTTTGCCAACAATAAATTGTTATGACACATGTTTTATTTCATTATGGATTTTTTTCCTGATATACACCAGCTCAAAATTATACATAGAAGCTTACATATTTACATGCACACCCCACTAATATTGGTTGCAATGTCCACTTAGCAATTTCCTCATCTATCAAAAAAAATTTGTAGCCATTATCGAGGCTCTCGCAAAATTTTAGCTATATATTGTTAGACTTTTTGATTGAAAAATTAAAATAAATTTATGAGAAAAGTTCAATTGCTTGGTTTTCTGCCACAGACATTCTTCTTACATACATTTTGAATAGGGCTGAGGGGCCATTCTAGGTTCATTTTAATTTATAAAATCCCAGTTTTATTAACTCTGTCCAGATTTTAAAAACTACTTTAAGAAGGAGTTGAAAGCCTTTCAGGTATTTTCATTATCCCATCCATTTTGTGCAAAGTTCTGCAACAAATCAGTCCCATAAAATGTTGCTTCTACCGCCATCATACTTTGCAGTCAGAACAGAGGTGTTAGGTTTGACAGCCTTACCTTGACGTCTCTAAGCGTTCTTCTTGACATGGTGGTTAAACTGGAATGTGAAACCTTTCTCCAGAAGGCATTTACCTCATCTCAGAAATTTCTAGCTAAGAGTTGAAGTTGACCGTCTTGTTTTTGGTGCTTCTTCCCTCATCACTACATACTCAGTCCATTGTGATGTTAAACTAGTGACACTAGAGATGTAGCATCTGCCTATTCATAGCATTCTTGAGCCCTGCTTTGTTCCTGAACATCGTAAGAAATCCCCTTTTAGCTCAGGGTGACAAGGTCGTGTCCAAGAGTTCATAGTGATAAGCATAGTTTGTGGTAATTATCCTCAAAATATGTAAAAAAAACAACTAAACTAGTAAAAAAATAGAGAAAGCAGATTGACACTAAGCTTAGAATGGTTTCCCAAAAGACCCAATCTCAGGGCTATTGAATGCATGCTTAAAAACCAGATGTGAGCCAGGAAACCAACCATTTCGATTTAGCAACACATAATAGGAATCAAACATGTTTGTTCAATTGTATTGAAATGACTTGTGTTGTAAAGGGCCTTAAGATGAAATTATTTGTGAATTGGCGCTATATGATTAAAGGGAAATTGAATTGAAAACATCCAGCCAAAAAAATAATGCCAGACACTTGCTAGTGTGGGAAACCGTATATAAAAATGGGTTTGGGAGATCAATCTGAGACGAGTTTTTTCACACTCATGTTGCGTGAGGCCTTGTTGTAGCCAAACAAAGCTCTTCTGAATTTTGCCGAAGGTATAGCATTGTAACAGCACTTAAACATCTTAAAGTTTTGGTTTTTTTCCCCACACATACATCCTTTGTAATTCAGACCACTCTGCATTTTCATTTCACATTAAACTATAGGAAGTGTTTTTGTTAGTATGTTATTATCAGTAGATTTTACTTCCAAAAATGAAGTACGATTTGAATATTAACCTTAAGAGTTGTCTAAACTCTGTGCATTGTTTATGTGAGTGTGCTTGGTGTGTACGTGCTGTGCTCTGAGAGCTTACAAAGAGAGGCCTGTTTGGGATTTGATAAAGGCTTGTCTGAGAAGTATGCTCTGAAACTGTGCTGACAACCTTTGAGAGCAGTGGTTCAGCTCAACAAACAGAGACAACAGGATTGTAATCATGTATTTGAATGTGTAACTTTTATTTATAAATCTGCAGGTGAGTTCAAGTCAGCTGATGGGGAAAAAAATGAAGCTCGTACTTCAAAGCTGACTTACTGACTGAAACGGAGATGTTGGCAGATATAATAGACTTTATTCTCTTCAACCTATTTTTTAATAACGGAAAACTAAACCAAGAGTGCTTCATCAAGCACATAACCGTAACATGGTTTAAATTGACAATGTAGATGAGCATGGTAATAGCAGTTTTCAGAGTGTAATCACATAAATAAAAGTGACATTTCAGTTTAACAACTGGGCAACAGTTTGTAGATAATTATTGTTTTTTTAACTTTACACAACAATGTAAGCTTAACTATCATTTTTCATTTTTAGTATGCCTCCCTATTCCAGATGAACAAGACTTAGAAATAAGCAGGATTCTTTGTCAACATTTATCTAGAAGAAAATGTATTATGTAACTCACAGATACAGTCATTTATTTCATAAAGTGATAAAATCCAAGATAATGAGGAGATCTGCAAGTTATTTTGTAGGTTTTGAATTTTAGTAAGTTACAAAGGCGTGAACTCTGTTGTGTCCTTTTAGTGTTCTCAGTCTAAAATGTGTTTTTGATTCATTTTCGATTTTTTTTACTCATTATGTAACTATAATAAAGATATCATAACCAGCTCATCAAATGTTTTCAGTACAGATTGGGGAGATATGAATATGCATATAAGGTCTATACATATTTCGTTAGGTGGCATTGGCAGATATTGGTGTTTCTGCACAGTAGGAGATTTTTTTACTGTCTTGTTGCAGGCAAAGTACCCAAAACAGTTTTTTATTTTCTACTTTTTGAAAATCGTTTGAGTTTACGCCTTGAACGGAAGCGCCACCTGGTGTCTCTTTTTAGTCACTGTAGGAGATAAAAAACCCACAACTCTTAGGAAACACCGTTTTTCATGATTAGTAATAGGCTGAGGTGGGTAGAGTAGCCAAAACTTGTACTAAAGTAAAAGTAGCACTGCTTCAACATATTTCTACTCAAGTAAAAAGTGGTAATCCTAAAAGTTACTTAAGAGTAAAAAAAGTATTTGGTAAAAAGGCTGCTCAAGTATTAAGTACTTGAGTATTTGTTTTGAGGTAATGACATGTGATTTAGCATTTTAAAATTATGTAATTGTCAAAAATGTAAAGTTAAGACTAAAAGAGATAGAAAAATATGGCATATTAAAAATAACGAATTTGTCTAGAAGATTTCTGTTTAAATAAGTCTTCTCACTTGAACATAAACTGGATGTGGGAGTCTTGTGCATTTTTCGTCGAAACAAGCTTCCAGTTTCATTCAGAAAAATAATTTGCTGTGGGTAGAATAGCCAGAAACTTTGCTCAAGTGTGGCAATACTTCATAAAAATATCACTCAAGTAAAAGGAAAAAAGTATATATGGTCTCGTAAAACTACCCCAAAAGTAAAATTTTTTTGCAAAACATTCTCAAGTAAATGTAACTAATTACTAACAACCTCTGGTAATATGGATATTTTTTTCTCATTGAGGTATTACACATTTTCATGAAAACTGTTCTTAACTCTTTATTAAGAAACACTCACACATTAAGGCCAAACCTATTTTTTGTGTTTCTGAAAATGTCGAAAGATCTAAAAACTGAAAATAATATTATTTTGCTTTTTCTAGACATCTAGATTTCCTGATAAGAAGAAAAGTTAGTAAAGTTTGCCTCATAATTTTGGTGAAAATATATATATTTTTTTCACTGAAGCACTTCTTGTAGCCCTTACTCTTCTTTGACATCTTTCTGAAGAAATTTTGTTCCACTCCTGTTTTCGTCCAACTTTAATTAGAGAGCAAAGGTTCTTGCACACCTCCCATGGAAATTAAAATTCTGCAGGTTCTTTCTGATTGTAGACGCATTCACTTTCATGTCATCAGTTGGAAGAGCCTGCTGTAGGTCCCAGGATGACCTTTAGATATTTGTAGACCTCTTCTTGCATCTGGGGGGGGGGGACCCTCCACTTTGGGTCTTTGGCTGCCCTCTCGCCTGGCGCATCTCAGGCCCCACATCCAGTGGGGGCCTTTTTCCCCTCCGTCACTCCCTGCAATTACCTGATACCCCACCCACTGGTGCATTGGTGGCTCTCGATGTCTGGGGCTGGGGGCCGATGTACTCCTTGGATTGGTTGGGGCACCTCTGATGGGGGTGCCAGTTTGGATTACGTTGGTGCTGTTCAATGAATCGGCGGGTAGGATCTGGCGCTCAGGCCTGCTGCTGGTTCTGTGGGTTCAGCACCTCATCAGTTCAGTTAGGGGTTTGTCTGGCCTTGGTTGGGTCTCTGGTCTCGGCAGTCTGTGTGGGGCAGGATCTGGACCCGGGGGCTGGTAGGTCTGGCTGTCCAGGTGTTAGCTGAGCATGGCCTGGGGGGGGGGGGTATGTCCGCTGTAGCTGTTTTTGTGGCTCCCTGACATGTGTGTGGGGTGGGGGGTGGATTGGCCCAGGGTGTGTCGTTGATCGGCCGACTGCAGGGAACCCTGGTCAGCCGATCCCTGGTTGGGCCCTGCTGGGGTTCGGGGCGCCCCTGATCCCTGGGGTCACTGGCTCATCTCTGAGATATCCCGGGCCCAGACATTTTAGCTGCTGGGTTTTCCCCTGGGGCTTCCATCTGTTCCTCTCCTGGGAGGTGCGGTCGGCCTTGCGTTAGTCCGTCTGTGGCTCCTAGACTCTGGGGCACTCTGGACATATGTTGTCCCAACCTCCTTCATGTTTGTGTCGATTCCTGAAGGACGGATTGACGGTTCCTTACGCCAGCTATTTAACATTTGCATGGGGAAACCTTATTTACACCTGCATGCTCACAAACACACATAGGTGTGGAGACATTGATGGGTAAGGACACATTCTTGGGCTGAGGTTATCATCAACAGGTATTTGGTGCCAGGAGCTTACCAGTAGCATCCCTGTTGTATTTATAAATCCATTTTTGTACGTTGTGAATGTGTAGTTCTTTGTTCATGTTACTGGATCTGTTTTGTTAATGTTTTTGTTTTTTCTATTAATTGTTTTTGTTTGTTTAGTTTGGTTTTTCCCACTTCTCTGCCGTCCAACAGATGTTGAGGACTGGGATGTTTTCTTGTGTTCTTTGTTCCCCTCCCTATCTTGGATCATCAGTTCACACTCCTACCTGTCCTTTCTCTCTTCTTCCTTTTTCCTCTTTTTTTTCTCATTTTCCATGTCCATAACTTCAAGAAATTAAACCCACAGTAATCATTAATAAAGATTTTTCACACATATATATCAAGTGGATTACCATAGCAATGCTGTAATATTCTGCTGGAGAAAGTAAATCTGTTGGGTTTGTACCTGGTACTCAGACACCGATTCCGAGTACCAAACTGCCAGAAAGGACACGTTGAAAAAAAAGGGAAAAAAAGAAAGCCCTCCACTTTTAGATTTGAACAGACTGCAATAGTTATCTTTAAACTTCAGCTTGAAGACTCATTCAAGCTGAAGTTTAACCAAACCAGATTCATCTTAAAACAATGTCCTAAATTAAACTAAATTAAATAATGTTTTTTTAATGATATTTATCAAAACATTTCATAATGATAACATCTAATCTCATCTGATGTATTAAATAATTTAGGCAAATAAATTCCAGATTAACCAACATGCTCTGAGGAATACCTGGTTAGCTAAAAGGGATTTCACAAAAGAAACAGGACTGCTGCTTCTGTGATTTGGTTGTTTACTGACATAAATCACAAAACAAAGAAGAAACGAAACAGAGCAAATACTGATTAAGGACCCCACACAGTGCAGACAGAGTGTATTTTATGTTAAAGTGCCTATGTGGTATCTGGCAGTACTGAGGTGAAACTAAACAGTGAAAAAAGACTAAATAAACAAAGAAAACAAACAGAAAAGTTAATACAAGCTAATAAGATATTCCAACAATTTTAATTTTTTCCCCAGTTTTCCTTAACTGCTCAGGAGTAGAGCTTATATATTAGAACAGAGCAAAGCACAGAGCGAAGTTGCAGTGTAGTATCGGTCAGTAGTGTAAAATACAACCACTGATCACACAGTGAGAACCCTTTCCTTATTTCATACGACATATAAAATAAAACACTAATTTATCTGCTGTTAGTCTGAAGTACTATTTTCATTTGTAACCCAGAGAGCAGTGTGGTCGCTTGCTTCTTACTTCTCCAATAAAAAAACAAAGAAAGAAGAACATGAACAAGAAACAAACAAACAAAACAAAATCTCCTTTAAACATTAACCTTGAAGAATATTTATACTCCAGATCAGCAGTTTCCAACCTTTTCTCCTTCAGGATCCCATTGCCCCGCCCCAACTCCTACACTCATAGACGATTTGAAAGTGATTAGTTACTAACTTTATTGCAAAAAATAAGCAGCAATTGTACATTTCTGTTCGTATTCTTCTTGTTTTACACTCTAGGCTATGTGGACAATTTTTTGTCTTTCAGATTGTTTACATGTAATATTTACTAATATGATTTTGGTAGCTTCGGCATAGGCAAAATTGTGTGGAACCTTGGATCGGACCCGGACCCCAGGTTGCGAACCACTGCTCTAGATAGTAATCAAAATCAGCAAAATAAAATTGTCACAGAGACTAATTTTAGGACTTTTTAATCAGTAGAAGAGAATTTATTTGCTTATTACCAAATTCTGCAACAGCTATATTCATGTACCGCTCACACCACATTTTTTGGCACCCCTGCTTAAATGTTGAAGTTCCAGTTTTTTTATTTTTTTAAACCATCCATCAAGAACAAATATCATTTAAATCACCGGTGCCTCCTCAGTTTAAATTCTCTACAATTCCTATACCAAAAATGTATTTTTTTGTTAATATTTTACTTCTCCATAACTTCCTGCTTCCCTATGGTATCTATGACAAGATACAGATGCATTTCTTTTCTTAACCACTCCTTGATATAGAAAAAAATGTATTTTTCAAGTCATACAGATGTTTATTTAGTCTTCATAAGTCAGGAACAAGAAAATGGCTGCGTCTCTAAACATTCTTATACAGCAGGGAAAATAAGTATTTGATACACTCTTGATTTCCCCCCCCCACATTTTTCCAATTACAAAGAATTGAGAGGTCTGACTTTTCTTATCATAGCTAAACTTCAACTGTGAGAGACATAATCTAAATTAAATAAATCTACATCATCGTATTGTATGATATTTAAACAAATAACATTTTATTACATGAAATATGTATTTGATACATTACAAAATGTAATTAGTTTGGTACAGAAATCTTTGTAAAAGACACACTGTAACTTTGCAGATTGTTGCCCTCTGTCACCCTCTCAAGGCTTATGATGTAACTTTACTGTCGTAAAAACTAATATCAATTTAGCGCATTTGAACAAGTTTACTGATGGTTTTACAAGCTTGCCAGCCAAAACAACCAAACCTCAAACTAACCGCGTGTCATTTGGTGGCAAAGAACACAAATATATAACAAGAGTATGAGAATAAAAAAAATAAAAATAAAAAAAAGCATGAGGACCTGCGGGAGGTGTGCTGTAAACGAAGGGAACATCCTGATCTAGTTGAGAAACTTGCAGCTGCAGCGTCCAGCTCCACGCATCCGATCGCCCCCGTATGAATCGGAGTTTAAGAAGCCACCAGTGGTGAAGCTCCAGCAGCTTGCAGCTCAGTTTCCTTTCCTCTCTTCGTCCGATAGCGCCTTCTTTGGTTTCTTTGGTGAATCTGCCATTACTCAAGTCTCAAAACCACGTGTTTGCTTACATCACTAGATAGCACATAGCGTACTGCTTTAAAGCGAAACTCGGTCCGTATATCTCGGGAAGCGGTCCGTGAGTGAAAAGTTCTATAGTGCGGTAAACAGCAACGTGACCCTGACGGCTTGACGGCTCCGAAGATGAACACAAACAGTTTTTTGTCACCAACTAACAATTATAGAGATTTTCTGTAGTTCTTCACCACGTTTGCACAGACTACAGCAAAGATTTTCCTCCATCTCCTTTCAGACGATCTTCAGATCATTCAGGTTTTAGCTCCATCCAAAGATTTTCTTTTTCAGGTCTTGGAACTGGTTTGGGCTCTGCAGGACCTAAAAAAGATTCTTACAGAGCCACTCCTCAGTCACCCTTGGTTTGTGTTGCGGGTCATCGTCACGCTGGAAGATCAAGCCACGACTCATCTTCAGAGCTTCAACATAGGAAGGGAGGCTGCTGTGAAAAATCTTGTGATACATGGCTCCATCCATCTTCTCCCCAATATGGTGCAGTCGTCCTGTAGCCTTTGCAGAAAAGCAGTCCAAAAGCATTATGTTTCCACCAACAAGCTTCATGATTAAAAGGTTGTTCTTGAGATTGTTCTCACACTGACTGGAGTTTATTTAAGAAAGTTCTATTTTGATCTTATCTGACCTCACGACCTTTTCCCATGCCTCCTCCGGAACATCCAGATGGTCATTGGCAGACTTCAGATGGGTCTGAACATGTGCTGGCTCGAGCAACAGGACCTTGCACTCACTGCAGGGTTTTAATTCATGACGATGTAGTGTGTTACTATATGGTATCCTTTGAGAATGTGGTTCCAGCTCTATTCACGTCTGTAGGACCCAGTAGAAGGGACATTGACAGTCATCTTATGGTTTCTTCTGTTCTGCCTATTGTTCATCCCTACCTGTAAGGTATGGATGTAGTCCATCCCTACATTGTGCAGGTCTATAATTTAGTACCTGGTCACCTAAGACAGCTATTTGGTGTCACCCACAGAGGAGAGGTTGGCGTCTAATTGATTTTGTGGACAGGTGTCTTTTTTTTCTTCAGGTAACGAGTTCAAACAGGTGCATTTAATAGAGGTAATGAGCAGAGGATTGGAGGGCTTCTTAAATATGACCTAACAGACCTGTGAGATTCAGAATTCTTGCTGACTGGTGGGTGATCAGATACTTATTACATGGAATGTAATGCCAGTTAATTATTAATAAATCGTACAATAAGTTTTTCTAGACTTTGTGTTTTTTTTATTTTTTATTCAGTCTCTCATAGCTAAGGTGGTCGTACAATGATAGCTACAGAGTGTAGAAACATGAAATACCTGTATATTAATTACTCATTTTACCCACTATACCTAACTGCCGCTATGACAAATAAGGCTGGATGAGGACTCGAACTTACCTTTCCATCACAAACTGTCGGTGGGGTGAGATCTTTATAACTCAGTACTGAAGAATTGCTGAAAATGGTGCCATAATGAGGTTTACCAAGTCTCTATAACGGCTCTTTATATCACTGGTGTCCTGTTCATTCTTCAATGGCCAGTTCTCTCCACGTCCTAGATTGTTCATGGTTCAACATACAGTCATCAAAAGTCACAAGTGTGAGTGTGAGTCAGTTCTGGCATTCTATGCTGGCGCAATAGAATGGATCTTCCACACAGTATGTGGAAGATGAACTAATAGGCCTGTGATATACAGAATTCCTGCTGACTGGTGGGTGATCATATACTTATTTCATTGACCAGGGGTCTAGGGGCTTTTGGAGTCTGTGTTGGAGCAGGGATGTCTCTAAAACCTGCAGGACAGTAGCTTTTGAAGAGCCATGGCTGAAGACCTCTGCCCTAGACCATACCAAACATACTTCACTGATTTGTGTAGTAATTATATGCTGCAAGATCCCTACATCATTATGGACAACATGCCCCACTTCTGCGTTTCTTTTTTTTTTTTTTAGCCCCTCCATCATCCAGGCAGCAACTCAGGGGTTCTGAAGTCAGGGACTCCTGCTTTCCTGGCATGCAGGGAGACATTTTTAGATGAGGGAGATAGCCATAATTTCACAACATGTAGTTAAAAATGGAAATTACGTGATGAGGTCAGAGCAAAGATATTAAATTATCTGACCCCTTTGTTACAATATATAGTGAAAAATTTACAGATGTTTAACTGAAAAAAAAACATTGAATCACCGGACCTCTTGATGACCTGGTCATATACTGAGGAGGCAATTAAACTATATGAATTTGTTATGTTGGAGAAAGGACACATCTAAAACCTGCTGGACATTGACTCTTGAGGACTGGAGGTGGGAACCCTTAGATGCAAAATATGCTATCCAAATTCCAACAAGCTGTTTGGGACTTTAACTGGAACTATAGCTGCTTTGGTCAGAGTAGATTAAGATTGAACTTTTTCTTCAACAACTATTTTGGGTCTGGTGTGAAGCAAAGAACAAATGTTCTCAGGTGTTCAGCATTCACTGAACCTCCACTGTTAGGCATAGTGGATGTTTTGTGATGCTATGGGCCTGTATTGCTTCTAGAGAATCTGGGAATCTTGTCAGAGTGAATGGTATTGTGATTGTGTTAAGTTCCAATAGATTAAAAAAAATACACACACAAAAAAAACTAACCTGGATCATCATTGAATCTTACAAGAGAAACATTATCACAGAAATTTGATTAAATGAACACAGAAATGGTTCATTAGTAACTAAATCAACCTTCCTGGACATCTCACTTCCTCAGATCTAAATACTATAAATAACCAGGTGGGGGAGCTGAAGAGAAGGAAACGCAAGAGAGAACTTTAGATGATCCAGGAAGATTGTGCAAAGATGAAAAGTGTAAAAACTGTATGTTTAATACTTTTGAAATATAATAGGAGAAGACAGGAGAAACAGGTGTGCCAATAACTGTGGCGCTAGGGTTTTGGTTAAAAAAGAAGACATTTAATAGGATTTTTTCCCAATTAAATAAATGTATTTGTGTTAAATAGAGTAAATAAAAAAACTCTATAAATTTATGGTTGAGCCATACAAAATGATTTCAGGGCTTTATACACACAATTATACCGCGTTCCAATAAACGTGGAGGGCCCTGTATTGTTTTTGTCAGCATCCAAAAAAAAGCTAACAGAACACCTGTAAGGGAAAGGTTCTTCCCATTTAAGTAGTAACACATAATATTCTGAAGTCCATTCAGTATTGGGTTTTTCTGCACATTTCTGACTTCCAATCTTCCCGCAGCTGTTCCTGAAATCCACACCAGTGGACATTATTTCAGGAAACCGGCCTGGCTGCCATCTGTCTCATCTCTCTCCTGGCTGCCTCCTTTCCTCTTCCCATCCTTCTCACTGCTTCCTCCAGCGGTTTTTGGGTTTCTCCTTACACTCAGGACTCTCGCAGGTACCAGGGAGAGGTGGCGGGGGTGCTGGGGCAGCCTTTGTGGGAGTGGGGGGCTCTGAGCTTTTGGTAACGCTAATGAGCAGAGTTGGGAGGTCGTGTGAGATAGCATTCTCAATCTTCTCCAACAAGCATCCGTTAGTCCAGCTGCAGAGCTGGGAGAGCTGCTTGAAGCTGGAAATGGGGTTAACCCCGAAAAAGTCCTGGTAAGCCTCCTTGTCGGGCAGGTCGAACTTGCTGACGTTGGTCTTGGCCAAAATGGACTTGAAGATGTAGAACTTATCTGGGTCGTTCACAATGTCTTGGAAAACCTCGTGGGGGTCGCCGAACCAGCCCAGCTTGTCGTGGTAGGTCTGAAGGTAGCGGTCTACCAGCAGAGCGTGGATGCGTACACGGATGGCGTGTTGGCGAATGAAGGCAATTTTGTTTTCTATCTGATTCTCAATCACCTGAAACAGAGAGTAGATCGGCAAGGTTAGGGAACGTAAATAAGAAAGAAGCCAGAAGTTCAAACCTCAAACCTCAAGTACAACCTCAAACCCTGTGATGTACTGATGGCCTTTCTAGGGTGTACCCCGCCTTTCGGCATGCATTTGGTGAAAGATGTTGTAGCGCTCTATAATCTAGGGCTAGGGGGAGCATATACAGTTAAAACCAGAAATGGACATACTCAAAATAAAGAGTTTTTCTTTCTCCTCACTGTCTGAAGTTAAATCAGATCAATCATTTCTTATTTTAGGGGAGTTAGAAATGTCCAGATAATGTCTATTTGCTAAATACCACACTAATGAGAGAAAGACAGAGATTTGTTTATGTATGTCTTCAAAATCACATGTTTCAAAATCATATGTTTACATAGATGATTACCATCTGTTTAAACAGTTGGGGAAAGCCCAGATAATTATGTAATGACTTTGGAAACTTCTGATCGGTTAAGTGATACATTTGAGGTAACTGGAAGCACGCCTGTGAATGTATTTTAAGGCCACACCTGGAACTCGTGGCTTTGGGTTTAGACACAATTGGAATGTCAAAATAAATCAGCCAAAGGAAGATAATTGTGGAGCTGCACAAGTCTCGCTCATCCTTGGGAACAGATGCTTGAAAGTTCATCTGCTCAAATAATAAGTATAAACGTTGTTGCAGGCAGGTAATTCTAACCCACCTAAAATGGTCTGATTTAACTTCAGACAATGAAAAAAAGCTGTGAATGCCTTTTTATTCAGTGTAGGTAAACTTCTGTTTGTTATTGTGGTATTTAGCTACAGTGGCTCAAGTATGGAGCCTTGAGGAGCTACTTAGTTTACACCCTAAATAGGCTACCAGACCTTCACCAGATCACTTTGAGTGTACTAAAGAAAAAACAATGACTTTTACCTGGTTGAGATCCTCCAGCAGGGAGATTTCCTCCTTCATGAAGAGCTCTCGGCTGGTGTCTGGAGCATAGTCCTGAGGCCAGAAGGAGCTGACGTATACCCGAGGTGGCTCCGTTACGTTGACGAGCGGTGCCATGCTCCAGAACAGGGCCCCGTAGACCCTCATCAGATCCTGCGTTGAGAGGCTGTCGGCCTTGTTGAGGATGAGGCGAATCTGAGACTCACGGCCCTTCATCTGCCGGAAGAGCATCTCCAGCTCACCCCCCACATCCAGCTTGGTGGGGTCGAACACCAGGAAAATGAGATCTGCTCTATCAATAAACCACTGGCACACGTCGCTGTACGGATAACCTGTTAAGGCAAGCAAGGTTAGCTTCAAATGTCCTATTGCAATGGAAAAATATAGATCTTAGAGGTATCATCAGCAAAAGGAGATTTCAGGCAACTAAAAATCAATAAAGTCAGAGTATTCCATCTTGAATCCTGTGTTTTCCTCATAATTCTTTACTGTACCTGAACATGACCAAATCAAACTGCAGTGCCCCACAAGTGTTCACTGTCCTTGAATGCTTCACATTTTTAAAATGTAACATCAGGCATATATTTGCTAAGAGGAAAGTAAGGATACAATATAAAAAAAATGCAAATAAAAAATCAGAATAGTATGGTGAGCATTTGTAATCATCCCACTGAGTCTATTCTTTGTAGAGCCATCTTTCTCTATAGCTATAATGTCCACTCTTTTGGAATATGTCTCTACCAGTTTTGCACATCTAGAATCATAGATTTTAGCGTATTTTGCCTTGCAAACTGTCCAAACTTTGACATCGTAACAACCTAATGTGTTGAACTAAACTGTTCAATTGGAGCTGGTGCATTATGTTTAGGTTGGTTTTTTTTCCTGCTAGAAGGTGAAACTCTATCCCAGTCTAAAATTGTTACCAACCTATAACAACTTTTTGGGATTTCCATTTATCTAGCTACATGCATCTTTCCATCAACTTTGAACAACTTGCCAGTGAGAAAAACATCCCCACACAATGATGCTACCACCACCATGCCTCACCATGGGGATATGCAGTCGGATGTGGGATGTGCAGAGTTTGTTTGCCACAATACGTATTACTTTAAATACACCAAAAAGTGGAAATTTAGGTGTATCTAATGCAAACACTTACCCCCACATTTTCTCTGTCCCCCCACATGGCTTTTAGTATACTTCAAACACAGCTTTCCTTTAGCAATAACTCTGTTCTGTCAACTCTTCCTGAGTTTTGGATTGCAAAACCATCTTTTCAACAGATCCAAAAAACAAAACAAAAAAACAAGTCTTGGTAGATATTATGATCTCTCTGTTTTCCAGAGTTGGATTTAAAAATGCACCGTAAAATGTTAGCTTGCTCAATAACCTAACTATGTTTTAAACAACTGCAAAACTTTATCAGTGAGCCTGATTTGTGCCGTAATGTTCTCTAGCAAATCTCTGAAATTATTTCTTTGAGGTTTTCAGACTTTTCTGGTCTTGAGTGGTAAAACAATTTCTATTTAGGCCTCCGTTTGTCCGTTTCCTTACATCCCATAGCAATGAACTACTTTTTGCTGCTCCATCTTGTACAACCCTATGAACACAGCGATGTTTATGCAAAAGTTATATAAGATAATAGTACTTTTACAAGGGATCGTATGAATGAATTTTTGTGTATTTTACTCTGACAATTGGAAAAAACAAAAGTGTCAATTTGCACTTTGATGTAACCCTCACCTCTCTCCTGTTGCTTGCGGTTTTCAATGATGCCTGGTGTGTCAACGAAGGTGACCCTCTCTAGTAGCTTGTGAGGCATCTCAATGCCAACCAGTCGCTCCAGGAAGCCCTGGCCAAACTTCTCCAGGGGAGAGAAGGACCTTGAACTGTCTGCCGCCATCACAATACCCTCTATGGTCCGAAACCTGTCCCCGTGCATGATGACCGTGTACTCAGATGTGGTGGGTTCAGCACCTAGTGCAGGGATGAAAAAGGAATGTTTTCTCTGGCACAGACGCCAATCCATAGAAATTTCAGGTTTTATTTGTGCCAACCTGTGTAAAGTTCCTGGGGCGTGCCATGGAGACCCAAAAGGTAGTTGATCATAGAGGACTTGCCTACGCTCCAGGGTCCAAGAAACAGAACCATTGGCTTTGAGGTGATCTCACCATCTGTAGGTGTGTGTTTATGTGTGGCAGAAGAAAGATTTGCAAAAAAAAATAAACAGTGATACATTTGCTGTCCTGCTATATGATCCATTCAAAGCTTAGAGGTTACTAAGCCTGCATCCAAATCCTCAGTATTTACTACATGCTACATAGTAGCTACTACTTGTCCGTTGATGCAGTGAATACTGCATCGCAAATGAGTGAGTAGTAAGCATGAAATCGGACGTACTACTCCACCATCTTACCGGGAT
Organism: Apricaphanius iberus; assembly: GCA_028564705.1. Classification (NCBI taxonomy): domain Eukaryota; kingdom Metazoa; phylum Chordata; class Actinopteri; order Cyprinodontiformes; family Aphaniidae; genus Apricaphanius; species Apricaphanius iberus. The sequence continues at coordinate 1,139,990 of JAPXFQ010000284.1, forward strand.
GTTTATGTTACGTTACGTCGCCTGTGGTCTCCGCCTCAGTAGCCGACGTCACACTTCTTCTACGATTTCGGGGATTTTGCATTTTGGGATAGCGTAGCGTGCATCGGATTTCACTTTGCCGGTAGTACACATCCGGGAACTTTATGCCTAATACGCCAATCCATACTAGAGATTTGGATGAACTACATCGCTCGCTTACTGCTTTTCGCCTGTTACGTAGTAGGCATTGTAGGGGTATTCGGATGCAGGGTTAGAGTTTAACAGTAGAGCACTTGGTAAGCTCAATGAAAGTTATATCTGAAACTCAACTGGATTCAGTGAAATAGAAATCCACACAATAATGACAATTCTTTTCAAACTACTGATGTAAGAGCATTAATTGGTGTGTGGTACCTGGTTAAAAAAGAGGATATTTTTAATTAGAAATATTCAACATCCATGCAAACTTTATTTTGCATAGACATTATGGACCATCAAACAGTATAGCTTCTATTTGAAGGTCAATAATGTCCAAAGGTTTTTTGTAAGTGAATAAATACTCTTTTTTCTATTCATTTAAAATGAATGAAAAATATGTTCAAAGTAGTCTTTAGTAGCTTCTCACATCTAATCTGTCCTCACTTTCCGTCTGGTAGGTGCTTTGATGATATTCTTTATGCTTTATTGTGCATAAATTGCTATGCTTAAAAACTTTACATATATTTTGCTGGATGCCATCATGTTTTTTTTCATACCGCACTACAAGATGTCCCGGTGTAGTGAGGAAAGCCTTCGTGAAGCCTTCATTTTCTGCTTCCATATGTGGTGGAACAAAGTTGTAGGGCATCTTGTCTGCGCAATGTTCCTTTAAAATTTCAACCGACTTGTCATTATTCTTGTCTAAGTTTCTAGTTAAAACAAACAGAAAAAAATAAGACTTATGTTTTCTAAGTACTTTTTAGGTATGTTTTTGTATTCATTGTTACAGTTTATAATTTGGTATGATAGAAATAAAGATTTCTCAATGGGCATGTTTCTTATTTCCTCTCTCATTTACCAAAATATTAATACCCCTTGAATTTTCACATCACAGTATATTGACAAACTGTGCTCTATTTTGTTAGCTTGTTTTGCCATTGATCTGTATAAATAAATAAATAAATAAATAAACAAACATTAAAAATACAGAAATTTCACAGAATTTTAAACTTTGTTACAACTATAAACTAGAAACGTTTGATGTGCGTATATGGGTGCAACTCTTTAGTTCAGTTGCTGCAGCTCCACCTGCCAGTCTTTTGGGGAAGCTGTCCATCTAGAGACTGAATGCTTTATTTTATTCTTTATTGTGAAGTAACTAAAGATTATTCATTTTTGCAACGAATTGGCAAACTCCAGTTTTTAAGTCTTGCAACAGATTCCTAGTTGAATTTAAATCTGGACTTTGACCGGATCATTCTGACAAATGAAAATAATACTGCATAGAAGCTCTGGCTGTTTTTTAGGTAACCTCTGTTTGGGATCCTGAGTCTTTCGTGTCTGTTTTTGTGTTTCCTTCCAAGATATACCTGGTTTTTGATCCCTACGTCATCCTATCAACTTAAAAAACAAATCAATACAACGGTACACACATCACATTGCTGCCGCAACTATTTTTAAGCAGGGGGGGGCTTGGGTGTTTAGGAAAAGTGTCAGTAATAGTTTTTTGCCCCACAGGGTTTTACAGGTAGGCCAAAAGATACATTTTTGGTTTCATCTGACCAGAGCACTATCTTGCATATTTGATATGTTTCCTATGGTTTGTTGTAAAACGCATACAGGACCACTATACACTTTTCTTTCATGATTGCCTTGTATTATGCTCCCTCCATCCTCCCATTACCTCTGAAATAAAAAAAAGTGCAACGTTACTTGATGTGAAAAACATCAAAGCATATGAGTACATTTGCAAGGCAATGTGGGTCTGCTCCTACAGAAGTCAGTTTTATCCTTGTCGTCATTGTGGACAGGATGAGGAGGAGTTCCTACCTGTAACTTCATGTTGCCTGAGCTCGTTGTACCTAAAGACTTGTTCCATTGGCTTGATGGACTTATGGTAGATGTTCAACAGTCTTTTTATAGCACCTAGACAGAGAAAGGTAAAATTAGGCAGAGCCATAACAACCAATGCTAAAATCTCCTTCCACTGTACATGATGAGTTGGCTCCATGAAATTTACTGTATAGGTCTGAGCAAATAAAAGGCCGGCTATGTGGCACATAATTTCTCTAACAGGAACTAATGTGATTCAACAGGCCGTAGAGGCTCTCATGCTGTGGACATGATCAAATTTGCTCTGATTAATCACCCTCATTTATAAACATGCAGTCACAGGGGGAATGCTGAAACACTACGGGCCATACATTGTGAAGCAATCATTAGAATTAGGGATGTGTATTGACAAGAATCGGGTGATACAATATATGTTGTGATACAATAAATAGCTATATATTGTGAAACTATGAGAAATACAATATGTTGTGATTTTTAAAACTGAATTAAGTGTAGAAAAACTGTTACAGCAGTCTAAACACTTCAACCTGTTTCATACCGCATCCAGTTTTATTACGAGACCTAGTTGAGCCACTGGAACGAAAAAGGAGAAAACAGCCACCAAGTTGTGGTCTCGCTTTTAATTAGACTACAAATTACATTTATCATTATTGGTTCCATTTAAATAAATAAAAAATGGATACATTGTTTTTCAATATTGATACAATATTGTGACATAAAATGTTGTGATATATCACAGTAAAAATATTTTCCTACATCCCAAATCAGAAAAGTTGCAGCAGAGCCCCCATCCCCACCCAAATAAACTCGGTCACACTTTTATTTTCTTCCAAGCACATCTTGGTTTCTTTGGCATTGACAGCAGCTATGTTTACATGTGCAAAATATCTTTCATCCGATCATAGTTCGGATTAGAATTTGACTGTGTACATGTGCTCTGAGGAAGTCTATCCAATTATAACAAGCGTTTACGTCCGTAACATGTCTGAACAGAATAAATCATCTTGACATGTGCCGAACCGTGCAGAACCATCTAAAACACTGGAAACAGGCGTAGACTTCTGTTGTAAACAAACATGGCTGCGGCCATTTGAAATGTAGGACTGATGTTCTTCAGAGCGTGCTTTTATTTTTATTTCTGCTCAGGGTTTTACATCCACAAGCCTTCATTATACATGATCGAAATACAAAACCGAATCCCTTTATTTTTTTAGGCAGACATATTGTACGTATGCATGACTTAACAGACATGCGCAGGAATGACCTACATTCGGCATAAGAGTTTACATGTACCATGATCGTATTATTATCGGAATAATCCACCCCACTCAATCAGAATGATTGATGTTTTCTATCAATCATTGATTTAAATTAATTTGATCGGGTCAGAGTAATCCGAATGGTGTGTTTACATGAAACCTTTTTATTCCGATCAGGCTTTTAATCTGATTACTTGTGTCCATGTAAATGTAGCCAACACCTTTTGGGTCAAATTGGAGTACTGCAGTCCATGAAGAAGTAGTCCGCTCTTAGTCGCTCACCCCTCCCGTCCATGAATTTCATGGAAAGTTGCTAGTTACTGATCAGCCAGAAGATATACAGTAATGATAATAGATAAATAAATTTCACTGCAGTATCGAGTTGATGGTAATTAAAAAAGTAGCTTGAGATATTTTTAGAGCAGACTATTTTACTGCTGGCATTGTTAGCTCAGCGTTAGCCTTTAGCCCGATCTGTGTCAGATTACAAATGGCGGTGCGCTGTTTAGTGCTGAAGACTTGGCAACCTTGCTGGCTCACGTGTGATTTGATCTGGAACCAGGAAATATGGCACTGGGACAGATGTTGTAACAATTACTACATCCCGTAGCATAGTTTTTTAGATCGAAATCTATTTCAATGTAACCTTCCTTCCAATGTGGTTGGGACATTAGACTGTTGTGTGTAAATTCCCTGTAAAATTCTGACATATTCCACAACTTCGTTTCCACTGCAGAAGTCCAAATTGGGGTGATGGAGATGGGTGGTGGGTTTTAACTGTACTCAGTATGTGAGTTAAAGTTTCTTCTCATAAGTTTCATTGGGTTGATGTTGTGTTCCTTACCAGAGAACTCCACTGATGGTTCAGATGTCGCCAGTCGCAACATCTCCTCAATGTGTGAGCGATCTCTCAGGCCTGACCCGATGGCCTCACCCGCTGTGAGAGTGAATGAAAAAAAAAAAGCAGTTGGCAAACAAATGTGACTGTAACCAGTAATCTTTAGCTATAAGATAGCTTTTAAGTCTAATGCATTATATTTGTGAACAAAATCTCAATTGTGAGATGCAAAAACAGCAAAAATTGAAAATAGTTATACATGCTTTGTTCATAAATAGATGTTAATACATTTGTTCAAGCCAGAAAGTTTTGTTTAGTTAATTAGTTTATTTGAAGAGCTCAAATATGCAACACTCATTACAATCACTTTGTGTAAATGTGTCAGATTTAGCCATGATTTACGTTTCATCTATATTTATATAACTCAAAGCCCCGGGAGCCAAATACGGACCTCCATGGCCATTTATGTGGCCCTCTAAACTCTAGAGAACTCTATAGATAGAAAATGTGAGTTCAATTTTTGTGCACCCCAATACAATTTTAATTATTAAAATAAAATCAGTATTTATTTAAACAGTCTTTAATCACATAATTATGTAAAATTGTTCCGGATTATTTAATTTTGAGATGTTCTTTGGAATGTGGAGGGTGTTTTTAACAGTTTGGTGTGGTTTTATCAATACTTTCTGGCACAACTGGCCCTTTTTAGGATATTCATCAGCTTGATGAGGCTCAAAATGGAAATTAGTTCAACACCGCTGGACGACAGCATCGTCTCATTTCTTTTTTTAAACAAAGGTTTTGTTCTTGCCCCTCCTCCATTAGGGCCAGACATTTGTCTCTTCATCAGATTTTCCCACTTGAGCTGAGGGTCTCTGAAGCTCCTCTAGCGTTACCTTTTTGGACGCTTTGCTACAACTTCCATGTATTTTATCTGGAAGCTTGGAGTATTATTTTATACTCGAATCCTGTTTTATACCTCTCAACAGCATTTTGCCTGCAGATTCCTCTTAGGGTTTGGTTGATGGCAATATACTGAGGATGGGACATAATTTTAAATAAACTGTTAAAATTAACTGTATCGAAACAGTTCCTGTATAGATTACGTTAGCAGAGTCAGAGGTCAGAACCACATCTTTGCTTCCTCTGTGAGTGAAAAGTAATTTAAATCATTTCATCTTTGGAAATAAACAGTACATCTGCATTTAGACATCTTTTTGTACCTTTACTTTGAGATGGTGATGGGTCCTCTGCAGGCACCTCCTCATTTGAACCCTGTTCAGACACTGGAGTGTCCTCTGTAGTTTCCTTCATTGCACCATCTACAGCACCTTCCAGAGAAGGCTCCTGGTTAACCTGATGGAGGGTTTCTAGTTCCGGGTCTGGCTCGGTGTTCAGCTCCGGCTCTGAAACGACTTCATGCATTGCTTCTACTTCAGGTTGTTCTGTCACCTCTGGTTCTTCTGCTGGATCTGAGACATCTGGGAGGTCCTGGGATTCTGTCAGATCTAGGTCTCTTTCCTCTGGCTCAGGTACTGTTTCAGCCTCCTCTGCACTTTCATCTTCTGATTGCCTAACATTGTTTTCATCAGCTGCGGATTCAGTGTCCTGACTCTCATTTTCTGTAGCTACCTGAAATATGTCTTGTTGTGCTTCCAGCTCCTCTTCTACAGGTGTCTTCCGTTCTTCCACAGCCTCAGTCACAGTGATCTCTTCTTCAATATCCTCATATACTTCCTTTTCTATGTGTTGCTCGCCATATTTGTTCTCTTCATCCTCCTGTAAAATCTCCTTCTGGTCCATTCCTTCACTTGCAACTACCTCAGCAGAAGAATCATCCTCAGGTGGAGGTCCTTCCTCTACGTTTTGCTCCAACGAGGCCACCCGTTCCTCTTCATTACTTGGCAGGGGTTTGCAGTGCTGGCATACGGCTCTCTCTGGAGCTGGGGTGTCATTGGATGAGGTCTGGCTGCCATCTGTTGTGTCACATCCACAGGGGAAAAGGTCTCCCTCTGGCTGCTGGAGCTGAAGATGCATCCGAGGCTCCTCATCACGGATGGAGGACTCTGCCAGGAGATCTAAAAGTGTTAAGGAAAAGGAAACATGATCCCACAATCCTGTGCTTTCAAAAATATTAACCAATAAATCTTTTTATAAATTAGGTGAAGGTGCTACAGTATCTTAGGTATGGAGTAGAATCATGCATCAACTACATGTCTAACCGTTGATTCTTATATAGCTTCCTTTTATTCAACATCATCATGAGATGAATCATTCCTCAGTATCTTTCCTGCATGCCATCAATCACAACTTTGCTCTTACGAGACTTAACCTTCACATGTATCCATTTCCTTATCCTCTCCTTATGTTTGGATCATAGCAGAGGTGGTGGGGTCCTGACTAGTAAATGAACAGCTGTTAGGAGCACATCAACATTCTCAAAACACAAATAATAAACAGTAGTGTTCATTAAATATTGCTTTATATATTGATATGTGGAAGATGAAACAGTTATGTTTGTATGTGTTTAAATGTATAAATAGTGTACTTCTGGCTGTTGCCTTGCCACTCCCAACTCTTTCTGATATGACACCAATTGTACAAATTTTGCCTTTTCAAAGTTTTGAGACAAAACCTCCATCATTTCAAGAGACAGGCACAGTTTTCTAATACTAATATGAAGTCAATGTCAGTAACAACACCAAAAACCATGTTGTTTAATTTTTTTTCTACAATCATGGAAGGACGCATTAAAAGAGTCTGGATTATGTTAAGGCTAGTGCAGACACTGCCAGCCAATCATCCCTTGATGACCGTAGTGACTAACTCGTGACAGAAACCTTTTTGATTAAGCACAGTTATCGATTTTCCACCTAAAAAGAACCGTTGCTAGTTCGGTGCTGGTGCCGGAGCTTAGTCGGTTCTTAGCCAGTACCTTTAAAGAACCGGTTGCTTTTCCATTGATGCTGTTCCTAGTTGGTGCTTTGAAATGACCTCATCTAAAGCAATGCAACCTGTACAAACCCAAATGTGGAAAAAATACAAAAAACAGGAACCATGTGAACAGAGAAAATGTAAAAAAATTGAGCAGTTTGACTGCTCAATTTTGAAGCAGACCCCAAAAAGTGGGTCTTCTCATGAAAATACTGGTTGTCTGTATTGCCTCGCATGGCGTTTTCATGCCTTTTATGCCTCGCGTTGCCATGAGAATGAAGGCAAAGGCAGTTCCTATCATCAGCTCTGGCCCAGCATGGAGGAGGTTGAGCATTGGTTTAGAAGCAGGAAGCATGTTTTTTGGCATAGGAAAACCAAAGAACCGGTTCCAAGTCAGGCTCTGGCACTGAACAAGCACTGGAACCAGGTCACTGCAAAATGCCCTGAGTGGGCTAACGTCAGTAACATTAATTTGCAAAGCTAAGGTTGCCGATCGGAGCTTAATGAACGGAGGGATAACATTTACTTTTTTAGGCTTATTTAGAAAAAGACACACGTGGGCTTTCTGGACCATCTGCAGAGGTGTCACAGCACGAGCTGTTAAATAAAGAAAATGTATAATTTCTAAAACCATGAATGTATCTACAACTAGTGCTGCACTTACACTTAAACATTGTTGCTACGCTTTTATGAAATCAATACAACTGCTGACATACAACTACGGTGACTTCTCGTCGTATCTATAAGCAGAGGACTTCCTTGGCATTCCAACATGTGGAGGTATGCTGGATATCCTTGACTACCACAGTGTACAAAGAGCAAAGGTTTGTGACCTGCATTTAAATTTAACTGCCTGTGGTACAGCGTGTGATGTGAGACACTTACATGAATGTCTACAGCTCATGTTACACGACATATTCACTGTGAGAGAGGATTAAAAGCTTTTCGCTGCTGTCAAAGACGTCAGACATTTTGCTAAGTATTTTGTCACTAAAGAAGGGAGTTCTTGTTGAATCTATTAGTTTTTAACTTTTGGCTGTTAAATCAAGTGGAACTTTCAGGTAATTAGACTTCATCATGTTACTGATAGTGTTTTTTATAATGCAAGACTCGGCTAAATCGTTAGGGTAGAACCGTTGGTATCAGGTTATTCTCCCTTTTATTTGAGAAATTTTACAATATCAGGCTCAATGGAGGAACTAATGTCAGATGTCATAGAGTAAGTAATGCTCACCCAGATCTCATAGAGGTCACCATTAGGACATGTACTTTCCAATCCTCTTTTCTTTCCACTAAATTAAGACTTGTCCAACATGTTCCCATCATGTTCTTGTCACCTCTTGTTGCTCTAAGTTTTTGGCTTGTCACCTCCCAATTGAGCAATCGGCCGTGGTAACTACTGAAAACATTTTTTTTATTACAATACTCTGATGATGTTATGCCATTAGGTGTTATTCACAAATTGGCAACGGTGATAATCAAATGCTCATAGTCAAAGTCCAAAAATTACAGCCCAGGAGTCACATTGTGTTATACTGTTGTTCCAATAAATATTTAAAAAACCATAAAGTAAATCAGAGTTAGACCAGTTCCACTGAGTTAATTTCCATTAGCTACACATATAAAAGAAGCCATTGCCTCAAATGTAAAACAAAAAAAATACAATGTGGTTTACAGTGAGGCAAAAACGTATTTGGAAACCTCCATTAAGTTACTTGCTCAATTTAAAAAGATGAGAGATGTCTGTCATTTTTCAGGACAGATTAAATTCAACTGTGCTAGACCGAAAGTAAAAAAATAAATAGAAAAAATCAGGAAATCAGATTGTAGATTTTCAAAGAATTGTTTTGTATAATAGAGCAGAAAATAAGTATTTGGTCAATAACAAAGGTTCACCTCAATCATTTGTAATGACCTTACTTGGCAATGAAAGAGGTCAAATGTTTCCAGTAGGTATTCACCAAGTTTGCACACTCTGTAGCTGGTATTTTGGCCCATTCTTCCATGCAAATCTTCTCTTGAGCTGTAATATTTAGGGGCAGTCACTGCTGAGCAACACAGACATTCAATTCCCTCCACAGATTCTCAGTTGAATTGAGATCTGGAGACTTGGTAGGCTACTACAGAACTTTGAAATGTTTTTTTTATTTTTATGTAGCAACTCCTTCCTTTCCCAGGTGGTGTGTTTGGGTTCATTGTCATGCTGGAAGACGCAGACGCAGCCACGTTTTATATAAAATGCTTTCGCTGATGGAAGGATGTTTTTGCCTAAAATCTCAGTCTACATGGCCACATTATTCGTGGTCGTCTTGTCCCATTTGAAGAAAAGCAGCTTCAAAGAATAATTTTTTACACCCCCTTGCTTCACAGTGGGTATGGTGTTCTTGGGATGCAACTCAGCATTCTTCCTCCAATCAAGCAATTGGTGTTTATAGGAAAGAGTTATATTCTGGTCTCATCTGATAACATGAAATTCTCCCAATCAGGGGTCACGTTGGCCAAATATTATCCATATTTTCCCAACAGAAAAGTCCCTTGTTCAGAGAGTTTTACCGTATTCTAATTACTTCAACTGGATAAATGTTCCCTGACTTCAAAACTATATGCAATATCTTACGCACTGAGGCATTTGACTTCAGATGAAATGTTCATAATACATTATAAAGCTGCACAATGTGCGATGGCACAAAGTGGATTCTCTGTTAGGTTGTTTGGATTCAATATAAATTAAAATGAATGAAAATGAACAACTGAATATGTCATAATTTGAAGAAAACAAATCTCTGGAAAACTTTGGAAAGCTGCCCCAACCTCACCGTTCTTGAGATTGTGTGTAGAGTGAAGATCTTGCCTGGAGCCCCCGATTGAGAAAGATTGTCAGTGATCATGTATTTATTCAATTTTTTCCAACAATTAATCTCTTCTCACAAAGCTGCTTGCCTGTTGTAAACGGGTTTATTCCAGTCTTGTTCAGATGTACAATCTTGTCCCCATTGTCCTTGTACAGCTCTCTGGTCTTGGTCATGGTGGAGGTTGGAGTCTGACTGTTTGAAGGTGTGACCAGGTGTCTTTTATACAGATGAGCTCAAACAGATGCCATTAATATTGATAAAAAGAGAAGGATAGAAGTAACAGGTCAGTGAGGACCATATTTATTGCTGTTTCCAGGTCCTAAATATTTAATTTCTGGACCATTATACAAATAAATTCTTTAGAAATCATAGAATATGATTTCCTGAATTTTTAGTATATATTGTCTCTCACACTTAAAGTGTATCTATGATATAAAATTACATACTTCTCTTTTTTTTTAAGTAGGCCAACTTATACCAAACAGCCAATATCAAACAGTATTTGGTATTGGCTACCAAATACTGTTTTGGCCACTGATGATTACTGTGTCTGTTGATGCTCAGTGTTGGTTCAAAGGTGGTTGAGGTATATCAAATAGTAAGTACATTTTCTTTACTAAGATCACTTGAAATATGAATAATTTCTAGACCTAAATAAAGCTAAGAATGTTTTTAAATAAGTGAATGTTTCTTATTTTTAGAAAGATTATTGTTTGAAATGAATATAACATAGTTATATTTTAGATATACAGGTTAAATAAGAAAAAGAATAACATTTAGTTGAAACAAGTGTAATCATCTAAAACATGAAACTGGAACCTAGCTTGCTCAAAACAAGATGGAGATGATAAATTGGCTAGATTTAAGACAATCAATCTTGCCAAGCTACAAGGAATTTGCAGTGAATGGACAAGCAATTGGGTATATGCCTTGAGCAAATTTCCAGCCCAGTCCAAGGGCAACACACAGAGAGCCACATGACAAATACCCAGAGAATAACAAAATAACATCACAGACGTCTTTGGAGTGTGAGAGGAAGCTCAAGATAGAACTCATGCATACATAGGAAAAACAATTAGATAGTAGCTGTGTTTAAACAAAAGACCTTCTGGCTCTCAGGCAGAGGTTCCCAACCCTGGTCTTCAGTGCCCAACCCTGGTCTTCAGTGCCCTCTGTCCTGCATGTTTTAGATGTGTCCCTGCTCTAGCACAATTCGAATGATTGCATTTCCTCCAACAGCTGCAGAAGGATGTTAATCAGCCATTCATTTAGGTCAGGTGTGCAACAATAGGGAAACACCTAAAACATGCAGGACAGCGGTCCATGAAGACCAGGGTTGGGGACCTCTGCTCTAAGGGGACTAGTGCTAGCACCTGCATCACTCTGTAGCCACATGTTAATCAGTCAGCCATAGAAAGTCTCTTGATTTCAAAGAATAAGGCATTTTATCTTAATAAATGAATCATCAGTTGAAAACTTTTATTTGTATTATTTACTCAGGGTATCACTGTCTGATATTAAAATTAGTTTATTGATCAGAACCATGTAGGTAACAAAAATAAGCAAAGAGAAAAGGAAATCTGTAATATTTTGTACTGGAGTTTTTCGGCCAAAAGGTATAGACACTTGAAAAGTTGGGCTTTGTTTGCTCATCTGATCAATCCTAAAAACTTTTAGACTAGACATTTAGTCATCCGTTGGCATCCTTAGACATGTTTTCACCCAGTTCTATTTAATAATAATCCTGTCGGCGGGGGGTTAGGTTTGATAGACCTTGAGAAAGTCTTGAGAACTGTTGATCAAAACCCACTTTATTTTTTAATAAATTGCATAAAAATATCAAGAGTTGTACAATACTTCAGAAGAAATTCCCACAGACAATGTCAGTGTCTCATAAAACCAATCTTGGCAAACTTTCCTGTACCATAGGTGTCTTTAATTGAACGGCTCAAGGGAGGAAGTTGGTGAGGAGTAATCTGATCTGTATGAGAACGGTGCGCTTTAATCCTGATCAGCCTGAGACATGCGGGACGCAGTGGGAGGTTTGGATAGAGTCCAACAGCATCCTCTGCATTCTAAAATGAACGGCAGCATGACTCTGGGGTGTGCCAAAGAACAAAAAGTTACAAGGTTTAGAATAACCAAAGATGCTACAATGATTGGCTGTAAGATTCTGTTCCCTCATCATTCACTGTCGACAATTGTTACGTCTGTCTGATATTAGTGAAAGCAGGATAAGGGAAGAACTCCAAGCTTCCCTCCCAGACTCTTGTGTTTTCCTATAATGTGAATTATGTAAGTGTGTTGAGTTTTAGCAAGGCCCATCCTCAATTCTACTACTATTGACATGTACAATTACATTCTCCCTTGTAGCTAAAAAAGTCAACCGTAACTGGTTTATCAAAAAGAGCAATGAGATTTTCATTTTTCATCATTTATTTCTTGGCTATTTAGGACTTTTGTAGTTGAATATCAGAAGGAAAATGTCGTACATAGTTTCTCGCTGCACATTCACTCTAATTCAAACAAGTTTGTGCATTTTCTACATTACTATGATGCCCCTAAATAAAATCCACTCACCTAATGAGCAACAGTAGTGCATCGTCAAGAGGAAGGAGAATGAAAATGTAACGGTGCACATGCTCAGATATCTTCAGTCTGATACAATCTGCCCATCTTTTACGACCCATTTAATCTTTGCAGCAGCACAGACACACAACCATTTGTCCACACTCAGACCTAGGGTAATCTAGGCAGACCAAATAACCTAACATCCGTGCTTTCGGACAGTGGGAGGAGGTCGCAGTACCGGGACAGAGATTAAGCATGCATCAGGACAAACATGCAAACTCCATGAAACACGATCCAGGATTTCAACCCAGGACCCCGTTGCTGCAAGACAACATTGATCACAACTGCACTGCCAACTCTCATGTGCCTAAATATTATGGATGACACGTCACCCAGTTTGAATGAAAGTATCCAGGACTAAATTAAATATTTGTTTATTTAAGTAACTGAAAAATCCCTGGAAACCGCTTTGACATATGGAGCATTTATAGAAAAAGAGTTTTTCAGTTGTTCTTTTTAACATAAAATGTTCGGAAGATGTTGAACTGTTGTATGATTTACTTATGTGCAACATAAAGAATGCCCCTTGAGTGAACATAAACCAAAACATGAGACATTAAAAAAGATTACAAATATATATATTTTAATGGATTATTTTGACCATTCTCAATAAGCTAAAGTGAACAAAAAGATTTTAAATAATGATATGCTACATCCAACTTCAGAGCTGATGGGATTGACACTACTCAGTGGTCACCCAGTAAGTTCACACCAAAATCTAAATTAGAGCCTATTTTCCATTGCAGTTACCGTAACTGGGGATGTAAAGTGGCGCGTTACTACAGTGTGGTTGAATGAAGCGCAGCGGTGTCAGGCCTTCTGACAGCCAGACTCCAGCTGCAGGCGTCAATGATGATCGCAGGGTGGGCAGACAGCCTGTTTGCTCTGGCCGTCTCACAGCATGCTGTAAAGGCCGCAGTGAACTTAGTTTTAAGTTGGATATTCGACGGACATTTGGTCTCACTCAAGAACAGACTCCCCTGCAACGTCTCACCGAGAACTGGGCTAATAGAGCGGATACATTGGCACCGGAAGGCTCGCACCTGAAGGCGGTGGTTTTAGTTTGGTTTTGGAGAAATCTCTATGCATCCCAGAAAATACACGAGAGATCTAACAAAGTAACCCCAAAACGTTGATAAATTGTTGCTCACCACCCGAGGAACATGACACACAGATTCATAAATAAATAAATAATAATACCATGTGATTTTTCTTCACCAGGTGACACCAAATCAATACTGAAATGTCTTACTACATCTAAAGAACAAGACACAAAAATTCAATAGCATCCAAGTCATTTGACTACAGTGAAGTAACTGCATTACTAACTCATTTACTTTTTGGAAAAATAGTCATTTGTAACTATAACTAATTACTTTTTTAATGTAAGATGCCCAACACTGACTTCAACTGATCTAACATGACAGTGAAATGGCAGCTTTAAGAAAAGCAAATTTTAAACAAAACAGTGGAGAAAGTTCTTCTGAGCACTGAGTTTTATTACTTGCTAAGAAAAAGACAGACTGAACAAGTCATCTCTTACAACTCTTACAACTCAGTTTTATACAATTTAGTCACTCCCACTAACATTCCATTACCTCAAACCCTGAAGTGAGAAAGCTGAGTATTTATTATTCGTATCATTGGTGCGGAAAACGGGTCCAATACGGAACTTGGTCCACCTGATAAACCAGTGTTTTACTAGTATCCTGTTGAAACTAAATTGCCCCACTCTTGTCCATTCCTGTCAAACACAAACCCGTGTAATTACTCATTTACTCATTTTGTTATCTACACATAGCAAAATCTGGATAAAAATATTTCCTCTTTAGATGTGAAACGCTGGAAAAGACTTGAAAATTGATGTTCACAGATCCTCCCTGATCATTTGGACTGAGCTTGAGTCATTTTGCAAAAAAAAAAATATATATATAAAAAAGTCCATCAATCTCGTTATCTGTGAAACTACATCTCAAGCATTCTGTTTATTGGTTATTCTCACTTCAAGAACATTGGAATATGATTAATGAAGACACGTTGGTGCAGATCTGTTGCCAGAAATGCTTCCTGAATCCCAGGCGGCACCCTTAACACTGAAGCCCGGGTAGAGCGCAGGGGTCTGCGGGGACGGAGCGGGACAGGTGTCTGGGTGCTGGGTGCCCAGAAATAGCCCCACAATGAGTCAGAGGGCGAAAAGACGGAGAGATAATTCCATTTCTATTTTCAGGAAGCGTGACGCTCCTCACCCCCTCTGCGATTGTCATGAGGCCCAGCTCCGGCTCGGCTGATCCGTTGCCTGCAGGAGCTGCAACCGTGAATGACTCAGAATCTCCACCAAGAAGAATAAATAAATCAGGATGACCTAAAATCCGCATAAGGCCATAATTAAACACAACGGCCACAGTGAAACAGAGTCTGATTGTTTGTGAGTGTATGGCAGATTAGTAACTCAACAGGCAGAGCAGACAAAGCTCCTTTGAGACAGACTCAGCAGTAATTAGCTGTGGAAATGAAGTCTAAGTGTACGGCTTGATGTTTGCCTTGTTCTCACAGAGGCGTCACTGAAACAGTCCTTACATTTAAGTATGTGATGTCTGTGCGTTCCAAAGAGGTTGGAAGAGATCATTATCAGCCTAACTACAATATCTGGTGTCGACTTTGTCTGACAATGTCCTGACACCTGACAGCAGTGGTTATTTGGGGTCAAAATGACCCGGGTCAAGGAAAGACGAGAAGATTCTCAGCTGGAACAGAAGTCAGTAAAAGGCCACAAAACTGCTTAAACTGGAAAAACCAGAGTGGACCAATCGTAAACAATGAATTCAGCCTGAACTCTTTCAAACCCAAAGAGGGAAAATGTCAACATATTCAAGAAGCAAACCTGCAGGCTCACTGAGAGTGAAAAAAATTCAGCTTGATGTCATTTTTCTATCTGACTGATTCGGGGATATAAATCCACAAATTCTACCAAAATGTCAGGAAGGCTTGCAAAACGGTGACATGCCAAACACACAACGTAAACATTTCATTTGAATAACTTCAGAGTGTTCTTGTCAATTCAAGAGAATTACAAAAACGTCCATTTACGTCTAGATCTGGATATTTCTTTCGGCCGGCCTCTGTACCTGCAGCCGACGGAGACAGGAGACGCAGCAAGCAGAGCACAGTCACCAGAAGCTTCATTTTGACTGCCAGAGGACTGCAGATTGCCTCCTCCGGATATATATACACCACTGTAGCTGAAGGTCAGAGGGCACGCTGTTGGAGGCGGGGCGCAGCAGCTGTCGGAGCAGCTGCCCGATCCAATCAGGAGTGTTGATAGGAGGGGAACATGGAGGATGCTAACTGAACCCTTGTGTTTTAAAGAGACGTAGAGCAACTTTGCAGCTGCACCTGTATTAGTACCTTTATCTTTTTATTTAATGTACATCATGAATGTGCTCTTTACCTAGACTTGGCAGTAATCAGAGCTCCATGTTGACAGGGAAGATGAACTCTCATTTGAAAAAAAAAAAACTGTTGTTAATCACAGCTAAATCATTCTTTAACAAGGGGAGTAAATATTTTTCACAAGGCTAGGTGACATCTGTAAAAGGGGAAAATACTTTTTGTGACACTATCACTTAAAGAAATATGATAATATCATACTTTTTTGAGAAATGTATTTAAAAACAAAAACTACACTCACCTGAAGGATTATTAGGAACACCATACTAATACGGTGTTTGACCCCCTTTCGCCTTCAGAACAGCATTAATTCTACGCGGCACTGATTCAACAAGGTGCTGAAAACATTCTTTAGAAATGTTAGTCCATATTGATAGGAGAGCATCTTGCAGTTGATGGAGATTTGTGGGATGAACATCCAGGGCACGAAGCTCCTGTTCCACCACATCCTAAAGATGCTCTATCGGGTTGAGGTCGGGTGACTGTGGCGGCCATTGTAGTACTGTGAACTCATTGTCATGTTCAAGAAACCAATTTGAAATGATTCAAGCTTTATGACGGTGCATTATCCTGCTGGAAGTAGCCATCAGAGGATGGGTACATGGTGGTCATGAAGGGATGGACATGGTCAGAAACAATGTTCAGGTAACCTGTGGCATTTACATGATGCCCAATTGGCACTAAGGGGCCTTAACTGTGCCAAGAAACATCCCCCACACCATTACACCACCACCAGCAGCCTGCACAGTGGTAACATGGCATGATGGATCCTGTTTACCCCAAATTCTGACTCTACCATTCGAATGTCTCAACAGAAATCGAGACTCGTCAACTGTCCGATTTTGGTGAGCTCCTGCAAATTGTAGCCTCTTTTTCCTATTTGTAGTGGAGATGAGTGGTACCCGGTGGGGCCTTCTGCTGTTGTAGCCCATCCGCCTCAAGGTTGTGCGTGTTGTGGCTTCACAAATGCTTTGCTGCATTCCTCGGTTGTAACGAGTGGTTATTTCAGTCAAAGTTGCTCTTCGGTCAGCTTGAATCAGTCGGCCCATTCTCCTCTGACCTCTAGCATCAACAAAGCATTTTCACCCACAGGACTGCCGCATACTGGATGGTTTTCCCTTTCATACCATTCTTTGTAAACCCTAGAAATGGTTGTGCGTGAAAATCAGAGTAATTAGGCAGATTGTGAAATACTCAGACCGGCCCGTCTGGCACCAACAACCATGCCACGCTCAAAATTACTTAAATCACCTTTCTTTCCCATTTTGACATTCAGTTTGGAGTTCAGGGGATTGTCTTGACCAGGACCACACCCCTAAATGCATTGAAGCAACTGCCATGTGATTGGTTGATTAGATAATTGCATTAAGGAGAAATTGAACAGGTGTTCCCTAATAATCCTTTAGGTGTGTGTTAATGGCATAAATCGAGGGCTTGGAACCAGAGGGGCGTAAAAGGCATTTGACAAACTCTACAGGAAAGTTTTTTTGACCACACTTCAATCAACTGTATCTATTAACCACAACATTGCAACCACATACATACTTATATAAGTAAGTAGTTAAGTGAACATATTATGGCATATTAAAACGAACATATTCTAAAACCTTGTAAAATCTTGAAAACATGGCAAAAAAATCAAATCGTCCTTTTTGGCAACAAACATTTTCTAATTTTCGAAAGAAAAATAGGCCGTATCTGCGGATTTATGCAGAAATTTTATTTAATGTTTAGAGGTACCACCCACTTACACCCTTCTGGCTCTAAAAAAATACTGTACGTTCTTGTATTGTTCAGAGCCTGAAGGGCGTAAGTGAACTTGTGCCCTTCAGGCTCCAAACAATGCTCAAACTTTTGTGGTAGGTCTTTGATGTTTTGCTTTATTCAATACAGGTTGATGTCTGATGCGTCTTTTTAGCACAACTAGTTAAAGCGCATCAAGACCTTTAATTTGATATATAGAACTCCCATTCGCCCAAAATGCCACTTAAAAAAACATGGGGCTTGTAACCAGAGGTTAAAATTAAGATCCCAATGGAAGCACATGCTGCTTAGAGTCAGCATGAAGTTCGTTTTTAAACCAGTCCCAGCATTATCAACTGCTTCATATGAAATTAAAGGGCTTTGTTACATTAACAACACACAACTTTATTCAACTTCAAAAATAAAAAGTGGAAAAATGTCTTCAACTAGTGGTCAGATATAGCGTTACATGCCAAATAAAAGTCAATGAAACAAGGAGTGTAATAAAAAAGTACAAATTTTATTTTTTTTATTTTTACAAAGGCTGTTTTATCCAAATTTTTTATTTTATAAACAAAATATAACAGCTTAGGATTGCCCTGGACTGATGAGAAAAAAAAATAGTTACATAAAATATATATAAAAAAAAGCCTCGTCACTATAAATGCAAAACAGGAGACAAATGAAGGCTAAAGAGATGAACGACGACAGATGTTAAACTGCATCACGGAAAACAGCACAGAAAAAAATATAAAAGGCAGCAAAAAAACAAAATGATTTAGGCAGTACAGAACAAGTGCTTCATATATATATATATATACATATATATATAAAAATCAAAAGGTCAGCCGTGCTGCCAACAAAGTGTACAGAAACATTAAGGGCTGAAGCGATTCTCTGATAAGCGCAACACTTAACCCTTTAACAAAGCTTCACAAAAAACATACCCCCCCCCCCCCCACACCCATGTTTGGCTTGAAAATACGACTAACCAGCTGATGAGTGAGTGAATAGTCCAAACATCCCACACAAGACAGTGCCACGGAAAGCAAGAAATAAAAAACATTAATCGTAACAAAAAACCTACTTAAGACTAGAAAAAAAAAGATGCCCTTGGTTGGCAAAAAAAAAACAAACAAAAAAAATCAAGAGACGGAAACAAATCCGAACAAAGGAATGTTTACAGCATCGAATCAGCGAATCGAATCTAGTATGACAAGAGAGGGGCTTGCAGCGGGGGGGTTTCCAGTCAGAGTCCCAACAGAAACATGAGCAAAGTAACATGAGGTGAAAAGGCTTTCAGAGTTTAACCAGGGAGAGGATGGGGCTGCAAGGGGGAAGACATCTGCAATTCTCTTCAGAGCTTTTAGGCACGGCTTCAATGTCAAAAACTTTGTTTTTAGTGTTTCTGATGCTCAGAAGTTTGAATCTGAGAGGGGCTTTAGTTGTGTTCTGTGAAAGTATTTTTTTAATCGATTTATTTTCGTTAACTATTTAAATTTACAAAGTATAAATGCTAATCAGAAGTCTTACTTTTGGGTTCTTAAGAGTAAGAATTCTGGGAACCGCCAACACATGGAGGCGCTAGGCATCAGCCGGGTATCTGAATCAAGGAATATATCAAGGAATAATGAAGCACCTCCCTTCTCCCTGCTGCTGTGCACTGCTGGTCAACTGGCTGAATGCAGGGCTTGCACTTTTTTTCTTGCTTACATCACAAGACGAAATCCTTGCATTTGGAAATACTCCCTGGCCTCCAGAAAAATGCGCAGTTGTAGCCAACAGCTAGAATGGATGAATTATTTTAGCAGCTCTGCCTGTAGATTTTCCCTTTGGGGCCAAATACTAAGAAACAGAGGGATCTCAAACTGCTTCCTGCCTGGTGCCTCAACAATAGTTGAAACTACAGGGTATTACTGGAAGTTCTACCAAAAAAAACTATCGGCAAACGTACGTACGATTTTAAGCTTAACAACGTGCATACTTTTGCTCTGGTTGTAGCCTGCAGCGGCCCACGTGTTGCTGTGCGCTGCCAGACAGCTGGCTTAAAGAAGTCTCCTACGTTCCCCTCCTTATAAGGAAGGGAAAGTCGACGGGATTCCTTCTAGAGCGGGGGAAACTATTAAGCGTTGCACACATCTCCAGCCGGGATAATTGTTGGGTGTTCTGTTTGAACTTGAAGAGGAATTGTGCAAACACTGATGCATATTATATTCTGATTCAAGGTTATCAAACCTGGGGAATCGATTGCGGATTGGACTAAATGTTTTCCATGTTATGGGATGTATATATATATATATATATATATATATATATATAAAACCATCTGAAATCTAACTCTCGTCTTATTGAGCTCATTAGACTAAATATGCAGGAACACAAAGGAGGGGTGACAAACTTCAGGTACTTTTGGCCTCGCTTGTTGCGCCACCGCAGGTCACCAAGTTGATCATTTAAAAACAAGCACCTCATAAGTACTACATTCTTCCACTTAAACACGTCAGGTTTCATATACGGTGCATAGAGAACTTCACCTTATGTTTAAATGATAGCAACACCAAAAAAAAAAAAAAAGAAGTACAAAAGATGGAATTGCATAAATCCCAACATCTCTAGTGCATAGTCACCAAGACCAGATGGTGGATTCAGGCCCTTAAGGGGAAATGCTGGAAACATGATTCATGCCCATCTGTTTCAGAACTTCAGAGAAAATATCTGTGGATTCCAAAGAGTCTGATTCAGTCAAACCGTCTCGGATTGATCACATATTTACAAAAACACAACAACGCTTCACCTGAATTGTTTCATGCAGTAAGCCTACATCAAGTTAAAAACGTAACACCCACTTCCTGATGAGAGCAACAAAAAAAAAAGGAAAAAAAGAAAAGCAAAACATGCTTTAAACGGTAAAAAAAACCCTCTACTAATCTTAACTTGGGAAAAAATGATAACCTTCAGCGTTTGGTGACTGAGACACAAAACACAAAAAACATCTACATCCAAACCGAAAGACCAGAAAAGGAATTCAGCTTATTTTTAAGGGCTTATTTCGAGTGGAAAACACCCAGCTTTTCGGGGGTTTTTTTCTTTCAATCTTTTCAAGTAAATCAGACTTTATGCGTAGGCTGAAATTTAGAAATTTTAGAATAGCTTTAGATTTCACAGCCACCGGAAATAAAAGAAAAACAGACATCAGCAACTCTGCGTTTTGTATCTGAACAAAGATCTCCCTGCTTACGCCGTTGTTACATTCAACTTTCTGATTAAACTGAAATCATTAGATTGTAGTAGCTGCAGTTTCGGAATAACAGAGAAGACAGGCGATGACGATGAGACAACACGGGGAGCACACATAAACCGAAAACACGAGGGGCCGATTTTATTGTCTCCCTTCCTTTTTTTGTTTGTTAAAAATAGACGGCTTGATTATTTAAGAAGGTGCAGAGATCCTACTGATACTGCACACTGAACCCTCCTGCATCTTCAAAACTCCTAAAAAAACAAAAAAACAAAAACAAATACAGTACAAAACTTGACGCAGAGCTTAAACCACTGGATTTAGGAGTTTAGGTAATGCCAAAGAAAGATTAACGTGAGTAGTCAAGCTCCTGGAGGGAATCTTACAGTGAGTGGGGTGTTTTTAAGTGTTTGTGTGCGTGTCAGGAGTTCATGGGGCGGGGTCAGTTCATCAGACAGTCTTCGCCCTCTGTGTCCGTGTCTGTGTCCGAGCAGGCGGTGTCCATGGCGACGTGGGTGGGGCTGACGATGACGGCTCGCCTCTGCTCGTCCTCCGCGCTGGCTCTTCTCTCCTGAGTGCGCTCGATGTGCTGGATGGCCTGAGAGGACGAGGAGAGAGAAGAGCGCGGTCACTTATGTGGCAGGGAGAGTGGACGATGTTAAAGTATGAATCTGGCACTGATGTCTATGGAGCTAAGTCAGGGCCATAATGTTTGTTTATTTGAAAGAAATATTTGAAATTGAAAATATGTAAGCTGAAAATGAAAGTTACATTTTTATTTTGAACTTCGAAAAACAAAAAATTGGATTCAAAATAAAGCAAAATGTATTGAGATTTTTTTTATTAATTTAAATTTCAGTGGTATTTTTTTTTGTCTTTTTCTAAATGAACTTTAATTCAAAAGTTTCAGTAATATATATTTTTTCAAATTTGAAACATATTTTTCTTCAGTTTTAGATAATTCTTTAGGTACAGATCTTTATAATCACGCCAAAGTACAAATATGAAAACTTTTGGCGCTCATGATCTATTATGATTATTCCCACGTTTCCTGAAGGCAACATGTGTAGCACCGCCCACCACATCAGCGTCAAAATTTTGAAACTGAAAAACAGGAATCTGAAAGTGTAGAAAAAGGATCTGAAGCTGGAAGAAAAATCTGAAACTATAAAGAACGGTTTTGACCTTGATTATAAAGATCTGAATCTAAAAAAACCCCAACATTATCTGAAACTGAAGAAAAACATGTCTCAAACTTAAATAAAATATATATTACTGAAACTTTTGAATTAAAGTTCTTTTAGAAAAAGACAATAAAAATACCACAGAAATAGAGATTAATAAAAAAAATTCAATACATTAAGTTTAATTTTGAATCCAATTTTTGGGAGTTCAAAATAAAAACCGTTCACTTTCATTTTCAGCTTACATATTTGCAATTTCAAATATTTCTTTCAAATAAACAAACATTATGGCCCTGATTTAGCTCCACAGATGTCCAGCAGCACATACTGTTGCAGCGCTTGTTTCAGATACAAACGGTGTGGATTTAAGCACATTGTAGAGCAGGAGACGACAGATGTCCTTGGTTTGTTATAACAGGGACTTTGTCTTAACGGGGTTGCTGTGTGCTGGTGATATGTATCACAACACAGCGGGGGACAATTCGATACGCTGAGATGCTATGAATGAGACTGCGTATTATGATGTTTAAAACTGAATTTAAAGAAAGAAAAGCTATCACAGCAATCTAGACACTCCAATCTGTTTCACAATTAACACATCCAGTTTTATCACTAAATCTGGTTGATCCACTGGAGCAAAGAAGGTGACAGCAGCCACCAACTATCAGTCATACTTTTAACTTTAGTACAAATAAAATACTCTCATTATTTGGTTCCATTCCAATTCTAAAACTTAAAAATCGATACATTGCTTGCGTTTCTGTGCGCGCTCTTGACCGCTTGCTCTAGATTTCAGGAGATTTTTGAGGAGATATCTGACTTGTTTGTATCAGGGAGCTGCTATATAAATGCAGGAGAGTTCTGCAACTTGAGACTTGGGATAATAGTGTATTTACACTTCAGCATTTTCAGTGAGTGCAGCGCAGCAGTCGGTACATTTTTGCGGTTTTGATCTGAGAGGAGTGGGTCTTTCACATCATGACGCATACGGTGTGCCTGCATCATCTTGACAGGTAGCTTCGGAATACTGTTAGCGACCCACTGCAGCGCTTTATTATAAATTATCGCAAAATTGAGATGATCAGCTGACCGCTAAAGCCCGAGCCCAACATGAGATCGTGGACAATGATAGAAATTAAGCCAGAACCCGAAGATCTTCGGCTCTACTTTTGAATATTGGTTCAATATTATGACATAATATTTATGGAGCCATCACGGGATAGAATGACTCACTAACTAGTAGGGCTGGACTATATAGAAAACGAGCATATCCATAAAGGGAATAGTCATATTGATCGATATCAATAATCATAAACATCACAAAATGCCTCCCTGGTCATTTTGTTATTCTGTAATGATCTTAATTTTAACCAAGAATTAAATCCTTTTTCAAACACTTTTTTTATCAAGTGTTACATGTAGAGCCTGTGACTCTAACCTGTCTATTTACAGCTATAGAGGTATATGAAACATATTCACATCATGACGAAAATAAACACCCATTTTCAGTACAATATACCACACAGGCCTAAACTGAACATATTAACAGGCAGTAGAGAATCTACTTCACTTCATAGATTGGTTTCCAAAGCAACAGCGCTCCCACAGTATAGCGTCTATATTCGTTAAATGCTGGTAACTGGCGGTATCATGATGACTCTACTCCTCAACCTTTGCCGTCTGCAGCCGGTCCGTTTCTAGAATTTGGTGCATCCGCATAAGTGACCTGCAGGATTCTTTCTACAAGGTGAAACGAGCTCCAACCTGCACAATGGTGTCCAGGTTCTGTCTGGAAGTGGACACGGTGCCGGTGTGGACAGATGGACTCATGGTCACCACCGTCACGTGATGGTGCTGGTTTAGTGTCGGCGCTGGAACGATGACCGTGGGGTGGTGGGTCGGGGCAGGTGGGGTGGGTGGAGGCGGCGCCTGAAAGACAGAAGATCCAGTCGAAACCAAAGTCCAGATCCTGGTTTTCAAATCTACTAAGACACCGGCTTGTGCCTGGCCCCAGCACAGAAACTTTTAGGAGAGCGCGTGCTCCTCACCTGAGGACTGTGTGTTTGTCTGTCAGCAGCGGCGGCGGCGTGGATCTGCTGTAGCCGCAGCAGCGTCTGGCTCTGGATGAGCGCCTGCTCCTCCTCCACCTGCTGCGTGATCACCTTCAGGCGATCTGGGTGCAGCTGGCCATCCAGAGAACGCACCTGGGAGCAGCAACCAATCCGTTTACAGCAAATCCTTACAAGGGGGGCTAAATGAAGCATTCAAGTCAACACGGTATCTTACCCACGACAGACAGAACATTTCTCACTTTGTGTTTTTCATTTAAACTGGTTCCAGTTTAATGGAACAACTGGCTTGCATGATCCGAGTGTCACACAATCAAAAGCGAATTTACACTAATTATAATAAAATCTTAAATTAAAGAATTTCCAATGATTATGAAATCATAAAAGGATTTTTTTTAAAACTGAATTTACGGTTATAAATAAACATGAAGGATTACATTAATTATAAATGGTCATAAAGTGAAAGGCAGTGAAAGATTGATCTCATTGAGATGTACGACTGACAGGTTCAGGAGATCGTTTGTTCCTGCAGCCATAAGCCATAATATATTCACAGACATCCAACATGTTTCCAAAATTATTTATCCCCCCCCAATCTAAGATGTATTTGTAAATATACGAGCACTTGGCAAATTGAATTTCCCCTTTTTGTGTATGTATGTATCAAGAGTTTAAATGATAAAATCATTAATGATTGTAAATGATGATAAATTAACATTTTACTCTCACTACAAATGAATCCAGAAACCTTCAAAAAAAAAAAAAAGTGTGATGTAAACTAATCCAATAAAAAAAGGAACAAAATGCCTTGGGTTTGTAACATGAGATTGTTGGAAAGAGATGAAACTATTTCTCAACATCTAGGAGACTCCATTTAAAGGACTCAAGGTTTTTTTAAGGCGCTTCACATCAGGGAAATCCTGTCCCCGTCCGCTTCATGTTTACCTTCCATTCAAACTGCTTGTTTGAGTTTCTGTTTGTGCTCAGCACCTGCTGTTCTAACCTGCTGTTCAGGTAGATCCAGGAACCGGCCGCAGCACTGATAAACGTGTCGGTGCCACAATCTGTATTGTGCTTTCATGTTTGCTTTGCTAAGCCGTGGGTTAAGGGCCCGCTGTCTCAACGAGGAGGACGGCGCTCAGGCTGGATGCATTTACAGATAGTCGAATATACGGTGAGAGTTATTAATGATCAAACGCACAGCGGAGATCACCTGCTCCTCCAGCTGCATGCGGGCCGAACGCTCCTTCTCCAGCTGCTGCCGCAGCTCCATCATCTCCCTCCTCAGCTCCTCCACCTTCTCCTCCTCCAGCGCGTCTGGAGACCCAATCCCCTCGTCCTTCTCCTCGGCTCGCCTCCTTTTGGGCGACGAGCCGCTGAACTCCTGTGATGGCAGGATTGAAGAAATTAATAATTAAGCAGTAAACACGGACTTTAGAAAAATCCCAACCAGGCGATGAATCCGAACCCGCGTGGGATGAAAGATGCCGCGAGGCCCTTTAAAACGAGCCGGGTGAGAATATTTTAATAACGGCACCTGAGAGGGGTAATCACAGCTGCTGGGATTATTTAAAAAAAAACAAAAAACAAAAAAACACCCAAACCCCTCTGGCTATAAAACGAACAAATCACAGTGACACATCATCACATGCCATCAGGCTACAACAAAAACCGCCTAACATTATACCTCAAGCTGAAATACAGGACAGGGCAACATTTTTGTCAGTCAGGTTCTTGTCTGACCAGTTGGTCAGGTGTTAGTTTTTTAAATCATAATGTCAGCTGAGAAAGTCCAAAACTTAAGCTTCCACTGGCTGAGTTCCCCTGAGATGCCATATTCCCTGTTTTTAAAGTGGCAGGAGACGATTTGGGTTTTAAATGTGATTTCTGCATTTAGCAACAGAAAAAACCCAAACAGATGATTACAATTATTCTGCCGCATTCCATTTTGCATGTGTACCCTTCTGAAGACATGAGTTGGCTCAACACAGCGAGGAATACCAAATTCCCCCAAATGTTGCTGCAGGCTGCCAGCCAGCTGGCTGAAAGGGGGGCTACTGCCCTTTCCCCTCCCTTACTTGAAAGACTAAAGCAGCAGCCTGGAAGCATTTCTGATAGCTATCAAACTGTCACTAGTTCATGGCTGGAATGTGAAGTTTCACCGCTAAACGGAGCGGTCTCCTGTCTTCTCTCATTACCTTGTCGATTAAATGGTTCACAGGAGTCTGAGTCATCCAAACAGGTCTCGGTAGTATGGCTCCATTTGAGCGATTAATTGGATTTTCTGCCTGAGAATCGTCGGTTAAGGCTTTGCTGCTGGAAGCGACGGTTGTATTTTAGCTTCAGCTCCCGCCCTCAGTCAACAAAACAACTTTTGGACTTCACAGCTAAAGAAAACAACCCAGGGAAAAATAAAAAATACACCTAATAGGCAACAGAATAAAGCATTTCCTGTAAACAAACAAAAACCTTGTATTTAACTAGAACGCTTTCTTTTTTAGTGGCTCTAGTTTTTGATGAAATAAACACAATAAAATAAAAATAAAACGAAGAAAAAAACAACATGCTCAAATCATATGTATAATTTACAGCAGATATGACGTTACACCCCGATTCCATTGGTTGATAAAACCAAAACACGTCTGAGTAATTAAACTATTTATCAGAGTTATTCGCCAACACTTCCTCACAGCAAACTAAGGAGATTCCAGACAAAGTTATGTTTAAATCATACGCAGCCAAAGAGGGCATGAACTGATCAGGACGGTGTTATAAAATAATGCATGTTGACTGTTAAATATTATGAGGTATGGAAATGTTTTGGTTGGAAACCTCAGCTATTGTTGTAAACATTTATCCTTTGAATTATAATCCTAACCTGAATGGTTTTTTGTGTGTCTCTAGTAGGGCTGAACGATTTTGGAAAATAATCTAATTGAGATTTTTTTTCTTCAATGTCGCGATTTAATGTGCACTTATTTTTGTGGGGCTTTTGTCATGCATTTTTTAATGAATGCAATCAAAAATATTGTGTATTATAAACAGATTTTTATAAATAAGTTATTCAATTCCATAAGATTATTTACTTATTCTAAGACAAAAGCAAATATTAACAACTTTATCTACTTTTAATCATCACACTCGATGGTCATCGGTGTCGTTCTGCAATCAAGGTTTTCTTCCTTTTGATCCCAGCTAATAATTCCCTCCGGCTGTGATGTTTTCCTCCGTGTGGTTATCCAGGAAGGAGGATGCTTGAAGGAACAAGGTCTGATTTTTAATTCTCCATCGATCTAATGCACTTTCAGACTCTGGTATGGCTCCGTAGAGCGGTGTGATCTCAGGTCAGTTGTTGCAAAATACTCCGCTGTTTTCGGCGCAGCTTTAACTTTCAGTCGGCATTTTTCATACAGCGCAGGTAAAATGTGTGTGTGAGATTGAATCCTAGCTTATTCATCATGGTTAAAAAAGCATACTTTTGGCTATAAAACCCGTTATAGCACGAATTATTTCAGTGTGCCGTTTTTTTAAGTTCGTAAGGAGCAATTCTGTCAAACAGCTTGGTCAGCGATCCCTGTCGTCTCGAAGTTTGTTTACGGGAAATTTAAACACTAGTGGCGGTCAGTTTAGCCGTGCAAGCTTTTGGTCATTTTATAACTGGTTAAAGTGCAGCGTTTCCTTCTCTCCCTGCATTGTTTGCAAGTCACGTAACTTTAGCAGATATGTTTACATCAAGTCAAATCGCAGCCTTTGCGACTAGGAAATCGCATTTTACCAAATCGCGATTTAATTGCATATGCAATTAATCGTTCAGCCCTAGTCTCCAGACCAAAATTGAAACGAAACAAACAGGAACCCCTTACTACAAAACATTTCAAACAGTGAGAACCAAATTTCTCTCTTTTTTTTTTATTCTAAGAGCAAAAATCCACATCACACAACCTGATGTACATTAGATTTAAGTAAGGAATGAGATAGGTGAGTGCAATAACCTGGATGAAGCGTTTGAGCTGGTTGTTCTGGGTTAGAAGCTGCGTTTTTTCCTGCTCCAAGGTGAAGATGTAGTCCGATGTTTGTTGTAGGATGGCCGCCTGGCGAAAGCAGAACCCCGAAGCTCAAGTTAGGGACAACAATCAAAGTGTGTAAGAAAATCCAGACAGGCTGGAAATTAAAACATTGGACGCGTGTGACTTTAAAGTCGAAGAATTTGCACCTTTTAGAGAGAGAGAAAAAAAGGAAAAAAAAAGTACCTTGCTGAGTTTCTCGCCATCTGTGTGTGGCAGGAGTGTTTTGAGGGACTGAAATCCAGCGTTGATGCTCTGCATGCGCCGCCTCTCGTTGCTGTTGGCGATTTCCCGGCGGATCCGTCTTTCCTGGTCCTGGGCCGTCTCCGGACTGAGGGGGATGTTCGCCAAACTAAGAGAAATGGGGGGGGGGGGGGGGGGGCAATTATTCCACCATGAAGCGATAAACATGTATGTTATTCACATCCGCACAAACACACACAGGGCATAAGAACGTTATTCTAAAGACCTTTACCGATTCTGTGGTGGCATCGCCCAGCTTCTATTGGGTAGTTTTTTGGAAAAGCTCATCTTTTGGAAATGGTCAGTAGTGTAAAGTGCACATTTCGTAATTGTTTTTTAACATTAACCTTTCTAGTTGCACGTTTCTTGAATTTGACTATATCATTTTGATAACTTCCCAGTATTTTAGAGTAATTTTGCCCAAACCACAACATATGATATTCTTGATTCAGTTTTTTACGTTGTATATCTTAATCTGTGTGAAGCTTCACTGCTGTAATGAGTGGAAGCCGAGGATGTACCGTTTTCAACACTTCTCCCAAATACAAATTTAAAGAAAGTGATTCTTTTCAGCTCATTTTTATTTTCAATTCGTGAAATCTAGTGCAACCAATCGCCATAGAATGCTGTAAATCAACCCTGAATTCCTCCGTGAAACATGGTGGCATCATGCTGCGGGGATGCTTTCCTTTCACAAGGACATGAAAGCTGGTTAGGTGGTGGGAAGATGGGGCTAAACACACGATTAGTTTGGAGGAAAAACTGACGTGGTTCTGTCACCTAAAACTCAAAGAACACAGACGGATGCTTTTGGTTGTAGCGTGGCTAAATCTGAAAATGAATAAAGAACATAAAACCTCTGGCAAAGCCCTGAAGGTCATACTACTGATGCACCGTTTTAATAAAACAAAAATGGCCTTGGTGAAGATTAAGATTGAATTAAATAACATCAGCAGATTTTACACAAAAACAATTTAAAAATCGTGCCAAAACTAAGTGGATAAATGGAAGAAATTCAAAGTTTTGGTCCGAGTAATTTTTGTATTAATTTCTGGATCACTTTCAGTAGTCATTTTCTGCAATTCCGATATAAATGCAGCTTTGCATACTTTTTTAGAACACTGTATTTGTGCTTATTCGTATGCAAAAGAAAGAGGAAAACAGACAAAGTACAATTGTGCATCCATTTTAACTACCAAAAAAAAAAAAAAGAAAAGAAAAAAAATGGGGGGAAAACAGCATCCACGGGATTGTAGAACAAACTTTTTCAATTCTTTATTGGCCAGACAGCATCAGAGGATGAAAGCGTCGGCAGACTGAATACGACGCAGCCAACCTTTAACCTGAGGCTTTGACTGGAGAGACTCGAGAGGTCCGCAGAGGCCCCTCTCGACTTCAAAACGTCAGGCGCCCTGCCGGTGAAAGCCTCGTTCTCATTTGCCAGCGGGAAGAAGGGGGTGGGGGCACAATTAACGACATAAACGGTCGCAACAAACCTGAAGAACCGGATCTGCAGAGTTTAAGTCAGAAGGTCAGAAATCGACACGGTTCAAGTGGCTGCAAAGGCTCGCTGTCACAGAAAACGCTGAGCAGACCTACTCTGCTGTTTAAGAAAGAAACCTCAGATAAAGCTTACAGCAGGAAAACAAACCCTGGAATATTTATGAATAATTAAAGATAGGATCTTTTTTGAAAGTTTTGACTGAGGACAGTTTTAGTTTAAACAATTATTAAACAACTTTAAAAAGTGGATCTAGACAATGTGTTTGTTTCAATTTTTTTTTTTTTACAAGAACCTGTATTAAAAAAACCCTGACAGATCTGATACTTCAACATGCATTCTATCAAATTTCTACGTACAAGATTTCCAATCATAATCACTTCTACCCAGAAGGGAGCATCCCTAAAATTGCAGTCAGAAAATTTGCAAAAGATCTTTAGACGTTGAAAATCTGTGTGGAAAAAGAAAGAGGTTCCTCCGAAATCCTGATCTCAAAATCCAACATGGCTAATTTGTGTATAAAACTTGAATATTGTTTTGGGTGAGAAAAAAAAAGGGTCCATATCAGAATATCACTGGTCAATAGTTGACTAGTTTTGAGTTCCTGATTACAACATAGCTAGTAGAATTTCTCAAATAAGCCAAGTCGTCCAAGAAAAAGTTTCCGTGTGTCCATATACCAAAAATTTATGTGAATAAAGGTATTATTTACAATAAGATTGAATCTAATTGTTTTAATGGATTTTATAATATAATTCAACAACATTTTTTATTTGAAAAATAATGCACACTAAATATCTGTTTCAAAGTAGATTTTTCTTTTGTCAAACTCAATTAATTGAGATTTAATCTAAGCACTATGCCAGAAGTCTCACACACACAGAGTAATAGAAGTATAACAAGGAACACAAATTATCCCAGAATTACAGCTTTTTAAATGTTGTGACTCATTTTACCCTTATACGCGTCAAAAACAGAAAGGTTATCCATTCAATACTTTGCTAATAAAAAAATACATTTTTAAATTAGGAAATGACTGATTTAAGGCAAGGCAATTTTATTTGTATAAAACACTTTCAACACCGGGCAATTCAAGGTGCTTTACATATGATTAGAATACAAATGAGCAGTTATAATAAGAAAGTAATCAAGAAAATACAACAATGTAGGGACAAATGAGTAAAAAACACAGGTTTAGTTCATTAACTGATATTGCTGTAGAAAGCTCTCAGTTTTTAATATACAACTCCGGGCACAAATCTAGGATAGGTGATCAAAAACAAGCCAGCTGTAGCATGATGTCATTTTCTGGACTACTGCGCTGTATCCAATTACTACCGCAGGGGGGCGCTTCTATGAACAGTAGCGGCGGTTAGTGAAATGTGACACCAGCAGCAGGCCCCCTGGCATGGAGAACAATGCTGTACGCCATTAGCACCAAGCTAATGCTTTGTCTTTGGTTAGTTAGAGACAGAGATACACCTTCGTGTATCCCAGCGTGTTTCAAGCGACACGTTTTAATCACGAAAGCACGTGAACGTGGGTTTTAACAACCCCAAGCATTGTCCACGCTGTTGCTGCACAAGTGCGCAGCGACGTATGACTTGCTAGCCAGGCTAAGCTAATTTTAGCACATGACAACGACGTCCGCTACAGGGAGCAGCTGTTTAAACACACATACCAAAGCAGAAAACCCTGCTTAAATTATTAAAACATCATACACGTGTCCAGAAAACAGTTATTAATGTTGACCAAGGGAAATTACTCGGTTTGTAATAAAGCTACGGTGATTTGAAGAATGATTTTGTGCGGCAGTGGCGATCATCTTAACTACCACGTGGTTGGCGTCTATCTGGACATGGATGTGTTCACTGCATCTCTCGCACATGTCAAACTCATTATAAGTTCGCCAAACAAATAAGACAGTCAGCAGATGTAACGTTTACAAAATGCATATAATAGTTCTCAGCAACCGCGGATGTGACAAAAAGCAAGTCATTTCTACCAACGGATTCCAGCTGCCAGTAGCTAACAGCTAGCATGCTACCTGAAGTCCCATCTGCATCACACATACACACACACACTACGGCCACATGAAAAAAATCCTTTATGCACTTGTTATACATGCAACACAGATTAGAGTTTTGCGGTTACACACACCTGCAGAGCCCTCCGATAACATCCTTCTCTGTCCGCTTGAAGTGCTGCAGGGATGTTATCTTCTCTGTCGGCATCCTGACATAGTCCATGCTTTCAAAGCCACCTTCTGTAGTTCGTGTTTGCCGTTTTCTTCCCCTTCCCCGGTCGTGTTCTCGTTGGAGTCTTATGGTTTTGGTTTGGGTCGCAGCACTCCAGAAGTGTCCCTTAGTACCGCAGATCCCAAAAAACCCGCACGAAAAATTCAATCTGAAGACGGAGGGAAGGAAAAACACAAAGTAAAACCGAGCTGTATTTCTTTCCACAGCTGATGGGGTTCCCTCCAGCGTGTGTGTGTGCCTTCCAACCACCCTCCGCCTACTACGACTGTGTGTGTGTGCAGCTGATCTGTGTGAGGCGGGAAACAGCTGGTTGGAATCAGAGCTGGCTTTCCGGAAAGCCGAACAAGCAGGGCTCTGTTGTTGAAGCTCTGCAGCAGGCACTACAGTTCTGCAAATTAGCCGCCACTCAACAAACAATGCTGATCCGAACTGCATGCATGCAGTATATATATATATATATATATATATATATATATATATATATATATATAGTAATACTAAACAATCAATAAAAAATCAAGATATATTGAAGATCTATGCTTTTAATTATTTTTTTCTGATCTGGTTTCAAACAATATTGCATAAAATCTGTTTGCTGTTCCTCAGACACTTAGACACTAAACAGTGGAACAGATTAAAGCTATTATGACTTGTTTTTGTGTGGAAATTCTTACCTCTGAGACTTTGTCTAGCTGTTCCTGTGTCGCAATTAAAACAACAAAAAACTACATTGAAAACCTAATTTCATTTTATTAGGCTCGCGTGTCATATTTAGTTGTAGAATTAGCTTCCAGCCTCAACAGGAAAAGTCAGAGAATCTTTCTATTGAGATTGTTTTTTCATGTAATCTCCAAGACGCCATTGTGTTCCCTAATAAATGTAACAGCAGGACAAAACGACCCTGAACAGGCAGACTCTGCTCCCTCCAGAGATTAATCAGCTGATTCAAACCAGGACGGGCACAAACTAGCTGAGACACACAACAGGAAACAGATCCCTCCTCCACCCCTTCATCATCACCAATCGGATCCCCATTTAAAGGGGCTATATCATGCTAATCAACAGCTTTCAACATGTGGGATTGAAATATATATGATAAAATGATAGCCTTAATATTAATTTGTCCTGAAATTTAAATTCTATCCTGAATTTATTGTTGGACCGTAGTAAAAGCCTGGTTTCTCTGGAATCCCACCTCCTGCCCCCTCACCATGAGCGCTTTGCTGCTATGACTGTTTCAGCAGAGATTAAATGGAGCCCATTCAGACTTTAGATGGAGCCCAAACCCCTGCAGCTGAGTCAAGCAATTAATCTTTCCAACCCAGTACATAAAAAAGCCGTGGGTGTTGTTTGCACCCATTTACTGAACGTTCTGAGATGCTACAGATCCATTAATTAACCACAAAATGCTGTTATAAAATCATATTAGCAGATTGATAAATTACTAACACACATTAGCATGTATCTACCTACTTCTCTGTCCAATCCAACGTCTTTTTTGTTGGAAGTTATCCAACTGCTTTTCTTTAGGAATGTAGAATAAACTCCTGTAATTCACACAGCTAAAGGGGCAGTGCAGACACCTCTAGCACCTCCTAGTGTTCACAAAGTGACGTAAAAAATGTCACTATGTGAACACTCAGTCGTTTTCCAGGAGAGGGCGGTGCAGCTGCTGAAAGACAAGGATTCAGGAGGATTACTCAGACATGCATAAATTAAGTGAAAAACCACACTGGTGGGGGGTTTCTAATGAGAAAATTGCATTACCAGATGGTTGCAAACTCCAAAAACTTGATTTTGCATGATATAAGCCCTTCAAGACTTTTTTGGACGTCCTAAAAGCTCAAGTAAACAACGGGATTAAACCCGGCCCCTGGTTACAAGGAGTGTGGCTTACCTTTAGAACTTTTTGTGTCTGATATTGACCAGACACTATATCTCCAGACCCATTACCTACCAAGATGTGTCTGGTCATTTTGAAAGTAAAATACCAGTAATTACAAACAATAAATCTCTAAAGTTTCCTGGAAAAATCCATAGTTCTGGCAATGCGTAATCAAAAAGGCCCAACTCGAGGTGCGGAACCAAGCATTCATTTGAAACGCTCACTGCATGCAATTGGATAATGCCACGACCAATCTCAACAATACACGGTGTGACATATCCAGAGCGGTAGCGTAGTTACCAGCGGAGCTAACTGGTAGATTAAACTCTTGCCGTATCCAGTCGCCAAAATGATGAACAGGAACTTATTTGTGTCGATAAGCAAATTCTCATTCTCATCAGAAGAAACAAAAATCACATGTGGAGTCCCCCAGGACTCCATCTCGGGGCCCTTCTTATTTAGCATTTACATGATACTAAGCCAGATAATAACAACATATGATATTAACGACCACAACTATGCTAATGACACTCCACTTAATATCTCAATATCACCATTTGATGTTGAACCTATCCAAATCCTCAATAAATGCATTGGGCAAATTAACAGCTGGATGTCCCATAATTTCCTCCAACTGAACAAAAACAAGACAGAAATAATTATCTTTGGACTCAAAAAAGATTATTTAAATATCCATACACAACTTCACTTGGTCCAACTAGAAAGTACTGACTAAGCCAGAAATCTAGGTGTAATAATGAACTCAGACCTGAACCTCCAGGGTGACAAAAAGGCAAAAACAAGGTCAGCTTTCTATCACCTGAGGAACATTTCTAGGATTTAAGGAATGATGAAACAAGGAGACCTAGAAAAACTCATCCATGCATTTATCTCTAGCCGGCTTGATTACTGTAACAGTATCTTCATAGATATGCCTTACAAAATCAATCAGACAGCTGCAGCTGACCCAGAACAGTGTTGCTTGTGTTCTCACTGGAACCAAGAAAGTAGAGAATACATAGGCGTCATTTTAACCGGGGACGCCGGGGACATGTCCCCAGCGATATTTATGATGGATGGGTTTGCCCCCACAAAACCTGATGTGGAAATTACTACCTGCACTGATCTAACAGCCACTTGTGCTCCCAGCAAGGTTTCTGCATCAGTATCCGAACAGAATGTTAATTAAATCACTCCATTCCGCTTTCTCATGCATGTTACTGTTCATGTTTCTTTCTGCTCATATGCTGCAGCATTGTTTGCAGTAGATGTCATGTTTTAAAAGACTGGTAGTCAGCTAACAGGTGGAGTCCTTTAATGTCACCGGTACCCGTTTCAAGATGGAAAAAAAATGCAGTTAGCCTATACAGTTCCTTTGCTATAATGCGATCCACCCTTCGCCACTCTAAACAGATGGGTTTTTAATCTTGGTTTAAAGGAGCTCAGTTTTTCAGCAGCTTTGCAGTGGTCTGTGAGTTCCATCCATCCATTTTCTTAACTGCTTATTCCTCAAGGGGTCGCGGGGGTGCTGGTGGCTATCTCCAGCTGTCAACGGGCGAGAGGCGGGGTACACCCTGGACAGGTCGCCAGTCCATCACAGGGTCTGTGAATTTGTTCCAGATAATGGGAGCATAGAAGCTTAAAGCTGCTTCTCCTTCTTCTGATTCTAGTGATGATTAGTAGATTAGAGTTGGAGGAACTGAGTGGTCTGGCAACAGATCTTCAATATACTTTGGTGCTTAGCCATTAGATGACTTAGAAACTTTACTGTCCTACTTACTGATGTCTTGCCTAAAGCAGCGGGGCCTGGAGCCAAAGTTGGCCTCCCAAGTAATTGAATTTGGCAGACCAGAGGATGACCCTGACCTTGTACAAAAATCTGCAGTGATCAGTCAACCTAATGAGCTAAAAGATCAATCTTCTACTTCTGATACCGCTTTTTATAAATTACTACATATTGGGCTCCTATACTCCTCACAGCGGCATGTAGATTTGTGCACAAATTTACAATTTAAATGACTAGAAATAGTCATATTTTTTCAGTTCATAAAGTATCCTATGAGCCTTTGCTGCCGCACTGAACTGGATCAAACGACCTCCAAGCTGCTAGCTTAAGTAGAAATTACCGACATGGAGTGGCATTGTCAGTGGCAGACAAAGTACATTTTAAAATTTTTAGGAAGATTTTTCTCCCCCACTGACATTAATACTAAATCAATCAAATACTGAAGGTTAGATATGTTTTCTAAATGTCTATATTTCTGTTAAATGTTATTTACACAGAATGGAAGGTTAAACAACTACATCATTAATACAAGTACTTCATTATAGAATTTGTATTTTGCATAAAATGTTATTATGTTTGGCCCGCAGCGCTATGATACATATTAATTTTAGCCCTCTGAGGGGAAAAGTTTGGGCACCCCTGGCCTAAAGGTATCAGACAGTTAGATACTTTAAAAGAGCAGGAAAAAACAACCTATGGAAACATTAAAAAACAAGGGTGTTAACACTATGTCATTATTTAATATAAGAAAAAAAGCTGCTGCACAAATACAAGCTCAAATGGTCAGACTGGCATAAAAACTTCTTTATCTAAAGAGAGATATTATTTCAGGATTATTTTTGTGTCAATTTAGAAGTGTACAGTCGATTCAAATGGGACAAACATGGAAAATAATTTATTTCGTTGGCTTAAGGGAGGCATACGCAGGGTGCTCTTTGCAAGATCCTGCAAATCTTCTAAGTCTGTTGTGGAGAGTGTAATCTCTTTGACCATCGTTTGTTGAGGATGCAGCATCAGAGCCAGGGACTTAAAAAAGCTCAACAACCTGATTAAAAAGGTTGGTTCTGTTCTTACTATGGGAACTTTGAAGAACGACTCTTCATAAAATTATAAAAAATTATAGACAACCCTGAAATGAACTCTCAAAGGCACCACGTGGTATTGAAGACTAAAAGAGAGAGAGAGAAAAAAAAAAGATTAATCCCGTTTGCCCCATTAGGGGGCAGTATTATGCATAAATTGAAAATCAGAATCATCTTTTTTTGGCTAAGATTGTGTGCACAAAGAATTTGATTTCGGTGCTCAAGTGCTAATTCAGACATGAAATATATACGCCTTAATTTCCCAGGGGGTATAAAGAAGGTCTGTGACAATATAAACATTATTTATTTACAGTGATGTTTAAACAAAGCGAATTAGTAACATTGTTGTGAACAGACTCACTGCTGGCTATTTAGCCAAATGAAACACCCTAAAGTTGATTAAAATGAACCAATATCAAAATGTCCAATTTCAGAAACAGCATATCAAGCATGATTCGTGTCTTTTATGAAGCAGGAATCCCACATTTCTAAATGCAACATTGTGCAAAAGACTTGAGTCAACCTCAAACTAAAAAAAAAAAAACTTTCTCTTCCAAAAATCAATTCTATCATGTAATCTGTTAGGTCTTAATTAAGGTTTCAGAAGACCTTTTAACATCGTCTGCTTTAAAATAAATAAATAATTATAGTCATTCCATTACCTGAACCTTTTCATAGAAGCATTTATTGCTCATCAAACCTCTAAACGGATATAAATCATCTGGGCCTAAAATCCTCCTAAACTCAAGGGATGAATCTCTGTAGTGTCTGTATGAGTTGGTAAAAAAAACGGTTTGAAGCCATTCTAATCTATGAATTATGTTTCAAAAGCTGCATAAAACTCAGTGGTTCTGTTCAAGTTGCCCAGAGGGCTTTTTCGGTTTCACTTGATGGTTCTTTCCTCATTTTTCGTTGCACACAGAATACTAACTTGGTCTGGCACCAGGAATACGTATAGAAGTCCAAAGAAAATGTTTGCAAAACAACCAAAGTCTAATTTAAAGGACTTCTTTATGTAAAGTGCATACATCTTTTTCTTTAACATGCCGAACATAAAACCAACATGCAAACGTTTTTTTGTTGTGGAACTTTATTTTTTCATAGAGTTCATTTCCAAATTCAGAATAAGTACAACTAAATAAAAACAAGTTTTTGGTCCTTAGTGAGGGAACAAAAACAATCCCAGCCTCTAACTATGGAGGACATCTACATCATGAAGGCTCAACAGAAGGTTGCTTTTATTTGAACAAACTGCACCACGTCTAATAAGGCATATTGGTTTAACGATGGAGCATCAGCAAAGCTTAAAACTCTGCAGAAACACTGACACAGAAAATAATAATAATAAAGATAACAGAACAAAAATCTTTCAGGAAACAATAGAGCATGAAAAAAGCATCTGTAGTGACAAAGTGCATTTCCTTTTTAGGATACAAATACTACATATTTAAAATCTCTACAAGTAAAAGCAAATAAACCTTGGGTTTAATGCCTGCAGACTTTACACAATTAACTACATCTTTA
Organism: Apricaphanius iberus; assembly: GCA_028564705.1. Taxonomy (NCBI): domain Eukaryota; kingdom Metazoa; phylum Chordata; class Actinopteri; order Cyprinodontiformes; family Aphaniidae; genus Apricaphanius; species Apricaphanius iberus. Next base: position 1,178,559 of record JAPXFQ010000284.1, read on the forward strand.
ATCACCCTGAAGTTAACCAACCAAGGGTTTTCTTGAGTATGAGGAAACTTCAAATTGTTCATTTCACACACCTAACATGAGAAAGAAATGTTTTTAAGGAGTGCTGAATGGCAGATTCAAGAAATTGATCTGAATGTCAGCAGGATTATCCTTCATTTTTACCCTCAATGAAGTCTTTACCTTGGAAAACCCCATGGAAACATGTAGTAAAGTAACAGAAATAGTGTAACGGTATAATGAGATCGTGAAGACCGCAGAACGGTTTATGTTGGGACTGATGGTCGGATCCTCTTGGCAGCGGATTCCTCCACTGCAAACGTGTAGTTGTACTGAGAAGCAAAGCAACAAGGGAGTGTGATTTTAGTTCATGGTGGCAGCTGGAGGTAGCCTGACTTAAATCAAAGGATCATTCTTGAACCTACCTCATTTTCAATGTCTTTGACAGACTTTATGCAGATGTTGCTTAGTTGGGAGTTACACTGGGGAGCCTAAAAAAAATATGGCAAACAAACATACTGTAAGTGGGATTATAGGCTTTTATTGACCTGCAAGCTTGAATATGCGACCAATGAACATAATGTAGTCCATAGTTGTGAACTGGAAGGAAAATCTATGGTTTTTAACAGTCTTTTTAAAAATCTTCAGTCTTCAGCCTCCTTTGCTATAAGTGAGAGCAAATTGGAACAAAACTCAAGGTCCTTGTTCATGTGCACAATCTTGGCGAATAAAGCTAACTCCGATTCCAGTGTGAAGAGCTTTGAGTGGTCACTAGAACTTCCAAAGTAGGGTTGTGCGATGTCCACCAAATTGAGAGTTAATGATGTTGACAGTGAAACATCGTGATGGACGATGACATCGTTGGGGGGTGGGATTGGGGTGTTTAATTTTTAAGTTTAATTTTTTAAACTGTACTTTAGTTACTTTACTACACTTACACAAGCAGTTTGTGAGTTGCTGGGATTTTAAATCCATACTCACACTTTTATGTGCGCATGGATTTCGGCATCGTGCCGGACCTTTCAGAGCTTTAAACTCTTTCCACGGGGGGAGTCAGCGGCATGTAGCAGCAGGGAAGCAGCTGTCACCGAAGGAGCCCGAAATCATCCGAGATCAGCAAAATCACACGTGGGTTCGTCAGTAAACGCAACAACAAGCACGAAAAAAACTACAATATGGCTCCAAAAGGTCTGTTTTATGTTCTGTCCGTTTTACATTGGCCAATAAGTTTATGTTATGTCAGGGAATATACAAAATCCCTCGAAGTGCAAGAGAATAATGTTAGTGGCGATCCGAGGCAGTGTAGACCCTCCCGCAACCTACTGACTTCTCATGGGGCCGCACAGGTAGTAAAGTAAAACTACTGGAAAGAAGCACCTTTGTTTTATTTTGAAAATTTCCGGATGCCGAGGCGTCTGATTTCCTGTCTTCACCTATCCAAATTGTCAAAATTTACACGTTTCACAGGCGTAGCACGTAGAAAATAGGACTGCCGCGTATATTTAGAAAAGTGCTACGACATGACACTCCTGAGACGGGGCAAACTCGTGCTGCTTTCGCCTCAGATGGAAAGGATTATATTGATTACAGCGGTGGCTAACAGCCGAGTATGAAGTGCTGCTGCAGTAACATGCTGCTGACGCGTCCGGTGGAAAGGAGGGTTAAGTTATACTTAATAAACTCACACCAGGTTGTTCTCTTTCCAGGTAAAAGTCTTAATATAAATTCTTCCAATCGAGCATGCACCACTACATCAGACAGGTTAACAGCTGATCTCCTTTGAAGCTCTCATTCCCCATTTCAGCCAAAAGCAGCTGGAAAACAAAGGGCAGGCACCGATATCCGCGCAGCCTTGACTCATAATGCGCATAGTGCAACGTTTGTGGCCATCTTTGCTCGTTTCTCAAAACAGGTGAAACGGTAATAATCTGCCTCGCTCTGACTGTCTGCCGCCGGAGACTTGTTATAGCTGTAATCGGGCCTTAAAAGTTGGCCCCGAGCCGACCTGAACCAGAGAGAGTTCAAGAGTTTATTTGGATTGGCAGCTTATTACAGCCCGAACCGATTAAACCCCACATTTTCCGCTAGAATAGTGCATTTATTCTTCAGCATTTTCTGTGAGTTTATCTGAGAGGAGTGGGTCTTTACCATCATGACATGCTGTGTGCCGGTAACACCTTGAAAGGTAGATTGGGAATAACGCAGCGCTTTAATATAAATTATCGCGCTAAAGAGGCGGACGGGTTCGGGTAAAGATCTTCAGCTCTAGTGCGCGGTAATCGCTCCTGGTGTTCGGCCATTGGGTTCAGTCTTTGCCGTCCTGCCTCGGCTCTTTTTATGTTCAGCTTAACAAGTTTTGCGCTGCTGTAACAAAGCAGCTGGTTGCTGCGCTCCTTGTCCTGAATCATCCAGATCAATTCTTTTTTTTTTTTTTTGGAGCTTCACAGAGGGAAACAAATGCAAACAAAACACACCAAATCTACACACTCAAACCACGCAAAATAATAATAATAAAAAAAATATATATATTTTCCAATGCTACACTCATTAGTTAGTTATATTCTCAATGTTTACAGAGCGGTCTATGCAAAGGTTTTAGTTAAACTATAGAAGAGACTAAAGGATTAGTGCGTGTCTGACAGGGTGGGGGGCGTGGCATCACGATGGTGGCTTTCCATCGTGATGGTGGTCAACCATCCCGATGGACGATGACATCGTTCATCGGCACAACACCATTCCAAAGTGCAAAATAAATTCAATCTACTTTGATGAAACTAAATACAATCCAATTAGAAATCACCTCATCAGGAAACAAAGTCTTCCTTTGTGTATTTTGATTAGAACAGCATCTACAGCTCAAATCTGGAATGCCTTCATGGAAGAGTATCTGAAGAGAACATCTTAAGAATGCCTTTTAGTATTTCACCACAGTCCACATAGAAGACACAGAGAACTAGTAGTGGAAGGTGCTCTAGTTTATCCACGGCTCTAATTTCTCTGTGTGGTTGAAATCAACTACTAAGCATCCACCCGTAGACACCATCCCCGTGCTGAAACATGGTGGGAGCATCATGGAATGCTTTGCTTCAGAAGTAGAGCTGGGTGTCGATTCATATTTTAAGAATCGATTCCGATTCTGAAGAGTTGGAATTGATTATTAAGATCCATATCGATTCAATCTCATCCATTTCGATAATTATAAGGGTCAATGGTGTAAAACATTTTTTTTGAGCTCTCAATTATAAGCCTGTAATTCAATGATTTAACACTGGGTAACAGTTTAGCAGGAAGAAAACTGTATTAACACTTTCAGAACTAAGCTTTAAAATGGCTGTCTGGATTTTTAGTTGCTATTTTTAAACAATTATAGAGATTTTTGAACTTGTGAATCGATTCGATTCTTAGAATTTTTATAGGAATCGATTCAGAATCAATTATTCTACTTTTTTTAAACAGCCCTATTCAGAAGGGACAGGGAAACTGGTCAGAGTAGATGGGAGGATTGATGGAGCTTAAAACAGGACAATCCTAAAAGAAGATGTGGAAAGCTGGTGGGGAGATTCCTCTCAGTATTTGCAGCTTTTACTGCAGGATAAAACACTTTAGTGAGAATTTTGTTGGGTTAGAAATACTTTATGTTGGCCTATAACACAAAATCGTGATAAGATTCAATTTGAGTTTGTTCTCGTTAGTTTACGAAATATCTGAGGGCTATAAATGCAAGGCAGCTGTGTCTGTGGACATGATCTGAAAAAAAGGGAGAATAGAGAGAAAGGCAGAGCAAATATATACAGAATATATTTTTGAATCATCAGACAAAAGAGAAAAAAAAAAAAAACATACCGTGCCGTTTGCTTGAAATTGGAAATCTGGGTGGAGGCTGAATGGAACTCCATCTAGAGCTGCAGAAAGCAAAAGGTTCAGTCTAACAAGGTAACGTTTGGATCCTGATTAATAGAAAAAAAAAGTCCCTGTTAGATTTCCCTGATTTTATTAGACACCCGAATACTTACTGCCTGAACCAAAATAACAGGAAAAAAATGACTACATTGTACGCTTACAGTAAATTTCAGTACTTTTTTACTTAAAGATTACACAAAGCATGTATTCCAAGAACAAATGGCTGAGAAGCAGAATTAAAGGGTGGATAGACTGAGAGGGACAAGTAAGATAGATGGATGAACAGGTAAGGAGACATGGATGGATGGACAGACAAATAAAAGGACAGATAGCTAGAAGGATATTTTTTTTATACTTGATTTTCTTTTTCCAAATATCAACAAATCTGAAAACTATCTTTAAAAAAAAAAAAAAAAAAACTGGGCAGAAAGCCTGTATTTATTACCGCTGTAAAGTTCACATAGAAATACACACCCTCTACCTGGACGACTGAACTTTGCCTCATTAAAACTGGTCCTGTTCATTCCATATCCTAACATATGTTCCTTGCATTAGTGAAGCTGTAGATCTATAGCTGGAAGTGGTCTTACAACAGTGTACTTTGTCCTTTTAATGGAGCCTTATGCATGGAACATTATTGTTATTATTATTATTATTATTATTAGGATCACTACTGTTATCTGTGCAAAGTTTCTGGATACTTCGCCCTCTGTGGGTAACGTTCAAAGAATAAAGAGGAATAACCAAAAACGCACGAGACACACACACAAAGCTCCCGTTTAACTTAAAGTGATACCTCTCATTTGAACACTCTTTGTTTTCTAAAGTAATTTTCTGTCCTCCAAGCCTGTTGTCAAAAAGTACAGTAAACACCATATATTCTCCCTCTAAGAAACATGCACACCACAAACCAGACATTTTATTTGAGAAAGTGTTGCGTCTGCCTAAATTTCTTTTGAAATAATGTAATTTATTTGTATTTTTTGCATTCTAATCCTTAAAATAAAGGAAATAACTTTCTACTTTTGTCATGTACATTAAATCAGGTGTAACGATCATATGGTGACTTAGTACTTAAGTAGCCTTTTTATGAGACACTTTTTTTCCCTTGACTCATTTCTTGCATGGCTACTTTTTATTTTTTACTTTAGTAAGAAATATGTGGAAGTAGTGCTACTGTTACCTGTGATTGTCTGAAGGCTGTTGTCACCAGGCGTGTCGTAAACATTGCCGGCCTGCAGGCTGCGTCGGCGATGACTCAGGCGGCTCTGCGGCTGTATAGCAGGAAGGTTACTGCAACAACAAAAACAAACAAAGGGATGAGACTGACACCAAGTGTGTAACGTCTGCGGAACCCAAACTGCGGCAGTGAGGCGGAACTATGGATGCTTACCTGGGTCGGAGAGGAAGAGGAGGAGGAGATGTTTCATCCAGGGAGAGACTGTGCAGCTCCAAGCTGACGCTGCGAGGTTTAGCTTTTGGGACGGGGGTTGTAAAATGTCCCTTTCTGCACCACAGCACATAGCTGTGGATGTCGCTGTAAAGATTTAAAGTTTCATCTTTAAAGATGAGTAAATATTTACAGGTACCTCTCAGTTTATTAGAATACTATCAAAAACTTATAAGTAAATGAAATGAGGTATTTTTTTCCATTTAGATTCATTACACACGGAGTGATGTATGCCAGGTGTTTTTAGTCTAGTAATAACAGATTTTGTATGATTTACTGCAGTCATATGGGATGGAAAGGAGGTTAACAGCTTGTGGCTCTGCTGAGATGCGTCCTCCAACTTTTTACTCATTGGTGAGTCTTATATCTCCTGTCTTACTCTTGGAACACACATTCTCTGTGGTTTTTAGGTCAAGCCAGTTTGTTGGCCTATCAAGTACAGTTAATTAGGTATTGGTGTGCTCTGCTGGAAAATGACAGCGTCTTGATAAAGTTTCTCAGTGAACAAGCCACACTTTTTCCTTTCGCTCAACTCTCCATGCTTGGACTTGATAAATCCCAGTGGCCCAACACGGGCAGAAGACACGCCTCCCCCCAAGTCATCAATAACTTTAAACATTTCAGAGCATGAGTCAAGCTATTTGAATTCTGGACCTCTTTCCTCTTCCTTCAGACTATGGGACCTTGGATTTTCAGTCTGCTTTCGGACAGAAAAGTTCCAAAAACTGTGTTCTTAGAACCATCCTCTAATAATTTTGTCCTTATAAATACCCTTCCTAGGGAAACCTTTTTAGATTCAATTCGCATAGGAGTCAGGGACCTTGATAAAAACTGATGTGATGAAACTGCCCATTTAAAAACATTTAGGTTTTATAAAAACTGCTTATAATTTTAGTTTTTTCTTTCAAGCAGCGGAAATCTAGCAAAGGGCGTAGCTTATGAGTTCACCAAACGCCTACGTCATGAGGTCTGATGGAACCACGAAAAGATGCTACCTCAGAAGTCGCTTTTGGACTGTAGGAACCTTTTGTAGTTCCTGTAACCTTTTCAGGAATCAGGCTGTTTTTTTGTTTTTTTTGCAGTCAGACAGATCAGTTGCTATAACCATTCTAGCTCCTACTCTGAAGCAGGGTCTTTTCATGGTTCCATAGGAACTCATATCATGTAGGTGTTTGGCCCAAACACCTACATGACCCCAAAACAACTAAAATTAGAAGAAGAATTTTTTTTGGGAAAAAATTTAAATTAAAACTTTTTTTTTTTTTTAAACAGGCAGTTTTGTCACATCGGTCTCTATCCAGAGTCACTTTCTGTTCGTACTCTGAGGCAAGGTCTTTTTGTGGTTCCATCGGAACTCGTATGATTCATAAACTACGCCCCTACCAGATTAACACTTCTTAAGGCCCGGCCATTTAAAAAAACTTAAAAAACATAAAAATTCAATGAGAAAAAAAACAAAAAAATTTTTAAACTGGCAGTTTTTACGTTACTTCGCTGTCTATCAAAGTCTCTAACTCCTGTGGGAATGGAATCGGAAAAGGTTCCTCTTGGAAGGCTAGTTATAGGAACTAAATTCTTAGAACTTCCCTGCTTGAAAGTGGCTAGAGTAGGGGCTAATATGGATATAGGAACTGATGGCCGTGATCCCTAGTTCTTATCAGTCCGAATGCGCGAAAAAACAGCCTGGATCAAGAAAAGGTTACAGGAACTACAAAAGGTTCATGCAGTCCGAAAGGGACTATTGAAATGAAAAAGTTACTTTCTTTTTTCTAGCACACATTTTCCTTCTACTTAACTTTCCATTAAGCTGTGTGGATTCATTCCTCTGAAGAGCCAGCCTTATTAGTGGCTCACCATTGTTGTGAATGGCATAAACGACTACTGGACACCATCAGTCCCACGTGTGAATGTCTTGATTTAAAACATGGTCATTAAAATTAAGAGAGATAACTACTTGAACTGTATCACAGTGTGTTCAACAGGACCTTCACAGGTTTCACTTGTTGAATAAATATTTTTCCAAAACCACTTCTGCTTTCATGCAGCTTCAAGATGAACGGCTGCCCATGTGTTGGCTCACTTACCCCACATAAGTGTAGTGCTGCAGCAACATTTTGCTTTTGGCTGTGAACCTGATGTCCAGCACAGCTGTTTCTACGCTGGCAACCGGGGACCGGCGAACAATCACCCGCTTCTTCTTTGACACGGTGGTCTCTGCACACGGAACATTACAGAAACCGCTCATCGGTTGCACAGCAAAAACACATGAGGGCTGAAAGAATACACCGACACTCCTAGGAAATGTGGAAAAACTTGAGCAAGGCTGTACGTACTTGAGTCAAGGTACTCTGAGATATAGCTGTAGCCATGAGGAATGGAGTCTTTGTCTGAAATAATCTGAATGTCGGAAACCACCATACCATCTTTCAGGTCCTGAAGGAGAGCAACACGGTTCATATATGGAGCAGAGAGCTCTAAACCAAAACCAAAGACCTTTGTTTAATAAAGCAAAACGGCTCTCTGCGAGTTACCTTGCTCAAACAGAGGTAATATCCGGATTTCATAGCAAAGCTGCGTGTGAAGTTTGCCGCCACTCCATCTTCTGTGATGCTGATCTGCAGAAGGATGAGAACGAGAAGGATGAAAGCATAAGAAATATACATTAGGCACGCGCGATGAACCATACAAATGAACAAAAGAGAGATCATATATCTGTGTATAACTCGTCCATTTTTTTGGGGATTGACAAACAAAAAAAAGAAAGAAAAAAAGAAAGAAAGAAAATGTGATTTATTTTCATTTTTTTTAAGTCAGAAACAAAAAAAGGAAAAACTACTTGCCTTTCATGTTTTAGATTTTTGGATCAAAAATATAAAACTGAAAATCGGCCACATGAAAGAATTTGTTTTTAATACTTTAATACTCTGAGCTACAGGACCTGGAAACTGTTCTGCTTGCAAGACCGTGGGTGATTAGAGACAATAATAATAATTTAAAAAATCACATTTTCGTTTTTTTGATTTATGTTTGTCAATCTAAACAAGAAAGAATAAATGATACACGGATTAACATGTAATAAAAATAACCAAAGCAGTGTGTGTAAATGGACTAAATCTGGTGGCAAGGGGCAGGTTATTCAGACGTCACTGGATTTTGTTGCCATTGTCGTATTTCTGTCATGTAAGAAATTCAAAAAGAGTTGAATGAACTGTTTTCCGAAATAACCATCTTGATGAGTTAAAAGAATTTACCCAAAGATAATGTTTTTAACCACTAAATGCATTTATTTTCTGGGTTTCTCTAAAGGCGTAACCCTGAGATAAATTTATTGCGCTCATTCTTAGGAATTTCTAATCCTGCAAATTTTACAGTATTCATCTTACTGCCACTTGTGGAGTTTCTAAGCACCACGTTTCCAGCTAAACTTGTTGAAAAACAAACAAACACTCTTGCAGGACATTTCGTGGTGAAAGATTGTCGACGCTGTGCGTAAAAATTTTGTTCCGTACCAGGTGGAACTCTTTGGGGCAGGAGGCGGCGTTGGATGTCCAAGCCACCGCTGTCAAAGCCTGGACTTTACCATGCTCCACCATGGACATCTATGAAAGAAATAATGACAAGTTAAGCTATAAACCAAAAGGTTTATTTGTTCAAAAGAGTCTAATTTGTAAAAACCCACTTTAACCCAAAAAAATTTAACTATTCCCCCAACTAAAAAAAGAACATTAATAACATAGTTTTGTTTAAATTTAATTATTAGAATCTCATAAATTAGCTGGTAAATTAGGGTTAAATAAGGCCCATGTTTTTTCTGTTTTTAACTAAATTATTACAATATTGTTCCAGTATTAAGCTGTTGATAATTTTCACGAAATATTTTTCAATTAAAAATACGTTTTCCAAGCTACAGACGTGGACAAAATTGTTGGTACCCTTCATTAAATCAAAGAAAAACTCATAATGGTCACAGAAATAACTTTAATCTGACAAAAGTAATAATAAATAAAAATTATATAAATGTTGACCAATGAAAGTCAGACATTGCTTTTCATCCATGCTTCAACGGAATTATTTAAAAAATAAATGCATGAAACAGGCCTGGACAAAAATGATGGTACCCACAACTTAATATTTGGTTGCACAACCTTTTGAGTGTGGTACACACCACGTCACCAAACAACACAGTGACTACCTGGAGTCCTATATATAGGCCCACTGAGTGATTACAGGATTGTAGACACCTAAGATGCTGATTAGTGGACATACCTTGGATTAACATGTCCCTTTAGTCACATTCTTTTCATTCTTTTCTGGGGGTACCATCATTTTTGTCCAGGCCTGTTTCATGCCTTTATTTTTTAAATAATTCTGTTGAAGCATGGATGAAAAGCAATGTCTGACTTTCATTCGTCAACATTTATATAGTTTTTATTTATTATTACTTTTGTCAGATTAAAGTTATTTCTGTGACCATTATGAGTTTTTCCTTTTATTTAATGAAGGGTACCAACAATTTTGTCCACGTCTGTACAATCTGTTACACAATACACTTAAACAAATTAAAATAAGTGATGAAAAACTAATAAAAATAACACTACCATGAACTCAACACTTAGTTCCCTTTAACTGAAGGACTTTCTGGATTAATAATGACCCTTTGTAATCTAGCAATATATTGGTGCACAAATCCCATTTGCAGTACTTCCAGATTTTTTGACACTGCGAAAACACATTATTTGCGTCCATGTGACAACCAGTGGGAAAACACTGTGGTCGTTCATTGTTTCAGACAACCAGATCTCATGCAGCAGTATGCAGGGTTGTCAACAAACAATGCCGAACAAAAAGAAACTATTCAGAGAAAGAAATTTAGCTCTGACAGCAGAAAGTGCTGCCGTTTATTCCTCAGTCCAATCCAGAGACTTTAATACATGCTGACAATAATGCGAGGCGCGCTGGTTTCCTATACTCTACAAAAACACCCCAAAAAACAGCCTCTAGATAGACAGTGTCAGCATAACCTACCTGTGTGCTTTAGAATTTATTTTATTGGTGCTTTTGTTGGATCTTAAATCATGAATGATGTTTGGTCCTTTGTTCATTCTCTTATCACAGTGCACTTATTTGGAAGAAGACATGAGGACACCTCAGACTGTTGAGGTTTTGAAATACAAGCTAACATTCAAATCAGTTTATTTTCCCCTCAAACATCACTAGTTCTGTCCTATTTATTGATAGGTGTGAGGCTAAGTTCATATCCTTGCTGTTAGCTGCATCGTTTTTTTTTCATTTCAAATAACATTTCTGTTCTTATTGGCATATATTTGTTCATTGTTCACTTCTCGTAAATAGCCTGTTGTTTTTTTTAAAGAACAAATACTTTTTTTTTTTATTAAACTTGCTCAGTTGCACATTACTTGGGATCTAAGTAAGCTATATTTATTAAAGGCACAGTATTTTTTTTTGCCATTACTGTAAAGTATGGTATTCTTAAATCTGTCTTTTTATGTTTTATATATTTATCTTTGGGGTAATCTGTCACTTTGTTCCTGTTACACTTGAATTTACCAACTCTGTAAATTAAGAATATTTAACTTCTACTATAATATTAATGTCGATAACTTAATTTCATTGAGAAACCCTGTGAGTTTATTCAGAAGCCTCTTAAAAAGAATAAATGGAAATATTAAGTTGCAGGGAAAAAATTAAACATTGATAAGCTGATATATCACAATACGTTTGTCACGACAACGTATCAATATTCAAAGTAACACATTGATTTATTTTTTTTATCTCCAGAATTTGGAATCGTTAATGATCTAAATTTTTGTAGTAAAATGAAAGTATGACTACTAGTTGGTGGCTGTTTTTACCTTCTGTTCCAGTGGATTGACTAGATCTAGTAATAAAGCTGGATGTATATGAAGCAGGTTTGAGTGTTTAGAATGCTGCAGCACTTTTTCTACATTTCAATTCAAATCACAATATATAGTCTACACTAACTCGTATTATCCCAATATATTGTAATACACACAGCCCTATTAAATTGTGAGGTGAATATTCTGCAGAAGTAAAGCGCTCTTTCGGATGCCCTGGTCAGCTTACTTTACTTTTAACTGGGGCTGGCTCTATCTGTCTTTTTACACCTTTAACTACAATTTTCAATTTAATTCATGAGAGTATAATAATTTTATGTTTTATCCAAGTCTTATTGTAACAGTACATTCAATGCTCTTTGTTACGTTTAGCTGTAAGAATTGGGCTTCCTGGATAAAATCTGTTGACTGAATGATTTTATTTGGGGATGGTAAGATTTCCTGAATAAATACATTTCTCCTCGTCACCCCAATCATTACCAAATAATAACCGAAACGGAAAAAAAAACATAAATCGAAATCAATATAAAACAAACAGCTAAAATTAAAACAAGATGGTTTAATCTTATATCATTGTTCTACAATTACAGTAATCAGCTATTTATTTACTGCCACACTTCAGGTGTATTTATAAATCAATGTAAAAAAATAAAAAATAAAATAAAAATAAATCTGACAGACATTATGGAACAATGTGAACATTATGAACAATAACCAGATTCAGGTAGCCAACATTAACTCCTTCTTCACTTGGCTCTGAATGTAACCAGTCGCTTCAATAACAACCTCACTTTAACATATTAAACAATATAAACACTTATCGCATTAAAAGGCTATATATCACACATCTAACGTTATCCTAATATTAATAATAAAAAAGATTTAAGCGGTAAAAACTGAGTTAGTTTTACGTTCGACTTCCCAGCTGACAAACCTGGTTGTTTCCTGCTCAAAACGGCAAAAAACGCTTCTGGTTTCATGAAGTGACCTTGGCTGTGATCAAAGGTAGGAACACTTACTCTGTCAATTTGTCGCTACTTTTCCCGACGGATTATTTGGGGAAAATAGTAGTTCTCTTCAGTTTCAAGCAGAAAACGTCTCGGTCGCAGTCGTGGAAGCAGGAAGTTCTCAATCCATTCCAACTGCATTTCCCATCAGACGCCGGGGCAATATAAGCTGCGTCACTGTGTCTGTGATGTAAACCGCAAGGTGGCAGCAGCTAAACAGAATTGTTTTGATAAAAACATTATTTTTGTGTGTGACCTTTTTGATTGTCATGGTATAATGCTCAGTTATCAGCGTTTTCTTCATCTTAAATCCTTACCTGTTACAAGTAAAGAATTCAACTACGTAACTAAAGCAAACCCTAATGGCATTTCTCTTCTAATAAGAAGTCATTATCAATATCAAGAAACACTAAGAATAAAATCCCACCCCAATGATGAATGGACTTGAAACACCGGATTCAAAATGCAACAATAAACATAAACGTGGCACTTTTTATGAAAAAAAGGAAAATAGCTCCACGAGGCAAAGGTATTATGGATATTGCCTGGAAGGAGGCCTGGATATTGCCTCATGAGTATTGTATTTCCAATAAAATAAAAGAGGTTCACAAAATTTTACATACTATATATCCAACCAATTTATATTTTTCTAAATGTTCAGATATTGAAAAAAAAGCAGCTTTTGCAATATGTAACCAGAAACCTTAACTCACTCATTCTATCATTGTACCCATTCTAACAATTTCCGGGCTCACCTTGAACAATATAAAGTGTGTAAAATCAAGACAAACATTATATTTGACTGCAGAAGTTTGATCATGTATTTTATCCATGCTGATAATGGCATCGTGTTTATCGCTTACCTATTCATTCTGTATGGCAAATTTCACATACACAAATGCAAATACTCTAAAACTCCATCCAGTTTTAGAAGTGATCTGCATGAGTTCAAAAACTATATGAAATTCTATGTGCTAATTGACACTAAAAAAGCAACACATCCACAGATATATACAAGAGGCTTTTCAAAAAGGAATAATGTTCTTATATTGCATTTACGCATGTTTCCCATTGTATTTTTTATCACCTTGCTTATTTATGTATTTATTTTCCTCCCTACTTCATCATATTTGTAGGCGTGACCAACCTTAATTTATATGTTGTTTTCTTTTTTATTACTATAATAACCACATCGAGAGGAGCCAGTAGTGGTGGCTCGGGCATCTGGTCAGGATGCCTCCTGGATGTCTCCCTGGTGAGGTGTTCTGGGCACGTCCCACCAGGAGGAGGCCCAGAGGAAGACCCAGGACTCGCTGGAGGGACTATGTCTCCCGGCTTGCCTGGGAACGCCTTGGGATTCCTTCCGAGGAGCTGGCCCAAGTGGCCGAGGAGAGGGAAGTCTGGGTCTACCTGCTTAAGCTACTGCCCCTGCGGCCTGACCCCGGATGAGCGTTAATGATGATGGATGGATACTATAAGTTATTTTTACTGATTCCACACATATTGGAGCACTTGTCTGCTACATTTATCTGTATGTACAGCTTTCTCAATAAGGTTTGTTAAAAAAAAAGGGGGCAGCAGCTGTTCTTTGGTTGATTTAAGTGTAGCCTATATTAATCATTTTTATTGCATAGCCAACGTTTTTAACGTCATTAAAGTCCTTTAATTTACATGAAAGCCAACTGGTTAAGAGACATTTTACATATCATTAAATTTCCTATCCGTCAGAGATATTAACAAAAAAGAATGGGTCCTTTTCAACATTCTCTTTTGTTCATATATTTATCATTCTGCTCAAGACCTTATCTTTTTCTGGTCCTAAACGAAACCAAAATACGACAGTTCCTTAAGTTTTAAACAATGGATAGTGAGATTAAATTTAAGATTTGCATTTGTTGCTTTTTAGGTGTCTCTTCTCCTGTTTGAAAAGCAGAATAGCCCTTTGAAATTATAAAAAAAATCGATTAAAAAATGGACTTCCTGTTGCTCAACACAGCGGTACCAAAGCTCTCAGATTATCAATTGGATACAAAATAAATCTGACAATCATTATCTCAAAAGCACGACAAATATGTAATAATCAATTTTTTTATACGTGAGTTGCACCCACTGACAATATTTGGAAAAGGGGGTCAGCACAGAGGACAGGTTAAAGGTCGAAAGTGATAACAGGAAAAGATGTGCGGAGCAAAGACAGTGGGATTGTTCTTTGCTCACCATGGGATCATATGCTGCAGCTCTGATCTTTAGCTCTCTGATATATTCAGGTAAGAACTCAGTTTTTACTCAGATAAAAATGAATAAACGTTCAATTTATTTTGACAAAGTCTAAACAAAAATCTAAGTTGAAACAAAACTAAATTTGTGTACATTTGACACAAGAACTTCATATTTAAAATGTGTAACAACAAATTATTTTAAAAACCTTAGTGGGTTTCTTAAATGTATTATAAGGCAATACAAAATAGTTAACAAAAAACAAGAAAATTGTTTAGTTTTTATGGTCCAAAAGTTGTTTTCATCTCATTTAAACTGTTTCTGGAGACAGGTATTTAAAAATGAGAAAAAAATCAGGTCAAGCAAAGTATTTGGTATGGTAATGCAACTATGCAGTACGCTTTTTTGACAGTTTTTTGGTTTAGATTTCTACTTTGTCACCATACATCACAACAGGATATATTTGCTTTGGGGTGGTTGTGTGTTTAGTCTGAGTTTCACCCAGGGCCTGTTTAAAGGTTCACAGAGTTGATTTGTACTTGTGTTCCTCCTCACATGTGACATCTCTCTCTCACTGTTTCTGTCAGTGGCAGCTCAGGCTCCAGTTGTCACCGTGGACCCTCAGACCGCCACCATCCGCCAGGGAGAGTCTATCAGCTACAGGTGCCAGGTGAAGAGCAATGTCCAGCCAGTTCAGCTGGAGTGGAGAAGAGCAAATAATCAAGCGTTGCAAGGTCTGGAGCAATTGCACTTAAACTGAGTTTTTATTGTAGAACCAATATCAGTGAGTATACACTGAAATATCTTATTTCTGGTCAGATAATGCAAAGACTGGTCCTGATGGGTCTGTGCTGACGATCGCAAGTGCTCGACCTGGAAACCATGGCCAGTACCGCTGTGTGGCCAGCAGCGCTGCTGGTCGCAGCTTCGCCAATGCTGTGCTGCATGTTAAATGTGAGTTTTGCCTTTAAACCTCAAATTTGGAAAATGGACCCCCGGACACAAGAATAAGATAAAGTGGACCCCTTTTTAATTAGAATGGAAGCTATATTTTACTAAGAAGTCAACCTCCATCAACATTTACCAAACTTGTCAAGTTTGTTAAAGGTCTCATTTACTGAGATACTGTGTAAGGAATATTCTTTGTGGAATACAATCGGTCACTCTGAGCTGCATATCCATGCTGCAGATGACACTTTCTCCAACCCCCATTTCCTGCATTAGGCACAGAGAGAAAACAGATGGCAAAATAAGCGAGTAAGACAGAAGCCAGTACCTTCTATGTCACAGGGAAAATTAGTGTTCACAGTCTTGTCTACATTTGCTTGCAACCACCCACAAGGTTGATTTGGCAGCCTAGAGAGAGCAGAGCACATCTCTGCTTGTAGAAGCTAGAAACTGAAGCTAACTTTTAGCAAGAAAGCTAACTGTTAGCAACGCCACAGCACGACAGAACAGGGCCTGGCTTGGTTTATTTGTGGACATTTGAAACTCTGTCTCTCTCTATTAACATTAGCCAACCTGATGTTGGGTTAATTTGCTCCTTCCTACTCTGAGTTTAGCTTAAAAATTGGGTTCCTTCTCTGTAAACAAACCATTAGACCATGGTATACAGTTTAATGCTCATAAAAAGGCTCAGATAATATGTGTAATCTAATTTAATTTTATCTTGCTTTTGAGAAACGTTGTACAAAACGTTATTTCATCTATGTTGGAAGAGATCCGAATTTTGACCTTTTGAGTTTTTAGTCATGTCATAAAAGCAAATGACTCAGCAATTTTGAATCATGTAAGCTTATTTCTTCACAGCAGGCTTGAGTTGATTATAAAGAAAAATTATTAAATTGACAATTGTTAGCAAAGTGAGCTCCAAACATTTCCTAGGTGGATAGAGATGTAATAATACCTTTCAAGATACACAATTTTGTATCCAAAAAAGTCAAAGAAGACGGTAAAGTAAACACCAATTTAACTCAAAATGTAGGAAGCCGTTTTAAGATTACCCAGTTTTCGGGTTGCACCTTGGAAACTCCACAGATTATGGTATTTATGCACATCCATATCTCTTTTAGATCCTTCTAAAGTACAGCTGACACCTGCAGGATCCCTGCGTATCAGAACTGGGGACCCTGTGACAGTGGAGTGCAGTGCCACTGGTAGGCCACGCCCCACAGTTACCTGGAATCGCAGAGGCTCCACCCTTCAGCTGGTAACTCAGGAGATAAATGGCGCCCACATTTTAAAGGTGAAACGTAAATTAAAGAAAAAGACACTCTTCAATATATTTTTTTATACATTTCAGATAAGTTTTTACAAAATGTTTGATTATTTTCTCAGTGGCCTTCGGTTCGCCCAGAGGACTCAGGAGTGTACGTCTGTCAGGCTGACAACAATGTGGGGAAATCAGAGGGTGAGGTCGAGCTCATTGTGGTGGGTCCACCTGGAGCACCAGTGGCTTCAGTGAACACTGAAGAGATGAGGGTGATTGAGGGACAAACCGTTACGATGGAGTGTAAGGCAACAGGTAAGACCTTTACAAGCAATTTTTTCCTGAAAATCTTCCAGTTCTGATCCCTCTTCTCTAACGTGATTTTTTCCTCAAGGCTCCCCTCCCCCAGTTATAAGCTGGTCCAAGCTCCGAGCACCACTGCCATGGAGGCACACTGTAGCTGATGGAGTTCTGACGCTAACTGACGTGGGGCGTCAAGACTCCGGACAATATATCTGCAATGCGACGAACATACATGGCTACAGCGAGGCATACACAGAGATGGAGGTGGACAGTGAGTATATGGTGGCTTTGCTTGCTGTTATTAATTTTGAAGAAAGATCCATATAATTATCTTACAATACCAGTTTCAATATTAATACAACAAAAAAGGTCTGTTTTGGAAAACAATAATTGTGGGTTTATACTTTTAGTGATGTAAATATATTTCATAGATTTATAAAAATGTCCGGGGTTTCCTTATTTTTCAGGGAACAAATAAGCATACATAAACTCACTGTTTTGATGCAATACGACAGCCTTTCTCTCCTGTGACGTCCTCCCTGAGCTGCTGCCTTGTGGGTCGTTCTGAAGGAGAATGAAAACTAAAGATTGGGAAAGGCATTTTTATAATTTTTTTAAGAATGCTGCTGTTATTACATTGAAAAAAGGTGCTTAAATTATCAGAACATTATTTCACATTGTTGTTTAATTTTTCTGCAGTTTGACAAAAAATATTGTTACTAGTAAATGTTCTAATTAGGAAGAGTAACTTCTATCACTAAATAACTTCTAGACACTTTAAAATAATTTTTTTACTTGTGATAACCTATTTTAAGTTTTTTAAATTTAACTATTTATTCTAAACAAATGAAGAAAAACTCACTTTAAATATGTTAAAATAAAAAATCTTGCCCCAGTCCTGAAAGTGTTTCAGCACTGGGCCAATAGGCTTTTTTTTTTGGGAAAATCAAAATATGATTTCCCTAATTTAGTATAACTTAGTTGATCCTGAAGGTTAAAGCTGACAGCTATCTTACAGGGACCAAGACCAAAGCAGACAAAGTTTTAAAACGACTCAAATCTAAAAAATAATAAAAAAGAAGTTTTTGTAAATGCTATTTTATGTTTTCTAAAGATACTCTCCTACTGAAAAGTCATTTATGTGGTAGCTAAAGATGTTAGACAGGAAATGGGAGCTGGTGCCAATGCGCTCAATATGATCTTCCTGTTTGAAACATATTCTAGTAAGTAAACCATTTCCGGTTAAAATAACAATAGTAAGGCAGAGTGCAAGTCAAAAAAATAACGATCACTGAAAATTCTAAAATTATTTTTGTATATCGTTCTTAGTACTTTTTGTACAGACAGTACCTCTGACTGGGAAGTCTCTACATATTCTTGTATGCATGTTTCCCACAGAAAAAATCAATAGTTGTGTGCCACTGGCTTCCTTTATTTCCTATGCAAATAATCACTGCTTTTAGTGTAAATAAACACATTTGTTTAAAAACAAATAGTCTTTGCATACACGTACCTGCACATCATTTTAAGATAGTAAAAATCTTCTTTTGTTTTCGCCCCTCTCCAACTAGATATTAGCTGTAGTCTCCAAAACCAACAAATCATGATTAAGACTAAACTAAGGCATGAAGGACGTTGCCTGTCCTTATCCATAACTTTTATCTGAACTTCACTTTAGAATCTTGAACTCTCCCTTTAATAGTTTCCTTCCACATGCAGCTCCTCCATACGCCACCTGCCTACCTGACCAGGCACGGCTCCGACCTGGAAACTCTCTGGTCATACAGTGCCTCGCCCACGGCTCACACCCAATCCAGTTCAGCTGGAGCCGGGTGGGAAGAGGCAGTTTACCCGCCGGAGCAGTAACCACGATGGATGGGAAGCTAATGATAGCCAGCGTTAAACAGAGCGATGGTGGAACGTACAAATGTGTGGCCACCAACCAAATTGGTTCGAGTGAGGCCACGGCAAAAGTCATCATAAAAAGTGAGCTACGGTCTTTGGGAAAAGTTTCAAAATGAATGATTTGATGTGTTTGTAATGTTTCTAATCATCCAATTTCTATTTTTTTTATTTGTCATTACAGCCTAAAAAAGCATGGACGGACAAGTTTCCCACTGGCATGAAAATGCATGCAGCAGAATTCATATTCAATGAATTATACATATTCCATGTATTGTGGAGATTAAAACCCAACGTTGTTATTGTGATCCTCATTCAACAATTACAATTTAGATTTTTTGCTCCTATTTGGAACCAAAGCTAAATGAAATATTTTGGTTTGAACTTTATACAGTCTATGTAAGTATGTTTTTCCTTCTGATTGTGTAAACCCAGGACACTTGTAGGAAATCTTATTTAAAAGCTTTTTAATCTGTTATGAAATAAATGAATTGCGACTAAATAAACAGATTAGAATTTTTTTTTCCAAAGTAGTGGTGGTATGTAGTAGTTCCAGAGCTGTGATAAGAATTAAATAGTAATAGCAATAAATGTAGGTAAACTATGTGCTGTATTTGCCCCCTTCTATATTTCTTGTATTTTTGCTTTTTTGTTATACTTAAATGTTTATACTAATATATATTTTAATATCCAAATTTCTTAAAAATCACAAGCTCACAAAAGATCCACAAATACTGTAGACCTTTATCACTTAATCAACAATAAGAAAGCGAGACCGGGCAAGAAAAAAAAAGTATCTATTGGAGAAATCCGAGGTAAAAATGAATGGTCATTTATTTCCAACAAAAATCTTTCATGTTACCTAAGAGTTTTGGAAAGATTTTCAGTGGACTGATAAAATGAAAGAGGAAGGTTTTGGAAAATGTAACTGATTAAAGCGATTCTGCAAAGAATGGGGGGAAACTTTTAGCTGCCAGTTATCACACATATTAAGGGTGGTAGCAACTAGTTAGAAGGTAAAAGGAGGAATTACTCTTTTCAAGTTATCAAGTTATTTTGTCTTGCTCTTGCCCTTATTAAATTCAATATTCATTTGAAATCTGCATTTTCTTTTTTTACTCAGATTATTTCTGTCTGGTTTAGAAATGTCTTTGATCTTTTGATGATCTGAAACATTCATTTTTCCATGGGAAACATTTAGATGCGAAAAAAAAGAAGGAAATGACTAAATCTGTAGAGACTGCATGTGTGTTTCCTATGACAGAGAGAGGAGTACATATTATATATAAGATTTCTGCACTGCGGAGGATTTTGTAGCCCCTTAAGATAAAACATAAAAAATATTAAATTCAGTAGCAAAGATTTAAAGGAATTATGCTCCAGACAAATATAAAAGTGAATACAAATTAGATAATGTAGCTATCTTATGAAATTCTGGAGAAGATGGAGCAATGCATCATTGGAACTGGTTTGAATAAATGGAGCGAAACGGACAAAACACACGTTTCCTCCCTGTGTCTGTAAGTCTTCGGGTTGTTATCTGGATCTGACTGAACTCTGACAGTTAAAAAAACAAACAGCAAACAGCCCAGGGTAGGCTGAAGGTTCAGGGTGGTTAAGGTCAGGTTGATAAAGGCTCAGGCATGCTGGAAACATGCCTGTAAAAAAAAAAGATAAGGAAAAGAAGCCACTGAAGTTGCAGAAAGAAGTCTAATGTGAAGAAAGTGAAATACCGGCAACATATAAGGAAGGGACGAGCATATAGTTTCCCATTTATACGTAATAAGAAACTAGTTTTCACTGATTTTCAACTGCTCCATTTATATCATGAAACTTGGCAAAAAAAGATTCCCCCTTAAGTTTGGAAAGTTGAATCTGAAGAGACATGAAGCTTCTAAAACCATTTCCTTCTGATGAGATGAGAGCAAAGTAGAAATGATTCACTGAGATACACATCAGTGTGTTATAAAGCACCTCAGATTAGCTGTCAAGTAAGGTGGTGGTGGAGAGGTGATGATTTTTGTTGGGTCAGTTAAAAGTGATCTTAGATACAGCAGAGAGTCTGTTAAATGGTCAAAAAAGGAAAAGTGTTGCAACGGTTCCTTTGAAGTACAGACCTCGACCTGACTACAATCGGACTACTAATACGTTGAGCCTCAATTAATTCGAGCCAATAGTGGGTCAACAGAGACAGACAACTTTTGTAGTAAAAAAAAAAACTACCTTTCCCAGCTTCTAAAGGAGGTTCTGAGTTATTTAGTTCAAATATTTCTTTTTTGTAAACTTTAGGTCAGATTAAAATAATTTTAGGACCTCATAAACACCAGGTGATTATATATTTTTTCCTGATACAAGAGATGGTGTATTTTATCTTTCTATATTTCCTATCACAAGTGAAAAATATACATCGATATATCATTTAGAGTGTATTATTTGTTGCTTTTAAAAAAAATGTTTACTTCCCCTCCTTTTGCATTTAGTGTTGGTTTTTCATTAAATTACCTCAAATAATCTAAAAACTCAACTCTTAACCACATGGTGGCAGTGTGAAACTGACACATTACCCTCAGGCCATCCATCC